>JARJCN010000018.1:0-600000 GCA_029282135.1 Mycena belliarum
ATGATAAGTACTCCAAAGAAAATACGTGTTTGGGTGTGATCGGCTGAGTGTTGACCTTCCGAACCTATATCATCTGAAAGCCCTTTGAAAACCGACCAATTACCCAATCTTGACTTGGCCCGATACATCGCCGGTGTTGAGTTGAATTGATTATTTTTGTTCAATCAATAATTAGCGAACTCACACAAATATATTCCCTGTGCCAGCGTGTGTGACCGTTGGGACTTGGGGACTTCTCTAGGTTGAGTCCCTTCAAAAAACAATTGATTCTATAGCTGAACCATTGTCCCGCGCCTTGTCCGTACCTTATGAATTGTGACTTTTGTCTTTGTCTGGATAAAAGAAATCACCATGGCCAAAGCTTGGTCTTCTGGGGAAGCAGTTCCTCGTGTATTCATTTGCGGACTATGTGGGATCGGTATGCATCTCATGATTGGTATTACCTGGCTGCTCTACTATGCTAACCCGGCATCACACGGCTGCTATCCTGTCTCCCGTTATTACACTCCGAATCCGTCTGTCTGGAAAAATTTACTTTAACCGAGACTTGGAGGTGGTACTACACGGCTGCCAAACTCTCCTAACCCAGTATCACACGGCTGTTCTCTTATCTCCCATTGTTACACTTCCTAATCGACCTCAAAAAGCTTACAATGACTGAGACTTGTGTCTGGTATCACACGGCGGATGCGCGCTTGACCGCCGCCCTGTGTCGAGACGCACCAGAGATTGTCATCATTCAATTGGTGATCAGAGTGCGACTTGCGTGCTTGATGCATTGAATCCGACACCTTGAAAGGGATTGAGTCCTCCGAGCCAGATTATCACATGCGCGCTCACTCTGTACACTCGAACTATTCAAGCAAAGAATGTGAAATCGGTAAGATCGGGCAATGGACGGAGTCCTTATTCTCACAAGTCGGAATATACTAATGACTTTAGTGTGTCAATGTAACAGAATACAAGTCCAACAAGTTCAAAGTGGTCAATGATACTCGATTCGGACTTCATTCTGGCAACGCGTAATGGACGACAAGGCCAATAACCTTCAACTGGTCAATGATACTATTCATTTTGACCTGACTTGATAGACCAAGTCACTATTCCCACAAGTCGGAATGTACCGTTCAGTCGAATCTGACGTGATTCCAGCAATGAACCTTCAAGCTGGTCAATGATCCTACCAATTTTGACTTGGGCTGAGATTGATTGACCAAAGCAAGTGCTTTTCTACATTCCGATCCTGTGCCGCACTCCGACCGCTTGCCCGATCTCTGCCGTCTCTTTGCACCCTTCTGTTTCTCATCGAATGACACGCTATTCACGTCTCTGACACGTACTTGTCACGCTCCCATCCCACGCATCACCCCCCCGCCGGCCTTTCTCATCAAATCTGCCTTGCGCCTCTGCCCTGTGTCCCAATCTCCTCCGGCCCGCGGTCAATCAGATTCTCCTTGAAAATCCGCTCCCAGTGGTATACAACCTTGTCTCTCGGTCGCTGGGTTCTACTGCGCGGACTTAGTTTACGACAACCTCCCATGTCCTTATATCCTGTCGCCCCTTGGCCGGGCGTCCGATACCTTGGTTGACGCACCCCTTCGTCTTGTCACATTTGTTTGGTGTGCATCTGATAAGTACTCCAAAGAAAATACTTGTTTGGGTGTGATCGGCTGAGTGTTGACCTTCCGAACCTATATCATCTGAAAGCCCTTTGAAAACCGACCAATTACCCATCTTGACTTGGCCCGATACATCGCCGGTTGAGTTGATTGATTATTTTTGTTCAATCAATAATTAAGCGAAACTCACACAAATATATTCCCTGTGCCAGCGTGTGTGACCGTTGGGACTTGGGACTTCTCTAGGTTGAGTCCCCTTCAAAAACAATTGATTCTATAGCTGAACATTGTCCCGCGCCTTGTCCGTTACCTTATGAATTGTGACTTTTGTCTTTGTCTGGATAAAGAAATCACCATGGCCAAAGCTTGTCTTCTGGGGAAGCAGTTCCTCGTGTTATTCATTTGCGGACTATGTGGGATCGGTATGCATCTCATGATTGGTATTACCTGGCTGCTCTACTATGCTAACCCGGCATCACACGGCTGCTATCCTGTCTCCCGTTATTACACTCCGAATCCGTCTGTCTGGAAAAATTTACTTTAACCGAGACTTGGAGGTGGTACTACACGGCTGCCAAACTCTCCTAACCCAGTATCACACGGCTGTTCTCTTATCTCCCATTGTTACACTTCCTAATCGACCTCAAAAAGCTTACAATGACTGAGACTTGTGTCTGGTATCACACGGCGGATGCGCGCTTGACCGCCGCCCTGTGTCGAGACGCACCAGAGATTGTCATCATTCAATTGGTGATCAGAGTGCGACTTGCGTGCTTGATGCATTGAATCCGACACCTTGAAAGGGATTGAGTCCTCCGAGCCAGATTATCACATGCGCGCTCACTCTGTACACTCGAACTATTCAAGCAAAGAATGTGAAATCGGTAAGATCGGGCAATGGACGGAGTCCTTATTCTCACAAGTCGGAATATACTAATGACTTTAGTGTGTCAATGTAACAGAATACAAGTCCAACAAGTTCAAAGTGGTCAATGATACTCGATTCGGACTTCATTCTGGCAACGCGTAATGGACGACAAGGCCAATAACCTTCAACTGGTCAATGATACTATTCATTTTGACCTGACTTGATAGACCAAGTCACTATTCCCACAAGTCGGAATGTACCGTTCAGTCGAATCTGACGTGATTCCAGCAATGAACCTTCAAGCTGGTCAATGATCCTACCAATTTTGACTTGGGCTGAGATTGATTGACCAAAGCAAGTGCTTTTCTACATTCCGATCCTGTGCCGCACTCCGACCGCTTGCCCGATCTCTGCCGTCTCTTTGCACCCTTCTGTTTCTCATCGAATGACACGCTATTCACGTCTCTGACACGTACTTGTCACGCTCCCATCCCACGCATCACCCCCCCGCCGGCCTTTCTCATCAAATCTGCCTTGCGCCTCTGCCCTGTGTCCCAATCTCCTCCGGCCCGCGGTCAATCAGATTCTCCTTGAAAATCCGCTCCCAGTGGTATACAACCTTGTCTCTCGGTCGCTGGGTTCTACTGCGCGGACTTAGTTTACGACAACCTCCCATGTCCTTATATCCTGTCGCCCCTTGGCCGGGCGTCCGATACCTTGGTTGACGCACCCCTTCGTCTTGTCACATTTGTTTGGTGTGCATCTGATAAGTACTCCAAAGAAAATACTTGTTTGGGTGTGATCGGCTGAGTGTTGACCTTCCGAACCTATATCATCTGAAAGCCCTTTGAAAACCGACCAATTACCCATCTTGACTTGGCCCGATACATCGCCGGTTGAGTTGATTGATTATTTTTGTTCAATCAATAATTAAGCGAAACTCACACAAATATATTCCCTGTGCCAGCGTGTGTGACCGTTGGGACTTGGGACTTCTCTAGGTTGAGTCCCCTTCAAAAACAATTGATTCTATAGCTGAACATTGTCCCGCGCCTTGTCCGTTACCTTATGAATTGTGACTTTTGTCTTTGTCTGGATAAAGAAATCACCATGGCCAAAGCTTGTCTTCTGGGGAAGCAGTTCCTCGTGTTATTCATTTGCGGACTATGTGGGATCGGTATGCATCTCATGATTGGTATTACCTGGCTGCTCTACTATGCTAACCCGGCATCACACGGCTGCTATCCTGTCTCCCGTTATTACACTCCGAATCCGTCTGTCTGGAAAAATTTACTTTAACCGAGACTTGGAGGTGGTACTACACGGCTGCCAAACTCTCCTAACCCAGTATCACACGGCTGTTCTCTTATCTCCCATTGTTACACTTCCTAATCGACCTCAAAAAGCTTACAATGACTGAGACTTGTGTCTGGTATCACACGGCGGATGCGCGCTTGACCGCCGCCCTGTGTCGAGACGCACCAGAGATTGTCATCATTCAATTGGTGATCAGAGTGCGACTTGCGTGCTTGATGCATTGAATCCGACACCTTGAAAGGGATTGAGTCCTCCGAGCCAGATTATCACATGCGCGCTCACTCTGTACACTCGAACTATTCAAGCAAAGAATGTGAAATCGGTAAGATCGGGCAATGGACGGAGTCCTTATTCTCACAAGTCGGAATATACTAATGACTTTAGTGTGTCAATGTAACAGAATACAAGTCCAACAAGTTCAAAGTGGTCAATGATACTCGATTCGGACTTCATTCTGGCAACGCGTAATGGACGACAAGGCCAATAACCTTCAACTGGTCAATGATACTATTCATTTTGACCTGACTTGATAGACCAAGTCACTATTCCCACAAGTCGGAATGTACCGTTCAGTCGAATCTGACGTGATTCCAGCAATGAACCTTCAAGCTGGTCAATGATCCTACCAATTTTGACTTGGGCTGAGATTGATTGACCAAAGCAAGTGCTTTTCTACATTCCGATCCTGTGCCGCACTCCGACCGCTTGCCCGATCTCTGCCGTCTCTTTGCACCCTTCTGTTTCTCATCGAATGACACGCTATTCACGTCTCTGACACGTACTTGTCACGCTCCCATCCCACGCATCACCCCCCCGCCGGCCTTTCTCATCAAATCTGCCTTGCGCCTCTGCCCTGTGTCCCAATCTCCTCCGGCCCGCGGTCAATCAGATTCTCCTTGAAAATCCGCTCCCAGTGGTATACAACCTTGTCTCTCGGTCGCTGGGTTCTACTGCGCGGACTTAGTTTACGACAACCTCCCATGTCCTTATATCCTGTCGCCCCTTGGCCGGGCGTCCGATACCTTGGTTGACGCACCCCTTCGTCTTGTCACATTTGTTTGGTGTGCATCTGATAAGTACTCCAAAGAAAATACTTGTTTGGGTGTGATCGGCTGAGTGTTGACCTTCCGAACCTATATCATCTGAAAGCCCTTTGAAAACCGACCAATTACCCATCTTGACTTGGCCCGATACATCGCCGGTTGAGTTGATTGATTATTTTTGTTCAATCAATAATTAAGCGAAACTCACACAAATATATTCCCTGTGCCAGCGTGTGTGACCGTTGGGACTTGGGACTTCTCTAGGTTGAGTCCCCTTCAAAAACAATTGATTCTATAGCTGAACATTGTCCCGCGCCTTGTCCGTTACCTTATGAATTGTGACTTTTGTCTTTGTCTGGATAAAGAAATCACCATGGCCAAAGCTTGTCTTCTGGGGAAGCAGTTCCTCGTGTTATTCATTTGCGGACTATGTGGGATCGGTATGCATCTCATGATTGGTATTACCTGGCTGCTCTACTATGCTAACCCGGCATCACACGGCTGCTATCCTGTCTCCCGTTATTACACTCCGAATCCGTCTGTCTGGAAAAATTTACTTTAACCGAGACTTGGAGGTGGTACTACACGGCTGCCAAACTCTCCTAACCCAGTATCACACGGCTGTTCTCTTATCTCCCATTGTTACACTTCCTAATCGACCTCAAAAAGCTTACAATGACTGAGACTTGTGTCTGGTATCACACGGCGGATGCGCGCTTGACCGCCGCCCTGTGTCGAGACGCACCAGAGATTGTCATCATTCAATTGGTGATCAGAGTGCGACTTGCGTGCTTGATGCATTGAATCCGACACCTTGAAAGGGATTGAGTCCTCCGAGCCAGATTATCACATGCGCGCTCACTCTGTACACTCGAACTATTCAAGCAAAGAATGTGAAATCGGTAAGATCGGGCAATGGACGGAGTCCTTATTCTCACAAGTCGGAATATACTAATGACTTTAGTGTGTCAATGTAACAGAATACAAGTCCAACAAGTTCAAAGTGGTCAATGATACTCGATTCGGACTTCATTCTGGCAACGCGTAATGGACGACAAGGCCAATAACCTTCAACTGGTCAATGATACTATTCATTTTGACCTGACTTGATAGACCAAGTCACTATTCCCACAAGTCGGAATGTACCGTTCAGTCGAATCTGACGTGATTCCAGCAATGAACCTTCAAGCTGGTCAATGATCCTACCAATTTTGACTTGGGCTGAGATTGATTGACCAAAGCAAGTGCTTTTCTACATTCCGATCCTGTGCCGCACTCCGACCGCTTGCCCGATCTCTGCCGTCTCTTTGCACCCTTCTGTTTCTCATCGAATGACACGCTATTCACGTCTCTGACACGTACTTGTCACGCTCCCATCCCACGCATCACCCCCCCGCCGGCCTTTCTCATCAAATCTGCCTTGCGCCTCTGCCCTGTGTCCCAATCTCCTCCGGCCCGCGGTCAATCAGATTCTCCTTGAAAATCCGCTCCCAGTGGTATACAACCTTGTCTCTCGGTCGCTGGGTTCTACTGCGCGGACTTAGTTTACGACAACCTCCCATGTCCTTATATCCTGTCGCCCCTTGGCCGGGCGTCCGATACCTTGGTTGACGCACCCCTTCGTCTTGTCACATTTGTTTGGTGTGCATCTGATAAGTACTCCAAAGAAAATACTTGTTTGGGTGTGATCGGCTGAGTGTTGACCTTCCGAACCTATATCATCTGAAAGCCCTTTGAAAACCGACCAATTACCCATCTTGACTTGGCCCGATACATCGCCGGTTGAGTTGATTGATTATTTTTGTTCAATCAATAATTAAGCGAAACTCACACAAATATATTCCCTGTGCCAGCGTGTGTGACCGTTGGGACTTGGGACTTCTCTAGGTTGAGTCCCCTTCAAAAACAATTGATTCTATAGCTGAACATTGTCCCGCGCCTTGTCCGTTACCTTATGAATTGTGACTTTTGTCTTTGTCTGGATAAAGAAATCACCATGGCCAAAGCTTGTCTTCTGGGGAAGCAGTTCCTCGTGTTATTCATTTGCGGACTATGTGGGATCGGTATGCATCTCATGATTGGTATTACCTGGCTGCTCTACTATGCTAACCCGGCATCACACGGCTGCTATCCTGTCTCCCGTTATTACACTCCGAATCCGTCTGTCTGGAAAAATTTACTTTAACCGAGACTTGGAGGTGGTACTACACGGCTGCCAAACTCTCCTAACCCAGTATCACACGGCTGTTCTCTTATCTCCCATTGTTACACTTCCTAATCGACCTCAAAAAGCTTACAATGACTGAGACTTGTGTCTGGTATCACACGGCGGATGCGCGCTTGACCGCCGCCCTGTGTCGAGACGCACCAGAGATTGTCATCATTCAATTGGTGATCAGAGTGCGACTTGCGTGCTTGATGCATTGAATCCGACACCTTGAAAGGGATTGAGTCCTCCGAGCCAGATTATCACATGCGCGCTCACTCTGTACACTCGAACTATTCAAGCAAAGAATGTGAAATCGGTAAGATCGGGCAATGGACGGAGTCCTTATTCTCACAAGTCGGAATATACTAATGACTTTAGTGTGTCAATGTAACAGAATACAAGTCCAACAAGTTCGAAGCGGTCAATGATACTTGATTCGGACTTCATTCTGGCAGCGCGTAATGGACGACAAGGCCAATAACCTTCAACCGGTCAATGATACTATTCATTTTCACCTGAGTTGATAGACCAAGTCACTATTCCCACAAGTCGGAATGTACCGTTCAGTCGAATCTGACGTGATTCCAGCAATGAACCTTCAAGCTGGTCAATGATCCTACCAATTTTGACTTGGGCTGAGATTGATTGACCAAAGCAAGTGCTTTTCTACATTCCGATCCTGTGCCGCACTCCGACCGCTTGCCCGATCTCTGCCGTCTCTTTGCACCCTTCTGTTTCTCATCGAATGACACGCTATTCACGTCTCTGACACGTACTTGTCACGCTCCCATCCCACGCATCACCCCCCCGCCGGCCTTTCTCATCAAATCTGCCTTGCGCCTCTGCCCTGTGTCCCAATCTCCTCCGGCCCGCGGTCAATCAGATTCTCCTTGAAAATCCGCTCCCAGTGGTATACAACACTTCATGGTTCTGCGACGTTGCCACTCGACCTCCCGGCGAAACAGCATTCTCAGTTATATTGCTGCACCTCTGTGTACCAGCCCGATGTTCTGACCCCCGTTGTCGTATACGATCCCAGCCTGTTAGAACTTGATCTGGTACATACGACCGGCCCCCACCTTGCTCCTACCGCTCCGAGACAGGCACATCATTTTTTGATGTCCGGATTATCCTACCACCACCTTTGAACTCCAGGAGAGCTCACGCCGTCAGCCAATCTCGTTTAGTCATCAACTACAAAGGATAAATAGTGCCCGCGTAAAAAAGAACCACTCCAACGTGCAGGAATATTCCTGAGAAACACCATATGTAATTTCTTGTTCAGACCATTCAGAAAATTGTCGAACAGACATACCTTGCTTATTCATCACCTACGGACTTGGTTGTCGAGGTCGCAGGTCTACTGCACTCCTGGTGCTGCTTTGCCGACTCCTTCCCGGCCTTCAAACCAAAGGAAATGGCTCAGACCCAACCCAGACCAGTGATGTCACTTGAACGAATGAATAGATACCCTGCATTGGCAGTGGAGTACTTAGCAACGATTGCTGAGAACTGTTCAGCTCAATACTTCGGACCACAGGTTGAATGTTGATGGTGGAAGGTAAACCAAACAGCTCAAACTGGTTTCGGGTCAGCGCTCAGCGCTAGCGTGCACCCAGATAATCAGTGACAAAGATAGAACAGCGAAGCCCATACATCCATGAGCCTTGGTTCCGGGTACGAATTAGCAAAAATACTGCGCGCGTGAGTTCCCGGCCACGAGCAATCCAGTTGAGGTCAGCAGACGGCTGAGACTGAGCTGCTAGACGCTGTGATCGACGCAGAAGCAGCCGGTTAGGTATAGCATGGAGTCTGCTGTGCGCAGACAATACAAGAAGGGTAGGATAAGCAGCGCGGCAAAAAAGCAGCATTCGGTCAAAGCGCAGGTTAGCTGAGGCACCTTTGATCGGGAATTTAAAAGCAGATTGAGCATGAGGATCAAGGAGACAGCGACATAGACCGTGAAGTGAAAGGCGCTCCAGATTGTTGCCAGAAGCCCGCGAGCCGCCGAAAATAGAGAGGTTTACTAGGCCCCCACCGAGTATTCCTTCATTCCGTACGACGAGTTGGAGAGCAGGAGCGGAGAACAAGCACTTAGAAAGCAGAGTAGATGAGGGCGGAAAGCAAGAGACGTCGCGCCGTTGGCGCGGAATCACCACGAGTCCGGGAGAAGGCTGCAAAAATAACCTTCCCCAACGGGCAGTGTTTCAGGGGTGCCCCTGCGCTCAGGCCACTCGAGCTAGGGATTTCGAAGGCTTCAGAAACAAAGAGGCTCCAGGTGGAAAGAAGAAGGTGCGAATGATAATCCATTGCATCCAAGGTACGACATGGACTACGAGATAGAAATTATCATCGACCCCAGGAAAAGACCAAACGAGCGAGCGAGTGAAGGGGAGCACGTCCAGCGCCGAAAGAAACACCCAAGGGACATCCAATCAGCAGCAGAAAAGGGGAAGCACATCGCAAAGCAAACGATGGGGAAAACCCGTGTGTTGAAGTGCTTATTCGGCTCCGTATACACGCAGCCAGCCAGCGATGAGGTGAAAGTGGGCCGATATTCTCGGGTTCTTAGCACGCGTAGGACTTCGAGAGTCGCGGGCGGCGTTCTCTGCAAAAAAGCTGCGGTTAGGGTTAGAGAGAGCTACGTCGGAAGACATCAACCACTGAGGTGTACGCGCGGAGGAACTGCAAAACAATGTCGGTCGGTTTTGCGGAGACACAAAGGGAGGCGCACGTTGGCGTCGTAAGCGCTAGGGTTAGTAGCGCGCCGGGCACAGTGGATCGACGAGTTGTGGTACGCACATGCGCTCGTCTGCTCTTCTGGCCCGTGCGCGTAGTTCTCCGCGGCGGTCGCCCGCATAGGAGCCAACTCGGCGTGGCGGGACCTCGATCGCGCCGCCCCAGCGCAGTGCAGTGCAGTGGCGAGTTGCGACGCATATCCCCACGCCCGCGACTCTACGCTGCTACGCTGCTCGCCCGGACCTGACTTGGCGCAGCGCAGTGCAGATGTGGCGCGGCGTCCGAGGGCAGCAAGCGCGCGACTCGCACGCGTGCGGACACGCGCAATGACGAGGGCGGCAAGAGGGACGGGACGGGGTTCGCGGGGCATACCGGTCCAGAGGCGGGAGCGCAGGGAGCGCAGGGGCTGGGGAGCGCGAGCGGCGCGAGGCGTGTAAACAGACGCGGCGGCGCAGGGACGGACGGACACATTGGCTCTCGTCTGCTCTGCGCCGCGTCCGCAAATCTCCGCGGCGATTGCCCGCATCGGACTCGGTGCAGCGCAGGGTCGACGCGTGGGGGAAAAAAAACGGGAAGCGCTGAGGTCCCGCGCCCGAAATCGAGCGCGGGAGAGGGCGGGAGACGAGACGGGGCAAGCGGCGCATGCACGAGGTGAGGAGAGGAGCGCGTATGGAGCGCAGGGGCGCTGACGGGGCGACGGGGCTTGCGAGCGGCGTCAACGAGCGCGGCGACGCGGGGGCGGGCAGGCCCCAGCCTCGGCGCAGCGCTGAGGGCGCAGACGGGGCGGGGTGTGGGTCCCGATCGCGCGGCAGCTCGCGCGACTGGGGCGACGTCCGCCCGCGCGACTTTCCGCCCAAAACACAAGTTTGCGGCACCGCGCGCGCGGGATGAGAGCACGGAGAGGACGGGCGCTTGCAATGGTCCCAAGCGCCAGTCGCAGGCACTGGCTGCGGAACGCCGCTCGTAGGCGTGTCGCGCAGTTGAGGTCGTGCAGCAGAGTGGCACACAGCGCGCGGACGTGTCGGCTCTAGCCCGAGAATTGCGCTGCGGAAGCCACCACCCTGACTTTCTGCGGCGGCGTGAGTAGCGCGGTCGGGATTAGCGCGCGCGTCCGACGAGGTAACAGCCGGGGAACGCAGCGCGATTGCCGGATGCGCGGCAGTTGGCGGCGGCGCGGGGCGCGACGAGCGCGTTCCGGCGGCGGGGGCGTTTTGACGGCGGGCGGCGGGCGGCGGGCGGAGGGTCTAGGAAGCGAGGTAGCGTAGGCAGGCGTGAGTGGACTGCGTTGCGACGGCGGGGACGGGGTTCTGGGCGAGGAGCAGAGGTCGGGAATGGGAGGACGAAGGGCGTAGGGCGTTGGTGGAGACATGGTGTAGGCTGGCGCAGACGCTCGGCGTTGACGGCGGGGACGGAGGGTGGGGACCTGTGGGCATGGTTAGCGACGTAGGGTAGTAGGCACAGAAGCGTACGACGCAGAGTCGGGCGAGGGACGAGTCGCCGGGCATGGGGACCAGTGACGCCTGTGAGCGACCGACGCTGCGCCGGTGGGAGCCCGCGTTGGCGCTGCCCGCGGACACGGTTGCGAGTGCCGCGCGTGGAAGATCGCGAGCGTCACGTACAGTGACATGGCAGCAACAGTCGACGACGTGAGGTGGATCGCAGCGGCGTAAGATGCGGCGTCAACGGGGGAGCCCGCATTAACGCTGCCCACACACACACAATTGCGAGCGGCGTGCCCGATCGCGGCGTCAACGAGCGGGCTGTAACGTCTCAGCGCCGCTCGCAGTCCGGGGACAGCGACGGCGTGAGGTAGATCGCGTCGTCGAGCAGCAGGCTGTGCCGTGGGAGCGGCGGTCGCTGTGTCCGAGCCGCGCAAGCACATCGACCGCGGATGCGCGGGCGAGTCTGCGCGCGCGGCACAGGCGCGCAGCAGACATGAGGAAATGGCGGGCGGAGCAAGCAACATCGATTCAACCAAGGCGTACGCGGCCGAGCGCAGAGGAGGCGTGTCGCACGGCCTGGAGCGAAAGGCAAGATCGGACGTAAAGTGGGGCGGCGAGGACAGGGCGGCCACCGGTACGGGTGCAGCACGCTCGTCCGCGTCGCGCGCGCGGGAGATGCGGGGATCGGCGGGAGGGAGGCAGCCGGGGACGATGTGCAGAGAGGAAATAGCGGCGACGGCTTGCGGATGCGAGCGGAGAAAGGGCGAGGTGCACGGGCGGGAGCGCGGCGACGGGCAGCGTGCTCGCGGCTCGGAGACGCGCGGACTTGCGCATCCAAGGGCGCGGCACTGAGGGAGAGGGCTGAGGTCCCCCGCAGAGACTCAAGCGCGTGATGGGGCGGGGGAAGCGGAACGGGACGGGACAGGGCGGCGTGCGCGAGGTTGCCGGAATAAGGCGCGGGGGCGGGCAGAAGCGGCGACGGGGCTTGCGAGCGCGAGGGTCCTATAGCAGCAGCGTGGCCGCGTGCAGGAAACGAGAGGACGACGGCGACGGCGCTTGCGAAAGGAGTGGGGAACGCCGGTGCGAACGGGCTGGACAACGCGCGCGGAGAGAGGGCAAGCGTGACGGCGCGTGGGCGAAAAGGGCGGCCGACGGAGCTAGAAAACGCGAGAGGCGCGGGCGTGGGGACGGGGCGCAGGGACGGGGGTTGCGAGCGTTGGCGCAAGCGGCGTGGGAGGTGCGTAGCCGGCGCGGGGCTGCAGCGCTTGAGCGCAGCGCCCGAGGTCCGCGCGCGACGAGGTCTGCGCGCGACGATGGCGGAGAGTGCTGCGAGCATGGTGGGCGCAAGACGGCGGATGTCGAGGCGGATGCAAATAAGAAGGGCGGCTCGGAAGGGCGACTTGCGAGCGTGCGGGCGAAGTGGAATATGGGAGCTGCGAGGGATTGGGAACTTGAGGCGTCTCCCGATCGCGGCGGAGATGCGACGTGCATGCACCGCGGCGGGGGCGGAAGCGGCGGGCGGGCGCCAGCGAGCTGCGGCGGCGTTGTGAGTGGCATCGCCGCGGCTCGAAAGGCGCGACTTACCCGCTGAGACGTCCCCTACGTCGTGCGCCGGCGCCTCGTCTCCCCCATTCCGGTCCCCCGCCCCGCCTCGACGTCCGCCACTGCGACATAGGCGTACGACGTCGCGCGCAGCCCTCCGACCACCGCGTCCATCGCGCGCGCGGGGAGGACTTGTTCCTCGTCTTCGTTGGCGCAGGCCGCGTCCGAGACGAGCTCGACGTCCCCGAGTACGAGAGCGGCAGCGGCGGTGTGGCTCGAGGACTGGGACGCAAGTCGCGCTCCCGCGACGATGGCGACTCTCGCGCGTGACGGCGAGGTGGCGCAGGAGGCCGCGGATGGGGGAGGACGGGGCAGCGATGCGCGAGCCGCGCGTGCACCTCGGGCGCGGATTCGCGGGCGAGACTGTGCGCGCGGCACGGGGGGCGGATGGTCGTGGACGCGGCAAGCGTGGGCGTGGCGGCAGTGGAGTCGAGGGCTGGGACGGGCGGTGCACAGGCCTGCGTGGACTTGCGACGTGCGTGGGGACGCAGAGTGTGTCCGCTCGCGTTGGTCCCGCAGAACGCGAGCGGACTTGGCGTTGGCGCGGAGTCGCTGGGTACGCGAGGTCGCCTCGAGCAGCGGGGCCGGGGCTAGGTGGCGGGCGACGCGGTGCGTATGCGAAACCGGCGGGCGGAGGATCGTTCAGCGGCGTCGTAGGGTGCCGTGGAAGTGGCGGGGTGACGAGTGATGGCGGACTGAGCGCGATGCGCGTATGCAAGCGGGCGGGACGTCCACTGAGCGGGAATCAAAGAGCTGGCCTCGGCGTGCATGAGGGGAGCGAGGGCGCTGTACGGGAGTCAGCGTGGAAGTTAGGTATGGTAGCAGCGGACGCACCTTGCACGAGTCGGCGTCCGACGAACGAAGGGGGCTGACGGCGCAGGGATGCGTGGGCAGAGGGCAGCAGAGGGCGGACGCCCACGGACGGCGGCGTGGGCGCAGAGGGCGAGCCGCAGGGGCCGGGACAACAAACGAGGGCGGGTGAGGGATGGGACGGATGGAGGGCGGGCGAGGAACGGCCGAGGCGGCGTTACGTGGGGAGCGGGACGGCGGGCGGCGGCGGTGACGCGTTTGCGAGTGAGGTGGGCGTGCGCAGGCAGCGGGAGGCCTCTAGGGCCATGGTGGTGAAGGGACAGAAGGTGCTGGCAGCGGCCGTCACAGTGTGACGGGTCCCGGGCCGGTGACCTGATGCAGGGTTTGACTCAAGGGGGTACCGGTCCGTGAATGCCGGAAGGGGTGCTGGGTGGTTGGTTGGGCCGTCGAGGCCCAAAAAACTTTTTTGGTATCAGTTTTATGAAGAGCCGGAGACCCCTCCGGAGAGCAAATACTAGGTGTTTTATGCTTGTATGGCCTTCAATTGGGACACCACTGCTGCTGGCTTGGTCAGCATCCACATTCGGCCATTACCGCAGTTGAGGAAATCACACAAAAAGTTCAGGATAGTCAACAATTTAGTGCTTGTGTGGTTCTCGGGCCATCATCTTGTTTCAAATGATGTCTGCAATGAAGCTCACTCACCGATCATAAGCTCGTGCAGCCGAGGACTTGGAACACTGGGTATGTTCAATTAGGGAAAACAGGGAGCATACCAGCCAGTTTGGTCTGCATTCGTGGACCATTCAAATGCAACAGAAGGCCCTAAAGGCCTCTATAAGCCTAGAGAAGCTGAAATTGACCTCAAATACAACTGAAATATTGATGCTGGGCCACTCGGGCCGGGGCTACACGTGCAATATTACTATATATGGACGTCACGTGGTTGGTTGGTTGGCCAAAAGACCTGAAAAAACAAAAACCGGCATAGGTTCCTTAATTAACAAAACAGTACCCCCCTTGGTTTGACTGTGCGGATTTCGCGCAAGGGGAGAACGAATAGGCCACGAGGGCCGTCGCGCTCTCCCTAGACCTCACGCGTCACGCCTTCGCAGTGAGAAAACGAAAACTGCGAGAGCTCCCAGGGAATTCCCTAGACTTCCCTGGGAGGGTCACGTGTGCGGTGTTATAAGTATGTTTCTCTGAGTCTTATTCAAAGCAGGTTTTTCTCGGTAGACAAAGCTGACTTGCGTCTCGCGTCGGATTCTGGGCCTGTTCAAATAGGCAGCAATAGATAACGCATAATATGCATTGGTTACGCATGCAACACGCAGTATGTATCTCATCCTTCCTCCTCGCCCGGCGGCTTCAACGCTGCAGAACTACGCGGCAGGCGGAGCCGTCTCCGTGCGGAAGGTCCCTCTGCGGAGGAAGGGCAGGCCTCACGCTCCATTGCAGTGACGCGTGTGCCGACCCGCCGCCCTTTTCACCTCGCAATGTATGCGCGCCGCCACCGCGCCGCACTTTTCTGTGTCCGCGCACGGAGGCGCGCGTCTGCGTACGCCGGCGCGACGTGCACTGTAGTAGTCCACGCCTTCGTCCGCCCGGGCGACGATGCGCATGTGCCTCGCTTCACGCGCTCTCCCTCGCCCTACCACGGCGTGCTCTGCGCACGACGGGCTCAAGCGACACGATCTGCGCACCTGTGTCGCGCCGCCCCGCTGTGTTCGTTTGAATCCACATTCGCGCCAGAAACAGCGGGGCCCGAGCGCGCGAAGACGACTCAGAGCGCGTGGTCAGAAAGTTAAAGGCCGTGGAGAATGAAATACTTATCCGATTGAAGAGCCACTGCGAGCGCCGAACTCAGGCTGGGGATTTGAAGGTTTGAAGGTCATTGGGGTTTAAATCTTTAAGTCAATGTTAGCGAACGATGCGATGGCTTATCGACAACTCACCAGAAGTCAATTCAAGGGGCCCGAATCGATTGGCGGGCTTGACTTTTGGAAGTCAATCGAACCACAATCTAAGTAACTGCCGAGTCAGAATAAAGGATCCGACGGAGGACAATTTGAAGACACTTTGAATTGTTCAGATCGATCCGAGCTCGGAGCGGCGCGTTGAGATCTAAAGGCCGTTACAATTACATCCAATGGTTTCAGTCAGAATGAACGATGTGATAGTTAATAAACCAGATACCGGCGTTTGTTCGAGTCAAAATCAGTTAAGCACTTACTATAGCTCGTTTCAAGTCGTATTACAGTCTTGGGTCGGCATATCTGAAGGCTGTTAGCTGCTGATCAATTCAGCGAAGGATGAGATGGATACTAACCACATAACAGAGCGCTTCAATGCAGTTGGAGTCGATGAATGTATAGATCAATGGAGTCAGGATGCGCGTTGATAATCCATAGATAGAAAGCCGTCTTAACTGGGTGATCTCCTCGAGAGGTATCCAGGGGATCGAGGGGTAGTAGTGGACCCAGGAGTTTCAGTCTAATGGTCATGAAGCCCTAGCTGGATTGTTTAATCCGAGCCCGTTGAGACGTAATAACAGGGTTAACCCTCGGATTAATTAATCATTGAACACTGATTAATGACTGGTGATTAATCATCTGGACGGTTTCAACGAAACTGGTTAAACAGGGAAGAGATATTATCCAAAAACAAATGCTCACGCCAGGAATCGAACCCATACCGGCTACGCTGTAGGTTAGGCAGACGTCGAAAATACCATTACACTAAACTGTCCATGCAGGTCTCCTCCTTGTATGCATATTGACGAGCTGTATAACCTTCATCAACCGAGAATCAACATTCAATCTGTGTGATTTCCAGGCAGTAATTGGGTACTAGGGTTTTTCCTTCTTCTTCTGGCATACTATCTGGTTCATAACAGCAATCAGACTTCAAGTGAGTGAGCAGTCTCCATGGTTCATGTATGATGTAGCCAAAACACTTTGTGGATGAACTGGGTGACTTTCCATATGCATAAACAATTCTGGGGGGCCACATTTCCGTTCATTTTGGCCAGAAGGTAAGGGATGTTTCAACCTAGAAAGAATTGTAGACCATCCTACTGCCCATCAGAATGTGTTCCAGCCCTTATAGAACATTGGTGGGCAGTTTGTATTCTTTATCATATGTTGTGGAAAGCGCAAAGAAAATGCACCCTCTGATAGAAGAATTAAATATTTTCAAGCTGATCACATCAGTGGGACTCTCAAACCAGCTCGAGGAATATTTCATGCTTATGGAAAGTCACCCACTCACACCTATGAATATTGATCCCTGATTATGCCAAGATTAAACACTTTGACTTGTGTGGCCACATTCTCATAACAGCCAGCATAAAACTTGATAATCATGATTAGACCAGGTCATTGATTAAACAGGATTATTGTTTATATCCTTGAACAGATCAGATCTGAGCAAACTCCCTGAATCTCTGAGTGCCTTATCCTCAGTGAGTCTATTTGTTTGTCCATTTAATCATAGTTGCCCAACTGAATGCCTATGAGGGCCACTGAGACTAGAATGACTGATGCTATGGGGAAGCAAGACTAGACACTGACTTAGTGCCAGGCCTGTTGAGTGTCCCAAATGGTAGCTTACCTGCAGGATATACAAACAATATTTACAATCACCCTCATGATCCTGTAGCCTAATGGCTATTATTGCCCTTCACGATTTAGAAATGTTCTACACTGGTCTCGGGTTCGACTCTCACCGGAGCCCAAAGTTTTTGTGTTTCGTTTAACCCGGTTGAGCCTGTTTAAACACGGTTTAAACCGTTCCCGCCGATTAATTAATCCGAGGGTTAAACCTGTTATTCTGTCTCAACGGGCTCGGATTAAGCAATGCAGCTAGGGTTACTGAATGGTCAAGGTTAGATCAAAGAAAACGGCGAACAACTGAAATTCATACGAAGGCCTGTTTGAGGTCAGTTCAAGCTCGGTTCGAAGCTTGAATTAATTGGGAGCTTGGGATGTGGAAGAATCGAAATCTAACAGCTTAAGTTCAGATTGAAAGAAGGAAATGAGGGATAGATAGTAGACGCCCCGATAATAGCTTGTATAACCCCTGCCAAAGTCGCCGAATATCGACGAGACTTGAGGCGTGGTTGTGGTTCTAAGTCTGAATGAACGATATAGATAGATATCGGACACACCCATGAGCGATACTTTCGGTACATGTTCCGCAGATCGAGATGCAGCGGCGATTCCACGTCCGGACTACCAGCAGCACATTGAGTCGCCGCAGCCCTCCCCGCTGACGAAACCGCCGCGCGCAGTTCAATCTAGTCCAATCCCAAGGTTCAAGCCCGCGCCTGGACCCCGGGCGCATAACGGTGAGCCTCGTTCCCATCTATTCAAAGCAGCAGCGTATATCTCAAGTATAAAATGACGGTGAGCAACTTACCTGCATACGAGGTCCTCCTGTGCGCAACACAGCTTAGGTGGAAGAAAAAAAGACGCGAAGCGCGGGGAAAATGGACCAGACGCAGTACGAAGCGTGGCGCTAGAGGTCGCCCCCGGGCTTCTTGCTCGGAGGGGCAGGTCGCGCATAGTGCTGAAGTGCAGGGTAAATGACTTCGCCAGCGGGACGATGGGCTGAAAACGTCGCGTGAACGACTGACAGCGCTGGAAGAGATGCCTACGCATAGTTCGAGCGTGAGACTAAATGAGAGACCCGGCGCCGCAGAGTACGCACTCGCGAAAACCCAATGTTCGACGCGATTGGTGAGCTTTGCGCTGGTATGGAGGCCAGGACGGCGGCGCTGGGTTGGACAGAGCCGAGACTAAATGAGAGACCCGGCGCCGCAGAGTACGCACTCGCAAAAACCCAATGTTCGACGCGATTGGTGGGTACGACGCGATGGGTGAGCTTTGCGCTGGTATGGAGGCCAGGACGGCGGCGCTGGGTTGGACAGAAAGGCGATGGGAATTGCGGATGCGTGCGGCGAAAGGGCGAGGTGTACAGGCGGGAGCGCGGGGACAGACATGGCGGCGACGGCAGCGTGGTCGCGACTAGGACGCGCGCGGACAGGCACATTGAGGAGATCACCGCGGATCCGCGCAGAAACTCGAGCGCGGGATAGGTCGGGGGAAGTGGGACGGACGGGACAGGGCGGCGTGCACGAGGTTGTTGGAACGAGGTGCGGAGCGAAGGGAGCGCAGGGGCGGACAGGGCGGCGACAGCGGCGATGGGGTTTGCGAGCGCGACCCTCTGACGGCAGCGTGCTCTCGGCCGCGCGCGGACGCGATGGCGCTCATTTGCTCCGCGCCCAAAATCGGCGCGGTGGCAGCCCGGATAGAACTCTGTCCGCGCAGCTGGGCTACGCAGCGCGGCGCCGGACTTCAGCGACAAATGGCAGCGTGCGCTGGCAGCTGTTTGCTCAGCGGTGGCAACCGGGAGTCGGCGCAGTGCAGACACGTCGCGGTGTCTCGCCGCCGCGTGCTCGGACGCATCGACGAGGTCCCAGATTCAAGCGTGGGAGAGCGGGGTAAGCGGAGCTGGACGGGCTGCGTGCATGCGGAAACGAGAGCGCGGCGGCTCCGAAGCTCGCAGCTTGCGACGAGGAGTGTGGACGCGTGCGGCGCGCCACATGCACGCGTTGCGTAGATGAACGCGGCCGCGCGGGGACGAACAGGGCGGCGGCAGGTGCTGGGGAACGCGAGCACGAGCGGCGAGGGGATGAGACGCGACGCTGAAGCGCGCGGACGTGCCCCCGCCTACTGGTGGTGAATACGGTAGAGCGCAGCGCCCGAGGTCCTGCGCCAAAGAGCTCGCATCTGCGAACGCAGACGCGATGCGGGCGAAGACTCCGGCGAGCGACCGTGCGGGCTGTCCTGAATTGGACGCGGTTAGAGCGCATGTAGACAGCGGCGACGGGGTGGACGGGGCATCACGGCACCTGGTAGACTGGCGTCCTGAGCGTGTGCGACGAACTCCCGCCAGGATCTCGAAATGCTCCAGCAGCGAGAAATCGCGTATGGCATTGCTGGGAGGAAGCAAGCGTTAAGTGAAGTGCCACGTGTACGGGCGGCCAAACGTGATCCGAGCGCTCGGCCCGTCAGCGGCGTTGTCATACTTATCGGTCTGGAGTTCAAATCAAGTTCAAATCAACCTTTCGCGCAAGTCATCGAGACTAGATTGCTTGAGCTGAACGCGCACTGACCTCCCGGCATTCCCGGGGAGGGTCACATGATCACTGCTTTTCACTTATTCGAAGCATTTCCTTTTGTTTTCTCACTAGAACGTGATTAAAGCGCGCAGCGCGGCCGTAAGAAAAACTCGAAACCCAACCCAGCCCTTGCGTCCCTCCACTGCATGCTGGCGCGCCGCAAAAAAAAATGGTTCGATCATGCGTTATTGAAGTGGGATTGAGAGCAGGAAGAGCGCGAATCCCGTGAGGGCAGAGGGGCCGAGCTGCATAAAGCTGTATCAGTTTCTCGTTGTGAAAAGCAGATGTCAGGTGTAACTCGACGAGGAGGGTGATACGGCACGTCGTAGCTGCAACTCGAATCACGTCAGCGCCCGATGAAGAAAAACAAAGTACAGAAGTAAAGAACGGCAACGCACCTTGAAAGGGCGTCGTCCACGTCGCGTGGCTTCCCTGCTCACGTCCGTGCTGCCCTAGTGCAGCATCGCGTTGCTGCTGAGCCCCCCAGACGCGGTCAGCGCAAGGACGATGGTGCTCAAGGTGCGCAAGAAGAACTTGCGTGGGGCGTGGGGATCAGCGGAGAGGGTAAGGATTAATGACAGAGGGGGGAGAAGGGGAAGAAGGACGAGAACAGAATGAAGCGCGCAAGCGGAGGCGGCGAGGACGGCGATGATGCCTCGGTGCGAGTTGGCACATGCGTCCTACAGCCATGAGGACAAGGGCGAGGTTAGAAGATGCAGACGAGGAGAGATGAGGTCGGAGATAACAGACCAAGGCTGGATTGTGAGGCCGCAGTCGCTTCACAGCGGTGTGACGAGAGGGTTCTCAATATCGAGGAACTTTGTACGTCCCTTGGGACAGGCGAATCGCGTCTTGAGCCTGAGGGTCTGCAGATGCGCGCGAGGCTTGACTCGTCTCCAAGGACGCAAGTTCCCGAAAGCGCTGCATCCTCGCCGTCGTGCATGCGCGCGCGTTCCAGGCCACCCGCGCTCCCGTCCTCGTACCCGCCGTGCGATGGAGGGGAACACGGGTAAGATGCTCCGCGCGTTCTCAACGACTCGGGTGTGTCGGGTCCGATTACGCGCGCCGTCCATGCGCGGAAGTACCTGTGCGAGTCCCCGAAACAGCAAACCGAGCCGCGTCGAGACATACCCTCGGTCTGCGCGATGGATGAGGGACGCGGAGCGCGCTGCCCCGCTCCCGAGTCCGTTCGGCGCTGCACAGGTAAGCTTTAATTTGAGCAGAGGGACGTGATTCGAACTCACCGTCCGCGACGTAACCTAACCTCGTTCGTCTTGAGGACTGAGCGAGCGCGAGCTGGCGTGGTACGCAGATCGGAACGAGGGGTGCGCGGGCGAAAGAAGGCCGAGCGCGGTCGTGTTGCAACAATGTCCGTAGCACAGCAAAGCAGACTTGATATCTGCAAATGTGCTAGCCTGTGATTTCTGCAAGTGGCGCGTTAGGACCGCTAGAAATAAATGTGAACATCACATGAGACTTACCTTCAATCTGAGTGGGTGCGTGGAAGGCCACGCCCGGCGACGACCGTGTCCGAATGATCGACGCATGCTGCGAACAGTCGATTCAGACGGCGGGCTCGAGATCGAAGTCTTGTGGTTGTGAAATTTAAGATTGAAGGATGCAAAGGTATAATTCAAGTACTTACTGATTTCCCTTTTAGCCAATCTAGGGCATAAATGCAAGCGCCCGTGCCCAATATTAGAGGTGATCAGGGTTGTCATCTAATGGCCATGTCAGATCGGAGGCTGCGATGTAGATAAACAAGTTACTATAGCTCGTTCAATGCCAACTTGAAGGTCGCCGGCGAGCGCCGGCCGTAGGCTTGACCTTAGGGCCAGTAAGTAGATTCGAGTTCTAATGCACAAATTCAGAGTGAAGGATGCGAAAATATACCTAGAGTAGTTGCCGGTGATTGCACGTGAAGTCAGTCCGGCGTCAGCGCAAGCGCCAGGACCAGGTCAAAGAACACCAGAGTTGAATTCTGATAGGCAGAGTCAGAATGAAGGCTGCGATGTGCAATGAAGTACTCACTAAGCTCGTTTGAAGTGCATACAGGTGGCCCCGGCGCTTGCCATTTGACGGCCGGGAGAGTCAAATTCTGACGGTCAAAGTCAGTTGAAACTGTGTTGTAGAATGTGCTACTTACCATAGCCTTGCCGTGGCCCGTTTAAAGGCAATTGAGACGCAGTCAAAACTGGACTCAATGGTCAAAGTCAGCTCGATATACATTGAAGGACTTGCTGACGACTCATTTCAAATCAATTTAGGCGACTGAATCGAGGGCCAAGTCTAACCCTTAGCGACGGCGGCCTCGCGCAAGGGCAAAATCTGGCGCGAGGGTGGAACGGGCATCGGAGGTGGCGAGTCGCGAGTGGCGGGGGGCCCTCTCGTACCATTCCAGCGAGCGAAGGCATCGCGCGACATGAGTGCAACGCGTACGAACGCGCGGGGTACAGGCGGGCATGCAACGGCGCCGGTAGGACTCGGACGCGGGTCTGGAGGGGTACACAGAGGCTGCGCTTGACGCAGATAAGGCGTTGCTGTTCCGGCGTGGGCGCTGAGCACGGGCGTCATTGTCCGGAGCTACGCGAACACGGTGACCGCGGATTCGGGGGCAACTCTGCGTGCGCGGCAGGGGGAGGCGCAGTGGGAGGCGTAGACAGCGCGCAGGCGGGGAGAATCGCAAGCACGGCACTGTTCGCGCGACTCGGGTTTGCGCTGCTGGACGCGCGTGGACAGGTGCATTGACGAGGGCGGCAGGTGGAGTGCGGTGATGGACGAGCGCGCAACTCCCGCGTCGGCGGACTTGGGGGCGCAGGCGGGGGGGATTTGTCCCCTGAGGACGCCACGCTACGCCACGACGCGGAAGCGCGCGTGCACACCGAGTCGTGGAGGCGCGGGCGAGGTTGCGTGCGCGGCACCGAGGTCGCTGGGTAAACCGGCGTGCAGCGTGCGGCGTGCAGTTCGCAGATTGAAGGGGCGCGGGCAGGATGATGTGTGGGATCGAGGGTGGCGGAGGCGGAACTGCGTGGGTGCGTGGGTGCTTAAGTATATATAGCACGGAGCAGCTGAGGCCTGAGGGCGTAGGTGTACGTTCAGACAGCGCAATTCCGTCGGTGGCGAGTTCACGCCGCACGGGCGTCGAGTGGGCGGCGTTCATAGCTGTCGTTTACCGGTCGTGTCGCCGCTGAGTTCGGCAGGAGCCCTAGACACTAGCCACGTGTACCAGCAACGCCGAATGTCTAGGTGCGCCAGCGGTAGAGGCCACTTCAACGTTCGAGATCTTCGGAACCGGAGTGCTTGAGCTAAACGCGGGCAGAAGCGCTGACCTCCCGAGATTCCCGGGGAGGGTCACATGTCTTTTTCCCCTAGAAAACATTCTCGCGCGACAGAGCAAGCGCTGCAGCGCGGCAGTTTTCGCTCGTTTGTGAGGAGGCGAGGTTGGCGAGGTGAGCGAGCCAAAGGGGGAGCCGCGGACAACGTTGATAGATGTTACGCACTCGATATCGTAACAGTAGAGCCCGGCGCCAGAAAAATGACCGAAAAGACTAGCTTCAGCGGCCGTGTTCCATGCTGCGAGCCCAGACGGCATGCAAGGTAGAGGCAATTGCATAACTATCTCAGGATTTGGCCATATTGGAGGGGAGGCCGCCAAGAGGCCGCCGAGAACGAGTTCCGTAGCGGCGAGGACATGGCGGTGGAGAGCAGGAGAAGTTTGCATATGCTTGCGCACTTGATCCGATTGATCCGGGTTATTCCTGCTTCCTGCGCTCATCTCGACGCGTCCTCGTCTCGTCCGCAATTCTCTGCAATGCGTCATATCGCGGCTTCGAACTGCCCCCATCTGTCTGAACTCCCTGCGCGACGCACGCGGCACGGTTGTGGATTCTTCAATTGCCTAGGCTGAATCTTGCACTTGAACTTGCCCCCTCGTGCAGCAGTGCTCCCTAGCACGAGCAATCCGGACTATTTGGATATGAGTACGTACAAATCTCACTGTATCCTGACCGTCAGGAAGCGCGTCCTCTCGGAAAAAGCTTAAGGGGGACCGTCCGCAAACCGTCTGACACAAAAGGTGAAACTGCGTGACACCGACCTGCTTGTTCGCTGGCGCGGGATCTGTTTTTCATGTATTCTTCCTGTTTATACGATTTTTGCGTTTACTTATATCATGTCTTTAAGTTCCGCCAATGCAAACACGATCAACACCACAATCTCAGCTCATCTACTGTGCATCCCGATTCGCGAAAGTAGAGTGAGCGATTCTTCCTACGAGCGACTCACCTTACTTTCAGTTGTGCAGCATGCAACACGCGCGCGACGCTGTTCGACTGCAACTTCAAACACGCTTATTTCAATGATAAAGCTCAACCCTCCCTCAACTTAAGCAAACGTGGCTTCGACGCACGCGAGCCGCAATTTTTTGGGATTTCTACTGCGACCAATCAACTCAAGATCGGCCACGATGCAGAGGGGGCCGCTGAAGCGCGAAATATCTTGCCTAATTTACGACCACGCAGCGCTGCCCGCGCGCGGCGCTTCGAGTTGAGCCCCGAGCTCAAACTCGCAAGAATACACAGGTAGGTTTTTATATTCAAACGCAGACGTACATTCATGGACTTTGTTATACAGCATTTACACATGCGCGCTCGCCGGGTGTCTCGCAGCCTGCCCTCGCGCTTGCGACGTCGCCGCGTTAGGCACATGCGCCGCCCCCAGGAAACCACTCGTCACGCAACTCGATCAGCGCGGACGGGAAGTCTTCGGCGTTGGGCACCGCACGCTGCAGCGACGCGCGACTGGAGTTGATCGGGCTCGGAGGCACACGCTCGTGCACGACGCGGACGCGACCCATCCATTCTTCGCGCGACGCTGGTGGCGGCGCAGGGGCGAACTCGGGCTCGCCCGCCTCCACACGCTCGTGGTCAAACCCTGACCGCGTCCTCGTTGCCATCGCGCTCGATAAGCGCGTGGGCCTTGCACCGATCGCGGGGACATAGGGGAAGCGTCCGCCCGCCTTGGGCCCGTGGAATGTGAACGGACATGCCGCTCGTGAGCGCGGGGTCTTAGGTCGCAAGGTACGTGACAGCGGCGGACGCAGCGCAGTGTCTTTGATACCGAAGACGGAAGCAGGGGCAGGGGCGCGGAAGGGGCGCGGTTGGGATGGAGGTGGCGCGTGCACGACGGCAAGACTCCCGCTGGGACTTGCGCGCACGGACTTGCACGCACGGGCAGCGCGCGACCCAGAGCATGCCGTGCCCCTCGCGCGCACCCCGGACCATCGAGGTTGACTGGTTCGCGCGGGGACCGCTGGGACACCCACGAATGGCCCTCGTCGCCGCTCGCTGCGCCGTGGATAACAGCCGGGGCTGGGGTGCGCCGCGTCGCGCGGGATGGTCCTGCGGGCGGGAAGTAGGGGTGGACACCCAATGCGCTGGCAGCGCCGCATATCGCGCGCGGGCGGTCCTGCGAGCGCGGAACAGGGCGCGCTGATCTTGTTGCGCGACGCAAGTGGGACGCACGCCGGCTCGAGCACGCTCCCATTTTCGCTCCTAGTGCAGAGTCGCGGGCGTGCGCGTGGGTTTATGATAGGTCTTGTAGGGTGCAGGGCGGCGATTCATTGGGTGATGATAGGTAATTTTTGAGTTCTGTCGAGGCTTTGGGGGAACGAATAGCGTGGAAACACCAACTCGTTGGGATGGAGGGGCTCAAATTAAGTGCACGTATTTTCAAGAAGCCAGTGCGTTAAATCTGAACCAGGCATTTCAACACATGTTGGTTGGCAGCAAGAAAGCTACAGCTACAGGGAAGCTTGGGGATCGACTTGGTTAGGAAAGAATTTGATCAAGGCCGAATGGTCCTTGTATTCATTCGGATCGGGATTCAACTTCAGAGAACTGAACCTGATTTACCTCAAGCACGTTCTCGATGTTCTTGGATCCGTGGCGTGCACGGGCATAGTCTAGGCGTATTGCTCTTGGTGTGCGCCGAACCTGATAAAAAGGCAAGAGCTGAAGACGAACTCTGCTGAAGTGATTTTAACGCACGGAATCGTGCTTTGGACGGAGGGGCTGTTTGTGTTGCAAAGTGGTTGAACCGTGCCTCACATTGGACCGGCTGTTCGTTTGATGTACAGATCAACTGCATCGCAAACCAGAACATGCAAGTTCAAGTCCATAACTGAAAACTTGCGGCCTAACAGGTCACCATGGAGCATAAGGACGGCCTGGGAGCGAAGACAATCAGAGTCAGTGATCGAGCATTCAACATGGCAGCAAATCTTTCCTTCAGACTGACTTGAATGAAGGAAGAGTAAATAGGGACCAAAGTGATGGCGTCTGAGCTACACAATCGAGTAGTCCCTACCCTAGATAGTTCAGTATCAGAGTGGACAAAATTTGAACCTGACTTGAGCCGTACCTCTACTCAGGACGCGCTCGAGTCAGAGTAAAGCATGAGTAAATACGACTGGTAATGAATTGCCTACCGTGGCTAGGTAGAACTCAGTCAGAGCGGCGGCTTGAGATAGATTCGACGAATATTAGACTTCTGTCGTGTCAGAATGAAGGATCTGACGCATATTTTAGCACTTACTGTGCGCGTTTCAAGCCAGACTGCATTCTCGACTTGGTGGTTGATGGCTGTTAGCTGTTAGAAGGTCAGAACGAAGGATGCGATAGGTAATGAGACACGTACCATAGCCCGTTTGAAGACGGAGTTGAAGTCTAAAAGTTCAAGTCTCAAAGAGAAACTTGGTCGATGAATATATATACATACATACCGATAGTTCGGATTGAAATCGTGAGCCATGAACATCTGCTTCCGTATGCCGCAGCGCGCCCGGCACCAGAAGAAGGCACGTGCCGCAGCTAGGAACCCATGGGGGAAGGGCTGCGCCAGCGGACGATGGGCCGAAGAAATCGCACGAACGAGAGACGGCGCTGAAAGAGATAGCTGCATATGCTTCAAATGTGGAACTAAAGGAGAGACGTACCGCGGGCGACGTGTTGCGTCTCTGAGTGAGGAAATATTCGGGAGGTCCGGGAACGTAACTGCTTGAAAGAGCGGCGCCAGGGGATTGAGCGCCGTGGTTGTGTGCACGGGCGATGTGACTATGCGGCGCCGTGATAAGCTACGGGCAACATACTGGAGCACAACGACGCACCTAAATTAGCGCGCCAGAGCGGCGTCCTGCTAGAAAATCGCTGGCAAATTTCGGGCGTGGAACGCGCATGCGTCTACCCTGCTCACGTCTGTACTGACGAGGTTCATCACCGCGCTGTTACTGAGCCCCGATGACGGGCGCACAGGCGGAGAGAGGCCGACGGCGCGTAGAGCGCGCCGGCGAACGTGGTGCGTGCGAGGATGCCGGTGGTTATAGAGTGAAAGAAGAACTAGCGTGAGATCAGCGGTGGTCGTATGGATTGATGACAGAGAGGCGGTGGAGGAGGGGGAGGAGGTGTGGACGCACTTGATGATAACCTGCAGATATATACTCACGAGCACGATGGCGCCCCCCACACGGCGAAGGCCATGCCAACGCCGTTGCCGATTGCGGGCGGGATGCACGCCTTCGGCGCATGCGCGCATCTTGGCGGAGTTGATGTGCGCCTTGACGAGCGCGCCACAGAGCTGCGACGTATCCGAGACGACCTGCGCGCAAGAAAAGAAACATTCAACAAGCAGAAACGTACGAAAGACAGGCGCGAGACGCACCTTAAAGACGCCGCCACCCCAGAGGAGGTGCTCGAGGATGCCAATGAGCCCCCATGCGAGGCCCGAATCCTGCCAAGAAGACCAGAGTCCGTCAAGTTCTTTTGCTTCTTGGGGGCAGAGCGCGGATCCTGCGAGCGAAAGACCATGATACGCAATGACCTAAAGATCCCAGGTCAGGTCAGCGCGTGTTTCAACACGAGACGGCCGTTGCGCAGGGGTTTTAACGGGAGGATCGCAATGATGAGCTCTTGGTCCGCCGCGCACTCAGAAGATCCAAGGGGCATGCAAGTTGAGGAGGCGGCGGCGGGCATTTGCAGAAGTCGGGGATGATATTCAGGTGGTGCGCTCGACTCCGGTGGTCTTCATTGACGGGACAAGATGCGACGAGACGGCTAGATGAGTCGGATGATGCCCTCCGCGTCCGAGTCGTCCGCCGGCATCGCAAACGGTCCCCAGCGCGAGGTTGATGCTGCGATACGTCCGCGTGCAAGCGGTGGCACCACGTGTGCGAAGCCGGAACTAGCCGTGATCCGTGCTGTGCGACTCCAAGTCCAAGCGCCAAACGAGCGCTAGATTGGAATTCAATGGATGTGCGCGGAGTGAAAGGCCTCGCTTCTCCCTGAGATAGGTCTGCGGCTCCGGATGCGTGATGTCCCCGGGAAATCCTGGGGAGGGCCACGTGGTATATTGTATACTATTTACTTATACAAACTATTCTCTTCGAAACACCCTTCGAGGCTCCATCCCGGTCATTTATCAACCCGAGTGAGATAAACGGCTTGAAAAGCTTCCTAGCTGTTTACCATTTGCGAGGAGTCACAGAGGAAACCAAGAAAATACAGTTCTACTTAGTACTTAAGCTGTAACTTCCTACTAATAATATAAAGGGTAAAGTTGGGGCCTTATATGAGAGGGAATCAGACTACGGGGAAGAGAAAATAGGAGGGCTTCACAGGGGATGAATATATGAACCGCATGCGCCATTGTTATCTGGTCGGCAGCGGCTGAGTCAGCGACGGACCCAGCCCAGGTCACGTGGCCAAAAGACAGCAGCAAATCTTTATCAAAAATCTTATGTCCTGCGCGGGCAGCGGGACGCCGACGTGTGTCGTCCACGCGCGCGCAAAGGTTGTGCACACGCTGCGCCTGCCCGGGGCCGCCGCGCCGTTGCTCCCCACGGCTGTCCCGAAGAATCGGCCCGGGAAATCGGTGGGCGGACGGGCGGCACACTCGTCTCGCGCGCGGCATTTGCGCTTGTGTGTGCCGCGAGTCCATGCGACTCCGCCGCACCGAGCCCAGGGACGCCGCGAGATACGGGGCTAGCACTCTCGCGGCGCTCGTGTACCCGGGCCGGGGTTCCAGGGCGCGAGGCGGGCGGCGCACGAGGCGAGTCGCGCCAGGGGTAGGCCATGCACGCCTCGGGCAATCCAACGCTGCGCACAGCGTTCGCGCGCCAGCACCGCCGGTGAAGAGAGCGCGCTGACATCGCGCGAGAAGGGGCAGCCTTTCTGGGGCTCGTGCGCGAGACGACTCGTGCCGTATTCGCCGCCGATGTGTTTGCACGCGCGAGTCGACGTCCACGATGCGGGCAGTCCGACCCTGCCCAGTATACTTTCACGCGCGCGTGGGCCACCCTGATCGAGACGTCGCACGCTCCCGACGAAACTACGCGGGAGCGAGCTTCTGAGAGAGGACGATGGCCACCAAGAGGCTATTCAAGTAGTCAGTAAACGTAGACTGTGTAAGAAGAGCGGGACACGCACCAACGGGAGCGAGAGGCTCCGGCGGCAAAGTAGGGGCGCTCGACGGCGGCAGGCTGCATAATAGGTGGGTGCGCGGCGGGGGGACGTGGCAGCGGGGGACGTGGCGAGCCGCGCACTCGCAACGCGCAGCGGATTCGCTGGCGAGGAGGCGTGCGCGGCTTGCGACGGGGTCCTGCGTGCAGGCGTCGAGGTTCGGGGACGTGGGTGGCAACGAGCGACGGGGAAAAGGGGGACGGCGGCGTGCTAGGGAGAGACGTTGCACGCTCGATCGGCGGGCAGCGCAGAGTGCGGGAGGCGGCCGAAGGCGCCAGCGCGGACAGCGAGTGTATGAAGTTGAGTAGCCGTGCGCGGACGGTGACGTCGCAGCGGCAGGGGAGCCGCACGCGCACCTCGGGCGCGGATATGCGGGCGAGTCTGTGCGCGCGGCATGACGGTGGCTGAGGCGGGACGAGCGGCGCGCACGGGGCGGACCGGCGGCATTTGCAGGGATGCAGGTCACCCGGCTTGGTCTCCCGGAGCGCGAGTGAACGCGGTGCATGCGCGGGGTCGGAGGGTGCGCGCTGCGGCGCCTTGAGCAGCGAGGCGGCGACGGCGGCAACGCGGTGCGCCTGTGCGAGCGGCGGGTGGACGTGCGCTGAGTGCCAATGGTAGCGTACGCGTTCAGGGTGTGGTCGGACGGCGAGCGCATCCCCAAAGAGCGCGCACCGACTGTACAGGAGCCAGCGTTGAGGTAAAATGAGGAGTAGCGGACGCACCTTTAGATACTATGGCAGCATCGATTAGATGAGCGGGACGCAGAGTACGCAGAGAGCGGCAGGGTGCGGGAGCAGGAGCGCCGGCATCGGCAGAGGGAGCGAGCACGAGGGACAGGGCAACGAGACTCGAGCGAGAGAGCGAGCCGAGGGCGCGGGCACGGGAAAGCATTCTGAACAGCGGCTGCGGCGGCTTTGGCGTCAGCGCCAGGAGCAACGGCAGCGTGCGGCGGCGAATGCGCAGGCGGCGGGACAACTCCAGAGATGGTGGTAAAGGGAAGAGGTGCGTTGACAGCGGCTGTCACAGCGTGATGATTACCGTGCCGACTCTGCCGAGGTTCTGAATAAAGTCGATACGGGTGCTCGGGGCGCACCATCTGAGGCCTGAGGGCCTGCGGTCCATCGACCAGGTGCCCAGCGCTCAGCTCTCAGAGCTGAACGTTGGGTGTTGGGGGTCGCGTCGTCCCATAAAAAAATCACGTGATGCTGGAATCTGGATCACGCGACAACTGCCGCCGTTTTGCGGGAGTTGAAACCATGACCATGCTGGCTGGGAGGCGGGTGGCGCTGGGCTGCGGGCCCGGTGGGCCCCGGGGCCCCTGGCAGGACCGTCGTTTTTTAGGCTGTTTTTTCTGCTAATGAAGGCTCGCCAGGACGGCGGAATGATATTAGTGAGATCCTCGTCGTGGGCGCGGAACCTCTCGATAGCGTACGACTCCTGTATGACACGCATCGTCTGCGGCGGCGGCTGCGTGACGAGCATGCGGCGCCAGCTCGCGTTGGGACGCGCGAACGGCGCGGGGGCACGCGCCGCGGGCATGAAGATGATGGTGCGCGCGGTGGGCCAGTACCTGCGGTGTTCTGGCGTCGAGTCGAAGAACGGCGGGAAGAGCTTCGCCAGCAGCGGATTGTGCACAGGGGCGGAGGCGACATCGGAGCACGGGTCCAGGTCCGGCGCGAAGAATAGCGCGCGCTGCAGGTCCGGGGAGAGCGTCGTGGCGTGCCACATCTTGCAGACGAGCGGCGCGCGGAGGAGGAGGTCGCGCATCGGGAGCTGGGAGAGGACGAGCTCGACGAGCTCGGGCGTCGCGAGGACTGTGTCCCTGGCGGCGGTCGACATGGCGGTTGAGATAGATCTGTGGAAGGCTGTGCGCGGCTGTCGCCATTAAATAGGCAATGCCGGGCCGAGTCCCCCGACACTCCGGGGCCCCCGGCTCGTAAGTAGCTCTTTAAGATGATGTTTCAATTGAATGCTGCTATCCATGCATATGAACCACAAATACAACAAGCGTAACAGCTCTCAGCGCTTGTAGTTCGTCGCATCCGACGTCCCGCAAGCACATTCCAGAGCGTCCACACGTTCGCCCCCGTATGACAGTATTTATCACTGAATATTACGTGCATGTTGAACCGAACTCCGTACAACGTGCACGTGCCGAGCAAATCGTGCTCTCTGGTTCCGGATCGTGCCTGTTTGCCAGTAATGAGCCTCAAAATTCGTGCTTTTCATGTGATTCCTTACCTTTGAGCTCAAGATCCTGGTCGTAGTTCACTCAACTCGTGGGTACGAGCGAGCCGGGAGTGATGAGAACAATTTGCCGATATTTGCCGAGGGCCGGATCACGATCCGAGATGGGCTTGGGTCGACAAAATCAACGGATATGGCGTCAAAACGACATATCTCTTTCCTTCGGACATCCATATCGCACTTGAGTAGCCGGACTTGTGGTCAGCAGGGGTCAAGATTTCATTGGTAGCCCCACTAATTGGGAAATCAAATGCTATGAATGCCCCCGTTTGGTTGATTTTTCTAGGCTACCTAGTTATTCAGAGTCATGTGGCTTAGAGCTCACAAGGATAACATTCCGAGGGAATTTAACTCTTGCGCCACAATTCCTGTTAGTATCAGTGTCTTCATTATCACTTTCGCCCATCTATCTGATTCTGCAACCGATTCCGAACCGTGGGACTGTTAGCCGGTCTCGGCTAGACTCGGCAAACAGCGACCTGGCAGCACGGCGTACGGTGTTGGGAGTACGGTTCACGTACTACGTAATATTCTGCGAAAAAAGCTTTTATACCCCCGCATATTCAAGTCGTGCCGGCTTGATCTGTACCGCCCTATTGTCATATCCCCCTGCTCTGTATCCGTATCCATATCGTCGTCTTCTTGTTTCTTATAAATCTTCATTTGTGATATGGTTTTCAATCCAAGTACCCGTTCTTCCGCGATGCGGATAGCAGATTGGGTGGTTCAACAATCAGAGTGAAAACGAGGTTCCGAGCTCGTGCACGATAGAATATGAGAAGTATCCGCGCGACGCGGCTCCATCGCCTCTGCGGTACGCCCTGCAAAATCTCGCGGACCAAACGACTACGATTATAAGTATTCAGGTCGAAGAGTTTTGGCGCATACCAACCGGAGCACTCTATATCATTCAGGTATTACATTCCTGTGTTATTCAATACCAGCTGCCCTCTACAGCATTTCTTGTCAGGTTGTGTTAGGTCCAGACCCGCAAAGGGCTGTTTCGAAGAACTCAATAATTTGAATAGCAGTAACACACGGCATGCGCCGCGAGATCATTGATGTCGGGTATTGCCGCTGTGGCAGACAGGCACAGCCTCTGGCCTTCTTCCTCTTCCTGCCGCCACGACGACGATTTCGAAGCCCCAGGCTGCGCGCTCGCTCTCCCCTCATCGATCATCCTTCTACTCACGGATCTCGCATCGGCTGGGATGAGCTGTGTGCCGCTCTCTTGTGTCCATGCGGCGGAATCGTCGGGTTTGGTGCTCCTGCACTCGGAGCTGATCCAGGTGAGTCGGCATCCTCTAAATTCATGGGAGCCTCCAAACCTGATATCTGCCAGGCGATTGATAAATCGAACAACGATCTCAAGTAACTCGTCTCAGCCGCTCTCATCAACACGCAGCTCTCCTTGCGCGGGAGGGGAGCTGCAGATAGATGTCGCGCTGCCCCACGCTGCTGTTCGTCGTCAAGAAATATTTATACATCCCTGGGCTCATCGATGCAACCAACTCCCGATCCAGGAAAGAACGCGAAGAAAAGCGACTACGAAGGCCGGATCCGCTGCGGCAAGTCCGAAATCGCCGCTCCTGATGCAGCTTCCACATTCACATGCCTACATAGGCGACCAGTCGTTGGTTGAATCGACGTTCCCGCCCCGTTGCGGATTATTCAACACTGCAGACGACGTTCGCTCACCCGCATCCGCTCGCTGCTTCCCCGAATCGCACTCGCTCACTCCAGCTGTCCTCAAACCGCCCCTACCTTTCTCTTGCTTCCGTCCGGACATCATCTTATCTTGGAGCGCATCATCGCACCCAGCCGGCGCTGCTGCTTCCCTGGTGATCACGCGCCCGCGCCACGCGTGGTTTCCAGCACTTCCCCACAGCTTCCCCAACACATGCCCGGGAGTCGGCGACGCCGATGGCTGCGGTTCGTCGCGGCGCCCGCTTTGCTTTAAATAACGAAGGGATACGCAGGAACGACACGCCCTCTGAATCCAATGTGGTCGTCTCTCCTGCCCGTCACGGTCCTGCCGTGGCTCGCCCTCGCCCCGCGCGCTGCGGCGTCGCCCATGGTGATGCAAATGTCGAACAGCACCGCGATGCTCGAGAGCCGCGCACCGTCTGGCGCGAAGACAGTCATTATCCAGATGTTTGAGTGGAACTGGTGCGTCTGTCTTCTTTCTATGCATCTATCTCTCGTCCGTTGCTGACGAACGGGTATCGACTCCAGGGACAGCGTCGCCGCTGAGTGCACGAACTTCATTGGGCCCGCGGGGTATGGATTCGTCCAAGGTGCGCGGTTGCGGCGATGTTACGTCTATCGCGTGATGTTGACGCGCACGCACGCGCAGTGAGCCCCCCGCAGGAGCACGTCACGGGCCCGCAGTGGTGGACGGACTACCAGCCCGTGTCGTACATCCTAACGTCGAAGCGCGGGAACCAGGCGCAGTTCCAGAAGTGCGTCCCCTCCATTCTTCTCACGCGCACTGCTTCTGCGTCGCGGAGGAATTGTCGAGACTGTATTGACGCGAATATCAGCATGGTGGCGGCGTGCCACGCCGCCGGCGTGAAGGTCATCGCAGACACGATCTTCAACCACATGGCAGGCTCCGACTCGGGCACCGGGACGGCTGGCTCGACGTTCACGCACTACAACTACCCCGGGATATACCAGAACCAGGTGCGGCTTTCAGCTTCCTGCAATCTCTACCTTCCCTGTATCCCATCTTCCCATCTTCCCCCCTCCCTTTCCCCTGAATCGCTCGGCTTCGTATCTCAGTCGCAATTACGCAACGCTAATGACATGTCCCGCAGGACTTCCACCACTGCGGCCTCGAGCCCGGGGACAACATCGTCAACTACGCAAGCCGCGCGGAGGTGCAGACGTGCCAGCTCGTCAACCTCGCCGAGTGCGTCTCGCTTCCTTCCTTCCTCATCCATCCATCCCTCCTTTCCTCCTCCATCCCAACTCCTCGCCCTCCATTCCATTCCCTCGCGTCCTCCCTCCTCTGATCTTACTGAGAATAACCAGCCTGGCGACGGAGACAGACTACGTGCGCGGTGTGCTCGCCGCCTACGCGAACAACCTCCTCGCCCTCGGCGTCGACGGCTTCCGGCTCGACGCCGCTAAGCGTGCGTTCTTCTTCCTTGCCTCCCTCCCACTACCAATACTCACTTGATTGAAATATACAAACGAACAATGCAGACATCGCCGCAACGGACATCGCGGCCATCCTCGGGCGGCTCACGGCGCGGCCGTACGTGACGCAGGAGGTCATTTGGGGCGCGGGCGAGGCGGTGCAGCCTTCGGAATATGTTGGGAACGGTGCGCATTCGTTCCCTCTCTCCACTCTTCCGTCAGATCTGAGCAGTGACTATATGTGATAGGCGACGTGCAGGAGTTTCGCTACACGAGCGCGCTGAAGGACGCGTTTTCGGGTGCAAACGGCGGTATCGCGGGGTTGCAGAACCTGGATGGCGGCGGTGCGTGCTGCGCCCCCCTTCTTATCGTGCCGAGCTTGATATACGTATGGGTGAGATCAGGCTGGATCTCAGGCTCACAAGCAAACGTCTTCGTCGCGAACCACGATACCGAGCGTGTGCGTCTCACCTTCCCCTTTCCAGGCACATACCCCAGCACTAACCCGAGCCCGCAGAACGGCGCCTCCCTGACCCCGACCGCCCCCTCCAACACCTACCTCACCGCAACCATCTTCTCCCTCGCGCACCCCTACGGAACGCCCACCGTACTCTCTTCCTACTCATTCGGCTCGACGGACGAGGGCGCCCCGAACGGCGGTGCCGGCGCGTGCTCTGCCACGGGTGGGGCCGGGGGGTGGTTGTGCCAGCACCGGTGGACGGCGGTGAAGGGCATGGTGGGATTTAGGAATGAGGTGGGCGGCGCAGGCATTACGGGGTGGGTGAGCCCTCAGGCGGATCGGGTTGCGTTTGGTCGAGGTGCGCTCCGCGTGATTCATTTGAATGATATTCTTGCTGATGAGGTGGATGGGCGGGTAGGCACGCTGGGATTCGTGGCGATCAACAACGCGGACGCAGCATGGAGCGCGACGTTCGCGACGGCGCTTCCCGCGGGGGCGTACTGTGATGTTATTAGCGGGGCGAGCGTTGGGGGCAAGTGCACCGGGACGGGGTGAGCATTCATCGTCTCCAGAGCATACGTCTTTTACTCATGCCTGGAGACAGCTTCACGGTCTCTGGGGGCACGTTTAACGCGACGGTCCCGGCGCGCGGCGCGATCGCGATGCACACGGGACAGCTCGGGACGGGGAGCGGCACGGGCGGCGGGGAAGGCGGAGGCGGCGGGACGGGCGCGGTGGCGGTGAGCTTTGCGGAGATGGCGACAACGACATTCGGCGAGGTGCGTATTCACTCTGTTCTCCGTCCGTAAGCGTACGTACTGACCGCGCCATAAGAACATTTTCCTCGTGGGGAGCCTCGCGCAGCTCGGCGCGTGGGCGCCTGCGTCCGCCGTACGTTTCTCTCTCTCTCTCTTCGCTTCATTCCTACAAGCATGCTGACGGGCTCTGCGTACAGCTCGGGCTTTCGTCCGCAACGTACCCCGTGTGGACCGTCACCGTCGCCCTCCCGCCGAACACGGCCTTCGAGTACAAGTTCATCCGCAAGGAGACTGACGGCAGCGTGCGTGCCTTCTCCCTTCCTCCTTGCTCGTTGTAAAGATCTGAGGACTCTCTGGCAGGTGGTGTGGGAGTCCGACCCGAATCGCAGCGCGACGACGAACGCGTCGGGCGCACAGACGATCACGGGTGCGTGGAAGTAGGTGTATGGCATGATGACGAGGTGGGACGAAAATGAGAGCAAGGCGCATGGAGAAGCGCATGTATCTAACAAGCAAGTGTGAACGACATGTGAATATGGTCAGACTACGAACACCATCTTCGCCCGTGTATGCCGGTGAGAGCCTGAAGACCCGCATATGGTTCAACAACATCTTACCATTCTTCCCGAAAAATCAGGACTTCTTCTATACCTGGCAAAATCACCACAAATTAGGTTTGTATTTCAAAGCCCGAATTGAAAGGGACAACGCCCTCACTCGATTGTAGCAAGGGAATCAGCGAGCGCTACTTCCGACTGAGGGTAGAAAGGATGGAGGCGAAAGTGAAGGAACAAGAATCGAATGGCCCCGGGCCATGCCGAATTAGAGGATCGGCGCCGTACGAACTTAAGATTGAGTCGTACGAGAGGCTGAAGCTACAACTTCAGTCCAAGTCAAAATCAAAACATCGCTCAAAGTTCAGTAAACACGATTTGACGTCAACTACGATCTCTCTATCAATCTATAATCGTACTGCCACTTCGTTGGGTTCAGTACATCGCAACACTCTGGATTCCTTCCTGCAGTTTGACCCAACTGGACCGAGAAACAAGATCGTTGTACCACCTGCGCACCCGGGTCAGCCCAGGACATTCGCTCACGAGTAAACGAACACTCACCGCTTCACATTGGGGCATTTGTCAGCTAATAGAGCTATGACATCGAATCCGGCCCTCTTCAACGGCGGCACAGAGTATAGGTGGAATATATCTGCGAGGGTCAACTCCTGCTCGGTGCGTCAGCGCGTGCACCTATATTTAGATGACGCGACTCACGTCGCCCCCGATGTACTTCTGCTGGCTGAGGATCCACTCGTACTCGGAGAGCGTCTTGGCGAGCGCGGCCTTCGCTTCCGGCAGCGCGGCCTCATCGGTAGAGGCTTTCTGCTGCCTGGTGCGTGCGCGGTCAGCGTCGCGGACAAGAAACGGCACGCAGGTGCTCACGGGTTGAAACCGAGCTCCACGGCCAATCGCCTGAGCCGCGGGAAGAATTCCGTCAGCTCAACGGAGGCGCCCTCCTCGAACCGTGCCTTGTCCCGCAGTTCGGTGGGGATGAACCTTGTCCCCTGGCCGGCGTACTTCTCTTCAAGATAGCGGCAGATTGCGCGCGCCTCGTGCAGGATGAAGCCGTTGTCGTCCTGCGCTTCCGTCAGTGGGCTGGTGCGGGACGGTCGGGCCACGTACTATGATCGGAACGAGACCGAACTGGTGCAGCGCGAGATATTCGGGCGTCTTGTTCTCGCCCTTCGACAAGTCGATGTGGATGAGCTCGAAGGGGATCTTCTTCTCCAGGAGAACCATCGCGACGATCCCACTGCCACCGACTGGAGAATTGTCCCCGTAGAGTTTGAGCACCATTTGGTATGAGAAATAGATGTTTAAGTTGTGAGTGAGAGAGAGGAAGAGAGAGAATTGGTTGTTCAACTGGTGAGTGCTTCCCCGCCTTTTATCCTCGCCCGCGGGGCTTACAAAGGGCTACACGTTATTGGCGGCCGATCGATGGACTGTCAGATTTCGAATTGTTGGCGAAGAGAACCAGCTTAGCCATGGGAGATAGCTTAGAAATGAACACCAGCTTAGCAATGCACATTCAAAGTGCCGAGAAGTGAGGCTATTTGTGTGAATCTCGCGGGATGGAGATCGGCCTTCCCCCGCTTCCCCCGTTCCCTACTTATGTTCTCTCGGGCCCATAGCATCCGTTGTCAAAGGATCACGTAGCTGAATACTTGGGGGGACTCACTAGGTTGCGGGCTGAAGCTGTTCCCTTGTCGATTGGTGGACTCGGAATATTGCTGGCTATTTTGCTGGCAGGAGATAGAGTGTTTCTTTGGATAAGAACAGGATAAATTTATCAGCGTGGTCCCTTTTCGGAACGTGCCGAGTTGGTGTTTCTAAGCTCGACACGGCATCCCGAGCTACCCTGACGTGCCCCGTGGGTTAGCCTGGTTTCAGGGCTCGTATACGACAATGGTAACCCACCCACCTTGGTCATCTGTGTCTGTGAACGGTACACTTTTTCTTGATGAATTGATTTGTGCCAACTGCGCCAATTGACTTGCACGTGCGCGTAAGTAGACAGAGATCTTGCTTGGTAGGATGCCGCGGAATATGACACCGTACGCGCGGCCCATAGATATTACATAGACGCTTGATAGTTATCAGTATATGACTTGAGCTTTTTTCTTATACTTCCATAAGGAGCTCGAACCTCTGTGCGTTTGCAGACTCGCCGAGGGTCACAAGACTAGTTATGCATAAGGCTACGGCGTTGCCCCATGGGTTGCCCCTGATCCCGCAGCTACACCGCTGGCGTACATGTTGTGAAATACGAAGATCTTGTGCTGTACTACGATGACTCGAATGGAAAGAATGCTAGGCTCGTCTTCTGTTCTCTCTTTTGCCCTGAGACTGAGGCGATTGCCTTTCCGTGTATGTAGACGGATCGATTTAGGCAATGCCCCCGAGGACGATCTCTCCGCCTTAGCCTCCGCCTGCAAACAGGCTACCTTTGGCGTCGATCAGCTGGATGTCCTAGACGAATCCTACCGCAAGGCGGGTAAGATGGACCTTTCCAAATTTTCCACACGTATGGATGTAGTTGCCTCCGGGCTCGTGGTGCTGCGCTCTTTTTCAAGGTGCCGCCGTACGGTGAGGGTGTTCGAGCAGCGCGGTGACGGCTCGTACTTCAAATCTCATGTATTCTGAGGCAGACATCTGAAAGAATGATAATGCTTGCAGTTGCAATCGGCTCGTCAACATTCTGCGTCCGATGGCTTGTCTAAAGGTGGCGTTGTTCAACACCAGGCACTAGATAGCATGACGGTCCCTTACATGCGGTTCAGTTGCGTTCGATATTTCTGACACGGGTATTTTATGTGCATGTGATGCTTGATCCTTTCATCGAATTTAACCTCGGAATAGAACTGACTATTGAAGTCTCATGAGATGGAGGGGCTCGCGGTATTGAAAGGGCGATTATCGTCTCGGACCTGGTTCCATTTTCATTCCGAAACGTCGCCGCGTCATTGGTTAATAGAAAACTATGAGTACCGAGCCGGAAGGGCTGGGTGGAATAAGACCTCACAGGGTTATGTGCAATTCTCCGTGGTGCTTTGGTGTGTATTCAACACCTTTGATAAGGGCCGATTCAACCTTCAACTTGATTTATGAATCACGTGATATGTTGTCGGATCGTCGGACCGGTTTGACACCCCTCTGGACCCAGTAACCAGTAATTTAAACTTCGCTCGTGTTTTTATTCAGATTGACCGGTTAGACCGGTGACCGCCGACCGGATGATCTGGAAGCACTCTGGAAGCAAGTACTGTAGCAGCATTTTGCTGCACCTCTAGAACATATACGGATTTCCATGCTCTCGCCAGCAACGGGCGCGCGCACCCGGCGCAGATGTCGTCTTGAGACTTGTACTTACTCGGTGTTCAAGCTCAAGAATCGAAATTCGCGAACGCCGAATGGGCTTCAGACTTGTTTCAAGTTGTTTGTGTGTACATTCAACATTGCGGACATAGATAGATATCGTACAAACGCTCCGCTCCGCTCCATGCGCTTTAGTTGATCTCCGAGTCATAGACCCGGGTGCGCGGCGCGCCTACTTCCACGCCCCCACAATCGTCTGCGCGCCCGCCGCGCCCGTCGTCGCCCTCCGGTTCGGGTCGGACTCCCACACCACCTGTCAGCAATCCATTTTAGATTTACGATGAGCCAGGGAGGAAGGGAGGAAGAGAGGAAGAGAGGAATAAAGGAAGGGAAGACGCACGCTCCCGTCCGCCTCCTTGCGGATGAACTTGTACTCGAACGCCGTGTTGGGCGGGAGCGCGACGGTGGCGGCCCACACGGGGTACGACGCGGCCGAGAGCGCGACCTGGCATAAACAAATAACATCTAAGTCCACGCGCTTGTGAAAGAAGGGAGGAGAGGGGAAGGTGAAACGTACGGCAGCCGCAGGCGCCCACGCGCCGAGCTGCGCGAGGTTCCCCACGAGGAGTATATTCTGCACCAACCCCGGTGTGAGCATTGCGAAGCCACATGCACAGCGGAAGAGGAGGAGGAGGGAGACGCACCTCCCCAACCACCGTCGTCGCCGTCTCCTCAAACCGCACCGCCACCGGTCCCCCACCGCCCTCCCCCGGCCCGCTCCCCGTGCCAAGCTGCCCCGTGTGGATCGCGATGGCGCCGCGCGCAGGGACGGTCGCGGCGAACGTCCCGCCCGGGGCGACCGTGAACCTGCGCACCCGTTGTCAGCCGTTTTGATTGAGAGGGAGAGGGAGAGAGGAGAATGACCAACGCACCCCGCGCCGGTACACCTCCCCCCCACACTCGCCCCGCTCACGACATCACAATAACTCCCCGCGGGCAGCGCGGTCGCGAACACCGCGCCCCACGGCGCGTCCGCGTTGTTGATCGCCACGAAGCCCCGCGCGGCTGTGGACCGCGATAGTCAGCATCCTGACGCTCCTCACACACTCCTCACACACGAACGAAGAACACAGAACAAGAAGAGAAGAAGAATAAGGAAGAAGAGAGAAGAAAGAGGATAAAAGAAGGAAGAGAGAAGAGAGAAGTGAGAAGAAAGAAGACAGAGACGCACCCCTCCCAAACGCGATCCGGTCCGCCTGCGGGGCCACCCAGCCCTCCATCCCCGCCCCCTCTCCCGCCCCATTAACCCAATTCCGCCACCCCACCATCCCCCGTACCGCCCCCCACCGGTGCTGGCACCACCACCCGCCCGCCGCACCCGATTCCCCCGTAGCAGAGCACGCGCCCGCCCCGCCGTTCGGCGCGCCCTCGTCGAACGCGGAGAAGACGTACGAGGAGAGCACGGTGGGCGTGCCGTAGGGGTGCGCGAGCGAGAAGAGCGTGGCGAGGAGGTACGTGGAGGCGGGGGAGGCGGGGGTGAGGGAGAAGGCGTTCTGTGTGTGAGGTGAATGTGCGGTTCAGTGGGCCGCGGAATGAGAGAGGATTTGAGAGAGGGGAAGGGAAGGGGAAATGGAGGGGACGTGGAAAGGAAGGGAAGGGAAGAGGGAAGGGCAGGGGGGAAGGAGGGGAAGTGGAAGGAAGTTGAGGGAAGGGAAGGGAGGACGCACCCTCTCCGTATCGTGGTTCGCGACGAAGACGTTCGCCAGCGCGCTTGGGATCCAGCCTGCGCTCCATCAGCTATCACACTGTGCAGCCCTGCAACCCAGCCCGCAACCCCGCGAGCCTGCGAGCCCGCAACCCGAGCCCACAATCCCACAAGCCCACAAGCCCACAACCCCGCAACCCCGCGAGCCGCGACAAAACAAAACAACGAAGAGCGAAGCACGCACCCCGCCCCTCCAGCTCCCGCAACCCCGCGATCCCGCCCGGGTCGGCGCCCGAGAACGCGTCCCTGAGCGCGGCGGTGTAGCGGAACTCCTGCACGTCGCCTGTCGTAGGCGTTTCGAGTCAGCGCGCGTTCTCAGAAGGGTGGGTGTATCGAATTGCGTCGTCCGAGGCCCTCGCCCCTCGCTCGACGTATCCTTCCTCGCTCGCCGTGCGCCTTCAAGTTGAACGGAGGTCGGGAGCGAGGGAAGGTCGCTCGATCCCCCGTCCCTCGTCCCGCGCGCAACGTGCACGAACGGACGCCCGACACCCAACACCCACCAAAACGAAATGCACCAAGACGCCGTCGGAACGCACCAAGACGCAGTCGAAACGCACAAAACGCACAAAACCGCACAAAACCGCACGCACCGTTCCCGACGTACTCCCCCGGCTGCACCGCCTCGCCCGCGCCGCTGCTCACCTCCTGCGTCACGTACGGCTTCCCCGTCCCCGCTCCTTTCCCCGTCCCTGTTCCGGGTGGGGCGAGGCCTGGCCCGGGTCCGGGCGCGGTGAGTCGGGCGAGGATGGCGGCGATGTCGGCGGCGGGCATGTCTGCGTTGATATCAATATCGATATGCCATAACTTCGTTCCTGGATATGAATCGGCAGCGGCTGTAGTGTGTAGTGTGTAGCGGGGAAGGGGACGGGGAAAGAAGACGGGGAAGGAGCGGCCAGCAACCAGCTCACTCGAAGCGCGAACTCAAAGCGAGAAACAAACAAAGAACGCACGTTTCGCCGCGTCGAGCCTCAGCCCGTCCACGCCGAGCGCGAGGAGCTTGTTCCCGTAGGCCGCGAGCGTGGCGCGCACGTGCTCGGTTTCTGTCGCGAGGCTGTGTTGGAGGTGGGGTTAGTCCGATAACGCGAAGAATGATTGAAGGGGAATAAAGGAATAGAGGAAGGATGGCGCGACGGAGGGGCGCAGATGACGCGAAGAATGATTAATGAGGGATGAGGAATAAAGGAAGGATAGCGCGAAGAGGTTCAGGAAGGGGACGCGACGCGTGTCCAGGAAGGGGACGCGACGCATGTCCAGGAAGGGGACGCGACGCGCGTCCAGGAAGATAGCGCGACGCGTGTCCAGTAAGAAACCAACGCCGTCGGCAGCGCTCGCCGCAGCTCCCCCCCCAAAAAAAAAGCAACCCCCCCCCCAACAAAAAAGCAAACACCCCAGCAAAAAAAGCACGCACTCCGCCAAGTGCACGAGCTGGCACGTCTGCACCTGCGCGCGGCTCGTGTAGTCCGCGATGTCGTCGCCCGGCGCGAGGCCGCAGTGGTGGAAGTCCTGCAGAGAAACCATCAGCTCTGAGCGATCGAGAGATTGGCGTTGAGCGATCGCGGGGGGTGAGTGGGTGAGTGGGTGAGTGCGGGAGGCAAGTGCGAGGGGATAGTGCGAAGCGCGCACCTGGTCCCGATACACCCCGGGGTACGCATAGTGCGCCCACTCCGAGCCGGCGGTGCCCGTGCCCGCGGCGCCGCCCGCCATGTGGTTCCACACCGTGTCGGCGATGACGCGCACGCCGGCGGCGTGGCAGGTCGAGACCATCCTGGGGGGGGGGGGGGGGGGGGCGTCAGTGCTAGGTGTCCGCAAAGGGGGAAGGGGGCGCAGCGACGCAGGATAGAGGGGGCGGGAGAAGAGGGGGGAGGAGAAGAGGGGGCTGAGAAGGATGAAGGGGAGGAGAAGGGGGAACAAAGACGCACCGCTCAAACTGCGCCTCGTCCCCGTGCCGCGACGCGAGGACGTACGACACGGGCTGGTACGCCGTCCACCACTGCGCGCCCGCGACGTGTTCCTGCGGGGGGCTCACTACTCCGTCCCTCGTCAGCGTCGATCATCGCGCGATAGACGTAACAGCGTCGCAACCGCGCACCTTGGACGAAGTCGTAGCCCGCGGGCCCGAGGAAGGCCGTGCACTCCGCGGCGACGCTGTCCCTGTGTCGACGCACTCGTCTGTCAGCAACGCGCGATAGATGGATCGGAGGAAGACATTAAGAGAGGCGCACCAGGTCCACTCGAAGAGCTGCACGATGACGCCCTTCGCGCCGTCCGGCGCGCGCATCTGCATCGGATTCGCGGTGCCGTTGTGTATCTGCGTGGGCGTGGGCGACGCGAGCGCCAGGGCGAGCCACGGAAGGCCTAGGGCGGGGAGGAGCGCTGGAGACGGCCACATCGGACTCGAATCAGAATCATGCCCTGCGTGTCGTCCTGCGGTATTTAAAGCGGGGCCGCCCGTCGCTGCCCGGGCATCGGGTGGGGAACCGGGGGGCAGCGCGGCGCGTGACCGCGTGCTTGGCAGGGAAGCGGCGGCGCGGGGGCGCGTGACGATGCGGTGCGCTCGCAGTGTAAGATGAGATTATGTGCGGATGGGAGGAAGGGGAAGATAGGGCGGGTGGGGGACGGCTGGAGTTGGGCGAGGGGGTTCGGGGACGCAGCGCGCGTCGCGTGCGGAGTCACATTATTCGACATGTGAATGACGCGGACGGATGATGTGGAAGCTGCGTCATCCATATGACTAGGAGCGGCGATTTCGGACGCGTGCACTCTTTCTTCGCGTTCTTGCCTGGATTGGGACTCTGGGCGTACTCATCCAGCATCGATGAGCGCAGGAGGTATAGATATCTCTTGACGACGACCGGCAGCGCGGGGCAGCGCGGCGCGACGTCTATCTGCAGCGCTCGTGCCCCATCCGGGACATTGGGCAGGTGAGCTGCGGCGAGGAGAGCGACTTGATGGTGGGAGCGGATTGCGCGATGTGCTTGAGATCCTCGTTCCATTTAACAATCACCTGGAGAGATATCAGGTTCGCTGCTCCCATGCACTCACGCGGTGCCGACTCGCCTGATTCAATGCAGCTCCCAGTGCAAGAGCGCCACGCCCGACGGCACCGCCGCATCGCCGCAAGGGAGCTACCCCCCACCCCGATACGAGACCCGTGCACACAGAACGATTCAGAGGGGAGAGCCAGCACGCGGTACCGCGTCTCGAAATCGTCGTCGTGGCAAAAAGAAAAGCGGATGTCACGCCCGTGCTGTCACGCCGGCAATACCCGCCATCAAAGCCCACCCGTACTCAAACTTTACATATGCGTTGGGTTTTCTAGTCGGCGAGGGTTATGTCCCCTACCGATTCAACGTTCAACGCCCCGAGTCGGTGGTCTCCAACGCTCCTACAGGCTACACTCGAAAAAACGGTCTCCGCAGCCAACTCAACTAGTACTCAGATATCGAGCAAAGATCGAGTTCCCTCTCTCGATGCTACGGATCCGTTTACGTCGTTGACTTCGGCTGTCTCTCGCTCCGCGCCTGGATATTTGTGGTAAATTGTGTATACTTGAGGCGTGCAGCATGATGCCAGCGGATGCAGATACAATCCCGCCCTTTGGATACTTAGCTGTTTAATGTTTGCAACCCATTGCTTATTCTAGAGCGTCGTTGCTTGGGGTGAGGGGTCCGCCGGGATTGGCGTCAAGCACGTCTCCGGTGAGCAAGATCTGAGCTCTCTCAAAAGAAGGAAATTCAGAATAGATTCAAAGCGACCCCGGGCGTCCCGACGCCGTCGCGCGCCCTCTTGAGTAACTCGTCTGATCTGCAGAGCTGGGGGCCTGCCGCTGCGTGTCCTCGGACCTCGAGGCTGAGATCGATGAGAACCCACCGGCAAGCGAAAGACGCGAGGAGGCTGCGAGGAGGAGAGTCACACGGATGACGGGGCACCGTGCCGATCCTCGGATCAGAGCAAGCAGCGACACACAAGCACCGCCACGTCCTGCCGCCTTCTTCCGCTCCCCCACGAGCCACGAATCGCCGATCCTTTGCGCTCACCATCCGCGCTCGTTTCCTCTGCGCTCCGGGGCCGGCGCCCATCTTTGACTTATCCGATCTTAGAACGAGTGGACCTCACACCCTCACAGAGCCCCGCCGGACCGCCCATCAATGCATCACGACGCACTGGCAGCGACGCCGACCTCGCTCGGAGTCGCTCCCAGTGAGTTCTATCATTCGTCTCGAGATCTCCAGTAAACCCTCGCTCCTCACCGCTACCCTCTCCCCATGTGCACGGGATGATTTCCCTGACGTCGTACTACGCGCGGCTGTTGTGCGGCTGTGTGTTGGGCAGCGTCACTCTGACTCTGGTTCTCAACTACAAGCTCCCGCTCTCAGGACACGGGGATGTGGCTTCCTTCTGCTATGGCTCGATGCTAACGGAGTGCATCCCTAATCGCATCCAATTTCGCTGGATTTTGCAGCGCTCTGCGCTCACAGCCTGTACTCCAACTCTATGCGCCGGCGCTTCTGTCCTATCTACTTCTGCTCAGAACAAACGTTGAAACTGAAACTGGACCTTCGGCGGACGACGGGATTCAGGCTTACAGCGATGCTCACGCGCCCTCAATCGCATACCAGCTCCAGTCTCTTCCTATAGAAGTTGTCTTACCTCGCTCGTACTCTCAACTGCTACGCTCACGTTCTGCGCGCGCGCTGCACAATACAATTTGGGTGGATACGGTGTCAATTGTCGAAGTGGATCTCCGACCCTCCGGCCCTCCACCTCCGCCGTCTCACCAGTCTTTGCTGCACCAGCCACGACGATGTCTCTTTACTCTGGCTCCGCGCGGATCGTCTAACCCTTTCACATCCCCCGCGCCCTGCAATACCGCGCGCCCGCCCTGCTCAGGGATGCGCTCGTCCATGCAGTCTCCCTCCCTGCGCAGCCCCTCTGCGTGAGCGCACTGCGTATCAGCGCGTCCTACGTCCCGTCAATGGTCAACGTTTCCGCCCACGAAGTTTTCTCTCGCACGCGCCCGCAGCGATGCAGCGCCGCCTTCTCGCTTCTCGCGCGCGCTTTTTTCCTGTCCTTACATCTTTCCTCCGTCCTTGCCGGACCGTCCCCACGCGAGTGGCAATGCCTCCGTCCTCGGCCCTGTCCTCCGCGTCCTCCACCCCGATCCGCGCCTCCCCATCCTCCGCGTCTCCCCGCGTCTCCCTGTCCTGCCTCCCAACCGCAAACGCAAACGCAGGCGCTCGCATCTGCATACTTGCCGCTCTCGGCCCCCCTTACGCCTTCCCTGCTCCCCGCCGAGATCTCCCGGGCTCTGAGTCCCAGTTGCGACTCGCGGTTTACGGCGATTCACGCCCCCGCCCCCGCCCCCTCGCACCCCCACGTGTGCCGCAGCCCCAGTCCCCCAGCGCCCGCTCTCGTCTCCATCTACACCCGCCGCGCCGTGCTCCTGTTTCTTTTCATCTTTTCAGTTCACCCGTATTCGAACATACCTCCGAGTAGCCTCTTCTCTCGATGAATCGTGGCCGCGCCTCGCACCCGCCTTCCCTTCCTTTTGCGGGCATGTTCCGAGCGTGCGCCAGCGGCTCTAGTTCTACGAGCTATCGAGAATCGGCGCGGGAGCCTGCCTTGGACTTGAGGCCTTGCATCGGAGTCGAACCCACGTCTTGCGCTCGCCTCTATTGCCCACTAAACCCTTGTGAGTGCGTGCTCCGGGCGCTTGCGATCGCAATTGAATGTAAGCCGTTTTTGCTTCAGTTGATTCTGACGCTCCCCAAATATACAGACGTGTGGTCTGGAGTCTAGTTGAGCTGAAGAACCCTCTAATCTTGGGTTGAATTAGGTGCGCGCGCAATTGCCTCAGCTTATTCCCATTCTTTTATTGAAGGAGACCCTAGAGTTGGAATTGACTACGTTATCAGCTTTCAAGGCACCCTCGAGCGCCCGGGTTGCGCCCAGGTCAGTAAATCACCGTTCAGCCTATCTGATTACTGAGTCGCGTTCTTGACGCAGATTCGGGTGCATGTAGTTCAGTTTCAACCGTTGAACTTGCTAACCTTGCCCGACTTCTAATATCTTGAAGCCCCATCCCGCTGCCTTGGACTGGCTTGTCTTTGAAGGTTGCGCGAGGGAAGCCCTGATCATTTGTATTCAGATTCGTTCTTTACATTGGCCGCTAATATAGCTTTACATGAATATCCCGCGTATGTCTCAATTCTTTCGAACGGACTCCAACTAATAGATTCCCGCTTTTTTGGCTCGATTTAGGTTCAATCTATGGGCAAGACTACGCCCGCGCGTGTTGAGCTGCCAGATACCGAAAATATGGCCGTTCGGCGCGAGGTAAGTCATGTTCAGGATCGATGCTTGATTTTGTTCAAATATTACTCAGTCCTTCTTCAATGTTTCAATGTCATCAGCGAGATAATTCGTCTTCCAACTGGACTCACAACAGATATCGATACCTCAAGCCATGTTCGAGTACAAGGCCTACATCAATCCCCGTTATTCCTTCAAGGTAGTCCCTATACAGCAAGGCAATTTTCCAATGCAGGCTCTGCCTGCTCTCGCTCAAACCCAACTTTCGGCTTGTCCAACTTATTCAAGCCAGCAAGAATCACCGAGTTTGATTTACCCGAATCCACCACGGACCCTGCAGCGACTCCGGCTCCCGAACCCGCGCTTCCGCCGCTCCTCGTACCCCAATCCAGTCCATTGGGGGTGTGCCCGAGTCCCCCCCATCGCACGCACGTACGTCTCGCCCCCGCAGCTCTCGCGCGCTTTTGAATGCTGCGGCGTCCGACGCCCTGCAACAACCGATCCGGCCACCCCGGCAGCAACGGCACGCCCGACTCCTAGAGTGACGCCGCCGCGCTCCTAGCGCTTGCATCCCGCGTTCCGCGTTCCGCTCTTCCCCCCTACGCATCTCGCGCTGGGAACCACCGCGGCATTCTCCGACTCTAACCACTGGAACGCGCCCGGACGCTTCAGCGTGACGCGGCGGGATCGGCGCCGGGCGCGACTCGGGGAGAGGCGCGCTCCGCGTTTCGCTGCCCTCCCGCGAGGCGTCGAAGCGTCAGCGCGTGCCCGAGAACAGAGCTCGGATTGCGGCCCGCGCGCTGTCGAGCGCTGCGGCTTTCGACGCCGTGTCGGACTCCAAACACCGGAATGTGCCCGAACGCATCAGCGCGACGCGGCGCGATAGGCGCCGTGCGCAACTCGCAAGAGGCGCGCTCCGCCTGCCCTCCCGCCCGGCGTAGTCCGCGAGCCCGAAAGTCGGCTCGATCGCCGCAAAGGTGCGGCGCGAATTGCTCCGGGGACTCGCCCATTAACTTGCCTGCAGCTGCTGACGCCGCTCGCTGGGGCGACGCGATGTCCGAGCTCCGAGGCGCGCGGCGTAGGAACGCGAGGCGGGCGTCCGCGCCGGCGCATGCCAGTTGCGCGGAGCTTCCTGTCCCTGCGACTCGAGTCTTGAAAGCTTTTCCCTCCCCCGCGCAAGCCTCACAGACTCATGTACAGTGCACCGCGCCGCGGCCTCAATGAAGTCGAACCCCGAGCCAACCGGAGGTCAAAAACAGGGGCCCACCAATCTCATGCATCATTGATAGCCATCAATGCCGGCATCGCGATCGGCGATACGCCAGATATTTGCGGCTGCAGTGGAGCCCCCGCGGGCCCCGCCTTCCTTCCCCATCTTCCTCTCCTCCTCCTTCCACGTCGTCCCGCCTCCGCCCCGCGCCCTTGATGCCTCCATGCCCCCCGCGCTCCTGCTCCTCGCCCGCCTCCTCTGCTGCGGCGGCCGCCGCCGCCCCGCCGCGGACTCGACCGTTAGGGTGCGTGCCCTTCGTGCGATGCGGTGTGGACGTCGTGCTGATTTGTGTCGTTTCATGCGCAGACGATCCCGAACGAGGCCGCGCGTCTACTCCCCCCGCCCTCTTCCCTGCCCGCCACCGACCGTGTGCCTGCTTCGTGCGTCCCTCCCCACTCTGCGGCGCACGAACGCGCACTGACGATGCAGACCCGCGCCACCGCCCCACGTTGACGCCCGCCTGCGCGCCATCGTGCGCGCTGCGGAGGGGTGCGTCCTGTCTTTCTCCAGTAGCGCCTTCATTTCTGATTAAAGATGCGCCGGCAGGAAGATGGTGAGCGTCACCGCGCGCGCGCCGTTCGCGTTCGTGGCGCTCCCACCACCACCACCAGCACTGAGACCACATGACGCCGAGGAGGACGAGCCGCGCGTGCCCGTGCCGGTGCCCGCGCCCAGTGGCACGGGCCTCCACGCTTACGCCGCGAACCAGGGCCAGAGCGAGAGCGAGAGGCACAGCCGCCTCTCCTCGCCCGTGCCCTCGCCCTCCCCCGCGGGCTCATGCCGCTCCATGTCCACGATCCCGCGCGCGAGCGCCGCCGTTCCCCATGCGAAGGCTGGAGCCAGTACGTCTCCTACGCCTCGTAATCTTCTTTTACCCGACGATGACGGCGATAGACGACAGACCCGGACGACGTCCCCACACGACGCGGCACGCACGCTTGTATGAGGCATGACCCACGACGCACGGACGTCCCCTCCCCCACTACGCACTATCGCACGCTCGTTGCCACCACCTCCCTCCTTCCTGCGCTCCGCATCGTCTCGTACTCTCTTAATCACCTCCCCACGAGCCTCCCGCACACATTCACCGCCTGCTCCACGCTCGACTCCTCATACTGCCATCGCTATCGCTACCGCTCGTGCCACGCACCCCACGCTCCTTCCCCGGACACGGACCCTCTCTCCCCTCCATTATCGTCTCCACTATCGTGATTCCCATCGGATCTCCCCCCCTCTTGATATTGTTATCACTATATCTTAGACTATTGCTACGCCTTTACGACGCACGCTCATTGTCATTTCCCCGGACCTATCGTACCTTACCTGTCGCTATATCGCTATCCTTGTATCGCTATCGCTGTTGCTTTTTTTATCGTAATTTGCTATCTATCCTGCAGTTGCTTGGGCATGGACGGACACGGACGGACAAGCATTGATATAATATACTATATCGCCCAGCGAGCGACCCCTCAGAGTTTTCAGTACATATTCTGGTACGATGCATCCATGGAGATTTGCGGGTACACCCTTCTTGCTTCTGATTAATTTCTTGGCGCAGTCCGCAACCCAACGCCAACGTCCAGCGACCAGAATTGGTTGCAGAAAAGAGATTTGAACTTTGTCCAAGCTTGTTCAAGTTTGTTGTCAAAGGCCGGTAAGGATCGGGCCGGTTGCCACGTGTGGATGATGGCCTCCTCTCCTCCCGACTACGACGAGCAAACTCGGGAGCGCGCCCCACCGACGCGCCATCTCGCCCTTGCTGCCGTCTGACCCCTCCGCCCATTCTCCAGCCCGTCCTGCGCCTCCTCTCCCACCCGCTGGCCGCCGTCCTGCCCAGCCTCTCCCCTCCTGTCGCGTTTTCCCATGCTCTCTCTACCCCCGCCCGCCTCTGCAGCCGCCCTCGCGCTGCACTCTAGACCCGCACGACCACAGCCCTCGCCCGATCCAGACGCCCCGCCCCGCTCGCTCCCGCCCCTGCACCCGAACCTGCCCGCCCGCCCACTCTGGCACAGCGCGCCCGCATCCCGATCCGCGCATCGTCCCCCGCGCCGCATAAATCAAAACGTTCGCCACTCTGCGGCGCTGTCCGCCGCGGCCGCCCTGCACCCCAGCCGCGTGCTATACTCCCTTACGCGGATGCCTCGCGCGCATGCAGGTTAGCCTATCGTTATGGTCGCCGGCACTCGGTCTCCTGCGCCCTGTCTCGCCCCGCGCTCGCGTCGACTCACAAGTTTCTTAACCTGCTTTCTGCACCTGTCCTCACGCCTGCCCGCACGACGCTCCATCCAGACACCGCGCTGTCGCCGCGACGCACCACGACACTGTCAAGATGGGAGCGCCGGTAGCAGGCGGGCGTCAGGCGCGCTCACCGCATCGCTGCCCCCCACGCGCTGTCCCTTCGCCGCGGCCCTCGTCTCTGTGCAATCAAGACGGCGCTCGATCGACGCGCAAGGCTACCCACAATCTCGCACCGAAACCCAGCGCAGACCCGAATATCTGAAAGAAACCTCGCGTTCGCCGCCTCCATGTCGCTCTGCGGCTTCACCGCGCGCATCAACCAATCTCGCGCGTCTCCTGCACCCCGCCGACCTCGCCTTCCCGCTCCCTTCCCCTTCCCGCTCCCTTCCCGCTCCCTTCCCATACGTCCGCCGGACGACTGCCTCCGGTGCACGTCTTCGACTGGTCGAACGGCTCCCCCTTCGGCGCACCGCGCCGCTCGGCTGCAGCTCCGACGAGGGGAGGCAGAGCGCTACGGCGCTCGGGGAGCAGCGTGCTCTACGTGGCGTCGCTTTGCCTATTCGGCGCTTACTCCTTATTGAAGTGATGCGTCGTGAGGTGCACGCGGAGGAGAGCGCAGGGGGGGGGGGGGGGGAGCTTGGCCTTGCGTCGTAGCGACTCCCCCCGGGTGCGTTCTCGTCTGGCCCGCAGCGGACGCGGCGCGCTGTCAGTGCTTACCCTCGCTCCCACATCCCTGCGTGCTCGCACCGCTGCAGCCCCCAGTGAGCCCCTCTGCACCGTCCTGACTCCCCGGTCCGTTCCTTGATCATCTGCTTCCCATAGGACGCGGACGAAGCAAGACGCGGAACCGAACTGCGGGCGCACGCGTCTACCCGCGGGCACTTGTTGCGGACGGTGAGTCTCCGAGAACGCAGTGATCTTCGGTACTCAGCGCGGCTCGTCCGGGTAAGTCTATGCGCACCGTCTGTACCGCGCGCGGTTCCAGTTGCCGCGCCCCACGCAGTCTGTTGTAGGCGCGCGCGGAACAGCTAGACCCGCCGGTTGAGCACGCGTTCAAGCTTCAAGGAGCCTTCAAAAGACGTACGGTACCTCTCCGGCGCAACGCCACTTCGGGCGTCTCCACCATCACCTCTCGCCACCTCGCGCGCTCTTGCCTCCCCTATCCGCTCTCGCTCAGTTGCGCGCGACATTGAAGTGCGCACGCTCCGCCCGACGTGCATCGACGAGAACAGAGCGATATGCGGTACGAGCGGCGTCGCCACACACTTGTTCTTGTCCCCCTGCCCCGGTTCTCGCGTTCAGCAATTCCAGCGCGCGGGCGTGCATCATGTGCTCTCGGGCGCCGCGGCGCGCTCGCCTCCAATTTCAGTTTAGCACGGAAGGGGGCTTGGAGAGTGCGCCGCGTTGATGCAATTTCGAGACCCCGTGGGTTCGTAGGTCTGACACGAGCGCATCCGGGCTGCGAGACGCTCGACGGAGAGCATGATCTGAGGAAGTCGACTGAATTCACCGCTAGATCCGACGGAGACGTGTGGCCTCAAGCGTTGAGGCACGATGGAACCAGCATCGCGTTGGACGATGCGCCTGGCGCATATGCGTAGTCTCTTCCTATCCGCCCCGATTGCTGTCCGCGTAAATTCATTATATGGTGATTGGAGTGTGACGCGCGAAGTCGAAGACGACGGGCATGTAGTTACTAGAATGCTGTTGATAGAGCGCGGTAGATGAGTTAGGTCATTGTATAGGGTGGTCATCGACGCGCCTAGGTCCATACAGAAGCAAACCTGGAATAATTAGATTCAGCAAGAAAGAGGATGGCGCGCACAAGTTCAGACGTTGGCGTCGAGCGCGACATCGAATATGAGTCGACATCCGTGAGGCGCACGATCAACAGGTTGTGTATGCCGCAGGCATGAGGGACGAATTAAATCATAGAGCTAGATATGATATGTGAGCCCACCGTGAATGTCGCTCCACGAGTCGCGCCAAATACGTCCCCCTGCATTCCGTGAAGTGAATGGTCTGAAGCGAGGGATTAGTGCGGAATTAGGTATTCATCTTGTAGGCAAGTCGTAGGTTGGGCATGGTGGCACTAGACTGCTGCGGGTTGAGGTGCTGGAAACGCCGACGCTCGCTACCGCAAGTCAACTACATAGTAACGCTTGAAAAATTTGAAGCCGCGCACATTGAGCTCGTAGATGAAGCCTGCAAGAAGCGTTGGGTACTTGATTACTGGGCCAAGAAGATACTGCGAGAGAATATCAGCTGCAATAGGACGGCCGGATGTATAGCTCTAGAGCGACCATCAGCATCGAGCGAGGTCTGGTATCCAGTCGCGAATCCAGGTTTTGAATAGTCTCTCCTAGACAGACGCTTTAACAAAACACCTCGGGTTTTGAAGGGTTCCCCAAAAGACACACACGCAGGGGATGTGGTGAGAAGTGTAGGACGCATAAGAGTCGAAGCAGAATCAAAGACGAGGCGGTAGTTCCCGCTAGCTATAGAACGCGTAGGACGAGCGTGTGGTGCAGTGTCCAGGATTTGATATCAGGCCAGCCAGGCTGAAGCACGGTACAGAACGGCCCGAGATAGAGCCAGTTGGAGGGAGGTTTGAGGAGCTTTGCAAAAGCGCGGTCACGGTAGGGCAGGTGTAACTGGGGCCGCAAGCGCCGTCGGCCAACGACGGCCATTCGTCGGCGGGAGATGGTGGTGCAGAGCCAAGTGTAAGGGATGTGGCGGTGCCATGGCGGTGCTCGCATCAGGCGGCCCGAGTGATCCGATCGCTTCTTGCTCTCAGCACTCGTGTAGGCAACGTGTAGACACGTCCATGCTCTGTGTCTTCATCCTGCGGCAGCTGCCGCGTCACCGCGGACGACGACCGTCGCCCGTGCATCTCCCCATCCTGTCGCCTACCTTGTATGGTATCGTCCCGGCTACATCTTTCGCCCCTGGTGGGCTAGGCGGGGGCGTACACCCCCGCGTCGGTGTATACAAACGGCGCGGACCACTTCGTGCTCCGCAACGCGAGCTTGCAGCTCACGATCTCCGGTGCGCGCATTCCGAGTCTGCTGTACGTGGCGTTGAGTACGTCGTCGCTCCAGGAGCTGGGCGCTGCTGCTCGAGGGCGCTAGCGGTGCGCTCCTCGTCTTCGAGGACCGGCCGAATTCCTGGGACGCCTGGGGTCCGTCTCGTCGGCTTCGCGTTGAGGAAGCGCGCAGCTGATCGAATCACGCAGACGACGAGATCCACCACCCTGCGACATTGCTATCGTTCGAGCGCGTTAGCGTCGTTGCGCAAGGCTCGTTGCGCGCGGCCGTGCATGCGGAGGTCGCGTATTGTGCCAGCCGTATCTGGGTGACTGTGCGTTCTTCATTACCCAGAGCATCCTGCCCGCTGATGCAATGTGGGTCTGAGTAGATCTCCCTCGACGCATTACCCGCGAGCACCAAGGCCGACTCGCGCTCGCTCATGCGCTTCGATGCAAACGTGGACTGGCACCAACGGCACGAGACCCTGAAGTGTACGTTCGTCCATTTTCACAAACCTATCGACTACTGATGATGACCCAGTCGATCGAGCTGCCGCTCACCATTCACAGCGAGACGTCTACGTACGAGACGCAGTTCGGGCACCTGCAGCGCCCGACGCACAACAACACTACGTAGGTCATAGCGAAATTTGAGGTCTGCGGCGCCACTGTGGCCACAAGTACGCGGACCGTTTCGCGCTGCTCTCCGAGTCGGATTCCGGCTGCAGGCTGTCTCGGCAGCACGCTCCGTATGTCGCTGCTCCTCGCCGCCACGGAGGCTGACGTGTAGCAGGAGTAGGGTGTGCTTGCTCCGCATATACACCTTCCGATCGCTGACGACAGCGAACTCGTGGGCGGCATCGAATTGGATGTGCCCGTTGCGTCGCGGATTTTCGATTCGCGACGCCCCCGTAAGCCTTGCCTCATCGCCGTCCTTCGCGCAGCTGACGCCTTCCCCCCAGAATCGCGACATTGCCTACGAGAATAGACTTCCTGCGCGCCGGGAGGTCGCTAAATCGACGGGGTCGGGTGCATCCAGCGTATTTTTGCGTTGAAGCATGAACATGAGACTGGACGGCGATCCCCAGAAGGCCCGTGTTAGTTTGAAGTATCAAGCATGATAGACTGAAGTCAAGATGAGGCAATCAAATATACGAAGGATAAAATGTCATGCGACTCTGGGAGAGTGACTTCAGGAAGAGTTCTAGCGCCCAGCGGTGGTCTAGTGCCCAGAATTTTGGGAGGTGATGCTTAACCAGGCTTAACCACTTGGCCCTGAAGTACTGGCCGGCAATGGCCGTGACTCTGTGTAGTCATAATGCATATAGTAGTACCCAGTCTCCGTAATGTTCAAAAGTGCATGCTATATGTTAAGAAGAGCGTGAGTTGCTTTGTATTGAGTGTTCTAGATTCTGAATTTGCCCCTAATCGACAGGGTTGGGTTCTTGCTCTACAAGGATGGTCACCTCCCTCGCCCCATCTTCGTCTGTCGTAGGTACCAGCCAGGACATCTAGGTCCGAAGTGGAGGGTTCAACGTTCCGGAGCGTTCCAGACTCCCGTTCGGGTGATATCGAATTCGATATTGCCAACACGTACGTGGAAGATTGCGCACGTCCCTTGCTCAGCGAGCGCTTAAATCTCAAACGTTTTCACTCAACATTTAATATTTAAAATATTTAATATTCATTGCGCATCTCGTAATTGCGTCTTGGAGACCGGGGACAAACCGGGACAGCTTTACCTGATCCGCTGTTTGACAGCGGACCTACATCATTCCCGTTCGGGCCGGTCGCCACGTGCGCTGAGCCTCTTCCCGAACGTCCGACTCGATGCCCGCAAGCCGCATGCCACGTCCCGCCGCACAGCGGACACAGCAACGTTGGTGACCGTCTCGCGCGCCTAGTACTAGCCATTCCGTTGTACAGAGTCTCTTTCTGTCAACATCCCCCGCCCACGTCCGCTATCCCTAGTACTCCCGCGCCTCCTCTGCCTTGACCGCTCCGCTCATGTATCGCCGCTGCGCCTCCGAGTCCCAATCTCCACCCACCGCTCTCGCCATCTCCCGCCGCCGTGTTGCCCTGACTCCCGACGCCCACCTGCCAGCTCCTTGCCCTGCCTGTCTTCTGTCTACCCTCCGCCGACACGCGCATCCTGATCCTCCCATCCCCAGCACTCCGTCCGGCACTGGGCTTGCACAGTTCTGTCCGCTTTCTGCAGCGGACGAGCACAGTGCTGGCCCGGACCAACCACCGCACGGCCCTCCCTCCGCGCGTTATCGTCTCTGTCGCCGGGACGCCCCACGACCCAAATACGGCGGCTCTGGACTCCAGGAGAATCGGCGGAGCGCCGTCGAGCGGTCGCGGGACGGCCTCAGGTGCGCGATTACCGCGTTCAATTTCCCCACTCGCTCGCCGCGACGCCCGCATCTGAAGCTTTTCCTCGCGGTGGAGCTCGACGCGCGCAGACCCACTCGGTCCCCATGGCCTGCGCCGGCTTCGAAGACGTCGTCCTCGCAAGCACCCAGCGCGGCACGGCGCACCGCGCCGCATGCGTTCGCGCTCTGCTCCGTCGCCCACCCACAATCTCGCGCTGACCCTCAGAGCGCACCCGATTCCATGAAGGACGTCGTGTTCACCACGCTCCGTGGCACCACCACGCGCCCTTCGCCCGCGCGTCTCTCCCAACTCACCGGCCCATCTACCTCTTTTTCCCCCGTCTTCCCCTCCTTTCGTCCCCATCACCCACCTCCTCTCCGCTCCGGCGCCCACCCTCCGCACGGCGCATCCGGTCTGCCCGCGGTGGTCTTGTCCCAGCGGCGTCCTCGACTGGACGGGCGCACCGCTCGAGGAGCCAGAGTCGCACCACGGACGAGGTGTGGCAAGCGGGGAAGACTCGTGAAAGGAATTCCCCGCGTCAAGGCGCCACTTGAGAAGGCGCAATTTCGCCGCTTGCATCCCCGCGCCGCCCTTCGAACCGACTCCTCCCGCGACGCTGGGCAGGCGCGCTTACTCCACCCAGAGTTGTCCGGGCGCGCTATCCACTCTCTGTCCCCGCACATCCCTGCGTGCGCTCGCGAAGCCTCGATCGTTTTCGCGTAGGAGGCGCGCGCTGGGCGGGGAAGAATACGCGTCCTCTGCGCCTCCCTCCCTCCCTCCTCGCTCCGCTCCATCCGCCCCATTCCACGAACCAGGACGTGAGATCGAAAAGCGTTCACGCTGCGCGAGCCCCGAATCTCCGAGCGAAGCGATTTGCGGTACTCGCTGCTGCGCGCCCTTGCGTTCCACGAATCTTCAGCTAGGTCCTTCTCCACGCATCTACGGCACTGGGGCCCAACAACTCAACTGGATCCACCACGTCGTGCGTGCTCTATCCAGGCTTCAGCGCGGGTGCGAGCTGACGTGGCTCACCGCCTTCACTCCAAGCTAATTCACCGATCAGACTGGCCCACTGGCCTGTCTTGGCGCTAGATAAGGCTCCAAGCTGTAGTCCTCCCGAACGACAGCTCTGAATTAGCTCTTCCCACTTTGAACACGCCATCGTCCGCCTGTTTTCTGCACTGCTCCGCTCGATCTGCGGCTGCCTAGCTCTCTTCGCGGGATCTCAACTACTTCCTGCCTCCGACGACCTACCCCGCTCTCGAAGCCTCACCTTCCACCCACTTTTTTTCGCCCCGCCGTCCGACCTGCGCGCCCTTCTGCTGTGCAGCCCTCGACTCCTTATGCTCGTTCGCACTTCAGAAAAGTTTGGGCTGCTCGCTGGCGAGCTGGCGGCAATGCGCCCGATCTCTGTCGGATCCGCACCGCGCGTCACCGTGCTGCGTACACCAGTAAGCCTCCGCGCTGCACAGGCCTCGCAGGCATGACGCGGGCGGACTGCTGAGAAAGCGCACCCATCGCGCTCTCCGAGTCGATGCAGGGATCCCCGTCATACAGCTCAAGCTACGCTCGTCGACTTGGGCCCGGCTTGCTGGGTGTGATGCAGATGGACCGTGGGCACAGTGCGTCCTCTTTTTCCTAAGGATATAATCGGTCTTCTAGTTCTGCTTCCCTGCAGGCTGGGCACGTCGGCGACCTCTCGTACTGGAAACATACGAACTAGCCACGACCCGTTAACCGCATCCCCGCGCGCTCCATCCCCTGCGCCGGTATCATGCCCGTCCTTCAACTTCGCCACAGACTCACTACAATCCACGGAATTGCGATGCCTGGGTCTGCAGTGCATTGGATTTGGAGGACGTGGTTGCGAGCAGGCCAAGTTGGTCATGTTAGTCCTGGACGTCCCTGGACGTCGGACCAGCGTCAGCGTCAGCGTGCGCTATTCCCCAATGCCGAAGGGTCGTTGCCATGCCAACCATCGGAGCTTGGAGCCCGCAAGGCGTCCTGCGTCACCGACTCGCGCTCTCCGCCGCCGGCATTGCCTCCGCCCCACGTCTCTCCAGCGCCCGTGCCGGCGCCCTTTCCCGCGCTCTGCCTCGCATCCACTGCCGTCCTCTTCAGCGTCGGCCCCCAATCTTCTCAGATTCCGCTGCATGCCCTCGTACTTCGAAGCTTTATCGCCGGTGCAGACGAGCGCAGGGCTCGACGGCCCGCCTCGCTCGTGTCGACCGACGGTTCTTCCGCGAGGTCGACGCCCCGCGTCACTCTGTCTCCAGAACCGATTTCCACGCAGCAGCTTTCGCCGGGACGCACTAGAGCACGCTCAGGAAATCACCCGACGTGCAACTGTTGCGGAGGGTCGTCGAGCAGTCGGGCTCGTAATACCGCTTGACCCTCGCAGTCTCCGCGACCGCGTGCCCGGCAACCAGTCTCGCGCGCGCGCGCCTCCGACCCACTGACGGCATTCCGAGGGTGTCGTCCTCTGCATTCCTCATACTACTTACTAGCCGCCTCCTTACCACTCCGGTGCCCGCCCGCGATATTACCAGCCGAACGGCAACGACATCATGCGCCGCATGCGGATCGGGCGCACGCGGAGTAGGGGAAGGAGACGCCCGCGTCCACGGAGCGCCCGAACCCCGGGAGCTCGCTTCGTACCGACTCCTCCCGTACGGGCATGCTGCTTGCGTCTCTGTGTAAATTGCAACGGACGCGGACCGCTGCGCACGCTATGGCATATGCCCCTTCGGTCCCCGGCCGCGCTGCCTCATCGTCGCCCCCTTCCAACCCGCACTCGCTCCCCCGCGCCCTCTAGATCTGTACCTCGCCTGACTCCCCAATCCGCTGAGTCCCATCCCCTCCGCAGGACAAACCATAAACGTGGAACTCGAAAGGCGTACGCGCAGGTGCCCAAACTGCGTCTCGTACGTGGCCGTCTCGCTGTGAATGTTGAGCGGCAGCTCGACTAGGTCCTTACCAGTAGTCGATAGGTTGATACGAGATGGACAAACGTACACTTCAGGGACTCGTGCCGCTGCCAGTGCCAGTCCACCTTCACGTCAAAGCGCATGAGCGAGCGCGAGTCGGCCTTGTTGCTCGCGGGGACAGCGTCGAGGGAGACTAGAATATTGTTCAAGACTCACCTTGCAATCAAGTCAGTTGAACTGAGCGCAAAACAACACAGCCAAGTTAGACGAAAGCTCAACAATCTGTAGACTGAACGAAATCGATGAGTATCCGTGAACGAATTGAATAGCAAAACCAACCGAGTCAGTTTGATTACATTCACCAACGAGCTGAAAGTCAGTTGGGCTTACCCGCCATCGGTTTGAAGTAAGGCACAAGGGAAAGTCAGTACTGATGGAAAGGTTGAAATCAGTAAGGCTCGGACGGATACAAGAAGGAAAGGGACTCACCCAGATAGTAAGATTGGCAGATGGAACCGGTCAGTTGGCTTAGGGCGACACTGGTAGTCAAAGTCAGTACATAGATGTAAGGCCGAGGTTCAGTTGCGATACTCGAGTCGTAACAGACCTAGACTCGAGCGTCAGCATTGAATAAAAGGTCTAATCGAAACTATACCTGCCCCCCGGTGATGAAGTCGAACTTCTATCTAGTATCAAGCCTTACGATCCACAAACTCGAAGCAAACGAATTTTATCTGCAGGCGTCAAAGTCGGCTTGATACGAATACAAGGAGGAAAGAGACTCACTCAGATAGTGATACTAGTGAATAGATCGACTAATCAAACCTACTTGAGTACAATTTGAAGGGTGGGGCTGCCTAGACTGAAGCCGCCGTTGACTCCCAGTTGTTCAAGCCTCCAAGTCGGTACAAGCAGTCACCCAGTTTTGTTGAGGATGAGTCGAATCGAGCAGAGGAGCAAGAAAGACTTGAATAGAGACGTCAAGGCGACTAGATCCCAGACTCATAGTTCAGCAAGCCGTGCCGCCGTTGAGTCCCAGAAGTTCATGACTTCAAGTCAGTACAAAGCGTCGCCCAGAGATACGGCGAATTGAGCAGAAGAGTCGAAAAGACTTGAATATAAGTATTGAGGCGACTAGATCCAAGACTATTAGTACAGCGAGCCGACTCTTGAGTCTTGACTGACTTGACAAAGCGAGAACTGCCGGTCAGCGGCTCAAGTGAGTCGGGTTACGGGCTGGAGGTAGTCGGAAAGAGCCTAAGATAGTCCAGTACTCGATAGTAATCGGCTCCGAGTGCTTCGGGGATTGCAGTCGAATTGAAGTCAATTGAAGTCGTCGGAAGCGGTATAGACAAGTGAGTTGTGCAGTGGCTTTGAGTAGGATGATAGACCTAATGAGTCGTCCAGGGTCCCAAGTGGCCCGAGACCGGTAAAAAAAGAACGGCTTGAAAGTAGAGGAATGGCTCTCAAGCCAATCGGGGTCAGTACAAAAAGTCACCCAATCAGTTAACGTACAAGTCAACCGAGGTTAGTACGGAACGGCCCCTAGCCAGTTGAAGATGAGTGGGTGGCCATTGGACCAGTCAGAGATTAGATACGAGACTAGAGAGAGCATGCTTGTATAAGGGCGCTGATGTGAGGTGCTACTAGGAACGAGCCACCAGCAGAGCGAGCAAGAATTTGCCAGTCGGCACTGAAGCCAAGTTGGCGGCCGGCAGAGCCCAGAGGGGCGTCCAGTCAGAGTGCCGAAGAGTAAGAAAGCGCCGATGAAGCCCCGAAGGCAGCCAATACACATTGCATCAACGGGGCAGGATACTCTGGGGAATGAGGAACGTACAGTAACCCAGATACGGCCCCATACGCGACCTCCGCATGCACGGCCGCGCACAACGGGCCTTGCACAACAACGCTGACGCGCTCGAACGATAGCAACGTCGGCTTCTCGAGGTGGTGGTCGACGTCTGTGATATTCCATCAGATGCGCGCTTCCCCGACACGAAGACGGCCAGACTGACCCCATGCGTCCCAGGAACTCGGCCGGTCCTCGAAGATGACGAGCCCATCGCATGCGCCCTCGAGCAGCAGCTCGCGTCTACCAGCCAACATCAGTACGACGCAAGAGCTCTTCGAGCGGAGACGTACATCCAGCAGACTTGTAATGCGCCCACCGGAGATGGTGAGCTGCACAGTCGCGTTGCGGAGCACAAAGTGGTCCGCGCCGTTTGTAGGGTGTGTACCCCCACGACTCCGTCACCGGGCGCGTCTCAACGCCCACGGCGCGCGCACCAGACGGGCCATGTGCCACCATGAACACCTGTTTGCCACTCTCCGCCACCTGCGCGCCGAGCAGCTGCGCCTGCGCCTGCGCCAGGGGGAGTGGCACACGCACCACCTCGCGGCGCGCGAACGGCGTTGTGTTGTACGCCACTAGCTGCTCCACGCCCGCCACGCGCGCGGAGGGGTCCAGGCGCGCCGCCACGCCGCTGAAGATGATGTTGAATGAGTCATTGAGCGTATCGTCGCCATCCTTGCGCACCTCAGCGTACAGCTTCTCCGCGTCGTCGTAAACCATTCCAATCGCGGAGCCGGGAAGGACGTCATGGAACGGGTTCGAGAGAACCATCTCCCAGCACTCGTTGATCTTATTGCGCGGGTAGGCGTACTTGACGTCGCGCTCGACCGACGCAATGGTCGCTAGGTGCTAAATGGGTGGTATTCCGACTCAATCATCAATACAGCGCGACAAGAAGTGGCGGGACCGCGCACCTCGACGTCGCGCAGCAGGATCTCCGAGTGCCCGTTCCCCTTCTCAATCGAGCCTTGCCACCACCTATTAGCTCGTGTCATTAGAAGGATAAGGAAGAGGCGACCTACCGGGCGACGCATACGTCCCGCGGAAGAACTGTACAACCCGTTAGCCGAGGGTCCGAAGCACGACGTGGAAGGCGCACCTCGAGATACAGTTCACCCCTCCGATTCGGCAGACTCGCCCTCGCCCCCGTGCTCCCCGACAGACAGTCGAAGAACTCGTCAACTAAGCGCCCCATGTGCACCGGCGGCAGCTCACGATGCGTGTTTGTCACTGCGCGCATTCGCCCCAGCTAACATACACCGCACAAAAACGAAAGCGAAGCGGCTGTCAGCAGTGGATTATATACGAGATCAGGGGAAGAATACACATTCTCCAGCATCTTGGGAAGGGGGCCACCTAACAAGATGGGAGTCAGATGAGAGGGTGTTTTAGGTACACGAGCACGACGCACCACCACCGTCGCCGTTTCCAAAGACGAATAGAGGGGTGTCGGACGACTCGAGGTTCTGTGCGAGAAGTGATGCGGTCAATATTGAGATTGCCTTTTCGAAACAGGAAAAGAGGGGCGAGGCATAAAGGGAAGGAGTGCTCAAAATACAGAAGACGGAGGCACGCACCTTGTGGTTAGATACAGCGCGGTTAACATCCCCGACGCAGTACTACGTGTCGTCGGGTGTAATATAGAACTTGCGTCCTGTCGATGCCCACCCAGTTAAGCGTTGCATGCGGGACGCTGTTGCTGCGTCACATCATCAGCATCACCCTACTGCCGCTCAGGATTCGATGCGTACATATTGTTCCTGCCCACAGTCATCAGCACCCTCAAGCAAGCGGAAGGAGACGGCTCACCAGCTGAGCGCTGAGCTTTTATGTGAAGAAGTACTTCATCCCCGCGGCGCGAATGAGCTGCGGCAGCGAGCCCGTGAGCCCGAAAGAGTCGGGCAGCCACGCCGTCTGGCACCGCAGCCCGAACTTCTGCTGGAAGTAGTGCTGCCCGAACAGGAGCTGGCGCACGAGCGCTTCGCCCGACGGCGTGTTCGCGTCGTTCTCGACCCAGGAGCCGCCGCTCGAATCCACGTTATTAACCCGTAAACCTCCCCTTCAGCACATCTCCTTCGTCGATATCCCGGCCTCGCGCTCGAAGCCCCGATAAGTGTACACGCTGGCCCTCGCCCTCACGCGAGTCCCAAGCCAAAGCACGCCCCAGCGCATGCGCAACACCAAGTCAGCCCGGCGCCCGGGCGAGTCCGGCGCACGCGCGGGACACCGCGCTGCCGACGCTGCGTTAAGATGGAGTGCGCTTCAGTGCGCGGAAGCGCAGCGTCCCCCGCAGCCCGCCGAGCCCACGCGGCGCCTCGGGATCACGCATGACACTGCAGGCGACGCTCGCACGATGCGCGCCTAGTAGGCGCACGGCGCACGTGCCGAGCGACGTCGGTGGGCGCATGGACTGGGCGGTCCGTCCGCTTTGGCGCTGACTTGACGAAGCGCCCTGCCGCGAGAGCGGCGTCGAGTCGGGGGGGGCGCGGTTGCGAGGAGGGAGGCGGAGACGTGTTTCGCGAGGCGATGCAGAGGGGCGTGGTGGTACCAGTGCCGGAAGGAGCGCGACTTGACAGGAGCCGCGACCGGGTTCTGTGCAAGGTCAGTGGGTAGCGGCGTGCCGTCGAACGCGGCGCCCCTGCTGCGCCCAAGACCGACCGAGGCACTCGACTCCTGCATGCAGCGGCCGTGGTGGTCAAACCGAACATTGTGGGCGATGCCGGGGGGATGGAGCTCGATGGAGGATGGCGCGGACGAGGGAGGACGAGAAAACTCGCCTGTCACAATGTCACAGATGCACGGTTTGGGATTATTCCGAGATAGGATTAGCGGCACGTGCGACCCGGCCCGCAAGTTCAAACCTTTAAATTTTTAAAGCTTGTTCCAACCATTTTCTCGACTAGCGCGAGGGTTTAACGTCGAGGGGATGAGATAAGCGCGCACTGCCTGTCGAGACGAACCTGCAATACGGTCGAAAGAGGTGGGTTGAGAATCTAGATGTGCTCTTTCGAGAAGTTTCGACCGTATACTTGATTTCTGCGTGCTCTCGGGGAGTCATCGGTGCGCAAATGGTATATGAATCAGCCTATAGCGCCCAGTATTCAGCCGAGATGCCAACGAACACCCAACTGGGGAAAATTGCGTGACATACTTATTCTTATTATATTCTACGCGACGCGCGTGCAGCATGGCGGAATGCAGCAGAGGATTTGCATAAGATAGTAATGGCTAGATCATAAGTTGTTAACCGGTGTCTGAACAAACGAGGGCGAGCGGCCTGCGCTAAGAATCAGAAGCAAGAACGATATAAACATGTATCCATGTATACGTACCTGAATATGCACTAAGGGGGTGTATGTGAGTGGACGCATACGCCCCTGCAGCCAGCTACTGTCGGAGGTGGTGATGAGAGTAATGGTATCAGCTGCGACGAGGGCAGATGCCATGCATAGGATCTAAGAAACAGGTCTTATATATAATTCTCGGCCATCTGCGAGTGTGGCGCACCCGCACGCGATGTCTCTCAGAATAGCGCCTTCGAGGGATAAACGTTAAACACCGATCGTAGGATAAGAAATATCTGCTGCCCGCGAAGCCCTGCCTCGAGGAGAGAACAAAAGAGTGCCAAATCTGGGTAAAAATTGCGGACCGAGCAGTCGCGACGCAGATCATTGAAGCCCGTTTTTGGCCACAAGCGCCGGTGTACACAACTAATTGCTCATAGGTTCCGGCTTTGATTGTTGTACACCTTCCGAAATGGCCGTATATGTATCCTCCCTTGTTTACCTTCCGGCGTGTTTCTTGATGGCCTTTGGTCCTTGGATGGCCTTACAGTTTTGAAATTTAGAGTCGTGTGTGCACCGTGTCGACCCGCGCGGCTATGAGATTAGATCTCAGATCGGGGAGCGCGAGTCAGACATTCTCGGAGTTAGAGCTTTTCAGGGCTCCGAAAGGCGCCGATTATAATTTATCAGGATTAAATAATAAACTACCGGATGTTTCCAATCAAGTCAGGGGCTGTGCGTGGGAAAGCGGAGTTTGAATGATGTGGGCGCCGCGCCTCTTGCTCTCTCCCCCCATCACGCACGCACCCTTCCCTCCCCCTCCGCCCTGTCGCCTAAGCGCCGCGCTGGGTGCTCTTCCCTCTCTGCACTGTTGACGCGACCGCTGGAACAACAACAAACGGTGCGAAAACATCACGAATGTCGGCTACGCCACCAACTAAGTACACCTCGTTAGGTACACAGTAAATGATGTGCCTCCAGCGTGTCATAGCAAATTGCTCGTTTAGCTGGACGCTGGGGCCAGGTGAGTGCGCTGAAATACACCAGATTCGCCGGCGCTCACTCTGTTTTTCTCGCAGGCTCGAATCGCGCCACTATCTTAGGCAGACCACAGACAGGAATTACGAAAAGCCGTAGCGTGGCGAGGAGAAAGCTCGTACGTCGCAACTACCCTGTCTGAGCTCTGCTCATGGTTCCTGCTCAAGGTCGCGCCCGCGCCCACGTCTTGCGGACTTCTTTTGCATTGTCGCCACACTGATACTGTGCGTAACTGGATATCACAGACCCCCCTCCACTCGCTCATCTCTCAACGCAGGCTAGGCGATCGCGCCACGATCCTACTCAACAGACCCCAGACAGGAATCTTCGGGCAGCCACAGGACTGTGAGGAATAGGCTGGTACGTCGGAGCCACTCTGTCAGACTTCGGCTTATGTGGTCTTCGTTTTGTGAGCAGTGTTGCGCCGTATCCACACGCTCGCAACTCTGAGCCTCTGCTCGATGTATCTGGGCGTGCATGCATGTCGGCACGCACCCTCAAGCTCGCTCAGCCATTGACACAGGCCAGGCTATCGCGCCACGATCCTTCGTGCGCATATATATGTGACCATGAGGCTGCCGCTCGATGTACTTCCCTGCGCGTAAGTGCATCACTGTGCGCCACACGCTCCTCCGCACTTACCCAGCCCTCAGCGCAGGCTCTCTTGCGACACGCTCCTACGCGCAAGATTGACGCGCCCATGTAGGCCGCCGCTCCACGTACCTGCGCATAAGTACATCAGTGCATGTCGCACGCAGCTCTGAACTTACTCGGCCTCAGCGCCAGCTCGATCACGCCACTATCTACGTGAAAGATAGACCCGCCCAGCTGCAAGACCACGCTCCTTTTGACGGTTCCCTCTCGCCACGGCCTTTCGGTCAACGCTGTCGGCGCACTTTTGCTGGTCTTTGCCCTCCGCATCGTCTTCGACCAATCCATAGTGCGTCGACGTTGCTGTCCCTGCGTCTCATGCTGATCCGACCCAGGTTCGCTTCTTGCTTCGTTGCGCTGTCACCGCGCTCGTCTGTGTCTCCGATCTATACTTCTATGTGAGTGCATATCCGCGAGGCCTCTCTACCTTCACTAAAAACACTCCAGCTTTGTGCTTAGCCTCCGGTGCTAACATCGTTGAAGTAGCACGATAACACGCGCCGCGCGCAAGCAACCATATACCCCATACTTATGTACTTCCATGTGAGTAAGCTCGTGTCCGCGCGCCCTCCCGACGAATTATTGACATTGATTAGTTCAGTAACTCCATAGCTTCTCGCTGGCCGTGGCGTGTCGCTCGTTGAAGCGGACAACATCGGTTTCCTGGCGCCCACCTAAATGGTGTACGGCGCGCGCGGGATGTTTCGTCGCCGCATGGACTAAAGAACTCGATATTGTTGGCGGCGGGGCAGAGTCGATCTTTTGGTACTATATGTAGTAGAAAATGTTACATCCCAGACTCGGAAGGGAGCGAGGGTATCTATCTGGGGATACCACAGCACAAAGTCGCCTGTCTCGTTGGGTACATTAGAGCTTGGACCGCAGTCCAGCGCCGAGGAAATTTGGTTGTCGTTACATTAAAGAAGCACAAGTGGTTGCGCACACCTCCAATAAAGCTCAACCAGACAAACCGGTAGTGAACATGCGTCCTTCGGTGTGGTTGAACCGACCAAACAGAAACAAAGACCACACCGATAGCCCCTTGATAGCCCCGAAAACATCGAGGAAATGAACTTCTGGGGACTCTGGGCTCGTGGCCCGGGTTCTGCGGCCGACGCCTTGACTCACAGAGCCCCAAGGAGCGCTCGCGCAGCTCGGCGTTGTGCGCACGTTGATTTTCATCGTTGGCCACAGAGTGTGTCCATGGTCCGTTATAAGGGTGCGTGTACTGCCACTTTCTGTCCTGCATAGCGCACTCACCCAGACTCTCGCTTGTTTCTTCGCATCACATTGGCGTGGCCATCAGGAAAAATATGGCTAGCTACGATGCCCAATGTAGCCCATGTAGCTGCCGTAGCCCTGTAGTTTGTCCCCTGAAATATAGCGTGATGTAGTCCCGGGCCAAGACTATGGATTACTATATTTGTTACATAGTCACGCGCATTGTCTACAGAGCGCTGTAGCTGGCCAGCAATGTAGCGTACATAGCTGGACGTAGCACACAATAGTCATATTGCAAGGTTCATTGTGGGTTGGTACTGGTTGCATGAAACGATAATATTAGAATGAATTGATGTTAGTGCGATGGTCTACAGCTACTCTAAAGCACCCCACCCTTCCCTCGGCTCAAATATGCACCCCTGCACCACCCTCCAGTCCGCACACCCATGCGGCCCCGCCCCAGCTCACGCCTCAAGCGCTTGCGCGACCGCGCCGCAAGCAGCTCCGCCGAGCCCCGTCCGCTGCAATCCCCGCGCCACCTCGACGTTCCAGCGCACGCGCGTGGCCTGCACAGTGCGCACGGCGAGCAGCGCGGGCGCGCGCTTCCCTGTGGCGCGCCACGCGGCGGCGGCAGCGGGTCCGACCAGGACTTGCGCGTGGTTCCCGTGGGGCACAGGACGTCACCCGATCTTGGCATGTGTGCACAAGTCCGTGAGCGCAGTCCTACCGCATTCGCACCGGGTGCTCTCGCACGGCGACTGCTCAACACGGCACGGGCGTGGGAGGGCGAGATACATCAATACAGATTGTCTGATGCGGGAGGGGCCCAACTCACCGGGACTACGGGCAGAGAGCTCGGAAGCGTGGTCGGCGCGGACACCACATCCGGTCCATACATTGTGGACATAGCTGGAGAGAACGAATGAGGGCGCGGGACGGAGCAAAACGTGGGTAGCTTTTCATCGCCAGCTTGAGGCAGCGGTACATTTGCGGGCTTGACACAGATGGGCAGTTGACAGGGAGCCTTGCGAGCTTGATGCGGGGCGCAAGGAGACGAGCGAGCGACTTCGGGGCAAGAGCGACACACAGCTTGGGGACTTGAGGTGGACGGGTGGTCTTGGAAACATTTTGAGGAACAGGCAAGCTGCTTGAAATTGGTCTCGCGACGGTGGGGTGGAGCGGGAGGCAGCAGGGGGAGGAAGGGAGATGGGTGAGGACGACAAAAGTGCCACGTCAATGCCAGTTGATGATCATGGGATCTTGATGCGCACGGACCTGGTGCCGGGCCGGCGGAGTTTGAACGACTTGGCCAAAATCCTCATCAGATGCCCCATCGTTTGCTTTAGATGCCCCATCGTTTGCTTCTGTGTGAAAGTCTTGCGAACACATTAAAAAGCTTTCTGGCTTTGACACGGACATTCTCGCATGAACTTGGAGTACTAGAATATCTTTTCTCATGTAATCCCTGGCGTGATATGTACTAACCCAGACATATCCTTTTCAAAAGATTCATGATTTACTAGCTAAGATAATGTGCCGAAGACTATGGCTCCGATAATAAGGCCAAGATGGGTTTAAAATACTCACCGAAGACGAAGGATGCATTGCATAAGACAAAGATGTTCCAAGGCGTGTCCCAAAGCGAGAAGACGCTAATGCAAAATATGTAGTTTACTGATGTGGCAACGTGGGATTAGTTTGCCGCCGTAGATTGACGGGCTGCGCACATAGTTCAACATCTCAACAGCGCGCATCAATGATGTGCTACATCTGGGTGCCGTGATGCTACAGAGGCTACGTGACCTACAGAGGTTATCGTGCATCTACACAGTGCTATCATCTACAACATATCTAACCGGGCAACAAATGCCCAGACAACTTTTCCTGATGGCGTTGGCTTCTCTACGCAGACAGACGTGTTTCCGCCACTTTCGTGCCCATATCCCGAAGCGTGGCTACGCCACAGGACAACATGTCATCGGTGTAAAACTCTACGGTTTCGCCATCCAGGTCGTGCTCGAAGCTCAACGATTGGAATGGCATCCTGGACTTTCGCTGAAGGCTCAGAAATACTCGTCGAGAACCATGGACCACGCTGCCACATAAGTGTTGGCAATCTGAAAGTTACCATCACCCAGACCGCCCTGGAATCCTCTACGTCGCAGATGAGATGGCGAGGAAATATCATTTACGACAAACGTTCCGAGCCAGTGACCGCCTCCATTGTCATAGAGCAAGATCCCAGCCCTGTCGATGGGCGGCACAGCAGGCACATTTAAATCTGATTACACTTATATGTCACTCACACTCCTCTTAATATATAGCATGTGCTTGGAGATACAAGGTACGAGGTACCGCATGACCGGAGACAAGCCTGGAGACCAAACCGTGAGCATCTAGATGAAAACAATTTGCACTTCTGATATATTTCCCTGCCCGAAGCTTTGGCAAGTGGTCGGAGACTCCGACGGACAAGGGGGTACCGGTCCGTGAATGCCGGAACGGGGGCCGGGTGGTTGGTCGGGCCGCGAGGCCCAATTTTTTTTTTCTGGTACTAGATTTATAGGGGGCCAGAAATTCCTTCGGAGGACCCCTGCTTGATTTATATAGCATGGTTTTTGATTGAAGCACTTTGTATGACCTTCATGTGGACATCTCGCACCTGCTGGCTTAGACCGCATCCGGATTTGGCCACAACCTTGATGTTCATGCACAGATAGTCCGGAAATCAGAAGGAAATCGCACCAAGATCTATCCGCAATTGCAATCCTGTGCCAATTCATGGCTCTTGGAGAATTGGTCCGAAGCTTCGATTAATGTCCCAACTCACTATAATTCTCCTTCGAGAATTTGCGACCTTGGTTGTATTGATTGAGAAAAAATAGTTTACTGTAAAGGCTACTTATGACAGTCAACTGGGCAGACCACTGTGCTTCATTGATTTTTGAAGCTGTTAGACCACTCAATGGTTGAAAGTGGGTAGAAAGGCATTTATCCGGAACTTACCGGGCTTGCAACCGCTAAGTGCACGTGAATAGTTACTATATATGGACGTCACGTGGGTGGGTGGTCGGCCAAAACCCCCCCCAAAAAAAAAAACCGGCCTATGTTCCAAAATTCACAGAACTTTATCCCCTTGCCGACGGAGAGAGTGCGGTTGGAGTACAAAAAAGCTGGCTCACATCTGGAGAGATGCTTGCATATCATGATGACGGCTGGATACTGCATGTGGACCTTGATGATGCACGGATGAAGGCAAGGGGTTCCGAAAAACTGAAAATCTCAACATACCTTCCATTTTTCTTTTCAAAGGCTTGAGGGACCCCCCCCCCCCCACGTAAGCGATTGGTAAGCATCACGTGCGATCCTTTTTGGGATTTGAGTCTTCAGCGGCCACGGTTGGCTACCAAAGCTCAAACAGACTGTAACTACATTATCCACCTTCAACTACAAACAGCCCTGGGCCTCAGACTTACTTCTCTACCAGGTTCTGGTCAACTGCCATAGTGGACATGTGACCTATGTGATGGAACACGGTTCAATTCTCACAAGCAGCACTTTTTTGGAGGAAATCACAAAATAGTGTATTTCCATGTTTTGAGTCTTGTTTGAGTCCTCTAGAACCTTATTGCATTCCCCCAATTGATTTCTATACCTTCTGGGAGTTGAAATTGGTCAACTTTCCATACATATTTTCTCACTTTTTTTCTCAATGTGTTTTTTGTGCATTTCAAAGCGATAGGACCAACATTGTAAAAATGTAAGATTTTTTTTTCGGGGCCGGGGGGGACCCCCCCCCCCTCCCCCTATATAAGGAAATATCTTATCTTCGAACCCCCTTGGATGAAGGCATTTGCAATCCCTTTAGCGATAATTGACCTACTAGGGGCCGCCGCCGGCGACTAAGATCCAAGACCTTGCTTGGCTGACAAAGCAAAGTCTTGAGCATCGAACACAATATTTTTGCAGCCGTGTATGTTAATACATTATAACACTCGGTAATAGTTGCGCGAAGTCTTCTTCTTCAACTTTTTCTAAGGTGACCGTCATGACTCATGTGATGTTTGTGTGCAAGGGGGTACCGGTCCGTGAATGCCGGAAGGGGTGCTGGGTGGTCGGTTGGGCCGTCAAGGCCCAAAAACTTGTTGGGTATCGATTTTTGGAGGAGCCAGAGACCCCAGCAAATACTAGGTGTGTTTCACGATCCCAGGGCCTTGTATGACCTTGAATTGGGACATCACCGCCGCTGGCTTGGTCAGCGTCTACATTCGGCCGTGACCACAGTCGAGGAAATCACACGAAAAGTCCAGGATACTGTACTATTTCGACCAAGTATTCATGGCCTGTGACCAGTGACCATAAGTCTTCAGTTCTGAAGTATTCAAATTGCCTTTTTGGGTGATTTTTCGGAGTTTGCCGGCCCAAAAGCCCCTATTTTGGACGAAAACCTCGATCCAAAATGCCTGTGACCAGTGACACTTTTACCAAGTATTCATCTCATCGGCCGCTGTGACTAGTGACCGAATACTTGGTCGAAATAGTACAGTAGTGCTTGTATGGTTCTTGGAGCATCACCTTGTTTCAAACGATGTCTGAAATGAAGCTCACTCGCCGACCATGAGCTCCTACAGCCAAGGACTTTGAACACTGGTATGTCCAATCATAAACCCTGCCAAAACCCGGCATCAGTGTCACTTTGCATGCTCAAAAACAGGGAGCATGCCACCCAGTTTGGTCTGCATTTGTAGACCGTTCAAATGCAACAGAAGGCCCTAAAGGCCTCTATATGGAGAAGCTGACCTGAATTACAACGAAATATTGATGCAGGCCACTCGGGCCGGGGCCACACGTGGCTGGTTGGTCGGTCGAAAGCCCTCAAAAACACAAACCGGCATTGATCAATGATTGACAAAACAGTACCCCCTTGTTTGTGTGATGTCCTTGAAAACATAACAAATTTGGAATCACTGCATTCAAGGGTAGCCGAGTCTAGCCGCCTAGCCGCGGACCTAGCTGCAGACCTAGACAGATTAGCCGAGGGTCGAGGTCCGTGGCAAGGCGGCCGTAAACGGGTACCACCGATTTGCCGATCGCTAGCCGGCCCTTGAATGCAGTGAATGAAATGATCGTGAAATACATATGTCCAAACTGATCGTCTGGAACGACGAAGCCGCGGCGAAAACAGAGAGCTAAAACCTTCAGTGAGCCCCGTGGAAAAAGATATCATGAAGCACAAACTTTTTAGATCTCTCCACAGACATATTCACAGAAGATTTACCATATGTGCCCCATCGAGTGTGATGGAAGTAAGCCTCAAAGCACTCGCCGAAATCTCGGATGATTGCCGGCCATCGGCAGCCGGCCACGTGATATGTTCAACTCGGAATTTATCTGTCGCCGAGCCGCTCGGGCTTCTCGGGCTCGGGCTCCACCTCGGCCTCGTTACTAATCACATAGTATAAAGGAAGTGTTCCCCTCATGTGGGCACGATTTATCTCTCTTTAAACTACTACAATTACCCGTAACTTTGTGTGAACCTAAGTGAAGCTCAAAGCTCATTACAACCGCAGGCTAATCTCGAATTAATGCTATAAGCTTACTTCGTCGATTGGTACAGCAGTCTTAAGAGTCCGGTGACTATTCCCGTCCTCGCGTCTAACGAAGAATCATCTCGTTAGTCGGCTGCTTAAGGTAGATCAACGTTGGAACTGGATAATTGTTAAATAGGAAGTTTAACATTCTATCGACTAACTAATTGCCATCCGGCAATACCAAATCGCTCAACGCACCGCACATCCGGTTTCGCTAACATCGAGCCAAGATGTTTCATGTTATATTCAGGAATCTGGGTTTGTTTTGTATAGCTAATACACTGTTGAAATGATGAGTATATCTACTCATCCTAAACACTGATTACGCAGGATTCACAAGCCGCTTCATTAATTGCTTCTTTGTTTCCTCTATCTCCCATCCCGGTGGGTCATGTATCCCTTCGAGAAATGTTGCATATAGCTGCAGTGGCTTTTGAAATTCCTCAAACACAATGAGTGAGCGAGGGAGCCTGGTGAGGAGTTTGCTTGCTGTCATTTGCAAGACTTTGTCAGCTGGGTGACCAACAGCATGGTCAATGAGCCTAAGACATGCCTTGGCAAGCTCTGTCTTCAACTCAGTTTTGCCATCCCAGACATAACCAGGAGCAAAATGGAACACTAATCGCATGACCCAATCCATGTGTACAGGTCGCACTGGTTCAACACATATGTTGATAAGTTTGACTGCAGAAGCAGCAAGACCTTCATTCAATGGGCCCTGGATATACTGAGATAAAGCCTCAGGTGTGCAATCTGCAGATAATATGTCCAGCAGAGGTGTCGCAGGTAGCAGAGGTTCAACAATGAGCTGTCTCAGCATTTCCATATCTTGGGGCTGGATTATAGAAGAGGCAGGTTGCCTTAGTATCCGTGACACTTGCACCTGCAGATGGCGTAGCTTCCTTGAGACCATCACTATGGCAATGAATGTGGATGAAGCAATGATATCTTGTTCGACCATATGATTCCACAGACGATTATCCCGCTCTTCCCATGAAAACAGTTCATACTTTGGTATCATGAAGACACAGGAAATAGCATCTATTAGATCTGGTGTGTCTGGGTTCGAAAGTAAAGTGTTGATCAAACACTCTGCAAGGTATCCAACACGACACTCTCTAGTGGCGAAATTAATAGACATCATGTCCCTAGACTTGGCAAGGTAGATAGTGACCAATGGCATGGAATCTTCAGTATTCAAGAGTGGCAGAATCCTCAAAAAGCTTCTCATGATCCAGTCGAGGTCTATAATTCCATCAGATGTTGATGAATGATTAGACGGATCAAAAGCAGCACGGGTCCTATGGCCGTAGAAAATGAATGGTTTTTTGAGTTGTTGTGCTGGTTGGGCCTGGGTAGGCACATCGGGGACAATCTTGAAGGTCGTCTGCATAAACTCGTATGCAAGGTGTCCCCCGCTACGCACAACCTCAGCGGATGATACAAGAAAATCTGCTGAGATCGTGCTATTGACTTGGAGCCAGCTTTCATCCGTAATAATTGATTTCAGGATGTCTTTGATGGCATTGATAGAAGTAGTATTGGGGCCCTCTACAAATGCTCTCAAGACTGTCTCATGCTCTTGGAGGGCATCACAATAGGCGCTCATGATAATATCAAGCATTGAGAGGATTTCAACTATCTCTGTAGTCACATTCACAAGAGCCATTGAGTTCTGTTCTAAACAATTGACAAGATTGTGAATACGATTGCGAGCATTGTTCAGTTGGCTGTATGTTATGGCAATATTAGCTGCTCTGATGTAAGAGAGAGGGCAATCTCTTTCTTCAATCTGATCGAGAGCATCTGGTATTCTCTGATCGAACCACAAGCCACTATGATAAGAAAACATCTTGCCTGTGCGTGCAGAGATCATCCCCAGTGCCCATGTAGCCTTGATAGCTGCAAGTCGACCCCTGGAACGCATGGAATTGTTCTCAGCCATGTTTCCACAGCTCAAAAGAAGATCACTAATGCACACCCCTAGAGGTCTCTGATTTGAGGTATCAAGTAGCGGCAGGAACAAGTAGTCATTTACGAGATGAAATCCACGAACACCATGGATTGCCTCCGGAATTGCCTCCAGAAATGGGATCAACTCATTATCGTCAGTGAGAGAGTCCAGTGTCCACTTCAGTGCTCTTCTGTCACGGGACTCTGGTTTCTGTAAGGCCTGGCTTACAAGTTTATCGTGAAAGTTGTTTGTGGTCTGTTGTGACACAGATATCACCCTTTTGTATATATACTGAGCAAGCTTCCAGACAGGCCCAGAGAATGGTGTGTGGTAGGGGCTATCGAGAGTTACCAGTGGCAGGAGAGTCAAGACAGAGTACAGCATCAGAAAGACCCCAAGGAATACACCAATCAGCACCACCATGACCCAGTTGATTGGGACAAGGAATGCAATCAAGCCCGCCAGGAACAGGATCAGGGAGACATGCAGAAGCAGCGGAATCAGATCCACCACCCCATGCATCCCAAAGCGACGTACACCGAAATACAAGAATGAGAAGACTCGGGCACGTCGAATGGGTGAGGGCCGCTTCTCTGTCTTGTGTAGAAATTCCCTTGCCCATTGTTCAACCAGTGTTGCCAGCAGCGCACAGGTTATGCTGAGGCATAAGCTGATGAACCAAAGTGTGTTGCAGATCACTGAGGTCAGTGCCGGTTGGAATACTTCATTCTGGGTGGTCAACAAGGATGGCATTGTTGTATTTGTTGCCATTGCAGTCAGTTGCTGTGATATCCCAGACAGAAGCTGCACAGTCATAGTTGCCGAATCATTTTGCAGAGTTCGATAGCTTTCAATGAGAAACGCTGTTAGACTAGCTGAAAAAAGACCCGACTAAAATCATTCAGTACAGTGAGAGCCGAGAGCCAATCTGGGGACATACAAAGATGAGCATGCCTTCCATATCTGCCTTCCAGCTTTCCACAAGTGCAGTATCATAGCGTTGGGCCTCGTCTATGTATATAGACCAAAGCTTGGCAGATGTTTGTTCACTTTCTGCCTTGGAGTAGGTGATCTTATGCTGAGCTCGAAACTGCTCTGGGAAAACATTTTGGTTGACAGGATTCATATCTTCTGACAGTTCTTCTGGACCGGAAGACTTCGGACTTTTCTTTTGGGGCAACATCCTCGATATCAAGCGCTGGATGGCAGAAGCCGCTAAGGGGGAACCAGTCATCATCGGAGCAGTATTTGCACGATTGCACCGTACATGTAGATCTGCCTATATTTTTTTCTGGGTCCTGAGGTGGCGCGGATGGCATTTTGGCTGTCAGGGACGAGAGAGAGATTGTGGGTCCACAAGCCGTTTTGCCCGGGGTATTATAGCCGTGTCGTAAGGCCCTGGGAGCCGAAGCTCCGCGACGCGCTTCGCTAAATCGATATCTGTCAACTTTGTCCGCTGGCAAGATCACGATAATTCATGTTGAACCGCAATTGAAGCAGCTCCAAATGACTTTGCTTTGACATCTTAAGCATCCAGTACATCAAGGTCTCAGCTATTTCGCATCCTCAGAGTTGAATCCTGCGCGGAGGGACTTGAATAATACGGCGCGTGATGCCTGAAGCCTGGAGGTATCACAACGTGTCGCTGTCATATGGATGATGGATTCCCATCGATCCACACTGCTGACACGACCTTTGGACGCGAAACCGGGGTCCTGATGCGAGGCGAGGACAGACTCGTTGCACGCCCAGGATCGATAAGACGATCACAGGCGAGTCCATGGGCCCTGGAAAGTTGAATGGTGAGCAGGGCTCTAGGCACGCGCTCGCGAACATTCAAGTTGTCACGGAAACGTCGCTTTCCAGAATCCCAACGTTGAAAAGCCAGCTCAGGATATGATAAGTCCTTCACTTAATCTGGGGGACGCTGGGGACGAAAGCTACGCCAGCGACATCAGTGTTGGGAGCAGGACGAAAATCCTGCGGAGCTCGGAACGATCGGGCTAGGATGGCCCGACTCCCGAGCACTGCTATCGCACCTCATCGCTTCGTTCGAGTGAGGAACGTTAAGCAAAAGATCTCTGTGAAATGTCTACTTCTTGGGCTCATCTAACCGCGCTTCGTTCCCTGTCCAGCCGCACGATGCGAAAGTTGCGCCAGCGGCATGAGCGCCAGGAGGAAGAGGTGAGTAGTCGGATCTCGGGCCCGCTGATGCGGGCACCGCCACATCATTTACTCTTGGCTCTGCACCACCATCTCCCACCGACGACGCCTGCGGCCCCGTGCACCTACGCTATTGCGCGCCTCGCAGTGAACTCCAACCTCCGAAACTTGCATCCGAGTCGCCCTCATCCCGCCCGTGCGCCGTGCGCTCTCAGACAGCTGAGGCCGTGGTCGCAAGGTCAATTCGTGTGCCTTGTCGTTTCCGCATGCATACTAGATGTGGTCCACTGCTTCACTTTGAACGCGACTGTTGCTTCTCTCGACTCCCCGACATCGATCGCCGGAGCTTGTCTTTTGTCTCGCCATCGCGTTCCTGGTCCCCGGTGGAATTCCATTAACTGATGCTCTCGGGTGCTCGATGCTCACTCAATACGCTCTCCCTTGCGTGTCGCCCCAAATCTTCAGCGCTGGACTCTTCTCTGTTCCTCTCCGGCACTGGGTCTCAACAACTCCAGTGGATCCCCAACGTCGTGCGTGCTCCATCCAGGCTTTAGCGCGGTGCGAGCCATCCCGACCTTGACGTGGCTCACCACTTCGTGATCCATGGCACGACGCACTCTAGGCTCTCATCGTACTTGTCCTCTATTACTTCAAGCTTATTCGCCGATCAAAGTGACCCGCTGGCGTGTGCTGCTCCGTTGGCGTTGAAACAGGCTCCCAGCTGCAGTCCTCCCGAACGAGAGCCTCAGATCATCTCAACGATTTCCCCCACAGCGCGCGAATCCTCTCGCAATCTGACTGCTCCGCCTGCGCCTCCCACTCCATTCACGTCGCCCCCGCCCCTCGATCCGCGGCTGTCTTAGCCTAGCTCTTCACAAGGCTTCGCGTCCTCTCAATCACTTTGTTCTACCTCCACCAACCTACCCCACTCTCGAAGCCTCACCCTCCACCCACTTCTTCGCCCCGCCCCGTCCGACGTGCGCGCCGTTTCCTGCCGCGCAAATTCGCCCCCGCCCTTGAACCCTGCTGACTCACGCTCGTCCGCACATTGGAACAACTCAGGCTGCTCGCTGGCGACAATGTGCCCAAGCTACGTCGAAGACATCGCGCCCCGTCGACAGTATTCCGGTGCGCACCGTCCGTGCTGCGTGCGGGGCGCGGAGGGATGTGCAGTGGGCGCGGTGCTCCGCGTCGTTCTCGTTGGCGCGCGCGAGCGAGCGGGGTTGAGGCGGGGGGGAAGCGTATCCCCGCGCGTCCACTGCGATTCCGGCGGGCGAGGCAGCGCGCCCGTCGGGCGTCCAGGTGCGAAGCAAGCTTGAGGTGCGCGCGTCCCGAATCCCGCTCAGCGCGCTGAACTCCGACATCCCGAGATCCTCACCCTCTTCCGCCTTCCCGCCTTCGCGCGCTCCCGTTGGCCGCCCTGCATCCCCGCCCACGCTGTACCGTTCCAGCTCGTGTAGCCGCACCCGGCAAACTCCGGGCAAATCTGGGCCCTGCTCCAATCCAATATGCCCGCACAGCTATCGTCGTCGAGGCTAGATCGAGAGGATAGTAAGTATCCTGGAGTCATTCCATAATGTTCAACCACCAACAAGGATATTCTCCTGGCTTCCTTGGGTCGACGTCTCTCTTTCCCATCAACCCATCGAGCTCACAGCTAGCTGCACAGTCCCCACAGGTACCCACACAATCGTCTAGGATTTAGCAGGATTTAATATTCAGCCCTTGTGCCGTTCCTGATCGACACCCCAGCAACCGCGCCAATCAAATATTGCAAATATTGCAAATTACCCCAGCTGCGCCCCACGACTTGCCCAACAGCGCCCCCACAATCTTGACTCCCGCCAGCTCCCGCTCCCCTCAACTCGACTCCCGCACCAATGCCCGCCCCCGCCCCCGTCAGCGCCCCCGCCGGCGCCCGCCACAGCCCGCCCCCACTGACGCACATCGGGCGCCGCAAGCGCCCGCGCCTCTCCCCGCTGGACGACCACGCATCGCCCGACCACCAATACCAATACGCCCCCTCCTCCGCGCTCGACCCGCACCTCCTCGTCCGCCCTCCCTCGCCCCCGCGCGCCCGCTCCCCGCTAACCCCTCCGCAGGCCCTCGCGCGCCGCCTCCCGGGCCTCGCGACGACGCCCCCGCAGGACCTCACCCCCGCGCACGTCGTGTGCGCGGCGAGCGCGCACGCGGCGGCGCTGCGTGCCGAGGTGAACGCGCTGCGCGCGCGGCTGGGCCTCGGCGCGGCGTATCCCGATGTCGATGTCGGGGAGGGGAGGGGGAGCACGGGGATGGCGATGGTGATGAGGACATGCGCGGCGGTACATGGTGGGACGCGGGGCGCTCGAAGCGCAGTGCGCGCTGACCCAGCGCATCGCCCCCCAGCGACTACGCGGCTGGCTCATTCTCGTGCGGCGCCGTCACCGCCGCCGGCGCGCTCTTCGACCCCGGCATCCTCGCCTTCCGCGGTGGCCCGTCCCCACCCGCGCGCTTCGCGTTCCTGCCCGCGGACCACGGGGGCAGCGCTGACGCCGTGCGCCCCTTCTCTCTTCCCCATGACGGAATCTTCATCCACCCTAACGCGAACGACGCACAGCGCGCGCCGCGCTGCGTTGCCTCCCCGCGCGGCCCCATCCCCATGCCCGCCGTACGTCCCCTCCCTCTCCCTCTCTCCCTCTCCCTCACCCTCTCCCTCTCCCTCTCCTTCTCCCTCCCCCTCTCCCCCCTCTGCGCCCTCCGCCGTCGCACTCATATGGCACATATACTGTGCAAAAAATAATTGCTTACAACCTATGCTTGGATACAGGGTTTTCAACTACATCCACATCTTTTTTGCAATTAGCTCACATCTCAACCATCCAGGTTACATCTGATCTTCTATAGGAGCTACAACCAGCTAGCAAGGGACCACAACTCCTAAGCTTACATCTGTGGGACTTTGAGTTGAAGATAATTCGAATGCTTTGATCAACTGATCGAGATCAATGATCTTGCCATCATGCCGGGATCCACAAACGGAAATGCACTGAATTATCATGGACGGAAGGGTATCTCCCATAGAAAACATGGCTCATTTAACCCACAAAAGTTCCCTATATTCATTGTTTCAGTTTCCGTGAGGATCAGGACAGTGCTACACATCTCCGGAGCTTGTCAAATTGAACAAGGTCAAGAACACCCATTTCATTGGTTTCTTATCGAGACTCGTCATTCAGCTCTCCACATCATCTGGGAAAGACTTTTGAGTGGAATGGAAATCATCCGAAGCGGCCGATACATCCTTGGAGCACTAGAACCCGTCTTTGGGTGGGGCTCCGAGATGGGCTGATAGCCGAGACTAAGCCGAACTGATGTAAATCAATTCCCAAATATATGTAATGTTAGCTGCATACAGGTGTAATCCACCTGGGAGATGTCAGCTAGCAAACGAAGATGTAATCTAAGCTCCGGATTGAAGATGTAAGTTGTCAGCAAAAACCCTGTAAAATCACGCTGATTTTTGCACAGTATATCGCCCATACACTCACCACCGCTCTACAGCCCCTCGCCTTCGACATCGACTTCCTCCCCCCCGCCACCGCCACCGCCGCCGCAGACACGTGGGCCGCCCCCTCTGAGTCCCCGCACCAGCAGCCTGGACCCGAGTACGCTGTACAGCGCGCGCCCGAGTACGCTGTTCAGTACGCCCAGCGCGCGCCGGTCTGCGCCACGGGCCTCCCCGGCGGCTTCTTCGTGCCGCTCCCGTGCGCGCTCCCGGGCGGCGCCGTGCTCGGCGGCCCCGCTTCGCCTCCCTCGCCTGCTTCATCGCATTCAAGTACGCATCCAAGCTCGCATTCGAGTCATTCAAGCCATTCGAGTTCGAGTTCGCCGCATTCATCGCATTCGAGTCATTCATCGCATCCATCGCATTCAAGTCACCCAAGCCCGCCGCTGCTCGTGCTCGTGCTCGGGGCGCATGCACATCCGCCTTTGGGTGCGAGCCCAGAACTGAGCTTCGACTTGGGCTTCGACTTGGGCTTGACCTGTGAGTGCGCGTGCCCAGGAAGCCGAGGCGCGGAGCTGATTCAGATGCGTCTGAGGCGCAGGGACGCGCGGAGCAGGAGTAGCAGGACGAGGCACGTCCGGCGCGGCAAATCTGAACTCGTGCGTTGCTCGGCCTTCATTAGTACGGATTTGCAGGAGCTGACGCTCGCCAGGGACGCCCAAATAAGGAAGAGGCCCGCGCACGCGCACTCGGGGACGTACGGCGGGTTCGCGGTCTGAGTTCGGGGTGCCGCGTTAGTGTCTATGGGCGACGACGCAATGCGAGACGAGGCGCGCCGAGGAATGCGTACCTCGGCCGGCGTAGGGGGGGAGGAGGATGCTGGAGGCGCTGGAGTGGTTACTTTATTCGAATGGCTGATTATTGCTTAATGTGTATAGTGTAGTGTACAGCAGCGCGCGAGGCTGGACTTAATATTCATCGGGGAGCTGGGTATGATACATCGCTTGGTGCATTCGGCGAGGTTGACGTTGTAGGATGAGTACATGGATGCGGAAATTCGACACATATCTAATTCTGAGATCTACACGTTAGTCCTGCCGAAAATGAGGCCTGCCGGTGTCGACTCTGACTCCGAGTCCGTGAGCTGGTTCCATCCAGCCCGCGCGGGGCTTCCGAGTCGATCGCACGATTATTCCTGAGGCCTGCCATCCAACGACAGCACTGAGGTGTCTCCACCGACACCGTCACCTTCGACCTCAGCGCCCAGCGCCCAACCACATGCGCCACATATCGTTAAACTAAATGCGCTGATCGCACACAAGTCAAGCCGAGCGCGCGGCCAACTAGCACCCCGGGGCTTATACCCCTCCTCTGCGCAGGGCGGCGGCGGGGGATGCTGGGTGCTGTAGGCGTCTTGCGCGGCGTACTGCGTACTGCGCAAGCGGAAGCAGCGGAAACTGAGAAAGGGAAGCAGCGGCGCAGCCCCAGGATCGCGCGCCATCATGTACACCGGCTGCACGACGATTCAGACGGCGGCGGGCGCGCCGTAGTACGCGGCGTGGCGCCGGCCGAAGGACCACCCGAGGAGGGCTGCGGCGAGGGCTGCGGTGGGTGCGGTGTCAGATTTGGTGAGATGGGAGGGAAGAGGGAGAGGGAAGCGGGGAGAGGGAGAGGGACGCACGGCAGCCGAGGCCGATGGCGCCGACCGGGGGGGCTGGGCTGTCGATCAGCCGTTGAGAGACGAGCGCGGGCAGGTGTGTAACATACTCTTTGCACGCGCGGGCCGCGGGGACGGTGGAGCTGAGGACCAGGAATCGGAGCGCTGGAGGGAGCGTTGACATGGTGTTGGGGTGGGGAGGCCTAAGGGAGCTTTGAGGATAGCCGACGATGGGACGTGTAGATGACTTGGAGGAGGTGGTGGTTAGTCGTCAACGGGGAGCAGGATCCGTGCGCGTGATCCCCGGGGCCCGATGAGCGGTGCCGGTGAGCTGCGAGCGGGGATTCGGATTTCGCCGAGGGCGCGTATAAGAAAGCGTGGCAGGGGGATCATATATTGGGAGTGTACAGGAACGGCGGTATGATGTGCGGCGACGCCCAGTTTGTCGGTACATGAAGAGGAATGGGTGCACGGAAACTTGAAGCAGGGCGTAACGAGCCGAGATAGAGCTCAGAAACGCGGAGGAGCGAGGCAGGGGAGCTCGAGATTTGACTGGGAGTATGTCGCTCGGTGTTGCGGGGAAGGCCGCTCGCGCTATCAACGTTTAGAGTGCGCCTTAAGCTTAAGTCCCCGCTCGGGCTCCGGGGCGCCGGGTTTTCTAGCGCCCACGTATAGTGTATAGTATAGTAGAGCAGCGCGCGCCTGCTGCTTGTGGATATTTGAATCCCAGGCGCCCTCAAGTTCGCGACTGCAAGTTCAACCTCGTTAGCCCGTCCTAGTCTGAGTCTGAGTCTGACTCTGGTTCGACATGAGGGTATGCGTCTGCTGCAGACAACCTCCATCCACCAACGACGTCCGTGCGCGCGAGAGAAGCGCGCGGGCCTCGGGCCTCGCGATGCTAATACAGACCCAGCAAATTGAACTAAAATAAGAAGGCGGATAGAGGGAGGGCGCGCCCCCGGATACGAATACAAGTACAGGAAAAGAGACTCAGGAGAGACGCGCGAGTGGAGGTGCGAGGGTCGATCTTCGAGCGCCGCGTCCCGACCCCCGAGCGATGCGCTTTGCCTGGCGCCCCGGCCAGCAGATCCGCCCCTTCCTTGCGACGTGCGCGGCCCCTTCCCCTTCCCTGCGACGCGCATGCGCGGCCCCGTTCCCTGCGCCGCGCATGCTGGGCCGGAAGGACTGTTGCGCGTTTGCTGCTGGGCCGGAAGCGGAAGTCGGGAGTCGCAAGTCGCAAGTCGGAAGGCGGAAGTGGCGGGGAGGGTGTGCTCCGAGTCGGAGGTCGTCGATAGAGGGAGACATAGATAGATAGATGGAGAGAGTCGGAGACATAGATAGATGGAGAGTCGGATTCATCGATAGACGTAGATAGATGGAGAGAGGGAGAGAGACGGAGGCGTCGATAGTGCTCCGAGTCGGAGTCGTCGATCGATGGAGAGCGACGAGACGAGACGAGATGGGATGGAGACGTAGATAGACGGAGAGAGTCAGAGGCGTCGATAGATAGATAGATGGAGAGAGACGAGACGAGACGACATGGGATGGAGCGATGAAGCGCGCATGTTGACCGATCCCGAGCGCAGGGAGCAGGGAGCAGGGAGCCCGCAATTGGCAAAACGCGCGACGCGGGGGATTGACAAGAAGCGCGACGCGGGGATCGAACGTGGGGAATCGACAAGACATGATGCGCGCGTAGGCCCGAGCACAAGAGACAGAGACGCGCCGCTTCAGTCAGAAAAGAGATCGAGACAGTAGACGCAGCGGGATCGGAGGACGCAGGACGAGACAAGCGCGTTTAGAAAAGACAAGCGCGTTTCGGATACACTTTGCGCGTTTCGAATACACTTCAACGGAGACCCGTAACCCTAGCCTGAGCCAGAACTAAGGGCGCAACTCGTAATGCCAAGGACGGCGCGCGTGGCACACACACACGGACTGGCCGCCTCCGCGCGCACATGGTCTGGCCGCCTCCGCCCTGTCGCGCACATCCGACCCACAGGGCACCACCGGATGTGGGCCGTGGCGCCGACGACGACTCGGTGCGGTGTTTTGCTCCGCGCTCGAAGACTGGAGGGCGGGCCGGGAGACGCTGTGGAATCGGCCGGCCGGCGGAGAGACAGCCCTCACGCAGAGATCGCGGCGAGCGGAACGGGTGCCGCGCATGCGGGACGTCGACGATGCCGTGCGTAGCCCCCGGGAGGAAGTCAACGGGCGCACCGGGAGGAAGTCGACAAGATAGAGAGCACGGAGTAGGCTGTTGGCTGTTCCTGGGGGCCCGTTCGTTAGTCGTGTACACAACGAATACTTAAATGAAAACGCACCCAGATGCGCGGGGGAGTCAGACGAGGATGCTCCTCACCATATACCGAGTGGGGTGCATAAACCAGGATGCATAAACCAGGATGAAGAGAGATGGGAGCGACGCTACGATCCCGGGACGCGGTAGCGCAGGGAAGCGCGACTCGGACCCGGGGCTGCAGGCGTCACTACAGGCGGCGAGCACACGGGAAGAGGCAAAAGACGGGCTGGTCGAGAGAGATGGTCGCGCTGGACGGGTGCGGCCGAGACCTGCCTGTCGGCGTGAGACTGGAAGGAAGCAGCCTGTGCGTATCGCCAAGGACGCGCACGCCGCCCCAGCCACATCCGCGGGCGCGAGCAGCAGCGGGTTGCGTGCACTGCCGGGTCCTGCGCGCCCACGAGCAGCGGCGGCGTGGATCTCAGCGCGAGCGCGCGCTCGAAGGTCGCGAGGCGCGAGGGAGAGGGGGAGGGGGAGGCAGCGGCTTTGGCGGGGGCGCACGCGCGCTACGGAGAGTGGGACGAGCCTGCGTGGAGGGCGCCTCGACCCGGGGAGGAAGTCGACGGGGATGAGGAGCACGGAGGCGGCTGTTGGTGTGGGCCCGTCAGTGAGTGTACGATAAGCAAAGTGTTTCCGCACCCTCTGCGCACCCGGGGAGGTTCACTCTATCCAACGCCCTCGCGGCTGCCCCTGGACGTATCGCACCATATACCGAGGCGAGGGCGTCGAGGCGCTACTGCGGTCCGGCCCATCTTCGCTGCCCTGTCACGATTTCGATAGCTTGTGTGTCTTCCAGTGCACTTACCGGCACTCCTTCGCCTGCGCGCAGAGAATTGAGAGAGAGCAAAGAGAGTATGTGGAGGGCAAGACGTACGCACCCCGCCGACCGTCGCAGTGCAATGCGACTGACGGTGCGATTTCCGCACATTTCCGCCAGTTGGGCGGGCACAGTGTTCCCCGGCACGTCCCAGGTCTTGCGTTATGTTTCTGACGGGCTCGGGAATGAGGATGAGAGCAACATGCGAAGTGGTAAACGGTGATGGTGCACGTGTGGTGGTCCGAAGCAAAGAGCTGGGATCAATAATTGGTCAGCAGCGCGGATCACATACAAGGACAATCTGTTGCACAGCCCTGGTGATGGCGGGCCGATATGTCCTGGCTAACGGTAAGTATTTTAATTTTTCACGCAGTAGTTGAGTGAGATCTTGCATTTTCCTTTGTGAGCGCGTTTGAATAATCAGAGTTATATTCACTGCTAACGCGCTAACGCCTAAAGGGAGCGGAAAGCGGCCCGGAATATCGCGGGAGGTGAAACGAAACCTTTCTCGGAAAATTGAAATTCAACGGAAATGGCCCTTTCGCACAAGCCCGGGCGATCGTTGGGCGATCTTGGGCGTTGTTGGTGTTGATCGCCGCTGGATGATCATGCACATGAACTGCCTTGGCTCGAGCAACTCTTGAACCGACATTCTTGGCTGAGGCTCCGAACTCAATCAAATCACCTTCAATCATTCGGCTTCTCAGGTTGAGCAGAAGATTGTCTGCAGGTCCTTCAGCCTCGGGATGAGTCCGCCGTGAGATGCGACTGGAGAAAGACATGGAAAGAGACATGGAGCATACTCCGCAGCGTTAGGTGATATGCGCCCTCAGGCCACAGCTTCAGTATGGGGAGGGCGTTCGTGATACCCTCTAGTACTTAGCCTCCAGTGTATACCACAGCCTACCCTAGCCTACCACAGCCCAGAACAGTGACGACGATCGACGTAGCAAACCTAATAATATTATCTCCGCGGAACTGCGGATCAGTGTTCGTAAGTTCCGCTGATCTCCAGTCCTGCCCTAGATAACGCATCGACTCGCTAAGTTTATCATTCTTCCACGCGAACTGATGTGGCTACTCTCTCTTCCTTGACTGATCCACCAAGTCCTGGCCTGTTTACATCGGTGAACACAAGGAATACTCGATTTTGCGCACAGTTTTTATGTGCAGCGCTTGCGGACCCTTCGGACTGAGGAAAAAGGAGAGTTGAAGCCTTGCACATGGAGCTCGGTATGCGCTTATTCATGTCAAGGGGTGTTTCAAGATGTGAAAATTGATGTCGCTCCGTTAGCGACCACTACCTCGACGCAAGCTCCACCGGAGCCGGAGCCTTTAAACGCGTCCTCCTCCTCCTCCCGCCATGGCCCACCACGACCCGTACGACCCGTACCAGCAGGAGGCGCTCATGCAACCGCTGCATTCAGACGCGCCGCTCTCGCCCAACAGGCCACCTCCCACGCGCTCGGGAACCGCGGTCAGCGGCCCCCGCACACACGAGACGTTCTACATCTGGCCCGTCCTGCTGCTCGGCTTCCTCATCGTCCTCTCGGTCGCCGTCGTATGCGCGGGCCTCGTCCTCGAGATCTTCGTCGTGAACGCATTCCACGTCGACGGCGCCGCAATATACACGGCCGCGCCCCTCGGCACCACGCTCGCGATCGCGCACATATCGTCGATCGTCATCGGCCTGTCGGTGGCCCCCGCGGTCGGGCTCGGGGGATATTGGCTTGCGGGCAGATGGGTCGCGGCGTCGCACGACCAGGGCGTCGACAGGCCGACCCCATTTCAGTGCGCTATCCGCCTCCGAGAGGCCCTGGTACTCACAGTGCGCCCTCCAGACTCGGAATCATGATGTCCACCCTCAACGGCGCGAATCTCGTAGCCCTCTGGAAGGGCTCGAACTACATGGTCGCGCCGGGCGGCGCGCCGGGGGGGAAGGCGCTCAAGCGGCCGCCGATGCTGCGCTACGCCGTCCTCATGCTCCTCTTGTTCCTCACGATCGCGTACGGTGTGTCGGGCACGGATACGTGGCTCGGGGCGAGCTCGCGTCCAGTCCTGTATCCCCTGTCGACCATCACGAGCACCCCCGGCCAGCCCATCGCGACGTTCGGGCGCCGCGTAAACCAAACACTATGCGAGGAGACGAAGGACGTGCTGACGAGCAAGCCCTATCAGTGCGGGCTTCTCCGTGGGTGCGTCCGCGCACTCCGACGCGCAGAATGCAGCTGACCCCGCGCACAGGACCGGCGGGAACCCGCAGGCGCAGTCGCAGCGCATCCTCGCCATGAACGGCCTCTCGAACACGAACGTGCTCGCGCTCACGACCGACTTCACCGCGATCATGGTCCCGCCGTCCGCGAACCTGTCGATGAACCTCGGCTACACGGCGACGACGTTCGGCGTCAAGGCCAACTGCACGAGCGTGACCTCGCAGTGCGTCGACCCGAAGCAGTCGCAGGCGCAGGCGGGCCTCGAGACGCCCTGTCCCGCGTCCGTGAACTTCAACACGTCGACGGTGCCAGACTGCAATCCGTACGGTGAGATAATGTTCGGCGGCCCGCTGCGCGCGAATGGCACGGTCATGAGCTGCAGCGAGACCACCAATGAGACGTGAGTCGCCTCCCGTCCCATAATTTTATGCTGAGCGCCCGCTAGCACGTTCCGATACGGGATCAAGCTCACTTCGTCGGCGTACAGCCTCAACAACACTCAGGGAACCTGTACGTCTGCGCCGCCTTTTGGCACCCACCCACCCACTCACTACCCCGCCCAGTTGTCGGCGACACGGGCTTCTACCTCCACGGCTCCGCCGGCGGCTACAACCTCCTCACCTGCGCCGTGGCCTCGCTCAACGTGACGTACACCTACAACAACGGCAGCTTCGCGGTCGTCGCCCGCGCGCCGTCCGACCTCGCGCAGGCGCAGCGCATCGCGGACGGCACGCGCGCGGGCACGGCGTACGTCCCCATCAAGGTCGAGGGCGCGGGGCTCTTCTTCGGCAGCTACGCCGACGCGTTCGCGCGCCAGCTCGCGCTCGTCGCGCTCTCCACGACCGCGTACGTCGCCGAGCCCGCCGCGGCGCTCGAGACGCGCCGCATCCGGCTCCCCATCGGCGCGCGCCTGCCCTTCGCGCCGCTCTTCACGCTGTTCGGGCTCGCCGGGCTCCACTGGTGCGCCGCCGCCCGCCGCCCCCATCCGCGCTGAGCCCACTAGTACTGACGCTCGCACCAGCCTCCTGGTGATCCTCGCGACGGCCGCGGCCGTGCGCGCGATCATCCGCTCGGGCGAGACGCCGTTCGCGTACAGCCGCCTCACGGACCCCGCGACGATCGTCGGCACGGCGTACGGGCCCGACGACGCGAAGCTCAAGCCCACGGAGAGCGTGCAGGAGCTGTTCGGGCACGAGACGGGCGGGGACCGCCTCGCGGTCGCCGTGGGCGACAGCCACAGGTTCGATGGCCTGCCCGTGGTGCGCAAGGCGACGTGGTCGGAGGATAAGTTCGACTCGCGCTGATTCCGATTCGAATTCATAGTATATATTATGTCCCCGCTGGCTCATGACAGCCAAGCGGTAAAACAACGGAGGTATCTGCCATCTGAATGTATAATTTAACCCGAGTGTGTGAGCTTGCTACAGTAAAGCTGCAGAGGCGCGAGCGGGGCCAGTATGCGACGGCGTGGACTTGGCCAGAGGCGGGCGTAGGTTTCGCAGGCGCGGTCGCGATGCGAGAGAGAAGGAGGACAGCGCGGAGGCGGTGCAGATGGGGAGCGCGACATTTCACTCCCAGCGCTGCGTTGTGGACTGCTGCACTGGTTAAGTACACTCCTGCCGTACGCCCCTTCATTTTTTTCTCATGCGCACAGAAGGAAGCTCGAGCCCCCTAGGCTTGACCGTGGAAGACCGAGGCAACCCTTGCATCCAAAAATTTGATTACCAATGACTATGTACTCTCCTCCCCCAATCTTCCGCAGCCTCCTACGGCCAAAGAAGCTGCACAAGAATCAGCTTACCGATCCCTGAACGGAGCCCGCATGATCGGGCGCATGCGAGGGCAGGGGTGAGCGTACATGCGCTGTGTAATGTGCTTCAATTTTATATGACCTGTCAAGTAATGTGAGGAGCTCGGTGGCCCGCAGTTACAAAAGGATACACTGACAGTCAAATGCCAATATACCCGTGAGAAGGTAGGTAGAACGAATGTTCGCTGACAGAGACCGACGTGAGATTCGGCAATTCAACTTACTTTATAAGCGTCTTTCATCCCATCGGGAAATTATGTGCTTCGCCGCTCGGATTTCGCGAAGCGTCTACCAGTGCCTCGTGCTCAACGGAGTTGATGGCGCCGAAGACCACCATCGTCTAGCAGCAGCAGAGACAACAGCATGGCCGGGGCTTCTCTCGCTGACCCTTATGTCTGCGCTGCTGCCGACTCGGTCATAACAGCACACGCCTCGAAGCGCTTTGAGACGGGGGGCGACGTCCTCCACGCTATCAAGAGAGTCTGTCATCTAGATTGGCGAGGAGGGGTTTCACAAGTGCGTTGGGACTGTCCAGCGATCTGCGCCCCAGGCAGAGAGCCCGAGAAAAAAAAAGAACGCCGCGAAAAGCGTCGAGGGGGGTCATCGAACAGGGACAGATTTGCTTCGCTCTTATAGAGCGACGTGGTTGCGATGCGCGGGCGGTCCGGTTCACCTAGAAGTTAAATGGGGATTCTCATGTGCACGATCTCTTGGTTCGCTTCCCAGACTTTTTCATGGTATTCAGGGACAGCCTTGTCCGCCGACGTGTGGGTGAGAAGAAACTGAGTCCATCGGGCCTTAGGCCGAGCCTGCGAACAAGGGACAAAAAGTGTCTTCGATAAGAGCCAGGCCATGAACCTGATATCCGCCGTTCCCCCCCTCTTGCTTTCGACAGGAGGAGGGACAACTAGGGGCTTAGGATGGAAAGTGGATGGTTAGGACAGGATCAAAGAAGGACGTCAGCGGTGTTGATGTATTACTGCGGCTGGTTGCCGACCGATGCCGAACATCTTGCAATGTTCAAATTTCGATGAAAAGGCTGTTGAAAAGAGCAGAGTCGTTCACTGGCGAAATTGAACGTCGCAACAAGGACAGGCATATCAATGTCCGCGGCAGCCCATACAGGTCAGGCCGCTCTCTGACCAATGGATTGCAGAAACCTGGATCGATAATGCTTGAGCACGGTTGTGCGCTTCGGCGCACATCGTAGTTGAGTAACTTACCCGCCCTGGAGAGTCCGCTGACGGCCACCACTGGGCACCGGTGGCCACGATGGACAGCGGTTGATGTTGATGTACAGCGCTCGGCATTGGTACCCGGGGTATTCGGGTATTCGTTGGATTTCGCCAGAAGCATTTGGTTCCCGCCATGGTGCTTCTCGCTGAAGACTGGGGGAAAGAGAGCCCATCATACACTTATTTTGTAGTGTAAAATTGTGGTTCAACTGATTGCAATCAGATAGATGTAAAACAATTGGTGCCGAGAGGAGCCAATTGAATTCAGTGAGGAAATTCCACCGAAGCTCGGACCCAATCTAAGCCCAGTGAGAACCACTGGGAACTCAATGCGAACCACTGGAATCCAATGGGCCGACACTGGACCTCGGCAAAACCACTGCCAATGAGTGCCGATCAAACTTCTCAGCACCGCGTGTGATCTGCGAGACTGCGACCCGATGCGTGATCCATTTTTACTCCGCTTGGCGCTGCGCGTGGCCATCATAAGACTGTGCCGCAATGCGGCACCGCATCTCAAACTTGTTTCAAACTGAGTATAAAGGTGCTAACAGTTCCCTTTTCCTAAGTCCAGACTTCCCTTCCTAAGCATGGTGGTCAAGCTAGTCCTCTCGACCTTAGGAGCATACGTGCTCTACCGTGCTATCAGCGTGGTTTATGCACGGCTCACCTCGCCGCTGCGCCACCTCCGCGGTCCCAAATCGCCCAGCCTCGTCATGGGAAATATATTACAGCTCTTCGGCGGGGTGAATCTGCGTATTTAGTCCTGCGATGTTTCCTAATTCCTTCTCAGGTGGTGACCGAAATCGAAGACCGCTGGATTGAGGAGTATGGGACGACTTTCAAGATCGCCGGTTTCTTGGTGAGCTGTTCAGCCCCCAGCAAGCCAACAATGCACTGAAAGGGATGTGCGACCAGAGCCAGCCAGATCTGTATACAATCGACACGAAAGCGCTTCATCACATTATCACCCATACGCAAATCTATCAAAAGCCGTTGGAGGTGCAATACAATCTGGGACGGGTAGTAGGACCGGGTACGTGGTCAAAACTCAAGTGAAGGCTACATTCCTGGGCAGCTGATGTATCAAAGGTGTTCTCGTCGTCGAAGGGGATGTTCACAAGCGCCAGGTGCGTCAAAAGCTTGCACCCCGCGGCCCCTATCGCTAACAATCCGTTGTTCGCCCAGCGCAGGGTTATGGTGCTTCCAATATTATTTTCATCTATAACAGCTCAGTTATACAACTATAGAACCCCGCCTTTGGGGTCCCTCAAATTCGCGAGCTCACGCGTGTCTTCGTCGAAAAATCCGCCCAGGTACTATCAATTGCCGGTGTTTCTTTTGCTTCGAGTAGAATACTCATGGTTGTTCACCTAGCTCCGCGATATCTGGAACGCCCAGGCGGTTCAGAACGGCGGTACAGTTCGCCTGGAGGTCATGGCCGATATCACCAAAACCTCACTCGACATGATCGGCCTTGCGGGTATGCACTCAGCTTTTTCCGGGTGCTTGAGTGATCTAATCTGCACCTGATCAGGATTCAACCAAAACATCAACGCTTTGGGCACAGGAAGCGACGACGTGCCCGACCCTCTCGCTGAGGCATTCGAGGCCCTCTCCGCTTCAGAACGTCAGTTCAACATGTGGCGCAACCTGCAGGGGGTGTATCCAATTCTACGATACATAGTGAGTGATGATTCCGACCAGTCCAGCAACTCTGTCTGACATCAAGACCCAAACAGCCGACACACGCAGACAGGATAGGGCGTGCTGCACAGGCTGAGATGATGCGCATCGGGCGGCAGCTCCTCGCACGCAGCAAGCGCGATATCGCGGACACGGGGACATTTGAAACGGGGCGCGCGCGCGACCTTCTCAATCTGCTCGTTCGCGCGAACACGTCGAAGGAGATCCCGATAAACCAGCGCCTCTCTGACGAGGATGTTCTCGCTCGTGCGTCGACTCATGTCGCATGTTCCACGATTTGACCGCTGCCATTACAGAGGTGCCTACGTTCTTGGTGGCGGGACACGAGACCATCAGGTAGTGCCCGCGCTCTAGTCCATACAATATCTGACTTTGTGCAGCACCGCCCTGACATGGGCCTTGTTCGCGCTGACCCAAAACGTGGAGGCGCAAACTCGCCTCCGTGAGCAGTTGCTCTCCATCGACACCGAGACTCCCACTCTGGAAGAGCTCAACAGCTTGCCGTATCTTGATTGTGTCGTGCGCGAGACGCTCCGCGTGCACGCCCCTGTCCAATCCTCTGGTGGGCTGCCTTTCCCCGAGTTCGAGCTCAACATAACTTCCTCTCACCAACAGAGCGCGTCGCCCTCGCCGATGATATCATACCTCTTGTGCACCCCTACACGGACATGCATGGAAAAACTCACGACACGATCAGGTGAGTGGCAGGGTCCTCATGCGAACGGGACTTTACGGTAACTTGGAATGCCAGAGTCACCAAAGGAACTGTGATCGTACTTCCCCTCCTCACCCTGAACCGCGATCCCACAATCTGGGGCGCGGACGCCAAAGAATTCAAGTACGTTGCCAATGTGTTCTAAACTTGACATCCTGCTAAAAGTTAAAACCCACAGACCCGAGCGCTGGGAATCCCCCCTCTCGACCTCCATTCCAGGCGTCTACAGCAACATGTTCACCTTCCTTGGCGGCCCGCGCAACTGCATCGGTTACCGGTTCGCGATCGCTGAGTGCGTAATGCCCCTGCCTCACATTTACTTCCACTGATCTGACCCGTGCGTTCAGGATGAAAGCGCTGCTGTTCACGCTTATCCGCGCCTTCGAGTTCGAGCTCGCCGTCCCGCGCGCGGATCTTGCTGCGAGGTCGATTAGTGTGACGCAGGGCCCATTCCTGCTCAGCGAGGCCGAAGCCGGGAGCCAGCTGCCGTTGTTTGTGCGGCTAGTTGTGCGTGCTTAGCCGCATCACATATGATGGAAGGATGTTATGTGTAGATTCAGCGCAACTAATGCCGCAGAAACTTATAACACGCATCCGTTATCGCAGTGGAGACGGGGAGTCATTTGTCATTTGAGACCAACAACCCCTGGAACAACTGTGTATACAGTATTGTTCTCGATCTCTCGATACGAACTGCGATATATGATTGAACCATCACATTCAGTTACATCGGCGAGATTTTCGGTGTGCTTTGATTATTGATATAAGAGCAGAATTCTTCTACGCCAAGGTTGAAAACCTGTTTATAGTTGGTCTTGGAGCTATACATAAAGAGAGCCCTAGCCAGCGAAGATACACGAACGCGGCGTTAAGAACGGGTTTTGAACATACGCGGCGGCCTTTAGTAGACTCTTCGATGCGCACCCGGAGCTGAACATTGAGCGCTGAGCGCTGAGCCTTGAAGCTTGAATCACGATAGATCGCGATGCCTTGGTCCCCCCCCCCCCTCAAGACGCCACTCCTAACGAGACCTCAGACCTCACCTTCAGGAACCTTTAATGTATCTCGCCCGAGTCGCCGCAGAGTACACAGGAGACCTGATCGCGTGGGAGAGACAAAGCTATGCATGCACCGCGCTGAGCGGGTCAAGGGATCGAGTGGTAAAGTCGTCAGTGCGTGGGTAGATACTACAGAGCGATTACAAGGCGTACAACAGCGTGGTGGTGGTGCTGGTGCTGGTACAGCGTGACTCGAGCCGGAACGGAGGGCGATGCGCGTAGATGAGGAAGTGGGTATGAAAGTGTAGGTGCAGCAGCAGACAGGCGATTGCGATTGCGAAGCCAGAAATAGGACGTTCGCGAAGCCAGAAACAGACGCTTGCGAAAAAAAACAGAACACCGTGACAGCGCTACGCCTCCACCTCTGCCGCTGCCCAGCGCCCCAGCGCCGCCAGCACCGCAACGACGCCCAGCAGCGCCCCCGCGCGCGCGAGCCGCACGAGCGCGCCGACGGCCGACAGCGGGTGCGCGCAGCAGCGCGGGGAGCGAGAAGTCCGTCGCGTCCTCCTCCTCGGCCCCGGCGTCGGCGTACTCGTCGGAGGTGGGGTAGGCGGACGCCGACGAGGGCGGGGAGAACGCGGGGGACGGCGGGACGGGGGGGGAGGGGATGGCGGGGTACGCGGCGTACGCGGTGCGGGGTGCCCGAGCGCGAGGAGCTCCGCGGGCACGGGTGCGCGGCACGCGGGGCAGCGGCCGTCGGCGTGCGGGCCGTGCAGCCACTGCGCGGGGTCAGCCGTGCCTGGGATACATAGGGATAGGGTAGATAGGGGTGGACGCACGGCGGCGATGTGCGCGGCGCAGAAGAGGTGCGCGCAGCAGCGGGTGCGCACGGGGGCGACTGCGCGCTCGAAGCTGGGGGTGGCGGGGCGTTAGGGTTGGGGGGGAGCGCAGAGGGGGAGAGACGTCTTGGGCTAGGGCTAGGCCGTGGCCTTGGGGCGCCGAATGACGTCACCTTCAATGTCAATGAGAAGTCCACGATAGCAAGAAAAGAAAGCAGCAGACGTGTCGGCCCGTCCTATTCGTGAAGGGTGCGAGGAGAGAATGGATCGGGAAGCCGGCGATACCACGCAAGCTCAAGCTTCAGAACTTCATAGGCTACAGTGCCAGGCGCGTCAGGCTGTCTCGTCCTGGACTCCTCCGAGCCAGGCTGCCGCATCCAAGTCTCTCCAGTCCTCAGGCCTCAGGCCTCAGGCCTCAGGCTCTGAATCTCCCCCCGCGAGCAGACGAGCTACATCCAGTGCATCCGGCGCGGCCGTCATAGTGTGTGTTCTCCATATGCCAAGGGATGAGCGACACCAGAGTGACGGACGAGGGAGGGAGGGAGAGGGAAGAATGGCAGGCGCGTCACTGAGCAACGCTGGCAGCGGTCAATAGTCATGTGATGGCCGCAGGTCGGACCGACATCCGCCGGGCCGCATCACTCTTGGTACCCACACACGCTTCGTCTGGAATTTGCAGTTGGACGTTGTCAAGATTTTGCCCGAAGCGATGCAGGAATCGCTTGAAATCTGTTGGATTGCGGAACGGTATACAACAGGAGTCGATACTTAGCAGTACTTAGCATCGATGGTGCCGGAATGACGGTCGACGAACCAATTCAAGACGATGCCGGGGCCCGGGGCCGATACAGTTGTGGCGCGTGCTTTCGAACGAAAGCCTCCTGACGCTCGAGGGAGGAGGGAATCGAATTGGGCTGGCGCCGAGCGGCGGCAGATGTCTACTCTCAGAGACCAAAGTCTCCAAGGCTGGGAATTCGACACAAAGGCCGTGAATTTGGAGATCGCGTAGTCCGACCCGTTCCAGTCCAACTCCAGGTATCGAATCTTGTTTCGGATGGTATCTGGCATATACTTCCTGATCTTGTCCAGATCTGACGAGCCCAAGGATACGAGCACCATGGAGCGTAAAGCAACACATCTGGGGATGAGCTCGAGGAACCATCCTATTGGCAAACAACCGCCGGAAGCCCCACTTCCGTAGACCCCGATCGTCTGAACATAGGGAAACACCGTGCAGAGTTCGCTCGTTAGAGTGTAGACGAAGCCCGCGAACCGGGCACTATCTTGATATGCTATCTCCCTGAATAAAACACTTCTAGTGACGGACATCCACGCGTGGGCCGCGGCGGCGTGGCAGACCAGAGCAAAGGTTTTGAGCGCCTTCCTATTTCTCGTAGAAAGGATTATGAATGAGAATATCTCAAGAGGGAATCGAGGCCCTTTGACCTGTGTTATCGACACTTTCAGTGGTGTGCTCGGCCAAGCCTGAAGATTCAAGTTTGAACTTACTTACCCGATCGACGTCTTGCCACAACGCAGATACATCGTCCTCCTGGTTCTGAAGCTTTGCTTGCCGCGTATGCAGCTGTATTGCCTGATGTTGAACATTCGGCCTTTCCGCCAATGCGTCGACATCGGGTGCGGCCCTCAGGGCACGACCTGGAACGGGCGGTCAAGGAGACATGTACACTGGTACAAGGCAATACCTCTCATGACTTACCCTGTTTGCGTTGATACGGTGATTTGGATGTTGGGTGCATCGTCCGTGGAGGTGGGAGCAAGAGGTCTGATACCATAACAAGGACCCACAGTGTGGCAATAGTTGCTGGTGAATTTGGGACGCAGTGGTAAACATCGCTACACAGCAGCTAAAACCCGTGCAATGCCCGCCGTCCCGTCCCTCGCACGGCAACCATGTTTCTGCCGTCCGGCCCAGAGGTCTCCAGGAACTGCACATACTCCGCCGGCAGCGCAGGTGTGCTGATTATCGTCGTCAGAAACCGCGCGTCCTTGTCCGCCATATTCAGCGGGCACAGCGGCAGAGCTTGGGCGCGACGTCGCCCCACCGGCGCACGATCTCGAACTCGCGATCGAGGTCCGCAGTTGTCGAGCTCGCAGGAGCGGCATTCGCGACGATAGACAGCGAGCACAGCTCAGGAAGGGTGCGGAGCATCGCGTCGACGCCCGATATGAATTCCTAGCGCAAGGTCAGGCGAGGATCAAGACGCGAGCGCGAATGAGCTTACATCCATCTCCGTAGGCTCGTGAAAACTCGACACATTCCGCACGCCAAGAGACATAAGACGAGGGGTGAGTCTCGCTATTGCTCCCAGCAGCAGAGGGTCCCAGAATGTCAAGATGTTATGGACGCTCTGAAGCTTTTTTGGAGAGTTATCGATGGCGAGAAAGAAATCAGTGAACCCTTGATGGAGCTGAGGGTTCCAGAATACGATGATATGTGTGTGGTGCGCGAGCCACGAAGCACGGATTGCGCGACGATCTCGGGACCGCTGAAGACTTCGAGACGCGGAAGGGGGATTGGATGGAGTGAGGCGCGCCAGGCAGCGACGGATGCATTCGGAACGGGGTCACGGATAATTCGACGAGATTTTGGTGGAGCTGGAGGAATGGGATGATGTCCGCACAGAATGGGATCGAAACACGACGCAGACGGCGGAAATGAATGTCACGCGCGGCTGCAAAGAGCTCTGGCCGTGTATATATATCGAGGAGCTTCAGGTTGGTGGCAACGAAGCGCAGTCGTGAGCAGACGGTAGAACGCCGCAGCAAGGATAATTTTTCCACTCGACTGAGATGAGTCAGAAAAGCAAGGAACTGCACAGCGGTACAGACATTACGAGGATCCGAACAGCATGAGCAGCCTCCGCATCAGAAATGACGGTCCTGAGACAACCAATGGCCCGCACAGGATCCTCGAGCAGGAGATTGCGGTATATCCAGCGTAGACAGACGCCATGAGTTCTTCGGTCCGTCTGACACAGCGAGAGTGAAGAGCCAATGTCCGCGTTTTCAGCGACACAGTATAGCAGCTCAAGGGGGAGCTCGGCCAGTCTGAGCAGTGGCATCCAGTGGCAGTGGATGACCGTGACGAAAGCAAGCGTCCACGTGGGCGAAAAGTAAGCGTCACATTCAGATTGCCTGCCGAATTGCCGAGATCATAAGCACGGCCAAATACATACTCCAACACAACCATTGAGTAAGCGGTTTCATCCAACACGGTATCGCAAACCGGACCATTGGAACAGTGGGAAGGTATTGACTAAGATTATGCAGGAGTGCAACATAATACTAGTGAATGGTTCCAACTTGCGAGCGGGAACAAAGCGGGAAAGAGCATGCGCAAAATTACTTGAATTACTTGAACGAAGTCCATTGAATTAGGGTTAGGTTGAAGCAAGGTTTACTTGTTCTCGCTCGACGTTTCCAGCTTTCCATATCATAAAGATTCATAGGGAGGTAAATCAGTCAAGAGTACTGAACACAAATTCACGGTGCACTTCTGTTTGCTTTCGCACCCCCAAACGCACCATCATGCCAGCGCTTCCTCAAGAGCCCATCGAAACCATCACGGACGAGCTAAGGAGCGTCGAAATCCACTTTCCCCAGAGCAATCTGCCGTCGGATTACTTGGCTGGTACGCTGTTCACCGCGTCAGGAGGCTGGCTGTCCCGCGCTCGAGCAGATCAGGCTCACTTCCGTCTACGCCGCCCCCTGCTCGCGCACCTCGCCGGGCTGGACAGGGCGCTTGCGGACCACCCCGCGGCGCCGCGCTTTCTGTGGGGGTTACAGGCGGCCGATCCAGGGGACGCGCGGCGCGCAATGCCGGAGATGCATTTGAACGCGGGTAGGGCCTAGGCTCGTTCTCGAGTGGTATGAGTGGGGATAAATATCAAAAACGCCAACAGCGATGAAGACATCGTTATGTCTCGTCGGTTGAGACGGTCTGATAATTTGGGCTTTGTTATGGCTGACTCGGAGCGGTGGATTGATGTACCCATGCCGCGATGGACTATTCAAATGATGTACGTGTTCTTCTCACAGATTTCGGAACGGTACATACTGTTCGTCATCGGCTCTCCACCTTCCCTTCGCTTCGCTTCGCCCGCACTCGGCTCGCGGATGTGGAGGGGGATTTCGTGTGAGACTACCTCTCCGCAATATTCCAAGCGCTCAACAAGCGCTCCTCCACCCTCTACCGGGGAGAGTCTCCCGGCAGTCGGTGAGCGGCGCCGGCGCGCGGACACCGAATGCTGGGGAGAACAACATAAGTTTACAATGTGGACGAACTTGGATAAGCTCAGAGGGTAACTGCCCCACTCAGCCACTTGCATCAGCTAAGACAACTCATTCAACGGCGATCAACGCCCACAACGCCCGCCATCACTAGGGCTGTGCAACAGATTGTCCTTATATTTCGCGCCCGCTGACCAATCATTGATCCCAGCTCTTTCCTTCTACCATCACCGCACTCGTCCACCACCCTTGCTTTTTGCTCTTTCCCCCGTTCAAAGCACGACGAAAACAGAACTCAAGACTCGGGGACGCACCGGGGAACGCGATGCCGGCCCAACCGACTGAAATGTGCGAAAACTGCACCGTCAGTCGCATCGACCTGCGACGCTGTGCGGGGTGCGGGGTTGTGCGATACTGCGTACGTACTTCCCTGTCCACATTCTCCCCTCTCCCGACGTTTTTTTTTTGCGCAGTCCAAGGAGTGCCAGAAGGCGCACTGGAAGACGCACAAGCCGCACTGCGTGCTGAACGTCGAAATGGCGAAGGCGGCGGAGATGGGGCCGGACCACAGCATGCGCCTCGAAGCCCTCGGAAAATGGTGCGACGCGTTCAGCGGCGTCCTCGGTGCCGCGTCCGCGAGCGCGCTGAACATCATGAACTTCCCAGAGCGCGTGGGTACGTCTTTTCTGTCTCTGATCGGAATGCCTTATCGTGTACATGCTAACGGACCCACACGAGCAGACGACTCCGTGCTCTTCCTCTTCGTGGACTTCCTCCCGGGGGCGAAGGCGCCGTACACGCACGACATCGTCGACGCGGAGCTCGTCCCGCTCGCCGTGGTGCGCGCGCGCGCGCTCGCGGAAGCCGCGGCCTTCCCCTCGGGCGAGCCCCCCGCGCAGCGCCTCGCGACCTTCGAGCGCACGCTCGCGCCGCGCCCCGGCATGATCCGCGTCCTGCTGCGCGACCGCCGCTTCTCGCTGAGCTACACGACGCCGTTCGTCGTCGCGCGCAACATCCGGCAGTGCAAGCACGACCCGCTGTGGTTCGAGCACCTGCAGATGTGCGTGACGCGGCCGGGGCGCGCGGTGCGCCCGCGCGAGCGTCCGTAGCGGTGCGCTGCCGAGCACTCGCGCACCGCCCGAGGATCCGCTGCTTTTCTGTCTGACTGGCAGTTGCCGGTTATACCCCGTCCCAGCATTTCGATTTGTATATACGAAACGCAATCATACCTGGTCCCAGCTCTTCCTCTGATCCCCCTTTTTCCTCGATGGTCTCTTGCTTCATGCTCTCTTGCGGTTGTTCCAGACCAGGATCCTCTAATTCTGTCTTCGTGGGCTTCCACTCTATCCGGGATCACGCCTTGCTGTATCTCTGCCGCCTCAATACACCAAAGTGTTCGTTTCGCGCCCTCCCCGCGAACAGCAGCGGCTCCGGTGGGCTTCCAAGCGCCAGTCAAAGCGCCGTGGGGTGGGATACAGTGACCACTGCATCTGAAGCTCTCTAAGCCATCATGATACAATGTCGAGTTGGAGGCTTGGAGCAGGACTCTGAGAAGTGTCTTTTGTCCCAATCCTGGTCCAAACGCGCCACCGCTGCGGCGACCTGCCCACGTGCTCGCCAAACGCCGAACTCGGCCTGCCCTGGGAGTCGAAGCCGTCACCTCGAAAACGCCGTCCGTCTGCCGCAGCCTCGTGCCACACACGCTCCTCCGACTCTCATGGCCACCTACTCCCATGTCAGTGGCCTCATCTTCAGCGATGTCCTCTTCTACCCTGCCGATGGCGGCGAGCCGCGTATCGAACCAAAGATTCTCACAGAGTTCAAGGCAACGGAGGCTGTGGATGGCTTGGACGAGTACACGGTCGTCATCTTCGATCCCTCCATCCTCATAAGGGCCCCGGCTGCAGCGGATACACTCCTCGCCAGACGTTCATACGCATGGGGCACCGAGAGCCTGGACCGCGACGAAGAGTACGTGTTGTGCTACAGCATCAGCCCCGAACTCCCTGTAAACCTGGCGATGGCGCGGCTAGTCGGGGCCGATCCGGAGAATCGTAGCAGAAGGTTCCTCTGGCGGGGCGACGTGTTTGTTGTGAAGCGACGCAAATGGCCCGTCAACCACGAGCAGAACGGCTGGTTCTGGATCAACTCGATATCCTATGATCGTACTCGTCGGGGGCACAAGGAATACGTAGATATGCTCGCCCATTCAGTGGAGCTCTTCAACTCGCGCCTTATCCCGGAATGGTACAACTCTGACCGGTGGCTGCATCTCCTCCATGCCGAAGTCAAATACCGTGCGTTCCGCAGTCCATTTCATGTCCTAGTCGCTGACAACCGTGCTAAGAGGAATCATGCTATGAAAGTATCCATTCGGTCGAATTATTGTTTTCATGTCTTGCGTCGAGGAAAAGCAAAAGCAAACGCGAGATCCTCTGTGGTTCGTCGTCTCTTTGCTGCCTTCGGCTTTGTGGCCTTTGCCTGACGGTATCCCAGACGAGTGGGGGACGCTGATTGAAACCATAATTCTCCGGACCCGCCTGCGCGACCCGGACGAAGCAGTCACTCGCGATGTACTCCTTTTCCCCGTGGGTGGCGGTAAACCGCGACTTGCGCCGATGGCTTTCAGCACGGAAGGTGCCGAGGCTCTCCCGTACGGCGGACTATGGACACAGCACCCGGATCTGCGCAATCGTTACGGAGCTTCGAATATGTTCGCAACCTACCAGAAGGTATGGAACGTCGAACATCCAGATGACGACCGGGATGAAAGATACCTGTTGTATCACAATATCAGCCCGCGCCTCCCGGTCAACATGTCGATGGCGCGCGTCGTAGGGGCGGATTACAGAAGCCCCGGCCTGCATCAGATGTGGAGGGGGGACGTGATTGTGGTGCGGGCGCGGCAGTGGCCGGAGCCGTTGACGAGAGGCAAGGGGGCCCATATCGACTATGCTGATATGCCTCGCACTGCTATCGACCTCTTCAAGTCGGACTATATCCCGAACTGGTACTACTTACAAACCAGCAAAAATTTCCTCGAAGAGGCTAAGGAATTTAGTGCGTCCGCAGTCTCACCTGTCCACTTCATCAGGAGTAACCCACGTTAGACATGTTTGCAAACGTGTTTTGGCCCGGCGGCCCGACTTGGAGCAAGTACGCCATCTTCAGGTACTTCGCTGGCAACTCAAAAGAGTACGCTCGGTACTGTAAGCCCAATCTACATCATATCTCAGGTCGAATTGCAGTTAACCGGAATTCCAGCTCGACTGGACCAGGCTATAGAGGAACTGAGAGCCATAGGTCTGTGCGACGGTTTATTCACTGTGAACCAAGACCTGATCCTCCCCAGCTGTAACCGAGGTGTCCTGATCGATTTGCGTGACTTGCGTGGGCCGCAAAGACCAAGTACAAAGAAAATTTGGGTTTCGACACCTGTACCCTTTTCCGCACGGATAGGATCCTGTGTTTTCCTGATCCGATACAGACGGTTCATCTTCAGATTGTATGATAATGTAGATTTGTCTAGGAGTCTGTATATAAGCCGGCCGCCCACTGTACAGTTCGGTCAAGCTTCGGTTCGACATTTCGGTTCGAACTTGAACTGAACCGAGCTCGCGTGTGTTAGCTATAGTTTGAGGACATTGGTGCCCTTTAAGCTTTAAGGCGCTTCCGATGCGCCTTTCCAAGCTTGAAGCTTGAGAGAGCTTGAGCGCTTGAGCCTTGAGCTTGAGGCCCGAGGCTGTGAACAGCGGAGGTCTGTACGAACAAAGTAAGTACAAGCTCTCACGCAGTTCGTCGTAAGAACCAGTGAATTATATTTACCTGTACGAACAAAGTAAGTACAAGCTAGTAGGTAAATGTAAGTTACGAGTCTGTGAATGTAGTCAATACCACATACCTCTCACGCAGTTCGTCGTAAGAACCAGTGAGAGGAAAATGTGATCGGAAGATGGCATCATATAATGCCCGGAATGCGGTACCGGGTACGGACGCGTAGCGCGATGTCAAAATCTAACACTCCTCCTCAGCGTGCTAAACGCGTCCGTCAACCATGAATGCCCAGCATTCCCCGGAATTTCTTGAAAAGAGGCTCCGGTAATGGCTTAGTGAAAATGTCCGCCACATTCTCGGATGTGTGAACGTAGATAAACTTGAGCTCGCCGGATTCGACACGGTCGCGGGAAAAATGATACTGGACATCGATGTGTTTGGCGCGGGAATGGAAAGATGGATCGGCGGTAAGAATTAAAGCTCCCTGATTATCACAATGTATTGTTGTTGCACCTTTCTGTGCAAATCCGACAGCGTGCAGCAACATGCGAAGCCAGATAGCTTCTTTTGCGCCATGGCAGCATGCCATATACTCAGCCTCAGTGCTGGAGGTTGCAACTGTGGACTGTCGTTTCGAACTCCAGGATATTGCGCCGCCACCCAGGGACATACAATAACCAGAGGTGGACTTCCTCTTGTCCACATCACCAGGTGGGGCATAGTTGGAGTCAGAATACCCCTGTAAGAGTATTGGAGATCGTCCGCCGAGGACGAGGGCAAAAGATTTAGTTCCGATAAGGTAGCGCAGAATTCTCTTAGCCGCTAACCAATGGAGTTCACCAGGATTCTGGCAAAATTGGCTGACAATGCCGACGGAATGCGCGATGTCAGCCCTTGTAGCAACGTTTGCGTACATCAGGGATCCGACTAGCTCGCGATATGGCACGTCAGCCATGCGGGCCTTAGCAGATGGAGTGGAGGGAGACATAGAATGAGATAGTGGGTCGCCGTAGACCATCGGGGTTCGTACGGGGTGCGCCTTCTCCAATCCGAAACGAGTGGCCATCTTATCGATGTAGGCTTCTTGGTCTAATGAGATGGTGCGGGCTGCGCGGTCGCGAGTAACGCGAATGCCGAGGATCCATTTTACTGGACCTAAGTCAGTGATCTCGAATTCGCTCCGTAGCTCCTCCTTGAAGCGGCACATCTCATTCTTTGAACTTGCCGCTATGCAGAGATCATCGACGTGTACGGCGACAAGGGACGACTCGGCGCCGACGCGACGAGAGTAAATGCTGTGTTCCACGGAGATCCGAGTGAATCCTAATTTGGTCATTGCGGCATGAAGGCGGAGATTCCACGAGCGGCTTCCCTGTTTCAGACCATACATCCCTCTCTTCAGCTTCCACACCCATTTCTCCTTGCCTGGCACCTCGAATCCCTTGGGTTGTTCCTGCCATATCTCCTCAGCAAGTAAACCATTGTGGAAAGCAGTCTTGATGTCGACATGATCTATCTCGTGGTCCAGAGTCGCTCCCGCGTGCAAAACCATTCGGAATGATTCGAAACGGGATGTAGGTGCGTACGTCTCGCGGAAGTCTTGTCCAGCAACTTGCGCATAGCCCATAGACACAAGCCTGGCCTTGAACTTCAAGATTTCGCCCGTACTTCCGCGCTTGATTTTGAAAACAGGCCGGGAGCGAATAATCTTGCGGCCGACTGGTACGGACTCCCGGGGCACCAGCTCGTAAACTCCGTGCTGTTTGATGGAGTCCAACTCTGCTTCATACGCTTCGCGCCACTCATCGGAAAATGGTGAGCTTTGGGCCTGTTTCCATGTCTTCGGCTCATCATCGCTGGCAGCTGCTGAGAAAGCCCAATACTCGAACTCGTCCCCTTCCGCGGGGGCTGCAGGCTCCTCCTCACGGATGTCGACCGCTGGTCCTGCGCCTCGTGTCGCCTTCGCTTGTGCTCGCCGCTCTGTCGCACGGGCTTGCGCCGCGCGCGCATCGGCAACAGCTGCATCTTTGCGTGTTTCCGGGAAGGCACCGTCATCACCTCGCTGCTTTCGGGTGCGTGTAGGCCGGCTAGTGCCCTGGGCTGGCTCCGGTACGTGCTCCTCCTCACGTTCAGGACCCTCTGACTCGGCCTGACCAGGTGCATCTTCGTCGGGCACGCCATGCGGGACATCTGCTTCGCTTTCGGTAGCTCCTGGTATAGGAGTCTGCGGCACTGCTATCGCCGGTGCAATCGAGCGGCCAACCTCATCTTGCGACTCGATGAACTCGACATCACGAGTGACGTGCACACGTCGCGTCTGCCGGTCGTAGCAGCGGTAGATGTCCGTTGAAGATGGTGAGTACCCAATCATCACACACTGGATGGAGCGATTGAATATCTTTGGGTTCGTCTTCTTTGGCTGCTTTAGAACGAACGCCTTACAGCCTATCTCGCGCATATGCGACAGATCTGGCTTTGTCTTTGTCCACCTCTCAAAAGGTGTTACATCAGGATTGCGGAAGGCGCTCGTCAGCGTGCGATTCTTGATGTACGTCCCGGTGAGCATCAGTTCGCCCCATAAGTTCCGAGGCAGATTCGCTGATGATAAAGATGCCACAGTGCGGCTCATTAAAGTGTGATGGGTGCGCTCGATGAGACCAATCTGCGCTGATGAATAGGGCGAGGAAGTTTCTTTCTTGGTACCGTGCTGTCGTAGGTAGCTAATGAATCCAGCTGAGCTGAATTCTCCGCCTCCGTCGACTCTGATTATTCCGAGTTTCTCGCCGCTCTCGGCTTCAGCAATTGCGAGCCATTCTATGAATTGCGCTTCGGCATCCGCCTTCTTTTTAAGAAGAATGGTCCATTGATAGTGGGAGTAATCATCGATTAATTGCAAGGTGTACTCGTAACCCCCGCGCGCCACTATCTTTTGAGGTCCAGCCAGGTCCGCAAACACCTTCTGGAGCTTTCGCGTCGACCTTGGCCCTTTACGCTTCTTCCGGACTGCCTTTTTCTTCTGTTTACCGAGGATGCAGTCAGCACACTTGGGAGGAAGGTGCGAGAAGTCGGCATCCATACCAGTTACGGCGCTGCCGCGGGCCATATCAAGGATGGTACCCATGTTCACATGTCCAAGGCGATGATGCATGGTCATGAGAGTAGCACGGGCTTTGATTGCGACGTTTGCCGTTGCGCCGTGGGTGGCCTGATAGATGGCAGCCCTGGATGATACGCCGGCAGGGTCGGAAGCAGTAGAAAAGAGGACAGTGTCCCCGTTGAGGGTGTATAAACCGGTTCCTGCGCGGGAGCCAGTTGCGACAGTCTTCCCTGATAAGTTCTTTATCGTGCATGACCGGCTGCCAAAGGCCGCATTGTGTCCATCATCGCAGAGCTTGCCGATGGAGACGAGGGTGATTGCTGCCTCAGGGCAATATAGGACATCTTTTAAGATGAAGTGACGACCTTTGCCTACTCGCACTCTGACTTCCCCAACACCGACAGCCTTGATGGATGAGCCACCGACTCCGGAGACTTTCCGTGCACACTCAGTGATTTTAGTGAAGTGCTCGAGGACGGGACAGATGGAGCTGGTAGCGCCCGTGTCCAAGTAAAGATCCGGCTTGTCATGCGCTACGTGGGCCATATCGGCAGACCAGTCGACTGATGTCGTTTCTCCACGAGGCAAATTCGAGTCGGCGAAGAAGGATCTGTAGCCAGTCGTATCGTGAGCAAATGCGGCTTCCTCATCGGAGCCGTCGGAGCTATCGACAGCAGCTTTAGCCTTATCCTTCCGCGATGATCCTCCTCCTTTTCCGCGGTTTGATTTAGGTCGCTCAGGACGCTTCATGCGTCCGCCCGGACCATAGCAGTGATCCCAATCATGGGATAGCTTGCGCCGTCCCGTGCACTGTGGGTTTTTGCAAGGACCTTCCCCGTTTGGGAAGTCCGACTTCGCTACCGTCTGCTCATACCGCTTGCTGAAGGCAGCATATGAGGCATCCATAGTTGCTGTCTCTGAGATTTCCGCATTGATGCGGACCTGCTCGTGCTTGATTCGGGCAATGACAGATGCTGATGACAGCTTTCCAGCACTCAGGAGTGTGTCAAGGGAAGAGCGAGCATCCTTGAACTCGGCCCCCGCCATCGCGTTGAGGAAGATGATCGATGTCCATTCATCCTGTGTCGGTGGTCGAATAGCGAAAAAAGCGTCCACAAGGGTTTGAAGCTTCTCTGATGTAGTCGCAAGGGGCACGTCCCGTGAGAATCGAAGGGCGAGTGCTTGTTGAAGGATGGTGAGCTGCGAGAGTGCGCCCGAGGGCAAATGTGCCGCTTTCAGCTTAGCCCATGCATTGGAGGCTATCTCTTCATCCTTGATGAGGCGAATGTCTGTGTCTCCTATCCGAAGCCTGATGCAGGACAAGACTATGAGGTTCTCATCCAGCCAGTCCTCCCAACGAGGGTTATCGATCATAACGGGGGGAGTCGACGAGTCGAGGATCTGCTTGGATGGAGCAGTATGGCCACGACCGGTAACGTAGGTCCAGAAACCCGCAAGGACGAGTGCGGACTGGCATTGCGACTCCCATTTCGGCCACGTATCCGAGGACATCTCGGTCTCATACTTCAGGGAATCGAAGGTTTGGAATTTTGCGGCCATTACGGGAACGGACTGTCAACAGTCCCGGTGCCGTGAATGCCGCTGCTGGTTGACTGGTAAGCGCGGGTAGTGCGCTGCTCGGGGCCCATAACCTGTGAACAGCGGAGGTCTGTACGAACAAAGTAAGTACAAGCTCTCACGCAGTTCGTCGTAAGAACCAGTGAATTATATTTACCTGTACGAACAAAGTAAGTACAAGCTAGTAGGTAAATGTAAGTTACGAGTCTGTGAATGTAGTCAATACCACATACCTCTCACGCAGTTCGTCGTAAGAACCAGTGAGAGGAAAATGTGATCGGAAGATGGCATCATATAATGCCCGGAATGCGGTACCGGGTACGGACGCGTAGCGCGATGTCAAAATCTAACAGAGGCCTGAGGAGGTGCCAGGGCCCAGCCGCCCAATGGAGCCAGATGCTTAAGTATACATCGATTCGATTCTCATCATACAACGTAAGCAGAGGTAAACCCTGCCACGTTGCTCTCCTCCCTCCCGCAATCCCGCCCCGATGACCGACGCACAGCAGTCCCGCCCCGCCCCAACGCGCCGCCGCACCATCCTCGCGTGCTCGCACTGCAGGAAGCGCAAGATCCGTGTGCGTCCTCCACCATGTCTCCGCCCCCGCCAGCGCGCCCACCGTGCGCTCATCACCCCACAGTGCATCACGACAGAGCAGCCCCCGAAGGCTCCCTGTGCGCGCTGCACGAAGCGTGCGCTGCGCTGCGAATACGTCGCCGCGCCCGAGCCTGCGTGCGCCGCGCTCGTCGATGGCACAGACTCACCGCCGCCACCGCCGCCACGAGAAGAGAGCGCCGCGACGCTACCTGCCCCCACGCCCGCTGCTTCTATGTCCGTCTTATACCCTACTCCGCCCCACCCCGCACCCCACGCGGACTTCCCCCTCTTCGCCGCGCTGCACGCCTCAGTCACCACCCGCCTCCGCTCTGCCCTCCCGCCCGGCCTCGCGTCGCTGTCGCTCGGGGAGGAGCTGCAGCGCGCGCGCGAGGAGAACGCACGGAAGCGCGAGCGGCACCGCGTGCGCGCGGGCCCGTACCGGTACCCGCGGCTGTGCCGCACTGAGACGCAGGTGTACCCCGCAGATGCGCATTACGAGAATGCGTACCTGGCCGCCGAGCTAGATTTTGCGCTGAATCCGGAGCTACGCTTCCCGGGCGACGCGTTCGCGCTCGGGGGGCTACCTTGGGAGCTCGCATGGCCCGCGTCGGAGGGATGATGCGCACGCACATACGCTGCACGCCGACGTGCAAATCTGTTGGCTGGGGCAGCGGTACAGTTTCGCTGCGTGCCCGAGCCGCTTTGGTAGCGCGCTGTGTGCGGTGTGGGCGATTCGTACGTCGTGTTCTTATCTTGTCGAAGCCGGCGCTGATGTATGTCCGTAGCACAGCGGCCTACCAGTCGAGATACATAAAACGAAAGATGTGGGCTCTGTATAACAACACATGCATACGTACGATGTCTCATATACCCTTGCTTTATGAATGTTCCGACGCATCTGAACTTTCCGAACTCGTCGCTACCTCGTGCGGAAGATACAACCCCTTCCTCGGTGCTCTGTTGAATTTGTACAAGCTGGGGGACTGCTTGCGCGGCTCTGTACAACAAGCCGCAGGCGATCTGGGAGTTTGTGGCAGAAGATCTTAAGAGTTCTTTGGGACGGCGTGAGCGGGCGCGAGCGCGCTGCGTAGTGAGTCAGGATACATGTAAGCCCTAGTTAGTTCTCAATCCGAGCCCACTGAAATGGAATGACCGGATTCAACAATTGGCCACTGTACGTAACATGACATGCATGTGTGTGTCGGATCTATCCAACCCGGTTTAATCTGCTTTTTTTTTCATCTCAATAGCCTTATAAACATTCATCCCAAGGTTACATGGGTAATTGCTAGCCGAAAACTGTATACATCGGTCCTGTGAGTCATTTTGGCGCAAGCTGGATCACTGTTTTGAACCCAAAACTTCCATTTCAGCCGAACCCAAACTAACTGAGCTACCAAGGCTAGAGCCTTGGTGACTTTGCGCTGTCATTCAACAACTCCAATTACTCGACGATAGCTCCCAGGAGGACTTTACCCTTGATGATATCCGCTCCTGGGAACCGAATGAGCCCGTAATCAGAGCCATAGAAAATGACATACCCAGCTCTCCCAAAGCATAGGCCGTTGCTACCGGGAACATAGGTCGGCGGAATCACACAAGGGGTTGAGTATACACACCCTGAGTATGAGCTCCAACGTGAAGCGGGACGATCGAAATATCTATGACCCGTATGTTCGTGGTCTTGTAGACCTGGAGAACATCAGTGTGCGGAGGGCATGTGAGTGGAAGATAAGGCTGCCGACCTTCAACTGCGGGTCCACCACACCGCCATCGGCGAGTGGTAGCATTGAGCACGAGCCGGCAGTATCTACCAGACTTTAGTACCATATCACGCAGGAGTATGATCCGCGAACGAACGCCAGGTCGAGGTGAAATGTGCTTTCAACCATTCTGCGAGACAGATAAATCAATTATTTCTCATGCATGATGGGGAAATATAGATACCCCCAATCTGCTCGTCCGTCTGGTAATCTGGACCAGGGTTGACTTCCGCGTCTAAGAAAGGGTCAGCCTTTGTGCAGTCCAGCGGACGGGCCGAGAGATCGAGGTTCCGGGAGCTTACCGCTCACAATGCTGCATAGCGGCTCCTGCTGCATCAGGCGACGGTTGAATTTGATTAGCTCAACCAGCATCTTGAGGTCTGAGTCGAGTGCAAGTGGTTATGATATGCATCATGAAAGGCACTAAATTACCGTGTTCCGACTCGAAGTAGTGTGGATCGATGGCTGGGGGCTGGGAGGGATCGTTCGATGCAACATGCTATCGGGCGGGGAATGAGAAGTTCCTTGTGACTACTATATATGCCTGAGACGTTACTTACAATTGTCCCCCGTGAAATGGGGTGGTTGAGCAAGATCTGAAGTGTGATATATTTACGGCCAGGCTCGGGTGGGTCTATGCGCGTCAGTGTAAGTCATATTCAGAAAGCGGGATAACGGCCGAAGCAACTAACTTGGTTTGGTATAGAAGGTTTGAGCCAGCACCATCTCGAGCTCGGGCTCTCCCCTTTTGATGCGGGCAAGCTGGATGCGAAGCTGCTTTTCCAGAGCGGGAGTGCAGGCGCCAGAGGCGACGCGTGACGCGATGGATTGCTCCAGCGCCTGTTGTAGGCGCTCGGCGTCGTTCGGAGCGATGGTCGAAAGAGATGCAAAGGTCATGCATGTAGGGCCCATACCACACACGCCCGTTCCCTCGCTCTTACTGGATAGGGGATATCAGACGGAGGCGATATAGATGGGGGGTTACGCAAGATGGCGGGTTACGCACTACTGGGCAAATTGAGCCGCGGCAAATTTGGGGTCGCTCAGGCAGTCAAATGTGTTGTACGCATCTTCCTTGTCTTCTCGAATTTCTGATGGGAATGCGGATTAAGGTTGCTGTCGCTCTGTTATAAGGGAGAGCTCACGGTACGAGGATCCGCTGCGTGGAACGAGTCCTGATTAGAGAGCCCGTGAAGAAAGCGCCGGAAGCTACCTCTGAATATGCTCCTGAACATTTTCGCCCACGCCGGGAAGGTCAACATGGACCTCGATGCCAACTTTGCCTAACACGGCGGGGTTTCCAATGCCCGACAGCTCGAGGATCTACGTGATCCATCCCTGCGTGAGGAGGTGTAAGAGGCCGGTATGGTATTGACTCACCTGTGGGGACATGACAGTACTGACGACGCAATGCAAGCGTATAGTTTAGCGCAGCACTTACTTCACCCGAGAAACTCCTACCCGGCGGATAATATAACCTCCTTCTTGACAGGGACCTCGTAGTCGTTCCCGCTGTGTCGAAAGCACACGGCCTCGGCAGTGGAGACTCCGCCATTTGTTTTCAATCTGATTTTGGTAACGTGTGCACAGACGAGCACAGTCAAGTTGGGACGCGCGGCATTGGGCTGATAGTACATCTAAGACAGCGCGGTCAGCGATGCAACTCCGGATCGAGGTGGGAAGTTCAGACGTACATTGGCAGCATACGAGCGAATACGTTTCGTGGGATGAACGGACAGCGGAGTCAGCCACGTTCCAAGGGTCTAACAAGTCGTGAGACGTGGGAAGGAATGGATAGAGTGCGGAACTATAACTACATTGCCGGAGAACTTTTCCGAAAGTCAGAAACCATTGTTAGCAGGAATTTGCCACGCACTGGCTCGTCTTCGCGGGTGATCCCGAAATTTTTGAGTGTCTGTTTCCGCGGGAGCTTGTGAAGAAGCCTTTTCAGTATGCACTGAGCCGCAAACCTCGTGATATGGGCTTTCTAGACCGGAGAGTGTGACCGCATAGCCAACGCCAAGGGGGCCTGAAGAGTGAATCCCAGCGTAATGAAAGCATGCTTGGGTAATTCACCTTCGGAGCCACGGGCATTCAAATCAAACTTCATCGTGTCATGATCTACTGACGGCGGAATGAAAGTCTCGGCCTTCGCGTAGTATTTCTGCAGGAGGTCCCAGTTCCACCCCGCATTGCCCAGGGTCTCGAAGGCTGTGCATGTTCGCGCTCGGTGGGTAACGAGGTGCCTGGGACGTACCGTCGATGTCTGATTTGGCGGGGCGATGGTACTGGAACATATTTATTGCAGACGTGCCGCCTAGGCCCTTGCCGCTGCATCGATGTCAGAACTGGATCGTCGAAGGTATGCGGCTTACCGGCCGAAATAAAGAGTCCGTCCCATGGCGCCTTTCTGCGGCACCTAAGGTAAGGGGCTTGATTCAATAAGATCCGATCTTCAGCCGCGAGCGTCCGTGACGCACCGTCTGGAAGCTCCAATCGTACTGAGGGTGGTTCGTATGGAGGCCAAATAGAGCAGGGGTCACTGGGAAATGAGTGTGAGTGAGATTTCAAGGCCTATGAAGTAATACTCCGGACGGATGTTGGGATCATCCAAATTCGCTGGCCCCGCCTCGAGAACAAGTACCGAGCGATCAAGGTCCTCTGTCAGTCTTGCCGCCAGCGTGAGCCCGCAGGTCTGTATTTGTGAGCTCGCGGAACCTGGAGGGCTAGAGAGTTACGTACCCCACCGCCTGAGCAACTGGACTTTTAAGACGACTTCAATGCAGACAAGATACACCCACCGACGATCACGAAATCAAACGCGTGTCCCAGCACATCTTCAAGCGCAGCGACCATTTCGAGGGTATTACCGCGCAGAGGCGTGATAAGAAGCATAGCTCCGCACGATTTAAGTAGGATTAGGGCTTGACATCCATCCAAGATCCCGTCGTTGCTGCCATCCATCTAGAACTTGAAAATGAGTCAATGACGTCCGCGATTGCCTGCATACGTGCCTTCTCAGCAGTCTAGAGCATCCTGACCATATGAATCCGTCGATTGCGTGGGCGTCGGTGGGTGTGCATCATGATCATGATGCCCGTGAATGCCGTCTATCGCCTCGCAACTGGCACTCCAGCCGCGGGCGGTCTGAGGAAGGGTAAGATTGCGGATCCCAGAGCAAGTTTGTACAGGCCGAGAGCTTGTCCTACATCGTCCATGTACGTATCCGGATGCATATTGTGGTGGTCAAGAGCAAGCCGCAAAGGCCGCTCCACCCCGGGCCGGGAGATCGGACTGTTCGCGCCGAAAACAAAAAGTGACTCGTCGCGTTACGTCACGGCGTGACCTCTCTGTTCTCTACCACCACACCTTGACCACACCTGTGTCGCTCAATCCGCAGATATGCCGTCCTACCGCTCCAAGATCTCCTGCGCCTCCCGTGCCGATCCGTTTTTGACGCGACCGAAGAAGACTCTCACCGAGGAGGAGAAGGAGGACGCGAAAATGAAGCGCGAGATCAACAAGATGCTGAAGGAGCGTCGCGTCGCATGGGAGGCGGCTCTACCCTCGCCGTGGTCCGAGGGCAACTCCACCTTCCGGCATCCTGTATCCACGCGCGTGCGTGCCTAAAACTCTTTCCTTGACCGACCCCGGCTGATACGCCGCTAGGTGATGTTCAAGAGCGACGCGAAGAAGACCTTTGGTCTGACGGAAGCGGAGGTCCTCACTCTCCGCCACGAGTCTATTCCCCGCTCGCCAAAGACGTACTTCTCGCTCGCAGACGTCCAGGCGTTGCAGCAGCGTAAATTCGACGCCGGCGCGCTGTTCGACGTGGAGCTCAAGGGCAACATACGCGTCCTGCTGGCCACCGCAAGCACGGGCCGAAGGTGTAAGGCGAACTTCTCGCAGGTATACGACGGCGACGCGCGGGTGTACGAGTACCTGCACGGCCCGAACGGTCGCATAGCGCAGACGAAGGCGGCGAAGGCGAAGAAAACGGCGGCGGCGACGTGATGTGCTTTGTCTTGTGAATAATTGAGTCGCTTTTCAATCCCGCGAACTGACGGCGTCCATCGTCTGCAGATTATTATTATCCTTGTATCACTTGCTCTCCAATGATTACGCGTCATGTGGCTACTCTAGAAAGCGCTCTGCGTTCAAGCCCGATTGATACTCTCATGGGTTCTCTTTGGCGAGCGTTGTACCCTCCACCGCATGAACCCGACCCTAGGACTAAAGACCACACCTCAAAAACGACCCTACCTCGTCTTTCCCTTCGCGCAGACTCGTCATGCCTACTCGGGGCCTTCATCGCCGGGCTCTTCGCGATGAGCACTCGCGCGCCGAGGTTCGAGGACTGGGAGGCGGGGCAGTCATACTGCGCGCCGTCCATGACGGAGCTCCTCCAAGAGCACACGTGGATGTGGCTCCTCAAGGAGCGGGTGAAGAGTGCGCCTGCTGCTCCCTTCCATTCACATTTGTTGTGCTAACATGCATCCACGCAGTGGGGTGGGTTCCAGCGGAAGACTGTCGGTGTGTTGAACTTGTGTCTCATCTATCACTTTGTGTACCCCTCCTCATTTGCTGCGGCAGGTACGGCTACAACTGCTATACGCAGACACACAACGTCCACGCGGAGCAAAAGGATGTGCGTCTCTTATAGCCCTTTCCTCCTTTTGAAAATAATTGCAATTTTCAGCATCTGTGCGTGCCAACGCGGGGCAGGGCGTAGAGGCGTCTGTGTGCGCCACGGGGTGTTCGCCGTTCGTATCCCTATCGCTGAAGTACCTACCCTTGTTGTCTTGAAGCATCGAATTACGGCATTCTCCGGCGGCTGTTGTCCCAGACAATCCTGATTCTCACACCGGTGTGTAGTTTCCCGTTAACTTCTGTCCCGATGCTCGTTCCAATCTCTGTTTTTTCTGATGTTGGGGCACAGGTCCGACAGCGCCGGTGCATACCGGGCATGCGGCTCTGTTAATTCAACAGAATCACCACCCTCTCCGATAATAATAGGCCAGTTGAGACAAAATATATTCCTGGCGGCACCCCGGGAGTCAACCATATGACCCTTGCCTATCAAGGTGAATCGATAATCACTGATCTAATTTGAGTTTTGGAGACTACCATGAGAACCAGAGCACTCACTTGCAGTATCCTCAATTCGCTCTGGTTGCCGTCATTCGTGACTCGTGAGTCTGTTTATCGGTGCCTATTTCTGAAGCATGACACGCCCCATATATGTACTTACCTTCTGAGTATAGGCGCCGTCCCGTTCGCTCTTCCGTTCCGTGACTAAACTCCAGGAGCCCCGCGCGGGATTGGCCAAGACCTCTACGTTGCTATTGCTCAGTATAGAGAAGGGTCTTGGAACTGTTGCGTGAGTTTCGTGGTCGCTCAAGTCAGTCAATCCTATGCCATCCTTCATTTCGCAAGCTTCTTATTGGCCTGGGACCCGCAGTCGAGGCGCGCACACGGCTCGCCGGTTATCTCAGCCCTCCAGTGAGCTCCACTGAGATCATCGTTGACAGAGCGCCTGAAAAGCAAGAATCTATAACACCTGCAGCTTCCAAAACACCCGTCAGCTCCCAACGCACACCCACAGAAATCATCAATGACCTCCACCGCGTTTGAGGATTCAACCAGCGGAAAGTCCGGATTTACTGCGAAAATCAAGTCTGTGCCCAATCGGATACTATCGAACGCGCTTGCTGATTCTCTACGGTTCGCACAGGGACGTCGCACATAATATACACGGTATGTGTTCCCCCAAATGTTATCTTCAAGACGGAGTCGTCAATGATAATAGGCATCGGCGAAAGCATGCGCGAAACGCTGTCTGGCGGTGTGGACACTGTGCACCCAGGATCAAAGAACGACACGGGCCCAGCGACGCTGAAGGGCCCCGGGGAGCTTGCAGTCGGTAGCGACGATCCGCCTCTTACCTCGGATTATTACAAGACGCCTGCGGGTGAGTCGCTTCAGTGGCGATTTGATGGTGTTCCGGACGTCTTGATGATAGAGGTCGCGCGCACAGAACCAGGGCATCAGAAGGGTCCTTCGGAGGCAGAGCCTAGTACGTCTCTTCCCCGCGCGGGATGTAGCTGGCTCACACCGGTCGGTGGATCAGACGCGCCGCCGTACGACTCAGCGCCCCCGACGAAGCAAACGGGATACGGCGCAACTGGTGGCCACAATGCGTATTCACCAAACGGACCATCATCTAACGAGCAACTAGGTGTGCCGCATTTTTGGGGACAAATCCAAAGATTGACTGGAATGTTCGCAGAAAACGGAGTGCCGCCCTCATATGTGGCTGCCATAGGCGGCCCGGTGGCGGATGGGGAAGAGCAGCGCGGGGAGGAGATACTCTAGACTGTCAACTTTGTGATCATCGCAAGGCACCTGCATCAATTGTTTGTCGACCCTGCTGCTACTACTACTCGTCCAGTCGCACGAAGGGCAGCAGTTGGCGCTGCATTCAACTCTGAATCGCAGGAGTTTGACAGCGCGAGCTGAGTCCTCCAATAACACAACATCAAATGAGGACGCGCCTCTCGAGTCTCGCAGTTTTGGCGCATCCAGCGGAAGACAGCAATGTTGATACAATTAACGGCGAACAGCCGGTCGCGCATACAGATACACAGAGATAATGGAATCCCGTTCTAAACGCTGCCCCGCGTCGGCACGCACAGATGCTGTGCAGTGTGAGTGAGCGAGCAGGCTGAGTAACGCGAGGATGAAGGAAGAGAATGCGGCACGGAAGGGACGCACGTTCTTCTGCTGCGCATGCGCGAGCTTGTGCGTTTGCGTGTTGCAGTTGTATCCGTACCTACAACGGTGGATCGAACGAAATCAGGGGAAGAAGACGGAAGACGGCGTACCAGCAGTCCTCCGGTGGGACCCACCCCGCTGCACATACGCAGGTCAGCACCACGCGTCAAGGAAAGGGGAAGGGAAGATAAGAGAGAAGGAAACGCGCACTCTTCACCCGCTCCTGAAGCCACCATATCCACGCGTGCTCCTCGAGGTACTTCGTCAGGCACGGCTGGCAGTACGACTGCCCCACCTCCCAGTCCTCGAACCCCGGCGCGCGCCTGCTCATCGCGAAGAACCCGGCGATGAAGCACCCGAGAATCTCCGGGTCCGAGAGGTTGCCCGCGGCCTGCGCGAAGGGGAAGGTGAGCGTCTGGTTGGACTTGAGCTTCGCCTTGAGCAGTTGCGTCGAAAGGATCTGCTGGCGGTCCCAGTCTTCCGGTACGGGTAAGCATGCCGCAGAAAGCGTTGGGAGATGAGTACTTACTAGCTTGGGTGAGGAGCGCGAGGCCGCCGGGGGTGGCACAATGTGAGCCTGGACGTCGCTCATCAATGCCGTGGCGAGAGAAGATTGGATGCGAGGGAAAGCGCACAGGTATCATTGGCGCCGTTGACCTGGTCCAGGACGTATTTTGACGCGGGCTCGTCTTCCTTGGGTGGTTTTATGTTGCGTGTCCCCCATATGTTCTGGAACGGAAGGGAAAAGTATCCGGCGAACAGATTGTTCTCATCACCGTCCAAGAGATTCAGGAGGTCCTCGTCGAGCCCTGAGGCATCGCGGTCTTCCCAGCAGCTCACGGCGCCCGCGGGCCCGGCCGAAAGGAGTACGTCCAGGTCGTCAGATGCTGGAACGAGGGGCCTCAGCGAGCAACTGGAAGCATGGAAAAGAAGCACCGACAGTCAATTCCGCCATTGACCTCAACAAAGATCCCCCCAATGAACTTCACAACAGAGAAGATCTCGAGAAGTTCGTCAGTAGGATACTCATTGAGGACAGCCGTCCGCTGCCGTCGAATCTTGGCAATTTGGACGTCGTCGAGATCCTCAAGCTCGTCGAACGAGTAGATGTTGCCGGGGAAGAGCTTGCAGTACAACATGATTCTGTACGACGCACGGCAGAAGCGCCACGACTCTTCGGACGTCAGAAGGCTCGTTCTGGACGTGCGATCCTTAGTCCTGGACGAGCTTTCAAATGGGCGCCGCAGATAGGAGAAACGAGGTAACGCACGTTAAGCTGTATATGTTCTCCAGCTTCTGAACCACCTTCGCGTTGTCCTGAAGTAGCTTCTTCTCATCATCAGTGAAAACGCTCGGCTCGTGGTCCTCAGGACATGTCGTGGCCATGTCAATCGGATCCTCCGGCGGAGGGTGCGGATACCGGATGAGCCGAAGGGCCTGCGGGAGGGCTGGGCCTACTATGTTGTATGCCACTGCACGCATTATCGACTACAAGAAGTATTAACGCCACACAACGTCGCTCTGCGAAGTTGCTTGCCTTTGGGTGAGTCTGGAAGACGCGGTGGAAGCCCTTAGATACGAGTACCATGGCCCTGAGAGTGCCAAAGGTCGGGCAGAAAGTCATAACGCGGTCCAAGAGGTCATCGTCCAGCGGCAAGGCGCTAAGGCCGCGCATGGTCATGGAAGAAGGAGGGCGCACGGAGGCTGTGCCACATCAATGTCCCTGTGGGCACCGGCACCGCCACACCATTTTCCTTCCGCGATTCATCTACGCCTCCCGAATGCTCGCACATAGCTCTACGCTGCCTCCTGATTCGGACTCTCTCCTGAAGTGAATCCATATTTCAGCTCGCATTGTAGCTGCGCTCCAGCATGTCGGTTACTTTTGGACCTGGGTCGCTTTTGGTTTCTGCCATCAAGTCTGGCAGCTGGAAACGAATATCGACGTGGTTTCGCGGCACCAGTCTAGTTCTTCAAGAAACCTATCCAATCGACTTGAATTGCCTCCAGCCCTCCGATCAGGTCCGCTAAACTCACGGCTGCGATCGAATTCAAATCGCTTCGTATGTGAGTCATAACGAAAGCCAGACACGCCGTTACATTCTCCTGCTCATGACGGCCATGCCCCCCAGCGACTCCCCCAGTCCCCGCTTCCCCGACGAAGCCTGGCTCCGCGTGTTCGCGCACATCGCACATGCACCAACCATCTTGGCTATCAGCCTCACCTCACGCAGATTCCACGGGCTTAGCTGGGACGAGCTCCTGCACACCATCGTCTGGAAGAGCGCCGACAAGGCGACAGAAAATGTGGGGTTTTGGGAAGCTAACAGTGCGCTGGCGTACATCCCCACGTCCCTGGCGATGACCCTCACCTCGGCTCACAGCAGTACGTCGTGGCGGGCTTCGCGTTCTTCACATTTCATGTCTAGCGTCTTATTAGTTCAGGCCGCGGTGTACATCCGTCCATCTGCAACGCAACTAGCTAAGCTCAGTACGTCCCCCGCTCTGAGTACGCAGTCCGATTCACCGGCGACTAGATGCCGACGAAGCCGCCCACCCCAGGCTTCTGGATTACGTGTGTCGATTCCAGAATCTGACTACTCTCTCTATGGATGGGCTCCTTCCTCCCGTGTTTTACCACGTTCTCCTCAATCTGCCGAACCTTACGCATTTGGACCTCAACTCGTGCCTAGTCCCTTTTGCTCCTCCCCACTTCCCCTTTTCCTACCCCTCATTCTGGGACAAGGACATCGGCCACCTCACGATCAGCGTCACTCATCTAACGCTGCGCGGCGCCTATGCGCACTATGACAACCTGCTGAACTGGCTCACGGCCCTGCGCTCCCTGACGCTCGCGGGCTCGCTCGAGATAGTCATCAGCATGCCCGCCCTCCAGCGGCTTATGTCGCTCACCCTCCTGCCCGCAGACTCGCCCGCGGAAACAATCGAGGAACTCAACACGTACCTCCAGCACGCGCTGAACCTGCGCCACCTCACCGTCGGCGCCCCGCCCTCCCAAACCCTGCACGCGCCGCTGCTCCCGCTGCTCTTCGCCCCGCCCCAGCTCGAGACGTTTACCGGCCCGGAGTTCGCCGCGCACGCCGTCCTTGCGCGCCTGCCCGCGCTCGCGGCGCTCACTGTCACCACACCGCTCGCGACGACGCGCGCCGCGCTCGCCCTCATCGAGCGCGCAAAATCACTCACGCTCCGCGCGCTGACGCTCACCCTCACGGAATGGGACATCGAGGTCCTCATTGCTGCGGCGCACTGCCTCCCCGCGTGCCGCCGCCTCGCGCTCGCCTTCCGCTTCAGCGCGCCCTCCGAGGTGCGCCGTCGCGCTCGCCCCATGGCCGGGTCTGCACGTACTGAATGCCCACATAGGAGCACCTGTTTGAGCTCGGCGTGGAGCACCTCCCGCGCCTCGCGCACCTGCACACGGTGCACCTGCTCGGGCGCCCGGAGGCCCTCGGCGGTGTGTACGAGCTCGACATGACGGGCAACGCTGTGGGACGATACAACACGCGCATGCATGCGGCTGCGGAGACGCGCGTGCTGGCGGTGCCCCCAACCGAGGAGGCATGCGGTGATGCGGTTCGTGCATGGGCGCGGTATAACCCGAACCTGCGCGCGGCGCGGCTAGTTCCAGGACGCGAGTGGGCTCGCGGCGGGGCTGCAGGCCGTTGGACGGTTGGGAATGTTGTGGAGGCTGATTAGACGAGATGGACTATAGTAATGAAACTCGTCCCCCTCATACGCGATCAGGACTCAGCTTGCGTTACATTCTTCCCCCTATGTTGAATACTAGAGCTAGATGTGCCGCAAGTTTGGAACCTCGCCGCTTGTAGGCGAACGCGTCCCGTCTTTGGGAGGTTACAGAGAAAGTCGTGGGACAATCGTTCAAGTTCTAATCGAGGAGTTCTCGAGTACTATGTGGTGTGCGCTGTTTTCACAGAATCCCCTGGATTAGAGTGCTGTATACCGTCATCGTTCTTGCGCTGTCTCACCAGTACTTCCTCTCTCTTCAACTTTCCTATTGTCTGGAAATTTTGTACTTCTGTGGAGGAACGGTCACCATTCCCATACTGCTGTATTTAGTTCACCTGTGTATGAGTTATTGCACAAGGACCTCCGTATCATCTATCATTTTGCGGAGCAACGGTCACTATCTCCGTACTATCCCATTTTTCCAACCAGTTCTACAGGGGTACACACAGATACCTCCAGAGATTAGTTCTGTCAGGCCTTTCTTTCCCATCCTCCGCCGGGCCCTCTTATTACTAGTACTAGTCTCAGATTGTATTGTGATTTTATTTTGTTTCATTTATCCCACTTAGCAAACTATCCCCTTCAGCGCGAGACGACAAAAAGCCAGTCCTCCTTTCCACATTCTTGATCTCGAAAACCCTGTCCCAGCCTGTCCCCCATCTAAAAGGTAGCTTGCCCAGGTCACTTGAAATTCACAACTTATCTTATCTTATCTCCTCCAGCACATACGCTGCCGCGCGATGACTGCCAGCATTGATGGTTGGTTGAATTCCGTGCTTGTCGCTATCCAGCAGCACATCTGTAATAAGATTATGCCGACATTCTCAATGGATTGCACTTCAATGAATGGTACACAGTCTACCTTGTTCTTGGCTAGGCAGTCAGAGAAAATACACTTTTTCAATGTTTGAAAAGTGAAACCAACTCTATTAGTCTCAAATGATGGCATCACACTACCATATTGGGTATTCCCCTTCCTCTAGTCAGTGTTGACGGTTTCGGGCCTCCGATATTGATATTACAAGTGAGGATCAAGAAATTATATCCCGAAGATACGTTCAATTACGAGAAACAGCGACCAGGGTATGCTTCCCGCCCGAAAGGTCAACAATCGAAGCGCTCCCGATGCCCGTCTTCCTCCCATCCACCGTAACATATCTGGCACCCCGTAGCTCTTCCGGAAGCTCGAAGCTCCCCTTCGTCCCTCGCGGCACGTCCAGCTCAACGTTCAGTGTCGTCGTCGCACCACGCATCTTCACGCTCCACTTTGCGCCGAACCAGCCCAGTGCGGTCTCAAACCCGCCCTCCGCGCGCGGCAGCCCCGCAAGACGCGGACTCATCAGCCATTGTGTGCCCTGTGGCGCGGTAACGCTCAGCCCGAGGACATAGATCGTAAGTGCAGAGGTGGGACCGGAGGACCAGCCGTGTGCGTGCGAGGTGTACGCCGGGTCGTAGTTGTACCCGCGGTAAGAGCGGTACCTGCGGTCAAGTTGTGTTCCTTACTGCCTACGGAGCACTAGGGAAAGGAAACGCACGACAGTGACCCGTTCGCTGTGAAGCCCTCGAGGAGCGTGCTCCCCACGGACAGGTTCGTGTACAGCATGTAGCCCCATTCCCGGTGCAGCAGATCCATCGCGCGCGATGCGTTGCCAGCCACAAAATGTGCTTGCAGCTGAACGTGAATAGGAAATCAGGATCCACAGATGAAGATTGAATATTGAATGCCTACCTCGAACCCGCTGATGAATGGCGAGATCGTATCAGGCAGCTCGGGCGCGACGGCCCCCAGTTCATTCCAGTTCTTTTCTAGCCCTGCGCTGACAGATGCAGCTTGCGCGGGCGAGGTCGTGACGTTGAATAGGACCGCAAACGAGTTGGCGTCCTGGGGGCACAGCGTTGTCGTCGTGTTGTCGCGGTACATGCCGAGCTCCTCCACCCAGAACGCATCGTTGAAGTGCGCCTTCAAAGAAGTGGCATTCCGTGTCCAGGCGGCCGCTAGGTCGGGGAGGCTCATCGCTGAGGCGAGCGATGCGCTCGTGATGAGAACCTATCGGGGAACTTGTCAGCAGGGAAGATCAAGCTACGATGGACGGGGAGGTCAGACCCGGTAGAGGATTGCGTTGCCCTCGGCGTTAAATCCGCCGCCACCGAGCCGTGCCCAGTCGCGCAGGCCCGTAACATTCATGAGCCCGACGCCGGGATCGACCTTCGCCTCGAGGAACGCCACCGCCTTCGTATAGTTCGACCAGATGATCTCAAGCCACTCGAGGTCGCCTGAATAGAGGTAGTAGTTGTCTGTGCACGGACGGAGGCAGTTTTCAGCCAGAACAAAGATAGAGAGCAGTGCGCTTACGCGTTCCGATAAGCGTCCAAGAATGGTATGTGTCGCTCCCCAGCTGGCTGAGCGGCGGACCCGACTCCGGGAGCGCGCCCGTCTTGGGGTTGATGGCAGCGAACATCGTCGCGAGTGCGTTGCGCGTTGGAAGTAGGTCGTTGGTGGACACGAACTGTGTCGGCACTGCGATGCCCATGTCGCCTGAGACACGCTATTAGATCTCTTTACGGTGGGACAATTTCGCAAACCTGGCCAGACCGCTCTTTGGGACACCGTACAGGTAAGCACTAAGGATAGGAACATGAAGCAGCGCACCGATCACGCTTGGCGCCTGAAGATCGCATTAGTTTGAATCAAAGCGGTATGACAGGGATCGCACCATCCACGATTATTGGCCCCGCGACACCGAGTGTTGCATTGTTCGCCCAATCTGCATACTTTTAGAGCCGAATATCTTTGGAAAAAGCAAGCAGACAGTGCGTACGTCCTGCAGATTCGAACGGGACTTGGCGGCCTGTGTGCAGGGGCACGGTGTTCGTCTGCACCGTGTATGCCCCGGCCATCCAGACTGAGTATAAGAATCAGTGGATCTAGCGTCCGGAGAATTCTGTTTCCAAGACATACTTTTCGTCAAGAAGTGACGGTCGTGGAACCCGGGATCATCGGCGGAGAAATAGCCCGTGTACGCACGCAGATCGTCAACGTGGGGCATGAATGAGATGGCGCACGAGACGTTTGAGAACGTGATCGCGCCGGGCCCGGTAGACCTCGGTAGACACGATGGTGAGGAAGCGGAAGCCACCTCGCAGGGAGAGCGCTGGCTGCGTCCAAGGCCCCTCTGGAAGCGGCGCGGGGATGTTCAGTACCCCGTCGTAGCTCGTGGAGGCGTCGGGAAACGATGAGTCGTCCGAAGCTGTCGGGCGGATGAAGGACGGGGACTCGGTGAAAGAGAGTGCCATCGCAGAATCGGGTCCATCGGAGTCCAGGTTGAGGGATATCAAGCCTCCAACCTACGATCCCGCAGTCAATTCTAGAAGGTTTCAGAAACAGTAATTCTTTGGCGCACCTCGACACCAAAGTCCAGCACCACCCAGCTCCCTGAACCGCTAAGCGTCGCTCCCCCAGCATTTTTGACAGGTTTTTCCGACGCCGCCACCACCCCACTGGTCTCCCGGATCGCCGCTGGGTGCACCGTCTTTGATTTTGGCGCATAATTGAACCCGTCCCAGGGGCCGTGGGGCGCGCGAGCAGTCGCCAGGCAGAGGAGCGCAAGAACGAAGAGGAGGGATGTGGCGGGCATGGTTGAAACAACTCGCGCCAGGCCCGAACTTATATCACCTGGCTGCAAGACATCACAGGACCGAGATCAAAAATAGCAGCGGGCCGCAGGGGGGAGATCGTGACGAGTCTGGTGAACGAGAAGCGAGTCCTTATGACGCGTACGGAAAGCGGTGAATGGAAGGGGGTGTCAGGGTTTCTTGGGCAGATGGGTCAACGGGATGAAGCTGTACTTGCTGAGTGATTAGCAAAATACCGCCGCATTGTGGTGGTCTTGAAACTCTGGAAGGAAAGGCTTGAATGACAGAGATGTACAGCGACGCAGATATGGCTTCACACAAGCAAGTGAATCTTGAGTGGTTTGCGTGATCAGCAGAAAGTTTCCCTTGCTTGCTCAAGTTTGCGCTGCAAAACCGAGGCAAAACCAAGTCGAGTTCCGAGCCGTCGGTTTGAGAGCCGATACGCGAAGATGAACCGCACATATTGAAGGTAAGAGCAGAGGTGACCGGTGAGGTTGGACTGCATCCGAGAATCCTACGCCAGTCCTGGTCAGAGTTCGCAGTGGTGGCAAGGTGGCAGGAGACAAAGATGTCACGCGGTCACACTGCTGGCGCGCGTCCGGTTTTGCCGAATGCCGAGGCACTGCCACCGGGACTTGCCTCTTGCCACGACATTTTGACATCCCTTCCTTCGCTCCCATTGCCCGCTCAACGCCTGCTCCGCACACTGGTGCGAATTTTTGGAGACTAGACTTCGTACGAAGATTCAACCATACTGACTTTCGTCAGAAGTGGACCAAGCAGCGTCAACGAACACCTACGAGGCCCGATCTCGACGTCTTGCTGCACCCTGGCGTGGCCCGCTTCAAGGCACACTCGGGGAATATACGACCCGCAAATCCCATCAAGTACATCTATCTCCAGTATCGTCCATCCCCTCTACCGCTTTCCGAAGCCCAGCTCCTTCGCCTGCCACGGATAGCTCTTGCGCAGCGGACTGGAGCCCACCACGCCCAGATGCGCGCGCAGCAGCCCCAGCACGTCCTCCACGTCGATCTCCATGTCAAGTCCCCCCTTTACGGTCGGCTCGACGACGAGCGCCGCGTACGTCTGCGACAGGAGGGACGCCTCCTCGTATATCATCACCGCGATCCGCGTCGTCGGCATGAACTCGATCACAAGGATGTCGGGATTCGCCCTTCAAAAAGCCCATTGACAAGTGGACACAGCTGGGGGAAAGGGGTGAGAGCAGGTGCGTACCAGCGGTGGTTGATCATGGCGCCGCCGTGGGGCCCAACAACGGCAATCGCGCTCGCCGCGAACCACGCGAACAGCTCCGTGACGTTGCGAAGATCGTCGGGGTTGAAGACGACGAGCTCCTCGCCGCGGTTGCGCTCTGCGAGGAGGGACCTGATGCCGTGCAGGACTGCCTCTTCGTTGACGACCTTCCGCCCCGGGTTCGCGGTGTGGCCGTCCGACCGCGACATATAAACAACCTGAAGCCGTTGAGTGGAGCGCAGAGTGCGTGGCCGTGCACCACCTGCCTTGTTCCGCGTCACCGACGCCGGTTTGTGGCTGACGCCCAGGAGCTCCAGGGTCTTCAGCGACAGCCACGGATGTATCAACACGGCGCGGCACGAGAAGATCAGCTCCCGCGCGGCGACCCTGGGCTGGAGGTGCAGCACGCGCTCCGGCGGGAACCCCATCCGCGCGTACAGCTCCTGCACCGCGCGCGTGCCCTCGCGGCCCGTCAGAACGTACGCGCCGCCCGCAGCGCCCGCGGCGAGATGCGCGCCCTGCGCGATGATGTGCGTCACGCGGTCCAGGAAGTGCTGGAAGGAGTACGCGTCGGGCGACAGCGCGATATACACCGTCGGCAACACCGGGGACGCCCCCTCCGCCGCGTCGAGCGGCTGGATCGGCGACGTGCTGACGTACGGGGACATGCACGACGTCCCCGCCCACGAGTCCGCGCCGAACGATCCCGTGCTGTAGCTGACGTCGCGGAACACCTGCGGGGGCGTTAACCGCTGACCCGAGGCTGCGAGCACCCACACGGCACGCACGAAATTCTGCCCCGCCTGCCCCCGGTACTTGACCCAGCCCTTGCTGAACACCGCGCGGTCGCCGAAGTCCGGGTCGGACTGCACGAAGGCGCGCCACCGGCGCCGGTGCGCCGCGCGCGCAAAGTGCGGCTCGCGCAGCTCGAAGTCGGGGTAGAGCAGCTCCTCGGCGTGGACGACGTGCTTGAGCCTCTGCGCGAGACACGGCGCGTAGTGCGCCGGGGTGGTGTCCGCGCACGAGGACAAGCTGAGTGGAGCCCATGCGGAGTCGTTCTGCCCTATCGGATGCAGCAGACTCGGACTGGGTGGTCGAGTAGCTTCGGCGAGACGCATGGTATCAGGGCCTGGCGCATCCGTGGAGGTGAGTGCTGAGCGGTCGTGAATAATGTAGAGGGAAAGAATGAAAAGACTGGTGACACCGCTCAAGGTGGCGAGATAGAGGCGTTGGCGGGGGAGCGGGACCGGGTGCATGACGAATAGACGCGCTATAAGATGGAGCGCAGATATACCAATGGGCAGTACACATATTCCGCGGACGCCAGACGCCGGACCCTATTTGGGACCCCCCCAGTCTCCAGATCAACGAATAAGGGGAAACGAAAACTGCGCTTTGAGATTTGGGTGGGTGAGACGGCCAGAAAACGCCGTTTTCACGACAGCGGGCGGGCGCAGGTGACTTGCAGGATGCAGCGCTGCAGCATCGACAGTACTTGGTTAGTGCTTCGAAATGGCTGGGGCCGGTTGGGCCGAAACCACCCGTTTCAGTCCCGGCTTGGACCGCGCGCAAACTGCGCCGGGAACGCCGCAGTCTAGGTTCGGCCTTCGGCTAAAATAAACTTTCCGCCAACGCGACATTCCTCCAAGTCAAAACAAATCTTTCGGCAAACCCCGACCGCGCCTTCCCCATCAGACGGCAATCAGTGCCGGCGCTTGGTAAAAAGCGTTGGTCAAAGTTTCCATAGTAACCGGCACCGGCGCACTTTGCTTCCTCCCACCACAGGCGCCGCCAGCCACCGCTTCCAGCGTACTTACCTTCCCGATACTGCAGGCTTCCTGGCTCGCCGGCTGCTCTCGCAGTGCAGCCTGCAGCAACCTCGAACGACGAGCGAACCGTTCCCAAAATCTCAATGTCACCCTCCAGTCTTTTTGTTCGCCAGCCACGCAAGCAAACAGACGCCCGGCCACACGGTTACCCGCCTCTTGCAGCAGCGGCGCTGCGTGGATCTCCTCTCTGCTCCATGTCGAACGCTGCCGAGTCTCGGCACAGTCCCTCGGCCCGGGCTCCAGCTCATCGCTGACACTCTCGTTCGAAGGGCTATAATACCGGCGTCCTCGTCAGTAGACGCGCACAGAACTCTAGCTATGACTTCCACCACCACACCCCATACATCCGACGGAAAGCCAGGAATCGGCGCGAAAATCAAGTACGTTCGTTTGGGTGGTCCAGTCCAGCGTGCTGTGCTGCAGTGCTGATATTCCGCCGTCGTGCAGAGGCGCGACGCAGATGGTCCACGGTGCGCGTCGCTCCGTCGAATCATTTTGACGCAGCAGTGACGAAGCGGGGTAGGCGCGGGCGAGAACCTGCGCGGGACGCTCTTGGGCGGCGTCGATACCGTGGCGCACCAGGACTCGACGCGCAACGACGCGGTTGCGGCGAGGGGGCGCGCGGAGCACGCCGCGGGTGCGGCGCGCATGACGGGCGATGCCATGACATTTACGCCTTGTGGGTCGATAGAGACTGCGCCGAGACCCCCGGTGCCGCAGCTGCCGCAAACTCAAACGCAGACGGGTGCGCAGTGTCTTGTACTCTGATCTCACAAACTCAACGCGCATCGCAGGGACGGGCTACAGCGGCGCCTCTGGCGCTCCCGCGAACGTGCCTATCCCAGGGACAGGGATGGGCCCCACCTCGAACACGTCCGCCGGTGCCGCAGCGCCCCCGCCGAAGCACGCGGGCTACGGCGCGACGGACGAGCTGAACCAGCACGCGGCCGCTCCCCCAGGTGCGCGCGCATCTGCAAGTCGTGCGCCCCGACTACATAGTACAGCCAAGTAACCCCGCCCCCCAGCGGGCCACACCTACCCGCCCCTGCAGCACAACCACGCGTTCGACGAGCACGCCGGTGCGCTTCCCCGTCCTATTTCCTTCTCCTCGATGCAGGGACTGACTTCGAACTTCGATGCAGCGGTGGACGCACATACGCCGTTCCACGACCACGCCGGTGCGCACTCTGCCCTCCACCCGCGCCTCCAATAACTGACCCTCTCCCCCTCTGCAGCGGCCGCCGAGCGCATCCCGGCGTACGACGGGCCCGGGAACGACGTGCAGCGGCGCGAGCGGCCGGCGGGCGACGCGGAGCCACGACGCGGTCTCGGGCGCGGGCGCGGGCGCGGGTGTGGGTGTGGGCGCGGGTGTGGGGGGGCTCGTGCCGACGGGCGGGCTGGCGCAGGGCGGGGGCGGGGGCGACGGCGTATGAAAGGGAGGCAGGGGTTGGGGCTGGGGCTGCGTGAGGTGTTTGACGATACTGGAACGGATTGCGCGGTGAATGCTTCCGAAATGCGACGTACATATGTAGCTTGGACCCACGAACACTGTCTCGCGTCCAAAACCCCCGGACACACTCTCTTCAGGTCCCCGGGCGCCCCTCCCAATGGCGCACAACGATGCAGTCCTGCCGCGGGGCAGCGGGCCTCTGCGCTCGACGAGTACTCCTCTGTCTATGACAAGCCTGAGTTGTGATGCATATCACCCTCGCGCGTGCGGCGTGGTAGGAGCGCATCATCTTGTTCAAAGCGCACTGACAATACAAGCGCGCAGAGCACCGGTGCGTGCCCGTACCTACGAGCTTCCCTTTGAACACGACCGCCTTTCAATATTTCAATTCTTGAGCACTGCCCCCAGTCCCACACCCAACAATTCACCCCAAGTCCCCTGGCGGCACCATCTGTCCCAATGGAACTCCACACATATCAGATACTGCGTGCGATCGAGCGCCGCCCTCGCAAGACGCAGCGCATGGTCGTCACGACGGGGCCCGCGCTTGCCGAGCCGAGTGGGCTCCCTCAAGAACGAGGTGGTCTTGAGGTCAAGTCGCAGAGGCAGGCAATGCACTGCGGGCGCTCGCCAGAGGGGATCCCGGAGCCGCGCAGGCGATGGGGGGAGAGGATACACGGGAGCGCATATGAGGGGTGACGAAAAGAAAGACGCACGCCGCGCCCAGCACCGAGTCGAGCTCGTACGCCTGCACGCGGCGAAGCAAAAAACGAAGGGTCAGGGGGTGTGAACGAGTCAAAAAGAGACGTAAAGCGAGAGGGATCGGGCGAGTGCTGGAGAGCCGCGGGGCGCGCGTGGACAACAGAGAACGGAAGAACGGGCAGGAAGTGGAGGGGAAAAAAAAACAAGAGAAGCCCACAAAAGGGGACCACGCACGCCAATAAAATACCCGCATCATGATCAGGAACGCACCACCCGCTAATAGGCATACACCCTGGACCCATCCACGCCCTAGCCGTAGCGCGGTGTAAGAGCTTGGAACGAGGGGCGCCTGCCAACGATTGTGGCGCGAGGTCTGGAGGCTCGGAGGAAGGGTCGTACATTGGAGGAACGACGGGTGGAGGACGCGCGAAGGGCGGGCAGACTCCCAACTCCAGAGAGGGTCCACGCCCATCGCCCGCCGATCCCAGGTCCGCTTGGTCCCCGTCCCCACTCACGTCGCCGATCGTAGGGTACGCCGTGCGTCGAGTGGGGGACGCGAAGGAACGAACCCTCGTCCGCGCACGGTTTGCGTCTAGATCTTGCGTCGCGCCGAGCGACGTGTCGCCCCGCCAGCGCGACGCCCTACAGCCGCAGACGCCCGCTCTCCCGCTCATTGCGTTCGCCCACCTCCGTCCGGAAGCAGCTGGACACCGATGAGGGCGTGTGGCGGCGCCCGTCCTCCCGAGCCGGCGGCGCGCCCGCGTCCACGCGCCGACATCCGTCCCTGGCGTCCGCATGCAGCCCCGCATCCGCACACGAGCATTCACGCGCGGCGTCCGCCACGATTCGCGACGTCGGAACACGGGGACAGAGCCACCACGCGTCCACTGCCTCCCCGCCCACATCCCGTCCAACTGGGGCTTGGGCTTGGGCGCTGGAGACGCCGGCGCTCGATACGCGCAGGCGCGGAACTGGCGAAGACGGGCGGCGGGCGGTGGGACGCGGGGACGCGGGGAGATGGGGAGACGAGGGGGGTGATTCTCGCGGGCTTCAGGGACCAGGGGTGGAGACGATGGAGACGCCGAGCTCGACAGCGACGGCGACGTAGACGGCGCGCGCTTGCGAGGCGTGAGGGCGGGAGCGGGCGCGGGGGCTCGATGCGCCGGATGTGGGCGGGATGGAGACAGCGCGGGGGCTTTGAAGTTTGAGAGCACGGGCTGGCGCGCGAGGCGCGCGAGGACGCGGTGGCCACCGGAGGGCGAGTGGCGAGGGGCTCAATGATGCAGGCGACGGTGGCGGACGCGAACTCGACGTGGGCACCGAGTACGCAGGACGTCTTGGCGCCGGGCTGACGCGTGAGTCCTTGGCTTCAGGACCGACGCTCGATGGCGCGGCGCGATGTGTGCGGCATTCGGGCGGGTTGCAGAGCCAGGGGCTGTGAGACAAGTCAGGTGCGGGCAGACGAGCGCACACCGCCAAGCGATCGCGCTGCACTTCGGTGTCGTCCTCCCGGAAAGTGACATTCTGAGCGATATCCCGTTACTGATTGGACGAAGGAGGAGGAGAAGAGTCAGACGTACGATTCCCTGCGAGCGTTGGGCATCGTCACGGAGCGGAGTGGCGGATTTCGTCCATACGACAGACCGCCGATCTTCGTCTGTCCACCGTCTGATCCAGAAGTGTGTGTGTGCACGAAGGAAAATCTGACGGGTCGACATGATGCAGACGCCGAACGGTCTTTGCGAGCCCACTAGCGAGGACGGGAGTGCGGGAGGGGTGCGCCCATTTCAGATTGAGGTCGCCCGGATCGGCGCGCTGCAGCGTCGAGCGCGAGGAACGACGATGGAGGTCGAGGACAAGCGGGTGCTCGGGGAACGCCGGGCACCGCCACTGATCTCCGGCATGTCTTCGGCCTGTTCTTGACGGACATCTTGATGATAACGAGCCCCCAAACTTGCAGGCTCCTACCCAGTCTCACGTTACGGGGTTGGGCCATTTGACAGAGTGAGGCTTAGCACGCACCACGCCAAGATTTGGACTGAACTGAATTCATGTATTTTGGGCCCTAAGTCTGTTACGAACCCTAAATAGGCATAACAAAATCCGGCCCGGCATCCGGCGGACCCACAAGTCCTAATGTGATTGCCGAGAGATCAACATCGAACACCAACTTGGCAACTTGCTTCAACATCAACCTCACAATCAACACACAACGCTTACATGAACGTAAAGTACCAGGGATCATCGATCAGTCACCGTCCGGTAAGTATTCCACAGTTATGATCAAGGACATCGTGACGCGAAATGGGTTTGACTTGGGCCTGACAAATTTGAGGACGACTAGGTACAAGTCTTCAAGATAAATAAAATGGTTCAAGATAGATAAAACGGTAAGGTCTCTACTATGTGCAGTCTGTCCAGTCCGCGCACAATCCGCTGTGCACTCCACCCCTCAGAGCGTAAGACTCGGTCCGAGAATGAGCGGCTCGCACGCCTGAGTCGGTTTCCACTCGGAGAACTCGCGGATCGCGTCCTCGATGGGCGCGAGCGTGTCGACGGTGATGAGCTTCTTGTTCTTCTTCCAGCCCTCCTGGATGGGCAGGCGCTCCTCGCGGAAGAAGATGTTCACGTACCTGGTAGGTACAGTAGACACGTTAGACATGCAGACCGGGAAGGTATGAAGACACACTTCTTCGGCGCGACGCCTGTCATGGGGTTGCCGAAAATGCTGAGGTAGAGCGCGGACTCGCGGCTCCGCAGCAGGAACTCCTTGCGGGTGTTCACGACGAGCGGGTTGGTCGCAACCGAGTGCGCAAGGCGGTCGCGCTGCGTCTCCCCCGCAGCGGACACGTTGTAGTAGTCCACGCCCGGATTCTTGTTCGCAAGCACAGAGAAGAACTTCTCGTCGAAGTGCACGCTGTCGCCCGTGCCGTCGCCGAAGTCTCCGCGCGAGACGGACGCGTCGTGCTCGATGAGGTTATGCCTGCGCACATGCATACGTCTGGTAAGATAGATATGCGCAGACCCGGAATGTGGGACGCACAGGTTCAGGGCTTTGAGATTCATCCGGGAGAAGCTGCTGCGGTCCTCGCTGGAGAGGAGCCCGAACTTTGCGGCGACGAGAATGGGCGCCCAATCGAGGTTGAAGGCCTCTATTGCTGGATGAGTGGCATGCTCCGATATCAACGAATATATATGGGCGCACCCTTGGAGGCATCCATGAGCTCCTCTATGGTGAAGTTCGCTCCGCTCCGTGGGAGGTATCCATGGTTGGCGAGTCTGTAAGTATTAGAGACATCAGTCTAGGCAAGTGACATGAAGCAGAAATAAACGTGCGTGTTAAGACCTGGGCATGGGGAGCGCGCGTCGGTCGGTTTGGGCGGCATAAATTTATGGGAAGCCGTTGCCTGGGTGGAAAAGACAACAGTGGCGAGCACGAAAGTGGAAATTTGGAAGCGCATGTTTGCGACTGCTGAAGCTGAGGGGGTTGGGAGAATAAAAGGAGGAGAATTCAATGGCAATTCTCAAAAACAGCACGCACATTTATACTGTGCACCTCGCATCCGTGAGGCATTATGGCAGGTAGTATGCTAAGTTGCTAACCGGAGAACGAGGAAGATGCCAGCCTATCAGAGGCTCTTGATTGGCCGGACATCCGCACATCCGACGGATGTTGAACGTATGTCATCGCTTGCGACAAATCACATACTGTACACATCGACGCAGCTTTCTTGGAGTTTCCAGGCTTCCGTTTCTTGGCGATTTTTTACAGTGACTACGAACTGCGGGAAGCGTGCCTACGCGGAACAGCGTTTCCACGGATCCAGGCGAAAGTAAATGGGAGATCTAATGAGATTTTTGTCGGTTGAATGAGAGCATCAGCGAGTTGGATATTCAATTGAGTGGTTCATTTCTGTGGGTAGTATGAAGAGCTATGAAGCGGGAGTATATGGATGCTTGTCTAGATGGGGTTGTTGAATATCGAGATTCGAGCTGCAAACGGGGATGCACGCGTGTACGCCAATCCATCAAGATCATCCTTCTCCGAGTCCACGGGCGCATCCGCATCGCTCTTGACATTTCCGACCGGACCACGGAGCCAGTGCACACCGCTATCGCGCGGCACGTAGTCGCACCCCAGCGCGAGGAACAGCACGCACGCCGAAGAGGACGACCGCTGCGCAGTTCATCGTCTGGGCTGGAGTCGGGAACAGCAGCACGACTGTCATGAGCCACATCTACTGGACGGCGATGGTCGCTACTGGCTTTCTCTGCCTCGGGCGGGTGGGTCAGTATCTGTCAGTATAGGCAACAGAAAGGAGGAGATGAGAGAAGAAGGGACGCACGAAAACGCCGAGGCAAGATGCCCAGGCGTGAATCATTGGCCGCCGAGACAGTACGCGGAAATGGGGATGGATCTGGCGACGTACTGCCTGACGACACCGAGGCCGAAGATTGCGCCCGTCACCTCGCCCCCTGTACCGGTAAGCCAAGAAGAATGGCAAAAGGAAGCGCTGCGGCTTTGCGTCAGCGTTTTCGGCGGGAGCATCGCATGGCGCGAACCCTCACAGCGACCACACAATACGGTTAACCCCTACTTCGAGACTCCGGTACTGGGAGGCCAGCGGCTGCATACCATTACCAGAGCTCCGGTGCAGCGCGACAGCCGGGCCTCGCGAAGCTCGTCAGCTCATCAGCGCGCTGCGCGGCACAGGTCACGGAAAACCAGATGCAGCGCAAGGGGGTGCCATTGAATCTGATGGAGTCAATGTTGTCCGCTGTAGCCCGTCCCTGTGATACGAGTAAGCACGGCGAGTAGAAGACAGTACCCACCGTTTTGCGTTTGCGTCTGGGGAACCGGGTGTTTCGGCGCAGTCTCTGTCGTCCCCACTCGTGGATGCCCTCGCATGAAGACATCGGTGAGAGCCCACCCCCATACAGTGAGTAATAGTCCGCGGCGAGCGGGTCGCCCGTCACGAGCTTTGCATCCGCGGCGTGCTTCGCGCGCCCCGAGTCGTAGTATACCTCGTCACTTCGTAGGATGAGGATCTTCGTCGTTTGATGGTAGATCTTCGTCATTTGATGGCGCAAATTCGTGAGATGAGGATTAAGCGAAGGCAATTTCGTAGGGAGCCATCGCTTTTGTCAGAAAATGTGCAAGCTCGTGAGGAGAGGCTGCAAGTTCGTCAGAAGCCTAAATTGGGTAGCGGCCAGATCCGGCATGATGTGGCGATGCACCCACGCAACCTGCTTTCCTCCCACCACCATCCCGATGCCCAACACCGACTCACTGACGATGGGAGAGCGCTCCGCCGATGCGAGGGGGGGGGGGGGGACCTAGGACCGCACAAATACACTATGCAGGTGCGTGGAGTTCAGCTGAGCTGGAGGCGGGTGGCAAGCGGGCAAGCAAGCTGCCACGGCGGGAGCGCTCGCAATGCGGGTGCTACGTCCACCCTGCCTGCAGTGCATATGGACCGCTGCGCACCGCGCAGCACACATCGCTGCCCCGCCCCCGCGCATCCTGTGGGAACTACAGGCGCTAAGGGAAGGGAGAGCGGATGGCAGGTCTCGATGGGCGTCCTGCGTGCGGGACGTCGAGTTGCCGCTCCCGATCCCTCGCAAGTCGCTGCCCCTCCCGCTCCCCGCATCAACTGACGCCACGGCCACGGCGAAGGGGGCGCCCAACGACTCAGCGCCGTCGGTATCGGTGGCGGCGTGCCGCGGCGGTGTTGTCGGTGTCGGTCTAGGGCGCGAAGCCTTCGCGATGGGCAGCATCCTGCGCGCGCTGAGGTGCCCTTGCCGCCCCCGCTTCCGCTCCCGCTTTTCCGCTCGCGAACGCACACTGACTCTCTTTTTAGTTTTTTTTGTTGTCATTTCCGCACTCGTCCGAGCATTCCCGCTCTTCCGCGCGCAGGTAGAGCCGTACGTGCACGCGAGGCTGTGGTGTACGTCGGAGGGTTACGAAGCGGGGAGGTATCTACCGCATCCGCGCACGTACTCGCCTCGTGCGACCACCAACAGCACCAGAAGCACGAATATGGACCTGGCGCGTCGCCGTCCCGCTCGCCGCAGCTATGTGCTTACAAAGTGACAGACTAGGGCTTGTCACCGCACCCGCAGCGCGCCCGCGTACAATTCGGCAGGTACTCAGGCCGCAGCGGCATAGCGCGAAGGGTGGGTTTGGGTATACGCGCGGCATCGGGTCCTTTCGATAGGCACGCACTGCATAATAGTCACTCTGTATTGAGATCAAATGAATATATCCTCATTGCTCAGAGACTCTGCAGACAAGTTCTTTCGGTTCAACAGACACGTTGCGGTAAATATGCACTTCAAGTAAGTTAGCATTCACAGACACTGTCTGATCTCCATCTAATGACTGTCGACTTAGGCAGTAAGCCTGCCTTCGCGCTATCGAAAGGCCCCCGGATGCTGAGCCGGATGTCTCTAAGCGGTGCTTGTTCATCTGACGAAGTTCCTCCAACTGAGGTAAGTAAGGTACCTTATCTGGCCTGGGCCGGGCTTCTGACGAACTTGCACAACATGCGACGAACATCCTCGATCCTACGAAGTGACGAAGTATGTGTGGCCTCGCGCGCCCCTTCGCCGCAACGACGTCGTTCCGCGTCGAGTCCTGGTGTGCCACGGTGTCGACACCGCCCGAGATCGTCCGGCGCGGGTTCTCGTCCCCGCCTCGCACTTCGTTAACCTGTCGCGTCAAGATGAAATGACAGAGGGATGCGCACTGTGGATCGCGATTCTGTCCAGTACGACGGCGGACTCAGCACATAACATCAAACACATACTTGATTTTGGCGTCGATTCCAGGCTTTCCGTCGGATGTATGGGGTGTGGTGGTGGAAGTGTAGCTGAGGACGTCCACTGACGAAGACGCGGACGTTATAGCCCTCTAACGAGAGTGTCCGAGCCTCAGCAGCCTTCAACATGGAGCAGAGAGTAGATCAAAAGTAGACAGACGCTGTCGCAGGAGGCGTATGTGCCCGAGTTTCTGGTAGCTTGAGTATGAGCCGGCGAGCAAAAAGACACCGATTGAGTCACATCGACCGAAACGGCTGTGGTAGTAAGAGGAATTGAAGTGCAAGAGCGCTGCATAGTTTGAGCAGAGTTGCAGCAAGACCGCGAACACTTCGGGTTGTCGGACGCCGTTCGGGGAGGGCGTGGCGCAGGCCCGGGAGCACATTCTATTTATGCCAAAGCAATGATGGTTTGGACAAAGAGCGCCGTGGCTGGGAATAGCGCTGCCGCTCTCGCTCGAGGTTACTGGACTGCGAGAGAGCGCCGGGTGACAAGAAGTTCGCAGTATCAAAAAGGTAGGGCGGGCGCCTGTGGTGGGAGGAAGCAAAGCGGTCACTTGTGACCGGAGATCACGGTGGCGGTGCCGCGGAACTACTCGGCAAGCGTCGGGCCGACGCACGACACACTTCGGGGCGTAACATGCCTGCCGGCGTCCCTGCGGCAAACGAGCGGCCCTCCCGACCAGATAAGATGCATCAGAGAAGTACCTAGATCTGCCCAATTTTTTTGTTTGTCCCGCAGAGCAAAGCTCGACACTGCGGAAATCGCGGGATCTGCAAGGATTTGGGGCGCCGGTTTATCGAGCGAGGAACGAGCGTGTTTAGGATAAAGCGTCTGTCAAGAGAGACTAGGGTGCCGGAAACTACTCTGGGAAGCTTCGGGCTCTCGGCTCGAGCGGGGGCATGCGCAGCGGTGAGGAACAATGAGGGATGTAACAATGAGGGATGTTCCGAACATCCCTCAAGTTACCTCAACAGCACGTGTTTTAGCCTTCACAGCACAAACTTAAAGACTCGCTGATATTCAGAGTATGAATGATGATACAGTCAGCGACCAGCCTCATTTAGAATTAGAGACAGTGGTTACTCCAAGAGCAGATTGGGCTTAGCCTCCCCTCTGAGAATGATTGCTGAGCGAAGGCTGTAGTCGATATACAGATGTGCTCTTACCTTGAGCGCCTGCTTGAATGATTAGCGAGAGCCATGTTAGAATCAAGAACTTTAGATGTCTTCTCACAGCCAGTGCCTTTTCGGCCGCGTTGCTTCTGGCACCCATCTTGCTTTCTCCTGTGCCCTCCGCATACGTTTTTCCCCAGACTCCAGTTGTGATCATGTCAGGTAAATGCTCAGGAGGATGGATGATCTGTGCTGCCTACTTTTGCAGACTGCTTTCCAAGTAGGGCTATCACCGGGGCCTGTAGAGCTGATTTCCCAGCTTACTTGTTCCGAGGCTTAAAATTCCCTGAAGATCTGCAAAGAGGTCACCGATGGTACGGCTACCCGGTCCTCGGCGCACAGTTGTTTAACAAGGTCACAGCAGAGGCTGCGATGATGTCAATACAGATATGTGCGGAGACAGGGATTTGGTTCCTACTGGTTGACATTTCGATGAAGCTTGGTTGTTCTTGTAGCAGGAGAGGAGAGTCGGAGTCGGTTGGATGTCGATTCCACTGGCAATGCTTAGCTTTTATAGCAACGAGAGCCTCCGGATCTAAAATACGACTGCCTGGTGTTTCGGACCAGATTCATTCCATGATCAATGGATGTGGCCACTCCGAAAATATTGATATAATTATGGCCAGATTCAGATCTCAATATCTACGAGCCTTCTTATAACCCGAGCTTCCCTGGACTGGCTGGTTTGGGCTCAGGTGTTACGTATCACCTGCTAGTCATTCTTCTTGGTGGTGTACAGCCGGAACCTGGAGCAAGTCACCTTCAAGTTGATCACGCAGGACTGGTTGTCGCACAACACATTACTTATTTCGAAATCGGAGCTGAACGAGTTAATAGAGTGCTTGGACTTCACTTCGAACTCTCAGATGGTAGGCACAGGACTTTATTTTAACTTTCTATAGATCCACAGATCATTTAGCGTGTTACATGTAGCGGCCGCCAGATCTCGTAACGACGGCCCGGATTTGGATGAATTTATAAACGGTTGATCACCCATGTACACATTTTGCTGCTTGGTCAGGGCAAAAATAAGAGAAAAGGCATCAATATGCATCAATCTTAACCAAATCTTGGATCATTTTTAGAAGGAATTGTGGCCACAGATGACGAGTCTTACGTCAGGGAGTAATAGCAGTCTACCAGACAGCTTCAACAGTTCTGAATACGACAAAAAATCTGTCTCGCTCGTGCGGGGGCACAGATTATATATCTTCACAAAACATATTCAATTCTGGTCCGAGCTGCTAGATTCAAGTAGGGCTCTCAACCGTTGCCGTACGCGACGGGTCGACGGGCCGGGTTGACCGAGTGATCACCGGCCGTCGAGCTCTTGATCGCCTCGGCGATGGGACGCAGGACCTCTGTCAATAGCCGGAAGGTTAGCCCCCTTCGAGGTGACTTTGGCCACTTTTTGTCCGGCAGGATTTGGCTCTGAATTGAGCATTTTTTGTCCGACACGGACCTAACCGATGGCGTGATGGCCGGCCAAAAATGGTAATTTGCGGCTCCCACGCCCTAGAAATGCTCCAAAATTCTGTGTTGTGCCCGTCTTTTGCTCTGGATTCGATGAAGCCTAGGTTTTGGACGTTTTCGTATCAAAAAAAGGGTTAGTCTGACTCAAAAAATCCTCGCGCAACATTGTCCTAAGCCATTTTTTGTCCGGCCTGGGACCTGGGGTATGCGCGGCCAGACCCCAATTTTTGTCCGTACGGGGCCTGGGTTTGGGGCGAAAAACACCCAATTTTTGTCCGGCACGGGGGCTAACATTTTCGCCTATTAACCGAGGTCCTTGGGACGCGTACGGGACGGGCCCGGTCTACAGGGGTCTACCCGTCGACGGCTCATCCGTACCCGGCCGTAAACGGGTCGACGGGCTCATCAGGCCGCTGACCCCGGCACAAGATTCTTTCGAATCGACACATCTCAGACCTTCTCAGACTCTCCAATCAACAGGAGGACAGCCGATCGTCATATATTTCCGTTTGAATCATTTCCGCCCGGGAGAATCGAGAAATCAGAAGATATTGATGGCGGCACGTGTTCGGCATCGTCTTTCGGTCTACTCCGGAAGCTCTGAAGGTAGTAAAACAGGTGAGGTGGACTGGAAACAACAAGTCACGGTTCAAATCCATATAGCCTTCTACTTTGGCTCATAGCTTTTGAATGGCAGACAAAAAAGAACCTCGAAAATGATGCATATGGGCCAAATATGGGCGTAACCCGTCTGGACGGCCGGGACCAGACTCCAGGCAACTGGATCGACGGGACGGGTTAAGCCAAAAACGGCCGTAATGTCCCGTCCTGTCAAACGGGCGGGACGGGTAAGATCAAGGTAAGATCCCGGTCGCGCTGTCATCAACGAGCCTCCACTTTAGCGCGCCGATACTTGTTAATTGCAATTTGCCCGTCTTGCCCGGTAGTCATGCCCTAAACGTACCCGTGCCCCAAAACGCAAATGAACAATAAATATTGTATTAAGTGTTTCAACCCATTGTATCATTCTTTTTGTTCAATTCAAAAGTTGCCGAATCATAACACCGATATTTAAATCCTGGTCGTGACTTTCTGGAGAAAAAATCTAAACCGAGTAGAAGATATCTCCGCAATAAAAAAGGCGGTGCGTGACGGTACCGGTCGAATCGATCGAAATAGTACATCGAGCAAAACTCGGGCAGCCCCTATAAACAGTGTCTATACTTGATTGTACCATTTAGGACGCATCGGAAGGTGTGATATCCCTTTTTTCAGCAAAATATATCCCATCCATTCTTGTCAATGGATGAGTATAGACGAAATGGGAATCTAGATCTCTTGTCTTCTCCCACTGGCCACACTAGCCCATTTGGGGTCTAGATCTCTTCCGGGTCACCACGCCGCGATCAGCAAATGTGCAAGTCCACTTGGCGTCGCTTTTTTGGCTTGGAAAAGCCATAACAGACGAAAAAGGGGAAAAAGACAGAAACCCTTCTTACGCTAGGTGCCTTTAATTGAAAAAGTCGAAAAGTGCTTAAAAAAGGATGAAAAGAGCGATGAAAAGCACCATAAGAGCATACATAACCTCAGCAATAAGTAGAAATATAAGTTGATTCGAGCCATTCCCAGCAATGTGACTGGACAAAAACATATATTGCGGACGAACGGGCACAGATACATATATGCAGTATGTACTAGACTAGTTGTAGCTGAACGGACATTGACGGAGTATGAGTAACGAGAGACTCGGGGTCAGGTGCATACGGACCTAGCTCCGGTCCCTTTCTTCGTCGCCCCACCACGAGTATCCCGGTGATGACGGGATGCCCATCGTGGGCTGTAGCGTATGATCAGCAAGGAAGATAGGTTGTGTGATCAGTTACATACCGGGCTGTATCGTTGTCGATCACCTCGACATTGATGCAAAGGGTAGTCCGACAACGGCGACCCGGCTACACATCCCCCTCGCCGCCGAACGCTGATGAGCGAGACAAGCCCGATCAGCGCGTGCGGCACTTGACGAGGGCATAGGGAAATGCTTACTGAACAAGTACTCGAAGGGGTCGGGCGAGCGGATGAGGGGTAGAGGCAGGAAAGGGAGATGCAGCAGCTTGAGGTGCGATTGAGGCATTAGGCATTGAGGTCAATTGGATATTGAAGGGCTTGTTGGCATGATAAGCTTAGCGGCATTGAGATCTTGATTGAAGCCTTGAAAGCCAGACAGAGGTGGAAGCTTGAGTTGGGAGTATCCAATGACAGATTGAGGTAGCTCGTTGATACGTTGGCGACGATATTGACGGACATTGACGGTGACGTGGCGAGAGCGACGTTGCAGAGGCGGCAAGTGCCGAGAGAGAGGTGCATAGGCACTTGGGTGGGGGAAGAGGGAGGACAACAAGCTCTCTAGGGCAACAGCGGGGCGTCGCCAGCTGCAGAAGTGGGGGGAAGAAGGTGGTGGTGGTGAGCGAAAAAGCCAAGAATCGTACGACTTTTGCTGTTGGGTGTTGTTTAGGATGAGCGGAGTTTGAACGACTTGTGCCAATTGGCGATCACTCGGATTTACCTCCGACAGTGCCCCGAAAGTCCGAATACTTACTTTCCTATAATTTAATAATTATGTTCCACTCGTTTTTCGCATCCAGTGAGAATGTCAGGCCACTTATGGATGAGTCTTGGATGAGTGCTGCCTTCCCGGACACAATTCCAAAAAACGTGGCAAAAAGCCTCGGCAAAAAGGGACATAAGCTATCAAAGTGATTCGTGTGAAAATAAGTGACGATGAAAAGTTCCCAAAAAAGTGGAAAGTGATCAAAAGTGCCAAAAGTGCGGCGGCAAGAGGTTGAACGTTGCACATTTGCTGATCGGCGCTGATAAATTTATCCTGTTCTTAGAGTCCCGAAAATTTCCCGACATCTTGATACCATCTCCTAAGTGCTCCCGAGACGCCGGCGCTCAGGACTAGGGCTCCATCCCATCCTCCCGTTCCGTCGCCCTAACAGAATTGTACTTTTTTGGGACCCACTGCGGCCAGGGAACCGGAACGGGCGCATCCGGGTGTTGAAACGTTGAAGCTTCGAAGACTTGCAGTGAAGGGCAGAATGAGTGGTCGTCTTCAGCGGGCGTATGTACCAATTATACTGCGGAGTGTCGTTAAGTAAGATGTTATCTTGAAGGGCACACAAGACACCCAGTTTGGAGGTTGGAAGACGGTGCCAGTCAATTGAAATTCTCCGGCGCCTAGGCCGCAATGGTGTGGACACCGCATTGACACCGCATCAGCACTCGGCTTTTCTCAATACGATACCTGGTCAGGAAATGTCTTGAAAGATGAGTAACGGCTAAATATACGGACTCCGGGTAGGATTACAAGATAGATCGGAAAGACAGACAAACTGGGAAACATACATGGGAAAGCATTAGTTCTCGATAAACAACACCGCACACTCAACATTCAAACCACCTTGCCGCGGCGGCGCTTCATTGGAGTGTCGCTGTCGACCTGATGTTTCAGTTCCTGTGCCCAGTCCCCCTCATACTCCTGGCGAGGCATCGCCGTCGCCCACACTCGATAGACGTCGACTGGCTTGATGCGTAAAGTCGCCGAATGGTCCCCATCCAGCGCGTTCGGACCTGTGTTAGTCGCCAGTATGACGACCATCGCATAATCGGCCTTGCCATCGGTCTCCTTATGTATACGCTCGCGCTGCCTCACGTGCATTGGCAGGACCTGATTGCGATATCGCTCTGCCTGGCCCAACCCCTCGAACATTTTCAGGATCTCCTCGTTCCGCATTACGCTTGCATTGACGACACGCAAACGTGCACCCTGGTTCGCATGCGGGCGCGGCTCCACGAGAAGTACTATTCCGGCCTTGTCAAGATTCTCCCACTCATATTTCAGGTTGAGACCGCGGATGCACGCATGGGCGAGTGTCGCGTCCCCGAAGCGTACCACCCAGTGGCGGAGAATGCGTTGAAGGGGTGGCTCATCGGTGGTAGTATCAACCTGCGACGCGTTAAAATCGCACAGCGGCTTGTGCTTCTTCCAGCTTTCCCCTAGAACCATGAGGTAATTAATTGTCGATGAATAAAGAGGGGGGCGCACTCTGGCATTCTACGGACTTTCCGGTAGAAACATTCATCACCGCGCTGCATGTGGGAGAGATATCTGCACTTACGCAGTAGGACGCCGCTCTGGGATGCTTGTTGTAAAAATCAATTGAAAAGCTGGAGCCAGAAAGATACTGACTTGCACCGGCCGCATTGCTTCAAGTCCTTGTAATTGGAGCAGCAGTCTTTGGAGCAAAACCGCACAGCGGCAGCATCGTACAAACTGTCCCCGGTGGGGTTCGTTTGATCGCGGCGGGTCGCAGTGGGTTCTGAACCGTCTGATTGATTCAGCGAGTACGACGTGAGTAACGGAGCAGCCGACTCGGAATTCGCTGGAAATCACGATTCACGAGTGACGCACTGGGGTTAGAAGCTCTCTGTGCTTGCATCTCTTTCTTGGACCCCGGAGTGGTCACTGTTCACGCCTTTAGACCTCGAAGCCTTTGCCAATAGGAAGATCCTGTGAGATGGCTGAGGGGAGGATGAGGTTGTTGCCAGGTCGAGCCAGTGTGCGCTATCACTATTAGTATCAGTGACGTGCTCGAACCACGTGCGCTAGAACTAAAAATGGTAGTCGGTGCCGAATATCGGATTGATGCGGGCATTGTTTGCCACCCTCTTTCCTCCTGCCGCCACCTCAGTATCGCGGAACACGACGCGTTACGGTCGGAATCAGCTCTGATCAGATGATACGAACACCAGGAGGTCTATCAACTGCTCTTTGTTCCTCATTCCCATCGAAAATCGATTGTTCTCCGCGTCAGCGAAGGGCGACGCAAAATTCACTGCATGCAGTGCACAGCATCTTCGTGCGCCACGTATCATCTTATTCCAGTCCAGCTGGAAAACTGAAATATCTAGGCCCTTGCATTCGTGTGCTTCTGGACGACCCCAGCTCAGAAATCGCTGGTAGCCGACTGTTTGCGACCAGGAAGGCTCAAGGTGCATCTGGGGACTTGCGTGCTTCAGCCTTCATTCGCATCCGAGTCCGTTCTATTCAAAAAGTCTGTGCCTCCTTTTTACACCTCTCAATCATCCAACACCGAAAAGACCTCGTGCGCTTTGCCGTACGCAGAGGACCGACCGGGAGATTCCTGTGTGTGAACCGGATCCGATCTGACTGATCCCCGCAAATCACGATCTATCTTTCTCCTGATTAAATGGAGCCTGTTCCGCCCTGCTCCATGCGTCCAATCTCAGCCTCTCGGTCAGAGCAGGTCAGAGTGCTCGATGGCCCCGACGGGATGCTGGTATTCTCGGGTGGGCAGGTACAGGAGGTACAGCGAATCTTTCCGGGTATCATCGAACAACTGACTAGTACTGTGCGCGAAATGGAATGGAAGGTGTCCGTCCCCCTTATTCTGACGCAGAAACATTCCGTGCTCCCTCAGCTGCTCAACTCGGGAGCTACAGTAGTAGGTGAGCCTGTCTCGATTATGCGCTGCCCCTGATAATATTTCAGTGCGGAGTTCCCGGCTATATTCATCTTTCCAACAAGCTGTGCATTGAAACTACCACGGCAGAGCCACCGCTCCGGGTATGCGTCGGGTCTATCTGGGGTGAAATATTTGATACTTCATTGATTGGAGGTGAGTTTCTGTTTATACGACGGCGTTCAATAATATCTGATAGCGGCTCGAACGCAGGTCCCTCCCAGGAGGGGAGCCGTGGGAGGTGCATCACATTTGGGGGTATCACATCAGCGCGACACGGGCAACACGGCTAGCCGCTACTTCCACCTTCAACTTGCCTACACCTTGCCACACTCCTCGAACTGACGGACATCCGTGCAGTACCCGCTCCCCTCCCCGAGCCGCCGTTCCAGGGGGTCGTTGTTCGCTCTCTATGAAGCCCAAACCCACGGAAGTCGTCGCTCTGCAACTCAAGGCAGTGCACAGCATGGTCGTCCGCCAACAGGGCTGTGCGCAGGCAAGGCAAGCCGAGGTACCCATCGAATCTCAGAACTGGAGATGATCGTCTCAGCGTTCCGTCAGTCGCACTTTGCCTCCGGGGTCCGGTGTACGCTGATTATCAGCAGCACAGCGCTTCCGCCTAACCGCGACTCCAGACTCGCAGGACAAATGGCGCATATATATTGCCCCACAAACGCATGCAAGGCCGACGCTCCTAGGTCCTCATGTCTCCCCCCGCCCTCACCCTCGCAAACTACCCTATCAAGCCGACGCCCCGGTCGTCGGCGTCCTCCGCGCGCTCGAGCGTCGGGACCCCGTGGACGCACACAACGGTCGTGACCTCGACGCTCCCGAAGCCCCTGCCCGCGCTGCAGCCGCTGCGCAAGCACGAGACGTTGGGGCGTGCACCGCCGCGCCGCCGGCCTCCGCCCCCGCCCGAGGGCGTCGGGTGGCTCGTCGTCCTCCCGGGGCTCGTCGTCGCGCTGCTTTCCGCTGCCCTCGCGACGTGTCTCCTCCTCTACCTCGCGCTGCGACACAGCGGCGACGCCCCATCGCTCGTGCACGGCTTTTACATTGACGAGCCGACGAGCAGCGGCACCCCGATGTGGGGGCTGCTCCTCTCCACCATCATCGTGCGTCCCTACCCTTCCCATGCTGCTTTACCTGATCGAAATCGCAGACGAACGTCGTGTGGCACCTCGGGCTACCCGTCCTCGTCAGCATGTGCGCGTACTGCATCGGCGGCGCGTGGATGTCCTCGCAGCAGCACCCGCCCTCCGAGCAGCCGCACCTCCCCACCCCGCTCCAGTGCGTCTCCTCCTCCTCCCTCCTGCGATCCCGCGCTGACGTCCGCAGATACGCCCTCCTCTTCAAGCTCCTCAGCACGCCCGGCCCCGCGTCCGTCGCGCAGGCAGGCACCTACCTCGCGCACGGCCGCGCGCGCGTCCCCGCCCCCGCGTTCTTCACCGCCGCGCTCGTCCTCGTCGCGAGCGTGCTGGGCCTCACGTACCTCATCAGGTGCGCCTCCTTCCCCTCCCCCTCCCCATCATACTGTGCCCGCTGACGCCCGCCCAGCCTCGCCGACCTCTGGCTACACGCCGCCGCCACCGTCGTCGCCCTTCCCTCGCCCTCCGCCCCCTCCTCGCACCCCGCCTCCCTCGCACCCCCGCCCGTCCTCCGCGGACACTACCCCCTCCCCCCCGCCCTCGCCTACCTAGCGCTCCTCTACCTCCACGCCCTCCTCGCCCTCCTCCTCGCCCTCCGCACGCTGACCCTCCGCGCCCCCGCCCTCACCCCCGCCTCCGCCTCCGCGACGTACCCCGCCCCCCGCGCGCCCCCCGCCCTCCGCCTCGCCCACGCGCACCTCACCAACGCCCTCGCGCCCATCGCCGCGCGCCTCGCGCGCACGCAGCGCCCCGCCGCAGCGGGCGGCGGCGGCGACGCGCTGTTCGTGGAGGACGCGAACAGCGCGCGGCTCGCGCTCGGCGTGTGGCGGCGCGACGCCCCGCCCGCGCGGCGGCGGTGGTGGGAGGGCGACGTCGAGGCCGGCGTGGGCGGGGACTCTGGCGTGCGTGCGAGTGGGGGTGAGAGTGGTCACAGTGGGCCCGGAGAGGGCGGTGCCGGGGGCTGGGACTGGGACGACCACGGCGACGGCGACGGGCAGGCGGGCGGGCGGGCGGGCGTGTTCGGGGTGTACAAGAGCGTCGCGCCGTGGAAGGGCGAGATCTACTAGCGCTGCGTGCGTGCTTGGACGACGGCCTTCCTGCCTCGCTGCCTGCATGCTGGTGCGGCTGCTTGGTGCCGGTACGGCGCGGCCGGTCGTGGCGCGTACCACGTAGCAGCCCGACGCGGACTGGGCGTGGATGCGGTGTGTGGAGGCGGGGACTCGGCGCATACGACGCGGACACGATATCGGATACACTGCACCCGCTGCGCTTGACGCCCCGCCCCTCGACACACACAGTCCCGGGCGAACGCTCGGACTCGGTGGACGCATACCCCGCCGAATGGACGCGCGGATGACCGGTCGGCGCACGAATGGAAGCAAGGATGAGCAGATGGCGGAAAGACGGATGTACCAATCAACGAATAGACCAGGCATGTACATGAGACTTCGGACGCGTACCGTACCTACATGGACGCACCACGATATCTACTTACCTGTATAGAGCTGTATCCTACTTATTCCCTTCAGCGGGACCGGCCGTGTAATTCTACCTACCTACCTACCTACCTACCCTCTGGATTGGTATTGTAGACACATAAAATTCGGGCAAGCCCTATCTCGGACTTTCCTCGCCCGACTTTGGATTACAGATACATAGGGGACTCCGAGTCGTGTTTATTGATATTCTCCGGGAAAGACATATGTAGCGTCCGCCTCTTTGCACCCAACTCCGAGTCCCTGGCACCCTCATTGACGTTTGTGAATTCGTCAGTCATCGTAAAAAATGGAACTACATTGTTCGACTAAGCAGTACTGGTCTGCCAGGGGAATCGTGGCTGCCTCAAGGCTGCTTGTCACTTCATCCTCGAATCTTGTCCCTCGATAGCCCTCGAACCATGAATCATGTCATGATCCCCGTGATTTGATTCCGCGGAGACAAAGTCGAACACAGCCCGCGTCGCCGACGGTGGAGTGGGTGCGAGGCGGTGCGGCAGGAGTCGCGGGCTGTGCAGCGTCGACGTTTTGGCCGTTGGTTTGGTTGAATGGTTCTGCTTAGGATACGAAGTTCCGACGGCCAACTTGGAGACCGGGCCCGCGGCGGGGTGCGAACGGCGAGCGGAAGGTCCGAAGAACGTCCGTGGCCACAACGCTTCCAACTATCTGCACCTGAGAAGTGTTGAGCACTATGAACGAGAACGCATGCTCAGTGCTCAGAATTCGTTGTAGTCCTTGTGTCGCCCGGCCGTATGAACGTTATATGGACTATTGATTTATTAGGCGGACCGCATTGGATAACAAAGCGCTGTTAGACGGATCGTGCATTAAGACAAAATTCACTTCTGGAAGGTCAGTTGTTATTCGCGATTGCACAATGTGACGCGATAAGGGCCTACCTACGTGCATTCAAGAAAAAAAATCGGTGTCGGTAGCACGGCCGGTGTTGATAGAAGGTGTCCGCAGGGTTCCGTAGAAATATTCCGTCTGAAGGACTCATCCTGTTCTGCGCTGAAGCCTTCTCATTCATAGCCCATTATTCTGACAAAGCCTGCTATCGTGATGAGGTTTTATGCTAGCAGAAAGATGGAGCCCGTACCGAAAACGGTGTGGTGCTTCCGCCTCGCCGGAGATTAAGGAAGACAATATGCAGAGCTGTCTACATACTTCCACAGCTTGCGCTCGCGCCTTCGCGAGGCGGCGCTTAGGGCTCCTCGAGTATGAGCCCCAGCACGCCCGTGACTTGAGCCCGTAGATCCTCTGACAGTACAAACTAAATTGGGGAAAACAGTGGAACGCAAGACGAGCTCACTTGCTCGCGCGACTGCCTGGATGTACTCCTCGTTGGCAGCGCTCATTTCGCCGTCGAGCGCCCGGAGCCGCTTCGCCTGCAGGGAGATGAGATATCCGCATGTTTCCAAGGAGGATACGAGTACCTGCTGCTCTTCGAGTTCGGGCGCAGGCAGCGACTGGATCAGGTCCTCGACCTGCTTCGCCTTGACGATGAGGTCCGCCACCAGCTCCTTCTTATTCGCTGCACACGGGTCTCAGCATCCTCGCGCCACCTCAGAGTCAAATCCTCATGCCTTCCAGCACCTCCGCTGAGTCGTACGTCTCCGGCCGACGCGCCCTCGTAACGGGCACCTCCGCGCTGACCTGCACGAGATCGGCGCGCGCGGTGAGGTAGGCGAGCGAGCGCGCCGTGATGTTGAGCAGGCGCTGCGTTTCGTCCTGGAGCTGGGTTATTTTGTCCATGTGCGAGAGCTCGTGGAGCATGTTCGCGCGGATCCAAGGGAGATCGGAGTTCAGGACAAGCAAGGCATGATGTGGTGTTGTTATGGCTGAGGGGCGATGGTACGCTTGGACAAGCATCGGGGTCACGTTCGTAAAGTCGCGTAATACCAATCGCGTACGCGTCGCTTGGTCGCAGGAATTTTCAGTCACCTGAAAGTCTTTCGAAAATCTTGAAATGCGTCCGTGTTGTAACGTCGTAGCACGAAGCTGCTCGAAACTAACCAAGAAAGCACTGTATCTTCAATCCCCCCATTTCTACGTATAAACATTACATCCGGAAGCATAAGTATTAAGTATAGACAATAGATGGACCACAGGTAGACGTAGATAGTAGAAATCACAGACGAATGAACTCGACCTAGGATAGTGGTGCGCAGCCGATCAGCTACGCCCCGGCGCGCTTGCGCAGCACATGCGGCTCGACGCCCGGCGACTGTACAGTGTATGAGCGCGCCCCACAGCTGGCGCCACGAGATCGGGTTCCCCTGCGCACAGCCAATCATCAGGCTGGTCAGACTCGCATAACGAATCCGACAGAGGGAGAGGACGCACGCTGTCCTTCTGCATCACGCAGAAGCACCCCGGCGCGCCGCGGTGGTCGAACGCCTCGAGCAGCACCCACCCGCGGAACGCCTCCCGGCGCGCGTCGTGCCCGCCCACGCGCAGGCGCAGCACGGCGCCGGTGCCAGCGCGCTCGGGCGGCGCGGCGCGCGCGGTGGCGCCGAGCGCCGCGAGGGCGGTGGCGACGCGCGGAGGAGCGCGCCGGGGGGGTGCGCGGCGTAGAAGCGCGTGCGGTGCGGGGTGTAGCGCGTGCCGCGTTGGGTCTGCGGCTGTGGCGAAGTGCATGAGCATGCGAACGCGGAGGGGCGGCGCGGGGGGACGCACCCCTGCGTGAACTGCGTTTGGTGCGGCGCGGAGGGCATGGGCACGTCGGCGGCGTCGTCGGCGCTCGGGGTCCTGCGGGCGTCAGCGCGGATACGGAGCCTCGACCGTGGGATGGAGACGCACCGCGCGCTGAGGTCGGGCGCGGCGAGGTCCATGTCGCCCGCGGTGCGCAGCGACTGCGTGAGGGCCTGCGCGAGCGCGGCCGCGCCCTGCTTCGCCAGCTGACTTGGCTCGCGAGCACATAGATTATCATGATCAGGATCGCAGAGCGCGGTCCATGCGAGGCAAGTGCGCACCGGCTGCACCACGGGTGCTGGAAGGCGTCGTCGAGCGTGCACCGCTCTCTGGGCTCCACGGTGAGCAGGCCCTGGAGTAACGCTGCGCTATATGAGCTAGCGCGCATTTATTCAAGGGCAAGCAAGCAAGGGTGAGACGCACAGAGAGCCTCCGCGCTGAAGCGGCTCCAGGCCCCAGGGGCGCTCGTGGAATATCGCCCCCGAGAGGTAGCGGGCGGACTCCGGGCTGTTCTGCGTCGGCTCGTCCCACGGTGTGTCTGCACGGATGAGTCACGATTCATGGGGGGACCGAAGCACGCGAAGCACGCACTGCCGGCGAGGAGGGTGTACAGGATGACGCCGATGCCCCACAGATCGATGGGCTCTGCCTCGTAGGGCTGGTCGCTGTTCAGCTGTGCGGATTGAGAACTCTGGGTCTGTTGAGGAGCCGCGCAGCGCACCTCCGGGGCCACATAGGGAGACTGCCGCATCGCTCTGTCAGAGCGCGCGTGCGATCGGTCTCCTTGAGCTTGAAGACAGAGGACAGGCCAAAGTCCGAGATTTTGAGCGTCCCCGCGATATCCAGGAGGATGTTCTCGGGCTTCAGGTCCCGGTGGCACACGCCCTCTTTGTAGATATATTCCTGGCCCGTGGTCAGATTGTGACAGTGGGGAAACGAGGGAGGGATACCATTCCAGCGAGCAGTTGGTTGAAGTAGGTAGAAGTGCGCCACTTCGTCGCCGACACCGACGTCGGGCGCGATCTTGTCGAACAGGCCGCCTCCCGCGGCGAGCTCCAGGAGCATGTAGAGCCCCGGCACGTAGTGATGCGGGTGCTTCAGCTCCACGATGACCGCGTCGACGACCTCGAGGATGTTGCGGTGCTTCAGCGCGGCGTCGTATGATACGCATCTCTTTCTCGATTGTCTTGCGCTCTTTGTCGGTCGTATCCGGGTTAGCAGGAGCACCTTGCACGCAGCCACGCGGTGGTCTGATAGGTTGACCGCTCGGAAGACCCTGGATAGTTGAGCATCGATGATCTTAGGTGGCTATCACTGAACGACGCACTGCGAGAAGCCACCGCCCCCGATACGCTCGACGAGCTCGTAGCCTACAAAGAGGAATGAGAACAGAGCGGAGATAAATGAAAGAAAGAGACTCACCGACGACTTTGGGATACTTGGCAGCGGTCATTCCAGCTGTTTCAACGCGTCCGGGTCCGTGGTGGAGGTTGGGTGGAGGTTTGAGTCAGAAGGGTCACGCTCACGTGGACGTGACTCCTGGCGCCTTCAAGCATTGCGCCTGTTTGGATGCACTGCCACAGGCTTGCTCCCGACAGTCATGCCAAAAGTCAAGCCTACGACCGTGACGCGCTCCAGCAAACAGACGCTGTTCGTACTGACCGACGGTAAAAAGCGTGTACTGATCCCGCGTCCTAAGACTCACAAGGTTAGCCCGGCAAGTCCGCGTCAATCCGTGATCATTAACCCTTGGTCCCATGCAGGCTGCCATGGATGCTGTTCAGGTCCATTTCCCCCAAACCGGACATAATACTTCCAAGCTGCAAACAGACCAGCTTGAAATCTGCGACGGGGAGATGACCGATATCACTCCCGAGTCTTGGGAAACTGTCATAGAACTGGTGTCCTCGGTATTCGTCGCTCGCGCGCATGAATGTCACGCCCCTACGTCCATAGGCGACACGCTCGTAGATTCCTGGGCGATGGGTGCGTTCCTTTTTCATTGACAGGCTTTGAATCTCAATAGACGCAGACGACCGGGGGACCGCTATCTCGCTCAAGTTTCAATTGGAGCAGGCATCCGTCACGGTGCGCATGAAAACAGACACCAAGATTGTAAGGGCCCTCCCAGCGATCGCTAGGCGCTTTGGGATTGAAGAGGAGGACTGCAAGATGTTATACAAAGGGACCAGGGTGCACGGTGACCATACCCCTCTCAGCCTTGAACTTGAGGACGGTGATATAGTCCCAATCTACCGCGATCAAGTGGGCGGAAAGCCGGTCATCTATGTCTTTTCCCCCGAGGCAATCAACGCCTCCTTGATTCTGACTCTAACACCGGAGTGGAGCCTGTCCGCGGTGTATCCCGTCGTCCCTCAGAAGTCACTTCCTTCTGGCGTTGGAGAACGCATACAATGGGACGTCCGCACGCACGCAGACGGAAGTCTTACCGAGATGAACACCGGCCTGGACGTCGCATATCTCTTCTGGGAGGCCCAGTAAGCACGTCATCATTATCTCGTCTGCCTTTCTATCTCATTGTCTACTTCTAGCACCAACCTCGATGTCCCTATCTCTCCGCCGATATCCCCAATCACGACGCAGGCTGCCGCTAGTCAAACATTCTCGCCCCTTGCATGCACGCTCACGCCGACTGACTCTGTCCTCCTCGCCGTCGGTGACATCACGCCCTATCTAGACAAAATCCTCATCGCGCTCGGCCTACACACCGAGGCGCGCACCTCCTTCATCACGTATGCCTCCCACCGCCTCAATCGTCTGACAACTGAATATAATCCTGTAGCTACTGGCTTCCGTCCTTCCTCAAGCACACGCACGTTGCGCTGCGCTTCGTTCCACAGGCTGCATACGAACGCGCCGCCGCCCTAGAGATCACCCCAGCGCCGGCCATTGTTACGCGCGTGTTCATGCTCTTCCGTGGTATCGCGGACGAAGAGCGCGGGCTCTGGTCTGACGCAAAGCCGGCTGCGGACGATGTCAATCGTTGGGCGGGCGTCGTGGGTGTCGATATCGACCGCGCTTTGGATGTGTCGCTTTTCAGGGTCCTGGAATGGGGCGGGATGGAGGTGCTCGGGGCGCCCGTATCGGCCTGAGAAGTTGACTGCGCGCGCTAAAAAACGAGTACTCAGATGTCCAGTAAGTACGTATTATTACATCATTACCATTCAAGAACGTGGCTCAGAAGATAGCTTCCTCCCCTGCACGGTTACATATGACGCGAGCTTCGAGTCACTAGTCATGTCCAGCCCCGGCTTGTTGTCATTGTCATTGTTGATGTTGGGCTAAACAATCCTACTGAAATGTTGAAGCTTATGTAAGGTAAGCAACTCTTGAGCTCTTAGATCTTAGCAGTGGCGGTCCGGGGTACTCTCCCGTAGTCAGACCACTAAACTAGATTTTTTTTTTCCTGGGCGAGAGGGGGAAAAACTGTTTTATGGGTCCGGGGGCTGTTGTAGAACTTGACGAGCGCCGCGAAAGTGTGTGCCGGCCGTCTGGAACGGAGGAGAGTCCCGGCGCTGTTGGCCACTCGTGCGCTAGAACCTTAAAGGGAGATCTCTGAGGGCAAAGGTAAAAAAATATAGAGAAAAGCTTGAAGTTGACTTTGAGTCAGAGTGGAATTGAACTTTTTTTCAACTTTTTTTTCAAATATTTGAAGGTAACTCAAATCCACGTGACTAGCTCCAGTGGCGGTGCAATATTTGCTTGCCCATATTTTGATCCGCTCGTGTCTCCCTTCTTTCATCCCAATTTTATCCAGCCCGCATCTAGCCTGAATCCAGCCTCATCCGACCAGTGATTCAGGTCCAAGTTGAAAATTAGCGTCATGGCCAGCGGCAGTGAAGCAGCAACTCAAAACAGTGAGCTTGCTGCACTCACCAAGTGACTTTCGCTGTATTGTGACTTGCCCTTGTCTAGAAAAGGCCAAACGTCGAGACCAAACTGACGGGAGTGGGGACAGAGCTTACGAAGAGGCCCCTGTCCGCTTTTGCTCGATGGACGAATGCTTCAACTACAAGGATCTAAAACAATGTGGGCGATGCAAGTAAGTGGCCGTTCATCGCCGCGATCCCATCCGATTATGAGCTGAGCGAATTCTTTCGAGGAATGCCTCGTATTGTGTGAGTGCCCTATACGTTATCCGCGTACATCGAATTCATCAACTCGTTGTCAAAGTCCGTGGAATGCCAACGTACGCGCCGCATTTTCCTCCCTCCTGTACGCAATGACCCGGGCTCGTAGGAAAGAACTGGAAGAATCACAAGGCACTGTGCGAGTACAATGTATCACAATTTGAGCTCGTGGATGGGGAGCCAGTATTCCAGCGCAATCTGCGACACTGGGTCACACGCTTCGACACGACACTTCTCCAGGCCGTCGTCCGCGGCCTGAGACTTAAAACCGAGTGGGAGCGCATCGACCAGGGAGCGCTCATGCTCTTCATGGAGCCTCGCCCGCATGTGAACCAGGGTGCGCGCTGGCGCATCGTGAACGCAGGCGCGATACGCAACGAGACCATCATCAGTATGCTCGAGAAGGTGCACATGGCCGACAACTTCCACGCAGTGCTTCCGCTGCACCAGGAGGCGCGAGCACGCCTACGTGCCAGCAGCGGCGGAAACTCGGACTTCGCGTTGGTCATCATGCTGGCGACCAACACAGGTCCAGACGCCCTCGAAGGAGACCACCCGCCGACCTTTCGTATGAAGCCCGTGGATGTGCATCGCTCAATGGTGGGGAAGTGGCCTGATGAGCTGTACGACGGAGCCTGGGTCGATGACTTGAAGGAGCAGGTCCACAATGACCATCCACTAAAACGCACCCCACCCCAGTGAGCAAATGAAAGTGTTCCGTATTAGTTCTACATAACACAATCCATTGTGCAACCTTGCAACTTGGCTGCTTCCTACAGAATTCTTCTCGCTCTAATCCGGCAATGGTGTCCGCGTCGTATATATCTCAAGCAAGTTGAAGCAACCACGGGCGGCTTGCTTGCCTCATCTCAAAACGAATTTCTCTTCAAAACTGTTCTCCTTTCTATTTATTGGCAAAGTCTGAATCTGCTCCTGGACTTCTGAGATTATGTGCGCTGCGATTCCTTTGCGCTCATCGCTGTGTTGTGTGTACTGTCAGTTCAGCTCGTGCTAGCTCGTGCAGCACCGAGTCGGAGTCGTGCTAGCTCTAGGTCCATCCTCTGTCAGATGCGCCGGCGATCCATCGCAGATCTGACTTGTCTATGTCTCCTTCATCAATGAACCCTCGGATTCAATTACAACTGTTCAGAAAAATGAATCCGGATCATGGGGAATACTCCAATTCGGTTTGTGCTTCAAGTTACACACCATTGACAAGCAACCACATAGACCGAGATGATCGAATTTACAGATAGCCCTTTAGCAATAATACGCCGACAGCTAGAAACTCCCCTCAGAGCCCCACAGCAGTCAGCAGGCGGTCAAAATTGGGCGTGCCGAGCCCCGTGACAGGATCCCACCCCGTTGACGCAGAGAAGCCACTACAAGTTCATTCCACGTTCAGATACGACATTGATACGCAAAGAATGGGACAAACGCACTTCGTGTTGCAGCCGGGGTTGGTGCCGGAGGTGATGTCGGTGAACGCCGCACGCCCGGCAGGGCTGTACAGGAAGGGATTGAGGAACCCGAGGACGGGCTTGCCCGCGGCGATGAGCCGGTCATTCACGACCGCGACCATGCTCGCGAAGATCGGGCTCGCGCACGAGGTGCCATCCACCAGCCAGAACTAAGCGTTCAGCCGTTAGTACGATACATTTTTCTCGGAGGGCAGAAAGCGTACGCTGCCCTCTGAAAGGCGATTCCCGCACGTCAGCACAACTCGGCAGGGGGCGCAGAATGGGGAGCGACGTACGCCACGCGATCTCGACGTTCTCCGCCTGCGCGGCCATGTCGGGCAGGCCGCGCCCGCTCCTGTTGTAAAGCCCGGCGTACTGGTCGCCGATGGACGCGATGTACGCCGCGACGTCGCCCGCCTGGAAGTCCGGTGTCGGGAAGACGTTGCTGAACCCGCCGCCGGAAAGCGAGGCGGCGACCTGCGGCGGGAGGCCAGTGCTGCCGCCGACCGAGGTGATGCTGCAAACAGATGAGGCAGTTGTAATTTGAGGAGAGGAAAGGCGCAGGCGTACAAGGGGCATCCGCCAGGCGCGGTGGGGACAAACGCCGTGCATGTCGTGGACTGGATACCGCCAACCCCGCCCTTTGGTATCGATTCTCGTCAGCTGCCTGCGGTACTCATTATGTGCAGATTCAACGCACGTCGCCGCTCGCAAATAGCACCGATACACCTGCGCTTCGTCAAGAGAAAACAGGGCAAAGAATCCCCACTAACCGATAGCGCCGAGCTGCATGTAAGCATTACACATCTCGCTGTCCGATGTTGAATTGTGTAAGCCAGGTGCAGCGGGTTGATAAAATTATGACAGGAACGCACACGACAAGGGAGACCGGCAGATCCTGTTCATTGAAGCCGTAGCTAGTCGTTAGGACCGTAATCCCCGCAGGGTCAGCAATAATCGAGTTAACGATGTCCTGTTGCAAACGCAATGATGATTTTGACTGCTGTGGATCAGGATCAAAGGGACTGACGACGAATCCGGCAATGTCGTCGATGGTGTTGTCTCCGACAGAGATGAAGGTGACGGGCACGCCGGCTGCGACGCCGACGGTGTACTCGATGTCGAGATCTGCTTCGATGCCCGCGTTGCTGCAGGTGGGATATGATAACTGCTGGAATAGGATAAGGTTAAATGACACTCACGCGACGGTCTGGTCGTTCTGGCCACCGTCGATGGTCCGCAGGCTGAAGTTCGCTCCAACGAGATCAGAGCGCAGCGCCCCCAGGAACCGCTGTAGCACCTTGAGTACGGCCGGGAGCGTTATAGGGGAAGCGCACCGAAAGGTCAGCCGAGTTCGCGAATTGCTGGGCAAGATAGTAAGGAGGTTGAGCTAGCGGGAGAATCGATTGAATACGTCGATGTAGCCCGCAACGGCGATGGCGTTGGAGGCAGAGCCGGTGGCCTTGGCGGCGGGGATCCCGTACATGGCCTCGAGGCAGGCCTTTGCAGGCAGATCAGTATAACAGCAGATATTCGGATATCAAGACCCACTGGATTCACAACGCTCGCGCAGGAAGATGGAACGGCATCGGACGTCGGCGTCGCGCGCGCCTCGGTATCCCGACGGTGGTTGATCGCAGTGACACCCGGCGGGCCGCTGAGCGGCGGCACAAACGCCACGGTGGGGTGCACGAAGTGGACGTGCTCCTGGAGCGAGACGGGCAGCGAGTACGACAACGTGCGGATGCTCGTCTTTCCGCTCTCAACATGCTTGAACGCAGCGAATTGTGCGGCGAGCAGCGTGTTTGCCGTGCTGACGGGCAGCGTGATCTGCAGGAGGTCCCCCGCGGGCGAGATGCTCTTCGGCGTCACCCCATGCTCCGCGAGCCACTCCGACACGGCAGAGAGGGTCTCCTCCGCGGGCTTCACATACTCGGCGACCTATCGCAGAGCGGATGAGCGGATGCCGTTAGCTAACGGTGGGCGCGCACCTCCGCTGGTGTGAGGTGCTGCCCGTACAGCGCGTTCGCGGGGTCGGAGATGGCGTAGGTCTTCGCCTCGAGGCCCTTGATATCCGACTGGACGAGGGCGATGCGCAGGGTGATCTCCTGCGTGGGCGCGACGCTGCCGGCGTGCGCGAAGCCGCGAGGAAGGGCAGAGACACTCTCGTGCACGGCCATCGCGCGGCGGCCCGTGGGGTTTCCGTGGGCGATGGCGAGGAGCGTGGCGAGCGGGAGAAGGAAAGTCGAGCGCATGGTCAGAGGAGTCAGAGATGCCCTCTCTGCTCGTTCGATAACGCCAGCTTCCGTATTAAATACGATGGGACGCTGGGCGCGCTTGAGGCGGCTCGATATGTCGTCCTGAGATGTATCAGAAAGAGAAGAAGTGAATGAATGGGGCGCGATAACGCGGATGGCCCACGCACGTCTCGAGCTGACACCGCGCCCGTATGGCATCTAGTAATGCTTCTTGATTGAGGTTATTGGGGAAGAGCAAAAGGCTGGAGCGACGTTGGAGGAGGCGAACGAGGTGTTGAGTCAGGGTCTTTTAGCAAGTCCGTTACATAATCCTCAACTTGGAGAGTTTTTGTGGTATCCTGGTGCGCACAATGAGATCAAGACGGGGATCCGCCGAAAACCAGTACTAGTCCAGAGCCTGATATGCTATTTTTAGTATGAAGACTTCCCGGGGATGGTACCTGGTAGAGCTTGGTTGGCGGCGGAGAAGCCCGGTCACTGCACCCACTGCCAGTTCGCCGTTTACGAGTCTGATCACAGAACGAACAGCGCCATGTGAAGTTCGCCCAGGTCATCGGATGTAAGATTGAAGGAGCTAAGGCAGGAGTGGGTAGACTCCATTCTAACGGGGTTCTTTTTTGGATGTAGAGGTATCCTAGGGCCTGGTCTTGTCCAGATCCGATAACTTCTTCCACTGAGACGCGGCAGCCTCTTGGTAGCCGCAGGCCCGCAACCCGTTCAGTTGTGTTGCGCAGAGATAGAAACCCAAGAGTTTTCCAGAAGTAAGCTGAGCTTCGATGTACTGAAAGTTCCGGAAACCTACAGCGGACACAGTGAGCGATACTTGGGCTTGCAGGCCTGGAGAGGAAGGAAGCGGGAGGCGTGACGTTGCCAGGTCAGCCGACAATTGATTATGATCCGGTGCGTGACCGGCCCGAGCGGGAGTTGCCGACCGGCAAGCATCTTCGGTACCGATCTACCGGCTTGGTCTCAGTCATGATTCGACTTCCCTTTGACCTTCCCTTGTTGTTCCCTTGACTTTGCCTAGACTGCCCTTAGCCTTGTCTACTATTTGACCTTAGAGCGCTGCGAGCTCGAGACCCCATTGAAACCGTTCTTCAAGTCTTCTGCACCGTCTCGGAGTTTCGCGGGAATCCACGACCCACGGGCAACCCACGGGTGTCGCGACCCTCATATGATCCTGCGCTTCGTCGCGCCGGCCAGCATGCGTCGTCGTCAATTGAATTCAGTGACTATCGCCAGGTGCATGAACAACGGGATCATTCTCGACGCCGCCACTGATTTCTTCCGTTAGGCTCGTCTCCGAGATCCTCCGAGATCTCACTTCGAATTCTTGAAGTTTTCGTGCAAACATCTTGCTGGCTCACCGTGACCACATGAACATAACAATGGTATGTTTACTCCAAGCCTCGTTGGATGTTCAGTTCTTCCTAGACGAGGAAAGGGTTTTCGGCCCTCTTTGGATGTCCAAGTCGCAACTTCATCCGATGATAGATATTAGACTGGGATATTATGGCTTATCGCGTGGTGGGAAAACAGGCGTCCAGGTTCGTGATCGTTCGTTTTATGTTGAGAGTAGCTCGCAGAGTCTCGCCATTTCTCTCAGGTCGTTCCGGCGGATTGAACACTTCCTCCTTTTACATGGTTCCGAATTAGGAAATATCAAGATGGTACGCGTGCTGATTCCGATAATCCTACCTTAGTACCAACCCTAAAAAGTCATCTGATCCTCGTCTTTTGTTGGTTTCCCGACAGTTACAATGGAAGCTACTAGAAGGCTCCGGACCAATGTGACCGTTGTCCACGCGATAACCAATCTCCAGACGTTACACATGGACTCAAATGCCGCCTCCCTCAAGTTGAAAAAAATTCCCAAAAGTAACCTCGGGGCTTAGACGAAAATATATTCCCTAGGCCCCGGACTCCGGCTACTCCTTCCCCAGTTTTCTAGCAGTACGCAGGCGGAAAGCGTCCATGACCACCGGAACCAGAGACGAAAATAGAATGATTCCGATAGCAAGTAAGTCTCTGTGATGTCTCTGTGATGGCTGCTCCTGATAAACGCCAGCCAGCAAACTGTTCAACATGCGGACGGGAAGTACGATCGTTGATATGGCCTCCGAACTCACATGGAAAATTAGCCCGTGACGATACAACCAGTGCAGCCCGCTTTGCGCCCGCTCACATTTAAAGGCGAATCCGTCGCTGGCAACCCCACGGTTCCTTCGACGGTACCGCTCACTCTCCCACCTCGTATGTTGCGTCGCCGCTCATCCTTCAGCCCATTGACACCTATTGCAGCTATCTCACGATGCGCGCCTCCACCGCTGCCACCTTCCTCGTCGGGCTCCTCGCCCACCTCGTGCTCGCCGCACCCACGGCCGAGATGGTTTTGACGCCCGGTGGCTACCGCGCAAAGTCGAACATTCATGAGATCCCGGCGGGGGGCAGACTCGCGCACGTCGGGAACATGATCCAGGTCCTCTCCGCCAACGGCACCGTCATGAAGGCCGTGCAGCGCGGCGACACCGCCACGCGCGTCAAGTCGGCTGTCGCGCCCTTGGCGACGGGCTGGGTCGCATACGCATCGTGGCTCAACACCGGCTCGTCGCCCATCGCGTCGTTCACCACGTCGTGGAAGGTGCCCGCCGTGCCCAGAACGAACAACGGGCAGACCATCTTCCTGTTCAACTCAATCGAGCCCAACTCCGGCAACGCGATCCTCCAGCCGGTCCTCCAGGTGCCGCGCATTTTCGAGTTCTCCTATCTCAAACTGACTGATCATCGCTCAGTACGGCCCGTCTGCTGCGGGTGGTGGTTCCTTCTGGGCCGTTGCTTCGTGGTACCGTGCGTCCTCATGTTATCCGCATCTGCCTCCCACTCACCTCTCCCCTCAGTCGACCCCTCCAACACCTTCTTCACGACGCCCGTACGCACCAGCCCGGGCGCGACTCTGAACGGCATCATCACGCTCACCTCCTCGAGCGGCTCCTCGTTCACCTATAACACGCAGTTCACCGGCATCGGCGGCACCTCGCTTTCCATCGCTGGCGCGGCGCAGCTCACCTGGGCCACGGAGACGCTCGAGTCGTACGGGGTCACCACCGCCAGCGACTACCCCGCGGGCTCGACAGTCTTCAGCGGCATCAACCTCAAGCTCGCGAATGGCGGGACCCCGAGCATGTCGTGGAGCACCCAGAGCGACGCCGCGGACGGCCTTTTCACCTCCGTTAACACCGACGGCGCGACGAACGCCCAGATCACGATCGAATATTGAATGTGTTTATATTGTGCGACTGTGCTTCCAGAGGTACTAGCACCTTGGGTTTCGAATGAAATGTAATGCCATATTCAATGTAAGCTGTGTCGCGTTCAACTAGCGTTGGTTAAAACATGAGTGCGAGCGAGAGATCATCATTATGACTGAAGACTTTGCATACTGTCAACGGAGATGTTCCAGGGAGTACGGGTCTGGAGCTCCCAGGTATTATTCCATTTCTACGGCTTCTTTCTATGCGTGCCGCTTGCTGCCCCTAAGCCGCCCTCTTTCTAGACCGTACCGTGGGCCGTGGCGGGTCGCCCAAGACATTATAGGACGCGAAGCCTGAGGGCAGCTCTGAGCTCTCTCGAGCTATCTGAGGCTTACTCGGTCGGGCCCATGAGGCGGAATCACCAGCCGGGCTAGGTGGGTGGGATGATCGTGGGAGAAGAGTAGAAAGCCGAACATGGTTAGATATTTGTGATGTTACCACGCGGTTGGCCTCGGATCCCGACTTCGACAACTCTGCGATGACTCCAGCCCTTGGCTTCGTTTCTACAAGCATTTATCCAATGGCGAGTCTTTGGGGCTAGAAGACGATTAATTTTGTGCACGGGCTTGTCGCTCCCGGTTCTTCCCGGTCTCTCACGGTTCATCATTGAGTGATCGATCACTTCGGGATATCCCGCGGCCGCCCCAGTCTAGACGCCTCAGCACCTTCATCACGGATTTCGCTTTATATTCTCCAGCGTGGCTCTTCCCTAGCAGTTCGGAAATATTGAAAGGAAGTCCTGATCTTGTGTAAGTATACGAACCACGCTCAAATTGCGGCAGATGGAAACGCTGAAGAGCATGAGCCTGAGATTGAGGGAAGCCAGTGAGTTCTAGCGGGATGCTGATCTGATAGCGGGCGCTTATGCGCTAGCGAGATGCAGCCTTCTAGCGCAAAGCATTGCTACTATCGGGTAATAGCGCTGAGACGACTGTCAGACGCTAGAGTGCAGTGACCCAGATTGACCTTGTAAGCTTGTATCGGTCAAACGTCAATGCGACATCAAGATCACTTTGCTTTTTGCGGGTGATGGTGAAGCCCGCTCCCTAATTTAAAGACGGACGCGTCGCTGGGTACCCCACGGTTCCTCCTGCTGCGGGACCACTGAGCTGAGAGCTCCCACCTTGTACGTCGCACCACCGTTCATCCGTCAGCCCGGTGACACCTGTTGCAGCCATCTCGCGATGCGTGCCTCCACCGCTGCCGCCTTACTCGTCGGCCTCCTCTCCTCCCTTGTATTCGCCGTGACCACGGCCGAGACGGTTCTAACTCCCGGCGGCTATCGTTCCAAGGCAAATGTCCATGAGATTCCCGTGGGGGGAAGCCTCGCGCACGTCGGGGACATGATCCACGTCCTCGCCGCCAACGGTACCGTCCTGAAGGTCGTGCATCGCAGAAACACCGCCAAGCGCGAGCCAGCTGTCTTGCCCTTGAAGACAGGCTGGATCGCGTACGCGTCGTGGCTCAACTACGACTCGTCGCCCATCGCTTCGTTCACCACGACGTGGGAGGTGCCCGCAGTGCCCACCGAGAACCACGGGCAGACCGTCTTCCTATTCAACTCGATCGAGCCGACCTCCGGCCCAGTGGCGATCCTCCAACCGGTGCTCCAGGTGCAGCGCATTCTCGCATCTTCCTACTTCATACTGACTGATCTTCGCTCAGTATGGTCCCTCGGCTGCGGGGGGTGGTTCCTTCTGGGCTGTTGCCTCGTGGTACAGTGCGTCTCCATCCTATTATGCTGCCGCCCTCGTCTCATCGGCACCCCCAGTCTCCTCTTCCGACCAGTTCCACACGACACCAGTACGCACCAGCGCGGGCACGACCCTGAACGGAGTTATCACTCTCACTGGCACCTCCTCGGACAGTTCCTTGTGCAACTACACTACGCAGTTCATCGGCATCTCCGAAACATTCCTTTATATTTCTGGCGTATCGCAGCTGAGATGGGCGACGGAGACACTCGAGGCGTACGGTGTCACCAGCATCAATGACTACCCCGCGAGCTCGACCGTCTTCAGTGGTATCAACCTCAAGCTCGCGGATGGCGCGACCCCAATCGTGTCGTGGAGCACCCAGAGCGATGCCACGGACGGTCTTATCACCACCGTCAACACCGATGGCGCAACGGACGCCGAAATCACGATTGAATACTGATCTTTGTGTGCCTTCCTCTTCATACTGTGCTAAGTTGGGTTTCGGATGCAATATAGATGGTGGCAAACGTTCCTCCGAAAGCGACCACGGTCCATGAAAGAGCACATCTGAGATCCGTTGCTGCTCCTATCGAGTGCAGCCATGGAGCAATTTTTTTTTCGATTGAGAATCCAGATTGGGAGCGAAACGGTTCGAAGATTATCTTGCAAACATCGGGACATTGAATAACTTCAAGATAAGCGTCAAGATTCAATCAACCGGACAAGCTTACTGTACTATTTCGAACAAGTATTCATGGCCTGTGACCAGTGACCATAAGTCTTCAGTTCTGAAGTATTCAAATTGCCTTTTTGGGCGATTTTTCGGAGCTTGCCGGCCCAAAAGCCCCTATTTTGGACGAAAACCTCGATCCAAAATGCCTGTGACCAGTGACACTTTTACCAAGTATTCATCTCATCGGCCGCTGTGACTAGTGACCGAATACTTGGTCGAAATAGTGAGAACATACCTGAATGAGAAAGTTCACGGAGTTCACGGTGCACTCGGTGAACTTGGTGAACTCGGTGAACTCCTATATAAGCTATCGGTTCCCCTTTGCCAAAGCGTTCAATACGGTTGGCACCGCGACAAAGCTCGGCCGCCACTTCCTATTTCCTTCATTTGCACGAAGGGGACCGACCATTCGATGTCCCTCCCCTCCCTCGCTGCGCTCGGGGGGTCCCCCGAGCCGGGACATCTCAGGTCGGCACTCTAAAGCCTCGTTCGCGCTTTATATAGATATCAACCCTAACCCTAACCAGTGTAGCGGGATTTCACGGCAGATAGCCGGAGTTAGGGCGCGCTGCGCTTGCCCTAACTCCTCGAAAGCGGCTCACGAGTGTCGCCAACAACGCAGAGCGGGTTAAGTATATTTGGATTAGGGGGCTTACCAAGTGGTTCACCAAGTTCACCGGGTTCACGAGGTTTACAGGCATCTGGTGCACTTGCGCACCCCCGGATTTACTGGAAATAGTACAGTATGTAAAATAACTAAAATGTGAAATTATATCATTGGACCATCAATTACGGCAAGGCGTCGATTTTGCACGCGTCGTGAGGCTTGTCTCCTGCCTTCAAGTCGGTTTCTCTGGATCTTTTTCTTTGATATCATGAACGTCCACAAACGATTCGGCGCCGAGGGCGTACAAGGCCTTGGAGGGGGGATGGTTTCCGCCGCCTCGCAGCAAAAGTGGGCACGCGAATCGGTGCAAAATCACAGTCGCAGGCTGACGTGCCGTGGACAGCCTCCAGAAAGCAGAAGATCTCTGTCGAAAAGGTCGCCCCAGAGACGCCGTACCCTTCCTAATGCTGGCTCTGGAGGACGAAAACAATCTCGACGCCGACATCCAGATGGCGTTCCTCAGCCCTAACAAGCCTGCCGTTGTCGAGGTGTTGGAGAACGCGGAGGTCAAAGGTGAAGAGCATTTATCGAATGTGCATTGCACTAACGATGAGGGCAGGACGCAGGCTTCTGAAACGACGCCTGGGACCCAACACGTTTTCCGACGACGGGCCACACGTGGGTAATTTCGGGATGATCGTCGAGACGCGGCCGTACATGCGCGTCCTCCAAGCGCTAGTGCGCATGTACTTCGAAAACGGGAAGTATACAAAATCTACGTATGCATTCTAGCCACTGCGCCTTCCCAACGCTCGACAATCCACAGAGAAACGATGATTGAGATGATGCGCCTCTGCCCTGCAGACAACATGAACCAGCGCTCCTGGCTCGGCTCCATGCTCCTTCGCGTGGGGCGCCACGCCGATGCGCTGTACTTTGCGCAGGTCTGGATCGATGCCGACGAGGGCGACGGCACCCCGCCGCTCAGAGGCGGGACAGCGTTCCAAGCGCCCCACCGCGAGCTGTGCTCCGAAGCGCGGGAGAAAGCGCTCTCGGACCCGTACTTTTCGCCAGCGGTCCTCCTGCACACCGCCGCGCTCGCGGCATTCCACCTCTGGGGCGCCTGCCCACAGGCCGCGCAGTACCTGCGCCTGGCCGCGCGCGCGAACCCGCACATCCTCGTCAAGATCCTAGGGCGGCGGTCCGCGCCCGGTACCTTCTTCCTTACATGCTGCGATCTCTTCTGACGACTATCCAGACGAAATGAACATGCTTCCGCGCGGGATCAACGGCCCTGAGGAGGCGCAGGACTACCGCTGGCTTACGCAGGACCTGTGGACCGAGGCGCGCGTGTGGGGCTGGATCACGTCGGACCCCGTCATCAACCGCGAGCTGCTCAAGATCTGCAGCCGCCCCGACTGCACTGCACAGGAGACACGTCCGACACAGTTCAAGCAGTGCGCGGCGTGCCACCAGGTGCGCGGTCTACCTCGCGTTCCACCGACGCGCTCTCATCCGCGCCGTCAGGTCACCTACTGCGCACAGACGTGCCAGAAGTCAGACTGGAAGCGCCACAGAGCTGGTACGCTCCCCTTTTGCTTGCACCCCGATCGGAATTGTTGATGCGCGTCAATGTAGAGTGTCAGGAGCACCAGAGGATCAAAAAGACCATCAAAAATTTCGACCAGGGTAAACCCAACACGACCAACGTCCCCATTATTTCAACGGACTTCCCGGTGGGTGGGCCGCCAGTTGCTTTCGACGGCACCAAGTTTCTCTAAGCCCAGTTTCAAATTGAAACAGTTGATCCTGTCTTCTTGAATGATAGTCCATACTTCCGTCTTTTCGCAATAGATCTGCTTCCTGGACATCATAAATCAACCATCTCTGTCAAGACTCCTCGCCTCGTTATTTCGGATTGCAGTTTCTAACAAGAGTTCGAAGCGCCGAATCTTATTTGCAGCATCTAGGCTTCCAGGTTTCACTGAAGATGCATCAACGTTGGGAGAGATGCCTCCGAACCCTCCCTTGCCAACTCCGGGACTAAAAGGATGGGCTCAGGGAAGGTGGGGAAAACTGGGATAGGCAGACATACATATCTGCGAGTCCTGCGTGGCTGGGAGGCCACGTTGACATCCGCCTCCTGGAATGTTATCACACGCTGGTCTTCATTCCGAGTCGAGCCGTGAGTCTGGGGCGTGGGGAGAACGAGAGGAAGACGGACATCGCCAGCGCCGGAAGAGCGAAAGTTTGAAGGACATAGAGCGATGCACAAGTGGTTGCAATCTGATGTGAATCTCCTCGAGGGAGACACGGTCCAGCCGTTAGTGTTGTTGAGATAAAGGATGGGGGGGCGTCCAGCGCGATCGTAGGGGGATGCAGATTATTCTGGTCGCTCTTATGTGAATCTAGCTGCGCAACCCGTCGAGTCCGTAACGTATGGAAAGCCGGAGCACCACGCTTTTTAGCGACGTCCGGCTCCCTCTGCCGCGTGATTGGCGGTTTCAAGACCCCGAAAACTCGGCCCATTGTTTATTCCATGGCTCCAGACCCTGATTAGAACCTTTCTATCCTGTCCCGTACCAATGATGATGCATCGGTGCGCCGCCAGCGACAAGCGGCTTTCTTTGCTGCGCCCACTCCGAAAGTCGGCGCCGAGCTTTCGCGGTTGTCCCCGCGCGACGCGCCCGGGCTTACTATTTACTGTGTACACATCAGTAGCTTTTTTTTAGAGTTCACTCAAATTCATTGGCTTGGTTCAGGTTCAGCTTCAACTACGCGGGGGTGGTTGGGCGCAGGCTGCCGGCGCCCTGCTTACGCAGCCGCGTGGCTGGAGCAGCCTGAGCCCGAGTGCTAACGAGGATTTCGGATCGGGACGTATTAGGCGGCTTCTAGTAGTTCTGCGACACTAAGCAGCTTCTCGTTCCATATTCTTTTCCCCAGGCCGCCCAGCGACTGCTGCGACGCCGAATTGGACTCCACCCACGGTACCACGCGAGCCTAACTTCTAAGCGCAGCGCTCTGCTCATCGGCGCTCGCGCGCGCTTGATTGACAGGCACGGTCACGTGTGCGCGGTTCGATTAAGGCCGAGTCGTCCTGCCGGGGGCGCTGGAAGGCGGCGATTCCCGACACCGCTCCTGCTTGCCTTTTTCCTTCTACCGCGTACCCGCGGCGCACAGCTCGCGCGCCACTGCAAACCGCCTCCACCATCCAAGCGAATTTGCGTGTGCTGCGCACACTCGGCGCCCGCTCTCAGTCTCATCAACCCACTGAGCAGAAGTGTTATCTGCTTACTCCTCTCACAGCGCCGTATATGCACGGCGCCAATCTCGCTTGTCTCGCCTTGAGCGCCGTGACCTGCCGTCTGCATGTAAGTACCCTCGGAAGTGCCATCCCTAGTCGCTTCGTGCCGCGCCAGTCGTCCACCCGGGCCGCGTAGCCGCCCCACAGCAATGAGCGCCGGTGGCAATGCACACTCCCACCCATCATATCGCTGCGAACGCCGCAGCCGCATGTTGGAGCACACCTTCTGTGCCCATTCCGCCCTCCTGCGCTACTACCCGTTTGCAGCAAGCGCAAGGACAGCCGCGTATTCGCGGCGTGTTGTGCATGTGCTGCTTGTGGTGGCAGTTCATGACCGACTCGGCGTGCGGAGACCTGCATTCCCACCCTCCTGCCCGCCCCCGTACTTAGTCCAAGTACTGTCCAACCACACTCCCACCCCCCGACGAGACGGCGAGCGCGCATGCACGCTTCCCTGAATCGTACGACGGAAGCATCACCCCGCCGCGTGTTCGCACATCCTACCTTCAGGGCCCGAACGCGCCAGGTTGAGACGGCGCGTCAGTGTTGGTACGTGACAACTGGAGTCACGGAATAAACAATGGGCCGAGTTTTCGGGGTCTCGAACTCGCCAATCAAACGGCAGAGGCAGCCGGACGTCGCTAAAAAGCGTGGTGCTCCGGCTTTCCATAGTAACGTTAACCCGCTTCGTGATCGCCGTTTTGGGAGGATACCAGTGTTCGCCCGAAGGGATAAGGCCTTAAAAACCGAAGGCCTTCGGGAGGCCTTCGATAAGGCCTTCGGATTTTTTGGCCAACTTATTGACCCCTTCGGAAGGCCTTAAATAATCACGTGCGCTCATGTTGTAATCCGCTATCTTTGGCCCAGGAGTTGTCCTTGGGGTTGGTTGGCTCGAGCTCATGCCACACAGTGCGGGGGATAAATTTAACTGTACTGGGACTGAATTTCCTTGATTTTTGGTCAGGGGATGCGGAAACCAGTTGGTAAGTTCTTCAGCCCAGCACTGATGCATGATGGCCCAGTGATGATGGAAAGGTAGGTAGTCATAGAGAATGAGCCCATGATAGAGCCGAGGTGGTAGAACATGTTCAGGAGGAAGAAAATAGAGAGTATTTACTTGTAACGCCGCAGCCAGTGGCAGCTACCGATGGCGTGAGAAAAAAATATAAAGGCCTTCGGAAATGCCCTTCGGATAAGGCCTTTGACCTTCGGAAGGCCTTCGGCTGGCACAGACCCGATTTTTAAGGCCTTCGGGCGAACACTGGAGGATACACTGCGTTCAGACTAGCCGCAGACCTAGACATATTAGCCGAGGGTCTAGGTCCGCGGCGAGGCGGCTGTAACCGGGTACCACCGACTCGCCGATCGGCCGACTAGCCGGCCCTTGAATGCAGTGATATACGGTTACGACCGCTCCCGCTCTCCGTCTAGCTACTGAATTTTGAGGTAGTGATGCTGAAACTCGCAGCGGTTGGGCCGCGATTGCGTGAACGAGCAAGCTGCAGTCTCTGGAATTTTCCTGTATTATAATAAACAATTGTGAAGAATTTCGAAGAGTTCATCGGGCTCTATATCAACGGGCTTGGGACGGACCTCTCGCACACCCACCGAGCGGAACAGCCTTCAAGCAGATGCCCCAGGACGGGCTTGACGGGCTGTTAAAAGATTCACGAACATTAAAATCTGCTTCGTTGAATGGATAACGACCGTCACGTACATGATCTATATCCAAACCGAAACCCCCGGGCCGTCTCGTTCCGGAAAGCTCGATCTGACCCCTCCGAGTCGGTGTCCTTTGTTCTCCAGCCCATACGCAAGCGACAAGAAACTCGACCACACCCGCCTCGTGCATCAGTGCGTATCCATATTGAACGTTGCCGAGGCTCGGGCCGAGGGACTGCCACTCGGCGGCAGTCCCTCGGCAGTCCTCGGCCCGGGCTCCAATGAGCTCATCGCTGACACTCTCGTCCGAAGAGCTAGTATAACACCGGTGTCCTCGTCAGTGGAGGTCCACAGAACTTCAGCGCTTCAGCGCTTCAGCGCCAGCTATGACCTCCACCACCACCACACCTCACACATCCGCAGGAAAGCCAGGACTCGGCGCGAAAATCAAGTGCGTTTTTGGTGTTGCCGTCCAGCGTGCAGCATGCTGTGCTGATATTCCGCCGTCCTGCAGGGGAGCGACGCAGATGGTGCACGGTGCGCATCGCTCCGTCAACCCATCTCAAGTCAGCTGTTTAACGAGCGTGACAGGCGCGGGCGAGAACCTGCGCGGGACGATCTTGGGCGGCGTCGATACCGTGGCGCACCAGGACTCGACGCGCAACGACGCCGTTGCGGCGAAGGGGCGCGCGGAGCACGCCGCGGGTGCGGAGCGCATGACGGGCGACCCGCTCGCTGCGGACTACTACGCGCTGCCCGGGGGTGGGTGCTCGCCGCTGCCTTCATGGCATGACATTTACGTACGCCTGCGCGTCGACAGAGACTGCGCCTCGGCCTCAACACCCGGTGCCGCCGACTCAAACGCAGACGCAGACGGGTGCGGAGTGTCCTTTGCTGGGATCACACAAACTCAACGTGCAACGCGCATCTCAGGGACGGGCTACATCGGCACCTCTGGCGCTCCAGCGAACGTGCCTGTCCCAGGGACAGGGATGGGTCCCAACTCGAACACGTCCGGTGCCGCAGCGCCCCCACCGAAGCAGCAGGCCTACGGCGCGACGGACGAGCTGAATCGGCACGCGAGCGATCCCTCAGGTCGCAATTCACCAGCGGGCCACACCTACCCGCCCCTACAGCAGAACCACGCGTTCGACGAGCACTCCGGTGCGCCTCTCCGTCCTTTCTTCTTTCTTCGCTGACCAGGGTTGATCTGGACTCTGGATGCAGCGGTCGCCACGCCGCCGCCGCAGCCCAGCCGCCTAGACCAGCCGTTCCACGACCACGCTGGTGCGCACTGCGCCCTCCACCCCGCGACTCCGGTTACTGACCCTCCTCGCTGAAGCGGCCGCCGAGCGCATCCCAGCGTACGACGGGCCCGGGAACGACATGCAGGCGCAGGGGCAGGCGCGGCACGAGCGGCCGGCGGGCGAGCCGCAGCACCACCGCGACGACGCGATCTCGGGCGCGGGTGGGCTCGTGCCGACGGGCGGGCCGGCGCAGGGAGGGGGCGCGGTGCCGCCCGCATATGAAAGGGGGGAGGCTGGGGCTGGGGCTGGGGCTGCGTGAGGTGTGTAACGAGAAAGAACGAGCCATGTACGTGATGGGCACAGCCACTGATGTTACCGCCACCGGAGGCGATCAGCCTCTTGGCAAATGAGATTTAATATTCAATAGGTTTTCAGAATCAATATTCAATATTCAGGCTGCGGTAGGGTTCATGAGGAGATTCAAATTGTTGCGCGAGTACAATCAATTCAGAGTCGGGGAGGGGAGGATGAAGGAGCTTTAAGTAGCCCAGGGCCGAACCTAGACTGCGGGGTTCCCGGCGCAGTTTCAGTGCGATCCAAGCCGGAACTGAAACGGGTGGTTTCGGCCTAACCGGCCCCAGCCATTTCGAAGTACTCACAAAGTCCTGTTCATGCTGCATCTTAGCTGCCGCCCGCTGTCGTGAACACGGCGTTTTCTCACCGTACTATCAAGCACTCAAATTCCAAAGCGCAGTTTTTTCCTTTCGTCGTGATTCGTTGATCTGGGGTTCGGCGTCTGTCGTCCGCGGAATATGTGTACTGCCCAGCAGTGGTATATCTGCGCTCCATCTTATAGATCTAGCCTCCGTTCGTCATGCACCCAGTCCCACTCCCCCGCCAGCGCCTCTATCTCGCCGCCCTGAGCGGCGTCACCAGTCTTTTCATTCTTTCCCTCTACATTATTCACGACCGCTCAGCACTCACCTCCACGGATGCGCCAGTCCCTGATACCATGCGTCTCGCCGATCTTGAAGCTACTCGACCACCGAGTCCGAGTCTGCTGCATCCGCTAGGGCAGAACGAATCCGCATGGGCACCACTCAGCTTGTCTTCGTGTGGGGACGCCACCCCGGCGCACTACGCGCCGTGTCTCGCGCAGAGGCTCAAGAATGTCGTCCACGCCGAGGAGCTGCTCTACCCCGACTTCGAGCTGCGCGAGCCGCACTTTGCGCGCGAGGAGCACCGGCGCCGGTGGCGCGCCTTCGTGCAGTCCGACCCGGACTTCGGCGACCGCGCGGTGTTCAACAAGGGCTGGGTTAAGTACCGGGGGCAGTCGGGACAGAATTTCGTGCGTACCATGTCTTCGAAGGCCCCAGCTCAGCAGTTAAGCCCCACAGGTTTTCCGCGACGTCAGCTACAGCACGGGATCGTTCGGCGCGGACTCGTGGGCGGGGACGTCGTGCATGTCCCCGTACGTTAGCACATCGCCGATCCAGCCGCTCACCGACTCGGACGAGGCGGCGGCGGCTTTGCCAACGGTGTATATCGCGCTGTCGCCCGACGCGTATTCGTTCCAGCACTTCCTGGACCGCGTGACGCACATCATCGCGCAGGGCGCGCATCTCGCCGCGGGCGCTGCGGGCAGCGCGTACGTTCTGACGGGCCGTGAGGGCACGCGCGCGGTGCAGGAGATGTACGCACGGATGGGGTTCCCGCCGGAGCGCGTGCTGCACCTCAAGCCCAAGGTCGCCGCGAAGGAGATGATCTTCTCGTGCCGCGCGGTCTTGATACATCCGTGGTTGTCGTTGAAGACGCTGGAGCTCCTGGGCGTCCGCCACAAACCGGTGTCGGTGACGCGGAACAAGGTAAGTGGTGCAAGCGGCGACTCTGCTCTCCACTCAGACGGTCCAGGTTGTTTATATGTCGCGGTCAGACGGCCACACCGCGAACCCGGGGCGGAAGGTCGTCAACGAAGAGGCAGTCCTGCACGGCATCAGGTCCCTCCTCGCAGAGCGCAACCGCGGTGAGGAGCTCGTCGTCTTCAACCCCGACGATTTTCGCACCGTCACGGAGCTGTTCGCCTGGTTCGCGGAGAGCGCTATTGCGATTATCGGACCCCACGGCGGCGCCATGATCAACCACCGCTGGTACGCACCTGCTCTCAACCCTTTCTCCCAGCGTTAACGTTTTGTGTTCACTTGTACTCCTTGCAGGGCGAACCCAGACATCCTCGTGATCGAGTTCATGCCGACGACGCGGATCGCGGTGATGATATACGAGGAGGCGTCCCTCCTGTCGCAGACGTACGCGGCGCTCGTCGTCGAGCCGACCGTACAGGGGGGACTTGACATGGAGATCGACGTGGAGGACGTGCGGGGGCTGATGCGCGCGCATCTGGGCGTGGTGGGCTCCAGTCCGCTGCGCAAGAGCTATCCGTGGCAGGCGAAGGAGCTGGGCTTCAGAAAGCGGTAGAGCGGATGGACAATACTGGATATAGATGTACTTGATGGGATTTGCGGGACGTATATTCTCCGAGTGTGCCTTGAAGCGGGCCACGCCAGGGTGCACCAAGACGTCAAGATCGGTCCTCGTAGGTGTTCGTTGACGCTGCTTGGTCCACTTCTGACGAAAGTCAGTATGGTTGAATCTTCGTACGAAGTCTAGTCTCCAAAAATTCGCACCAGTGTGCGGAGCAGGCGTTGAGCGGGCAATGGGAGCGAAGGAACTTCAAGGAAGGGATCACCTCGCTTTAGCTAGGTCCCCCAACCTTGAAACTCTGCACCCGAAACCTGCCAGGGACAAATAGATGCAAAATGGGACCAAAGACGTGCAAACATTATACCGATGCAGTTTGAGGAAAGTCACCCGAAACCTGCCAGGAACAAATAGATACAATACGAGACCAAAGATGCGCAAACACTATACCGACCCAGTTTGAGGAAAGACTCCCGAAACCTGCCAGGAACAAACCTGTACAAACATTGCCGCATATAGACGGATCTCAGGGGCGCTGCGAGTTTGCAAGAGCGTCTCCCAATGTCGACACCGTGGCCTCCTCTGATACTCAACTTTCGTCAACTCGAGGACTACGTCTGTTCACCGACAACCTCGGCTCTGTGCCGAGCGTTGTTCAACGTCGATTTTCACTCTCCTGACACCGTAGAACAAGTCCAAGATCCCACTGTGTATACTAACGATGATCGCACCCCTTGGATAACTACATTTTTCGGTCAGGTCAAGCAAGCTGTGGTAAGTCTTCCCCCCCCCCCTCGACTATTCACAGCAGCGGATCGTAAATAATGGGGGGTCCGAAGTTAATCCCGTTACTCACCATTTTGTAAAGCAAATGAAAGCAGCCAAAATCAGATGCAAAGTTTCCCATTTGAGACTCAACTAAATCTAATCTGATTCCTGTAATTATTTTTTAAAATTCATAAAGCACTTAAACTGCTCCGAAATCAATGAGTAGCCAATCAGAGTCCAGGGATCCGACTTAGGGAGACTTTGAAGTGTATTGTGATATCTGAAAAATAAGAAGAAAAATCGGATCAAGTTTAGTTAAGTCTGAAATGGGAAATTTCATCTCTGATTTTGATTATCTTTACTTGGTTTACGAAACTAGCTATAACGGGATTAACTTAAAACCCTCCATTATTTACGAACTGTCGCTGTGATTTAGGCTAAGCACACCGCAGCTCTTTCAGGGAAATCACGGCCACCGCTTCAGCCTCGCGCCCTGCGCGCACGGCGGGATTTGCACGGGTGAAGCGCGTTCTCTACAAAGTGGGGGAGCGCCTGCGTCGCTTCTTCAAATAGGGATGAACCGCTGGCAATGGAAATCTCATTCATGAATCGAATTACTCTATTCCTTCCCTTTTTTTGTGTCGGGTCCTACAGTACTACATACTGTACCATTTCGACCGAATGTTCAGGTGACGGGTGACAGTGGCCCGTGAACTGAACATTTCTGGTCCTGGTGACGGTGACATTGAGATTTTGTCGCCCAAATAAGCTCAAAAACACGAAAATTTCCGGTCCGGCGATTGCCGGACATCCATTTATGGTAATTTGATGTGATTGCCGGGAAATGAACACCCAGGAAAATGAACACCTTTGGTGACAGGTGACATGCTGTGAACATTCGGTCGAAATGGTACAGTAGAAGACAAAACGAGACTGATTTCACTGTGACCGTAACACGAACGGGTGGGGCGAGGTTGTAGACGGCGAACGCCGACACCTAGTGTCAAAATGTCGTGGCAAGAGGCAAGTCCCGGTGGCAGTGCCTCGGCATTCGGCAAAACCGGACGCGCGCCAGCAGTGTGACCGCGTGACATCTTTGTCTCCTGCCACCTTGCCACCACTGCGAACTCTGACCAGGACTGGCGTAGGATTCTCGGATGCAGTCCAACCTCACCGGTCACCTCTGCTCTTACCTTCAATATGTGCGGTTCATCTTCGCGTATCGGCTCTCAAACCGACGGCTCGGAACTCGACTTGGTTTTGCCTCGGTTTTGCAGCGCAAACTTGAGCAAGCAAGGGAAACTTTCTGCTGATCACGCAAACCACTCAAGGTTCACTTGCTTGTGTGAAGCCATATCTGCGTTGCTCTGTCATTCAAGCATTTCCTTCCAGAGTTTCAAGACCCAACTCAATGTAGTAGTTTGCTAATCAAACAGCAAGTACATCCTCATCCCGTCGACCCATCTGCCCGGGAAACCCTGACAGTGACACCCTCTTCCATTCACCGCTTTCCGTACGCGTGATAAGGATTCGCTTTGGATTCGCTTGACGCTTCTCGTTCACCAGACTCGTCACGATCTCCCTGCGGCCCGCTGCTATTTTTGATCTTGGTCCTGTGATGTCTTGCAGCTAGGTGATATAAGTTCGGGCCTGGCGCGAGTTGTTTCAACTATGCCCGCGACATCCCTCCTCTTATTTCTTGCGCTCCTCTGCCTGGCGACTGCTCGCGCGCCCCACGGCGCCTGGGACGTGTTCAATTATGCGCCAAAATCAAAGACGGTGCACCCAGCGGCGATCCGGGAGACAAGTGGGGCTGTGACGGCGTCGGAAAAACCTGTCAAAAATGCTGGGGGAGCGACGCTTAGTGGTTCAGGGAGCTGGGTGGTGCTGGACTTTGGTGTCGAGGTGCGCCAAAGAATTACTGTTTCTGAAACCTTTTAGAATTGACTGCGGGATCGTAGGTTGGAGGCTTGATATCCCTCAACCTGGACTCCGTTGGACCCGATTCTGCGATGGCACTCTCTTTCACCGAGTCCCCGTCCTTCATTCGCCCGACAGCTTCGGACGACTCATCGTTTCCCGACGCCTCCACGAACTACGACGGGGTACTGAACATCCCCGCGCCGCTTCCAAAGGGGCATTGGACGCAGCCAGCGCTCTCCCTGCGAGGTGGCTTCCGCTTCCTCACCATCGTGTCTACCGGGCCTGGCGCAATCACGTTCTCAAACGTCTCGTGCGCCATCTCATTCATGCCCCACGTTGACGATCTGCGTGCATACACGGGCTATTTCTCCGCCGAAGATCCCGGGTTTCACGACCCTCACTTCTTGACAAAAAGTATGTCTTGAAGTAGAATTCACTGGGCGTTATATCGATTGATTCTCACACCCAGTCTGGATGGCTGGGGCATACACGGTACAGACGAATACCGTGCCACTGCACACGGGACGCCAAGTACCGTTCGAATCTGCAGGACGTACGCACTGTCTGCTTGCTTGTACCAGAGATACTCGGTTCTAAAGGCATGCAGATTGGGCGAACAATGCCACACTCGGTGTCGCGGGGCCAATCATCGTGGATGGTGTGATACCTCTCTAACCGCTTTGATTCAAACCAACCCGAGTTTCAGGTGCCAAGCGTGATCGGTGCGCTGCTTCATGTTCCTATCATCTAAAGCTCACCTGTACTGTGTCCTCAAGAGCGGTCTGGCCAGGTTTGTGAAATCGTCCCACCGTAAAGACATCTGATAGCGTGTCTCAGGCGACATGGGCATCGCAGTGCCGACACAGTTCGTGTCCACCAACGACCTACTTCCAACGCGCAACGCGCTCGCGACGATGTTCGCTGCCATCAACCCCAAGACGGGCGCGCTCCCGGAGTCGGGTCCGCCGCTCAGCCAGCTGGGGAGCGACACATACCATTCTTGGACGCTTATTGGAACGCGTGAGCGCACTGCTCTCTATCTTTGTTGTGGCTAAAAACTGCCTCCGACCGTGCACAGACAACTACTACCTCTATTCAGGCGACCTCGAGTGGCTTGAGACCATCTGGTCGAACTACACGAAGGCGGTGGCGTTCCTCGAGGCGAAGGTCGATCCCGGCGTCGGGCTCATGAATGTTACGGGCCTGCGCGACTGGGCGCGGCTCGGTGGCGGCGGATTCAATGCCGAGGGCAACGCAATTCTCTACAGGGTCTGACCTCCCCGTCCATCATAGCTCGATATTCCCTGCTCACAAGTTCCCCGATAGGTTCTCATCACGAGCGCCTCGCTTGCCTCAGCGATGAGCCTCCCCGACCTAGCAGCCACCTGGACGCAGAATGCCACTGCTTTGAAGGCGCGCTTCAACGACGTGTTCTGGGTGGAGGAGCTCGGGATGTACCGCGACAATGCGACGACGACGCTGTGCCCCCAGGACGCCAACTCGTTCGCGGTCCTTTTCAACATAACGACCTCGCCCGCGCAGGCTGCGTCTGTCAGCGCAGGGCTAGAAAGGAACTGGAATGAACTGGGTGCCGTCGCGCCCGAGCTGCCCGATACGATCTCGCCGTTCATCAGCGGGTTCGAGGTAGGCATTCAATATTCAATCTTCATCTGCGGACTCTCATTTACTGCTCGAGTTCAGCTGCAAGCACATTTTGTGGCTGGAAACGCATCCCGCGCGATGGATCTGCTGCACCGGGAATGGGGATACATGCTCTACACGAACCTGTCCGTGGAGAGCACGCTTCTCGAGGGCTTCACGGCGAACGGGTCGCTGTCGTGCGCTTCTTCTCCCTAGTGCTCTGCAGGCAGTAAGTAACATAACTTGACCGCAGGTACCGCTCTTACCGCGGGTACAACTACGACCCGGCGTACACCTCGCACGCACACGGCTGGTCCTCCGGCCCCACCTCCGCACTTACGATCTATGTCCTCGGGCTGAGCGTTACCGCGCCACAGGGCACACAATGGCTGCTTAGTCCGCGTCTTGCGGGGCTGCCGCGCGCGGAGGGCGGGTTTGAGACCGCGCTGGGCTGGTTCGGCGCAAAGTGGAGCGTGAAGACGCGCGGCGCGACGACGACGCTGACCGTTGAGCTGGACGTACCGCGAGGGACGAAGGGGAGCTTCGAGCTTCCGGAAGAGCTCCGGGATGCCAGATATGTTACAGTGGATGGGAAGAAGACGGGCATTCGGAGCGGTGCGATTGTTGACCTGTCGGGAGGGAAGTATACCCTGGTCGCTGTTTCTCGTGATTGAGCGTATCTTTGGAATATAATCTCTCGATCCTTACTTGTAAGTTGGGAGGCCTGAAACCGCGGAACTGTATTGTGCACACCCCTCTTAATTATAATATCATATATCTACGCCTCTTTCTTTCTTCCTCATTTTTTTTCCGGTTACAGTATCTGGAAATAGCTGGGTTGTGTTCTCATTCTTCCTGTTTGAGGGCTCGCTACGAGACTAGTTTGGGAGTAGAAAGTCTAGTCCGTCACCTATCTGCATATCTTGTTGGTTATGATTAGTACCTCGCCTAGTCTCTCTTGACAGACTCCCTCGCTCGTTCCTCGTTCTGAATACCTCGCCCGTCAAGAATTACTGGCTTCAGGGAAACAAAGAGAAAAAATTGTCTCTTCACATCCCTCACTGTCTCCTTCGAGAGTTCTCAGAAGCTCTGTGTACATGGTTCTGTTGTATAAAACAAAATGTTATCCAGCTTTCAAGGCAGATAATTGAAGAAGCGAGGCTCGGGAAAGGCCGACAGTTCACGTGTTGTTGATCCTACCAAATATGGTAGTGTGATGCCATCGTTGGGGCTTGTTTCTAACACTTTACAAGTCGAATATTCTCTCTGACTGACTAGCCAAGAACAAGGTAGACTTTTTGCCATTCATTAATGTGCTCTGAGGTGCTTTTGAATCCACCGATAATGTCGGCATAATCTTATATCAGATGTGCTGCTGGGTATGACAAGCAGGGAATTCAACCAACCATCAATGCTGGCAGCCGCAGTCGGCCATCGCGGCAGCGTGTGAGCTGGAGGAGATAAGATAAGATAAGTTGCGAAGACAAGCCTGGTGGCCACTGGGCAGACTACCTTTTAGATGGGGGACAGGCTGGGACAGGGATTTCGAAATTAAGAATGCCGAAAGAAGGACTGGGTTTTTGTCGCGCTGAGGAGATTGCAACACACCCAATAGGGCAAAATCTTGACCTACGAAGAAAGTGCATCTGAAACAATGTAAATAAATTGCAAAATCCTACCTTACGGAAATGTTAACAATGATAAAAATTGGAAAGGACTATTGAAAGACCTGCTTTCAGTATTCGTTTCAAAAGAAAGGAAAGCCTCTCTTTCAGTACAGCTGAAAGACTGCCTGAAAGAACATCTTTCAGCACCACTTTCAGGTTTCCTTTCAAAATGTCTTTCAGGAGTTTTTGAAAGGAAAATTCCTGGAAAGTTGTTCTTTCAATACAGCTGAAAGTGGTGCTGAAAGAAGTTCTTTCAGGTGGCCTTTCAGCTGTTTTGAAAGACAGACTTTCCTTTCTTTTGAAACCGATGCTGAAAGCTGGTCTTTCAATAGTCCTTTCCGATTTGTATTATTATTAACATTTCCGTAAATTATAATTTTGCAATTTATTTACATAGTTTCAGGTGCACTTTCTCCGTAGGTCAAGATTTTCCCTTCTTGGGTGTGCAAGAGGGATGTGGGATAAATGTTGTCTAAGTATATCTAGAGATTATCATTACCTGATATGCATAGGCACGCATAGCAGTTAATGATTCGCTTTTTAGTCGGCGGGAGAGTTTGGGAGGGATTTCAACTCTCTCAAAGGCTGAGTCAAAACGGGTTTTACAACATGTCGAGGTGCACGTGCAAGCGCCGGATCAAGCGGTCACCAAAGGGTCACACTCTTGCTTCCTCCCACCATCGTCGCCTCAGACATCACTGTTCACTGGCCGCCTCAGATCTCGGACATCCTCTTTGGCCACTTGAAATCCCGGGAGCACCATTTTTCTGTCCTACGAGCGCAATCTTGACCCGGTCGCAACAAGCCTTCATGAGTGGCAGTCTCCTCGAACTCGACGACGACGTGCTCATACTCTTGTTCGATCTACTCGATGTGCCCGATATCTTTGCTATCCGTCAGGTATGAATACCCAGCCTCCTCTGGGACACGCTCGAGCCTCAAAATCTGATGCAGGCATGTAAACGAATGCAGAGAATATCGGAACTGCGTATCGTGTGGACCAACGCGTGCAAGCACCAGATTATACAGCAGCACTACCCCTTTCCAGACATATCGCTCGCGGATCTCCCAGGCCCAGAGATCGAGCGACGCACACGACATGCATATCGACTTGCCTCGTGGTGGCTGTCCCCAGAACCTCCGCAGCCCGGGTTATTCTCCGAGTTTGATGCTACGAACGGCACGCCACTCCTAGATCTCCGATTTGTTCCAGGCCACGATGGGCTGTGGCTTCTCGCTGTATCTAAAGGCATCTGGTCAATCATCTCGATCTGGGAACTAGCCCACAAAGGTGCGACTCCCGTCAAAAAGTTCGAGTGGTCGCGCCGGGACTGTCTCCTCAAAGATTTTGTGCTCAACGGAGACCCCGCATCTGAGGGTGTGCTAGCCATCTCTGTGGTTCAAAACGGGTACGTATCTCGTCTATCTCGCTTCATATCTTAGGATTGTTGCAGCGCAACCCGTGTCAACATTCTATCCTTGCAGCAAGACGAAGGATTTCGCCGCGTGGCCCAGATCGATTCAGCGTGGATGCCGGTCTACTTACATGGGGAACTCCTGGTCCTCTGTGATTCCACCCACAGTACGCTAGTCGTGAACTGGAGGACGACCGCATCGGCGATCCTATACCGCTCAGAGACTAGGGAGGGATCCACTGGCATTGAAGTGGTGAGCTAATTCGTAACTACCCTGCCCGTCACATGACACATACTACGACAACCAGAACAACCCTTGCTTCCAGATTGTGGTCACTTCAACCGCAATGCTCGTTGTCCGCGCCCACAGCATGGTATTGTTTCGAAAGCCGCCACTCAGCGCGGGGACACCATTAGTCTACACGCAGCTCGCTGAGCACCGCTATGGCTGGGTCGACGGAATCGCAGTCAGCACCATCGTTGAATCGCGCTCAGCTGCCACCACCTCGGCGCCGCCGCTCACGATCCTCGTCCGCCCCGAACCCGACGACCCGTGGGCCTCGGAAGCAAACAGCCTCCATTTGTACGTCCTGCACCCTGCAGACTCTCCGGACAGCCCGGTCCCGTACGTCTTTCCCCCGACACACACTGTGCGCGTCCCGAGCGTGCACGGCGCGCTGCAGTGGAGCGCCCTCCGCTTCGGGCCGCGCGGCACCGCAGTGTGGGTCGAGCCGCAGGACCGCAGCGCCGCCGGGCTCTACGCGGGGCGCGATGACGCGCACGCACCTGTCGCATGGCAGGACGAGGGCCTCGTCTGCGCTGTGTTCCCCGGGCCGCTCTTCCCGTATGGCGCCGCCGCTGAGCCAGATGGCTCAACGCCGCTGCTGGTGCGCAGCCGCGCCCTGTGCACGAATGCGCTCAACAATTGGACGACGGTGGACTACGATGAGGTGCATGGGTTGATCGCTATTGGGTCGACTCGTGGCCAGATCACAGTGCTCTCGTTGGTGCCGCTACACGCTTGAATTCGCCGTCGCCGCCGATGATCACGTCTTCCTCCTTACCTCCGAGCAACCCTCAACAAGCCGGTCCCCCTTCCACCCAGTGGTAAGGATACGTGTACATGGATCCAGACGTATTCTATATATGCAATGCAGGGCAATTATACGCACGGCGGTGCATCTCATCAAGCGACTGACGGATATCGGTGTCTTTGGCAGCACTGATAAGTGGAGCATGTGAGCTGATTTCTTTGATGCTTTGGCAAATTCTCAAGAACAACCAGAGCTTTGCTCCGAAAATTCAACGTTCAACTGTCGAAACAACGGTGAGACGTTTCAGTCAATGAGTTATCGACACCGTCAATTGGCAGCACTCTGATCAGCCTTACGAACGGACACCCATCTGGATAACCTTATCTTTTTAACCTGGCTATGTTTAGCCAAGACCATAAGGTCTGAATATTCTTATCTCACGCTACCAGACTCCGGTACATTATCGCCCACAGAAGACAGCAAGATGTATATAGGCCTTCGTTCCAGCACATCTGCCCCCCGTTCCTCCCACCTGTGTCAATGACCATGGGCGTCCTCGCAGTTCTGGCGGCCTTGTCCCTGCTCGGCGCGGTGCATGCGGAGTACCACATCGTGCGGCACGCCTCGCTCGCCCCGCGCTCACGCGATGCGGCCGTGCTCCCCGCGGCGGAATTCACCGTCCCCTTCTCTGGCAAGGCCCCGCGCCGCAAGTCGAAGAAGAGTGCCCTTGCAGCCTTGCGCGGGAAGAGCCGCGCACACGGCGCTAGCGACACCGTCGTTGTCGACGGGTCGGCCTTTGACGAAGAGTACCTGACAAACGCGACGATAGGTGGACAGCATTTCAGCCTCATCGTCGACACGGGCAGGTGCTCCTGAATCCGGCCGCTCTATCTGTCCTGTACTTGACATTTTTGCTACCACAGTTCCGATACTTGGGTCGCGCAGAAAGGATTCAACTGCTTCGATATCGAGGGGAATCCAGTGTCTCAGGATACCTGTGCGTTTGGGACGACGGGTTTCAACACAGCTGCGTCGAAGACTTTCCAGCCTTTCCCAAATGTTAGCTTCAACATCACGTACGGTGCGTTCGGCAAGCTCGAATCGTTGGTACCCAACTAAACCACCGAAAGGCGACGGAGAGTTCTTGTCCGGCCCGGTGGGCCTCGACACCGTTACAATGTGAGTATTCCTTCCGAAAGTACATCCTGCCCGCTCATCCACGAAGTGGCGGAATGTCGGTTGATCGACAGGAGATCGGAATCCCGACCCTAACTGCATGGGAGGGAGACGGGATCAATACCGGGCTCATTGGCTTCGCGTTCCCTGACCTTACGAGCGTCTTCAACACCACCGATCCCACCAAAGCATCTGCATCGAACCAAATCCCATACAGCCCGCTGTTCAACTCTGCGGTCAAACAGAAGAAAGTCAAAAATCCCTGTATGTGAATATATCACCAGCTCGGTGTGGCTGCTGACCATGTGCTTAGTCTTCTCCATCGCGCTCGACCGGGGCTCTTTCGACGCCCAGGCGAACGCCCCCTTCGACCCAAACCTCGGATTCATCGCATTTGGCGGCATCGCACCCGTTCCCGTTGTTGACAAGGCAGTAACGGTGCCTGTGGAGGGTTACTCCTTAACCACTGGCGCGCCCACGGGCGGTCCCGACTCCGACTTCTTCTTCTACACCGTCGCGGTCGAAGCCTACACGTTCGGCAACGTCTCCGTGCGGCCCGTGGGCAGCCCGATTCTCGACACGGGCACGACGCTCAACTTCATGTCCACGGACGTCACGGCCGCGTTCAGCGCGCAGTTCAACCCCCCGGCGGTCTTTGACGAGGATTTCGGGCTGTTTGTCGTCGACTGCAATGCGAAGGTCCCGCAGTTCGGCGTAAAGATCGGGGGCAAGACGTTCACTATCGACGCGCGCGACCAGATCATCCCTGCTGGGACAGATGACGAGGGTAATATCATCTGCATCACTGGGACCCAGGACGGTGGACCGGACGAGGCCGACAATATCTTCATTTTGTGCGTAGTCAATACTGATCATCCTCGTTTTTGGCTGAGTCGTTCATCTCAGGGGTGATGTGTTCCTCCACAACGTTGTAGCGACTTTCAACCCCATCGATGCGGAGGTGACTCTCACGCAGAGAGCCAAGTATTAGGTCGTAACAAGACTCGGGAAAGAGATACAATAAGTATTAGATGGGGCACAGATATATCGTGGCTGCGAGGAGTTAGGATGAACCACCCGCTGCAGGTGGCGTGAGACTGCTGAACAGCTCGGCGACTTTTTCTTTCAGCATTTTTGCGAGGGCCTCCTGCATCTTGTCCTCAGTAATAGCAGGGGAGGCTGCAACACCACCGCCGGTCACCAGATGACCAGCATCTGCTGGCGCAGGGTTCGCGCCGTTCGCAGGTTGCCCTCCGTTCACAGCATTGTCGTACTCCTCGTCGGGGATGAAAAAGCCTTCAGGAAGCTCTGCTGGCATGAGCTGAGCGTCGTCGGAGTCGGTCTTCTGAATCATGTACCCAAGGATCTGCAGAATAATGTAAGAGAAATGATTCGAAGGAGGGCTACGCGGCAACCCGCACCTGAGGTCCGGGGATCTTGAGGATATACCCGTTGGAGTAGGCTTGGAAGCTGCTCGCCTCAGAACTGGAGCTGCTCGAGCTGCTCTTCGAGTACGAAAAGCAGAGGAATCCCCCGGACGATATGAAGCCCTAGCTGGATTGTTTAATCCGAGCCCGTTGAGACATAATAACAGGGTTAACCCTCGGATTGATTAATCATTGAACACTGATTAATGACTGGTGATTAATCATCTGGACGGTTTCAACGGAACCGCTTAAACAGGGAAATTTTATTTCCCAAAAACAACTGCCCACGTTAGGAATCGAACCCATAACAGCTGCGCCGCAGGTTAAGGAGATGTCGAAAATACCATTACACTAAACTGTACATGCAAATGTTCTCCTTATATGCATATTGGGCAGCTGTATATCCTTCATCAACCGAAAGTGGTTGGTGAATCAACATTCAATCTGTGTGATTTCCAGGCAGTAATTGGGTACTAGGGTTTTTCTTCTTCTTCTGGCATACTCTCTGGTTCATAACAGCAATCAGACTTCAAGTGAGTGAGCAGTCTCCATGGTTCATGTATGATGTAGCCAAAACACTTTGTGGATGAACTGGGTGACTTTCCATACGTGTAAACAATTCTGCGAGGAACATTTCCGTTCATTTTGGCCAGATGGTAAGGGATGTTTCAACCTAGAAAGAATTGTAGACCATCCTACTGCCCATCAGATTGTGTTCCGGCCCTTATAGAACGTTGGTGGGCAGTTTGGATTCTTTATCATATGTTGTGGAAAGCACAAAGAAAATGCACCCTCTGATAGAAGAATTAAATATTTTCAAGCTTATCACATCAGTGGGACTCTCGAACCAGCTCAAGGAATATTTCATGCTTATGGAAAATCACCCACTCACACCCATGTATATTGATCCCTGATTATGCCAAGATTAAACACTTTGACTTGTGTGGCCACATTCTCATAACAGCCAGCATAAAACTTGATAATCATGATTAGACCAGTTCATTGATTAAACAGGATTATTGTTTATATCCTTGAACAGATCAGATCTGAGCAAACTCCCTGAATCTCTGAGTGCCTTGTCCATAGTGAGTCTATTTGTTTGTCCATTCAATCATAGTTGCCCAACTGAATGCCTATGAGGGCCACTGAGACTAGAATGACTGATATTATGGGGAAGCAAGACTAGAAACTGACTTAGTGTCAGACGTCCCACATGGTAGCTTACCTGCAGAATATACAAACAATATTTACTTCAGATACCATGATCCTGTAGCCTAATGGCTATTGCAACCCTTCACGATTTGGCAATGTTCCCAATTGGTCTCGGGTTCGAATCTCCCTGGAGCCTACTTTTTTGTGTCTTCGTTTAACCCCGCTTGAGCCTGCTGAGACACGGTTTAAACCGTTCCCGCCGATTAATTAATCCGAGGGTTAAACCTGTTATTCTGTCTCAACGGGCTCGGATTAAGCAAAGCAGCTAGGGTTACTGGGACGATGCGGACGAGGCCATATCGCTCGTCTTGGAATCAGAAGTATTAGTCGCGGAATGGGCAACGCGAACCACGATGTCTTTCGCGATGAGGAAGGCGACGGGGAACCCGGGCATGAGTCCATTGACTGACTTCTCCTTGTCATCGACCCAGGAGATTTCGTTGTTGACCTGACTTGGTATAAGTAGTCAATTCAGACACAAAATTACAGAACGCACGGCACCTTGTAGAACGCCTTCGACTCCTTGAAGAACTGGGGCTGGAACCATCCACCACGATCCACCGTAACAAGAGTCGCCCGGAACGCGAGGTCGATCGTGTCGTCTGTCGCTGCTGTGCTTGTAGCGGACGCGCCGGATGCGCTTGATGAACCACCCGATCCCGATGCTATCCACAGGTTGCAAGACCAGGCCGTAGACTGAGGTATATCAGTGTGGCGAAGGAATATGGGAAGAAGAGCTTCGGAGTGGTCCTTTGCGAGCGCCGCGCGGGTGGATGAGCTGCTCGTAAGCGTGATCGTCTGCCAGCGACTCCCGCCCGACGTGTTCTCCTGCGGAAGCTCCAGGGGTGTGCGGGGCAGAGCCTCGCCGCTATGATCCGGAGGAGCTGCAACGGCAAGACCGCCGGTAGTGGAGGTCAAGATCTGCCACCTCGTCTGGAGTTCCTTGAGGTCGCCGGTGAGCGACTGGATCTGCAACGTGAGCTGCTGCTGCTGCTGCTTCGTGTCCGTCGCCTCCGCCAGCGCCTGCTCGGCCATAAGCTGCGAAAGGGCGCGGGACGATGAGGTGAGGGCGTCCTGCGCGGTCTTCACCGCAGCCATCTGCGCAGGGAGATCCGCCAGTACAGCCTTTGCCACATCAAGCTTCCCCGCCAGTGCATTGAGGTCGAACTTCCCAGCCGCATCCAGGCAGGTGTTCGCCATTGCGATCACGTTGTTGGAATACGATTGGGAGAGTGTGCTTTGCGCACTGTCCAAAGCCGTCTGGGCCGCCCCAACCTTCGCTTTCAAGTCGGCTGGGTCTCCCTTCGCTCCCATCTGCAGCGCGACGAGCTGAGAGTTGAGAGTGTCGAGCTGCTGGGATTTGGCGCTGATCTGCATGCGAATGACCTCGGGGTTCTGTGTTAAGTCTTCCATGGTGAACGATGTCGAAAGTCCTTCAAACCAATCCAGAGGAGACATCTGGACAGGATATATCTTCATACTCCCATCCAGGGAGGACATCGCAGCCTCGCGCAGGGAATCTTTGGCGTTCTGAACACCAAATCTGAATGAGTACGATTCTGTTTGTTTAGCCACTTTGAAACTGACCTGCAGCGCTTCGGCGGGGCTTCCAATATCGAGATACCCCATGTACTCGCGAACGGTATGAGAATAGCCGCGGACAACGGCGTCGGAATATTTCGCGGCAAGCTGTGCTTGACGCGTCGCCGTGATATGCGCAAGCTTCCGAGTAAGATCATTGAGCGCCTTCTGTGATTCAGGAGTCCCCAAGTCCGCCTTGAACTGGGCTCAGCATCGGCCTTCGCTAAGAAAAAAAAATCGTCACCTGGCTCGCTTGACTGATGAGGCCGTCCCGTTCCACCTCCCAGTCTTGTTTGGCGTACAGATATTCGTTCATGAGGAGCTCGCTGAGTTCGATCCGATTCAGCGTATTACCGTTCGTGTTAGGCTTGCTTGATACGCCAAACATAACACCTGGGGCAAAGACAGATCCCGCGGACGAGGCCCCAGTGGCTGCATTGGCTACGGCTCATGAGTAACCGGAAGGAGAAGTTGATTTGACGTACCTGGGACTGTAGGATCGGCTCCCATGCTTACGGCAACGGCATTCGCCAGGGCCTGCTCACGAGCCTGTTGCCGCGTCATGATAGCTTCAATCCATTTCGACATCGGGACGTCCTTCATGAGCCACTGCCTGATCTGATCTTGCTGCTTCGCGAGACCATTGTCGACGTACCGAGGGAGCAGATTGTTCAGCAGCTGCGAAACGATAAAGTAAGAATCTCCTCGGCTTCCAAGATGGATTCAGATACCTGTTCATAAACAATGGACAAATTAATGCCGTTCGGGCCACCAACATTCGGAGACAAGTCGTAAAGTTGGTCGACGAGCCGAAATTCGGCCTCGTTGACGGCGGTGGGCTTGATGAACTGGCCATATATTCCAGCCAAAGACGTATTCCACGCGTAAGATCCTTGATCGAGAAACCTGCCAGGGAATTGAAGCGTGAAAATCTGATTCCCGCCAGGATTGAAGAACTCTTTGAGCGCGTTCACGAGCTCCATTAGAAAGCCCGGAGCCTGAGACGCTGGCGCTGCAGCAGCCCCGGAGCCGACAGGTCCGGCATCGTGCGGCGGGGCTGCTGGTGTCTCCACCCCCCGCGGCGCACCAAGTGAAAGGCGAGGGTTGGCGCCTAGGTTTTGGGCGATATCCGCGCGCAAGATGGCGACGCTTGGAGGGTGCACGACACCGGTGCCAACAGCAGTGGCCGCTTCATCGAGAATCCGCTGCTTGTCCACGGCATTGAAGGCAAAAGCGTCGAGCGCTTGCGAAAGTTTTCCGTCCGCAAACCCATTATCGGGATACATCAGCTGAAATTCAAGGCTGTATGAGAACCAGCCGGTTGAACGGGCGAATCACGGTACATACACGAAGCAGGTCCAAGTCGGTGTTCGAAGGCCGCTTGTTCAAACGGGTTCGAGTTGTGGGGTTGTTCGTGTGAGGCAAGTTCGAATAAAGCATCACGCTGGCAGGATCGAACTAATAAAATTAGAGCGAGAACAAGCGGTGAATCAAGAAAACGTGCACACATTTGTAGCGGCGAAAACATTAGGTATGCTTCCGGCACCAGCCGTCAGGCTGTACGGTGACTCGTGTTCGTGCTGTAAAGCCATTACATGGCCTAGCTCGTGGTAAAGTGAAGCCGTGGCCTTGGTGAGGTCGTCAGCGGAGAGCTCCGCTTGGTTATTCAGCGGCTGGCCAGCGATGAAGATCGTCGCCCATTTCGTACCCGGCCGCCAGTTAGGATCAAGCGCAGGATCAAAGGCCGAGGTTATCGCGTCCTTCCCAGGGAAACACCAGCCCCAGCAAGCGGTTCCGTCGAAGAGGGTGCTAGGACGGCCAAAGCAGATGCGGATCGTGCATAGGTCACGGTTGGCGGCCTGATCGAAGTCCAGGCCCCGGATATCGACGAGCTGGAATGAGATAGAGGAGTAGGTCTGGTAGAGCCCCAACGCCCTTGTTACGAGGAATCGACGGAAGGGCGTCGGGAGCGCGTCGGGAGCCACAGCGTCCATGAAGCCATAAGTTATCCTCTCATACGGAAGCCAGAGCTGGTCGCGGAGTAAGACGCCGTGCTGCACATCGGCGGGGACAGATGGGTCTCCCGCTGGAGCCGTCGCGCACCACGTGTCCGGCGGAGTGCGACTAGGATCGCCTAATGACAATGTTACATGTACGCAGTCAGGTATGTATGATTGTATCTGCTCAGATGATGATGGACGTACTGGGCGCAGTCGCGCCGTTGGTCTGGCCATTGGTATTCGCGCCCTTGGCGCCTGAGCCATTTGCGCCGTCCGCAGGCGCAGCGCCGTTCGACGAAGGCGGGCTGATCCCGTTGGGGGGGTGCAGCGTCTTTGCCCGTGCCGCGACCTGGAACGCCGTAAAGATGGCGCGGATCTTGGTGACGTCGCCCCTCGCATTCTTAATATCCTGCGTCGTCGCAGCATCGACGCCAGAGACTTTGAGCGCATAGTCGAGGGTCCACTGCGGTGCGGAGCCATGGGGCGTCGGGCGCGGATAGTTGATGACCATGTAGGCCTTGTCCATGTCGGAGAGCAGCTCGTTTGGCGGGATGTCGATGCCCTCGAGATTCATCGCAGCAGGCATGAAGTACCTACGCACATTATGTGTAAGATTCAAGTCCGATTGAAGTAGAAGACAAAAAATGTGCGCACATCATGATCGAAGTCCTGTCCAATGCACTGTAATTGGAGACGTCGGTCGCGTTATACACATCGATTATCTGGCTCTTGACGGTCGCCTTGTCCCAGCCTTGCGTTGCGGCGTAGTATGCGTAGACAGCGTCCTGGTCAAGATGGATTGTACCCCCCCGCGCGGGACTCTGGTGTCTGCCATGTTGCGTTATCAGCCGAGACGCAGATGGATCTATCTCATTCCCTCGACGCACTCATGCAGCAGGCCCAGCGCATGTCCGAACTCATGCGCGACAACTCCGCGATCTTCCGTGGATATGGTATCCGTATCTGCGACCCAGCCAAGATTCATAGTCGCCCGCGCGGTCGACACGGACAAGTTGACCTTTCCAACTACAACGCTGGTCAGCCATCGAGTCAGCGGCTCAGAGGAAGCGGGCTAATACCATAGCTCCACGATCCGAGCTTAGGGTCGAAGGAGATGCGCAGCGTTCCCACCGCCGCCGCACGCTGGAACGTGATGTTCGCATACGGGAACCTGGTGCAGGATGGGAGGATCGGGAAACAAAGAGCTTGCGTGCGCGTACCATTCCAAAATGAGCTGGTCGACCTTCTTCTGCTGGTTCGCAGTTCCCCCGATGTACGAGTACGTGACAGTCTGCGGAACTTCAGGGGTCCATTGTTGGTGCAAAGTCAGAAGGGATACAGACCGCGCCGCTTTCCCAGAGCTGGTCGAGCTTGGTCACCACGGCGTGCGCCGCGGACGTCGGTGGCGACCCGATGGCCCCGATGATGGTCTCCGAGCTGACCGAAGAGTTCTTCTCGCTGTCCGGAACAGCAATGGCGCAGGTTTTGTACTGAGAAAGGAGAGCTGGCATTGCGATTGGAGTGCTTGTGGAAGGGTAGTTTGAGGAAAAACAGAGCGACTGGACCCTCACGTTTTATGCGATTCCAAAGAGAGCCGCGAGACTCTCGGCAGGTACCACGCTCGGGAGTTATTGGCTCCGATGCGCGCCGTAATTCGAGGACCGAAGTAGCTTGAGAGAGAAGTTTCAGGGTGTGCAGGTCATGAGAGAGGGCGGGCGATGCGACGTCGACGGTTCGGGGGTCCAGTAATGCCTTCTCCCCAGACTGGAAGTGACGGAAACGACTAGCTCCAACAATCGTAGTGAGTCCGACATAGATGCACTGGTTCCCGGTGGCGGCGAATCACAAAGTTGGCAGTTCTCGCGATGCAGGGCTAGATCTGCCCATGCCTGCGGCAAGTTCTTTTGAGAGTGCGGCGCTGGATTGAGTTTGAAGTGCAGGGAGCCTGGCTTTGATTTTGCTTTACAGAGACGGGTAGATGATAGTTTGTGAAAAGAGCGTACAAACAAATTGCAAACAAAGGCCAGCGTAAACCAAGCTGGCACAATCACTGATGCACCGCTTTTGTCGTCCTTGATTTCAAGTTTGCCCTGACGTCGAGGTTGACATATTGACGGTGGGAAATATCCAGGATGAGGGGCGGGCGCCTTATATTGGATGAAACTCATCGAAATGCTACGAGACGCAGTACCCCGGACGTGCAACAAAGTGGACGCGAATGATATTGCGGGAATATTGTTATGCATCCATGTTTGATCCATGTTGAACTGAGGTCAGTGAATGGTATACCGACATTCATCCCAAAAAAATAGGAACCCAAAGGTCTTTCGGAGATCCATTACTTCTAATTGAATCATTCACTGCCACTAAGTGAATGCAGTGCTATGCGATTTTAATCAGTCTCGAACCACGCTCGGTTCGCGATCCACGTCTCCACGATCCGTTTCGCGAGCGCAGGCTGGTCTCCCACCGTCTGCAGAAGGAGAACACAACCGACGTTAGCCTTCATCTTGAAGAAATGCGGTAAATGGGGATGCAGCAGCAGTACGTACAAAGTGCCCCGCTTCGGCGAGGAGAATCATTGTCATGTTCCCTGCGCCAGGGCCGGCCGCACGAACGGTACCCACGTCTGTTGTGGGCCATGGGCGGTCCTCCACGGCAATGAATTCATCCTGGAACGGAGTCTCCAGGAGCTTTAGCTGTGGGGGTAGATGATACGAGGAATTCAAGTCCATCAGGGCTTGAGAAGTCCGAGGGGCGTAGCAGACGCACGAAAGAGAATATGCCGGGCCAGGGGCAGTTCGAGTCCTGCATGCCGATGTAGTCTGGGTACATTAGTTCGCATTTAGAGCTACATGTATACATGAGCAGACATACGCAGAAGCCTAATTCCCGCAGCGAGCAGGGGCGGGTACATAAGGTGGTGAGCCTGGATTCTGGAGGTTGATTGATTTGAAAAACATCATCGAAGAGAGAAAAACGAAGACGCACAGATCCCCCGCGGCAAGGAACTCCGCATTAACCTCCTTATTGAGTCCGGTGAATTTGATGCTCGCGGGCACGCCGAGCTGACGCTTGACATGCGCGTCGTTGAATACCGTGTTCATCCAGCCGACCTGGGGGCGACACGCCCCCGGCGTGTCGCTCGCAGGCGTGCACTGCGTACGTTCCAATCCGAGTCAGTCCGGCGAGCCAGCGGTCGACAATCGAGGAAGAAACGGGCAGCGCACCTTGCGCCGGATGTCCTCGTGCACGGTCCCGTGTGTGTCCGGCGCATTCATGCGCTCGTAGCACAGCTTTGCCGCTGCGACGCGGTTGGCGACGCTCGGGTGCTGCAGCGCCATGGCCACGCTGTCGAGGCACGCGGGGAGCTCGGCGTAGAGGCGCATGCAGTCGGTCGCATTGTAGACGTGGTGGTCCATGCAGCGGTACTGCAGGAGCCAACGGAAGTGTGCTTCTGGGTTCTCTCACGCGTTCCCTCCTAAGTGGGCTGAGGGAGAGAAGAGGTGAACCAGACGTACGGTGAAAGGGTTGGAAAGGATGAGTGCGTCGAGGGCGATGGGAACTGCGCCGCGCCGGCCCTTCCCACGGCTCAACAGCTGGTTCTGCTCGTGAATTACTGTGGCGATATTGGGCACGTAGACGCCGCCGTATGAGCCACCAGAGATAACAAATTTATTCCTGAAGTACTCCTGAGATCTTGCAAATTCAATTGGGCAATGACACAAGTCTCACCCAGAGAGCTGCGGAAACAGGACGAAGAATTTCTGTAGGAAGTCGTAGACGTCGTATGCAGCTGCGCGGCTATTGTTGATGTGCGTGCCATATGAGTAGCCGACCCCAATTGGCTGGATAAAGAGATTCTGAGGCAGTGCTCAAGATCCCAGATGTACACGTACATGGTCAAGAACGATTAGGTTGTGTTTTTCTGTCCAGCGGTTTGGGTTCGCGACGAGTCCCTCTTCCTTCACCAGGCAGGCTGACTGGCCCATCATGGCGTTGTTGAGGCCCGAGGTCCCGGGACCCCCGCCGATAGTCAGACTTGGCACACGGTCAACTTGCGCCTGTGATCCAGCTAAATGGAATTATGGAAACGAACGCACATTATTGGAGCGTAAGCTGGTGTCTCCTCAGCCTCAAAATACCTGGAGGCGCTTCGTCAAGGAATCTAGGCCGGGAATGAAGGAGAACTACCAGAAATATGATCGTTTCGGGTCGACTTCTGTGTCGCCCTTGAGGCCAATGTATCCCGAATGCGAGACTGTAGAGCTATTTGCGCAGAGTCTGAGAGGCTTCGTCACAGTGTAATAGAACGGCTCGGATACAACGCCAGTGAAGGGCATGGGGAACGCAACGAAAACGACACTCGCAAGCACCGAGAACAAAAGGACAGCAGACACGAGGGTCACAGAGGAGCGCCAACTCGGAGGTTGTCGCACGAGACAGATAGACTGATTTCCGTGGGCGCTGAGAGGATGCAGCGCCTTCGTCATGGTGGTTTGCTGGAAGGAGGGATTACCACACTCATCAAATCATCACCGCCGCCGCAGCCTTGATGAGTCAGCCAATGATCAATCTTCCCGTATGAACACGAAAACTTATGTCTTGAAGGTAAGTCTCTGAACACTCAGGGACGGATGCTGAGCGCTGACGGATGGCGTATATAGTTCGTTGTATTCGTCTAAGCGAGCGATTGCGACGGACCGCACCCTGTAAGTATGGGCTGTCCACGACCGAAGCTCATCACCTCTATGTATCTATGCCATAAAGAACGGACTCTCCTCCTGTATCTGCGGGGTGCGTCAGCGCTAGGCTCTCATGAATCAAAGAAGGGGGAAAGGGGAAGATGATGAAGGAGCAAGGTCCGAAGGAACAAGGAAAGGACCACCCACCCACGGCACGTCCCCGCGCGCATAGCGCCGTGCAGGCCGCTCCCACGCGACCGCCGCGTCCGCATCCGCGGGCTTCTCCAGCCGCATCACGATGCCAAGCTCGTAGTTCGTTACCTGCGCGGGCGCGTCAGTAAGAGTCGGGCGGGAGACGCGACGGAGACGGCGATAGGGCAGTCCGCGAGAGTACGGGCGACGCACATTGAGCACCGGGTTAAACCCGCTCCCGCTGAGCGTCCCCCACGCGCTCGCCGTGAAGTTGTGCGAGCCGACGTACAGCCACGCGTGTGGCCGCCCGAGCGCCTGTTGCCCCTTGTCGTGCCCATTGCCCTTCCCCTTACCAGACCCATTCCCCGCTACCTCGACGACCTTGACATCACTATCGCTATCGCTCTCCGTGTCGCTCTCCGTGTCGCTCTCCGTCGCGTCCGGGTCCTCCTCCTCCTCCACTCTCTCCGGCGCGCGCAGCGTCCCCAGGATCATCTGTGCGCAGCTCATCAGCCCCTGCCTCTCCACGGTAAACTCAGGCAAGTAAACCGGAAGCGCACCTTCGTATGCATCCCCACCGCCCCGCTTCTGCTCCTCGCATCGCGCATCTCGAAGCCTCGCTCGGGGTCGCCCACGAGCGCCTGCATCTTGGTCCACTGCCCGCGCCGGCAGAACACCGTTCCCGCGGCCGCCTCGCCGGCAGTCGTTCCGCGCACGGTGACGAGCGTCGGGAAGAGCACGCGCGTGGGGCCTGTGGCGGGCGGGGTCTGTGGGGGTATGATTAGCGGCGTGGATGAGCAGGAGGAGGCTGGGGATGGGGAGGGGCGAGAGGAAGTCCGTGGAGGGAGGCAGGGTGCAAGCGGAAGGTGGGGGACGCGGTGGATGTGGAAGCCGAGGAAAACGGGCATGGGAACGAGTAAAGGCCAGGCGGAAGGCGAGAAGCGAGAGATGCAGAGAAAAGATATGAAGGACGAAGACTCAAAAGGATGATGGGAACGAGAGGACGGGAGAGCAGCGTAGCTCTGAAGACGAGGACGAGAGAACAGGCGCATGCTGCGCACAATGGATGCGGAGATGGCCGTGGACGAGTGTAGGGGCCGAACAGAGAGAGCGAGCGCACCTTCTTCCTTCCCCGATCTAGCCACGCCTCGAGCGCGCGCGGGCGTCCCGACGCGCAGAGGCGGAAGATTGCCAGCCACGGTGGCGTGTATGTGCCGGTGGATGAGGTCTGCGGGTCGGTTAACGGTGCACGGAGAAGGATGGACGATGAGAGGAGGAGGAGGAGGAAGCGAAGGAACGGGGAAGGACAGCGGGCCCCTAGGTGCTCGCGCATATCGAACAGCGAACAGCTAGCGGCGTCCCTACGACCACACGCAATGTACGACGCACGAGAAGATAACGGCTCCCACCCTCCCGGCGCGTATCGTCTTCGTGTTCCAACTCCAAGGGCCGTCATCGACAGTCATGCGACAAGGTACCACCGCAGCAAGCAGCCCATCATCACCACCCGCCTGATACGGGGCACGACCAACAAGCAAACGAGCAAGCGAGGAACGGGGACGAGACGACACGCACCAGACAATCCAGCTCGAGCACCACCCCGCCCTCCGTCCCCTTCCCCTTCCCCTTCGCGTCCTTCGCCTTCGCCTTGCCATTCGCGCTACTCTTCCCCTTCGCGGTCTTCGCGTTATCGATGGTCGCTTGGCGAGGGCTGTCCTCGAGCCCGCACCCGAGCGTCTGCAGGGCACGCATGAGGCGCGGCTGGGCGGTCCTAGGGTGGGGTGGGGTTAGTGTGTGCTACACAAGAAGGGAGGGAGATGATGCAAGGAGGGGGAGATCAGAGCAAGGGGATGAAGGACACCGGGCAATGGGGAAGGGCGGAGGAATGGTACGAGGCAGGGACGGAGTGGGCAGCGCGGAGACGAAGATGCAAAGACATGATGGAAGATGCAGAGGGAAGGGGAGACGAAGGGACAGTGGTGACATTGGAGAAGGCGGGGCGGAGGACGGCGCGCCCAACTGGATCCGCAGCGACGGGGATGCTGTGGGATGGAGAAACAGAAGGAAAGGAACAGAGGGAAGCAGGGTGTGACGACGGAAGAGGGCGTGGCGGGTAGCCTGACGAGGGCCGACGACAGCAGGGGAGCAAGGGCAGGATGAGGAACAGCGAAGGCGGGAGGAGCGTGCAGAGAGGCTGCGAGGTGAATGCGATGAGGAAGGGGAGGAGTATGGTGTATGAACGGCAAAATGGGAATGAAGAACGCAGAGCCCGGTAACAGCAGAAACAGAAGACACGTACCCACACACCGCGCCCCACCCCGTCCACTTCCCGGGCACGCTCGGCACCAGCGCGACGCGGACGCGCGTCCAGTCCCACCCCGCCTCGAGCGCCGTGCGCCGCTGCTTGTCCAGGTGCGAGGGCACGAGCGTGGGCAGCGGGAGAGCCGTGTGCTGCGGAGATTCGAGGTTAGCGAGAGGCAGGGGGAGGGAAGAAGAATATAGACGATGGGGAGGCGAAGGAAGGAGAAAAGCCACGCACCCCCTGCCGGCGCATGATCCCCAGCGCCTCCTCCACGCCGCCCGCGCGCAGCGCCGTCGCGAGCACCGCGGGGAATGTCTCGCCCTTCCTCTCGCCCGACGACAGGCGTGGTGCAGGCGTGTTTAGCGTCACGCGCGGGAGGTCCTGGATGAAGACGTACTGCGGGGGCGTCAGTCGCCGATCTGGGCTGCAAGGCAAAGGGAAGGGCGCACGTTCTCGACATCGCGCCAGTCATGCGGGACGAGGTTCGCGCTGCCGACGACGACGCGCAGCGCGCCGTCCGTGCCGAACAGCAGCATGTACTTCATGTGCATACATCCGCGCATCGGCGCGGCGTGCAGCGGCGGGCACACGCGCACCCACGCGGGGAATATGTTCTTCAGCTGGGTATCCTCTGCGTCGGGGTCCCTGCGAGGTGGATCAGTATGAAGGTTAAGATGAGGGAAGAGGGAAGCTACGCACGCGCCGCACGTCGCGGGATCGGTGACGAGCACAACGGGCGTTGCGGGGTCGAAGAAGCCGTACAGCCACGCGGGGTCGACGACGTACGCGCTCAGCACCGCGAACGCAAGCTCCCCGCGCGGGCCGAGCACGTCGCTCAGACGGATACTCGGCGTCTCTGTGCTCGTGCTGCTGTACCTTGTCTCGACACGCAGAACCGCGCCGTCGGGGAACGTCCGTCGCCCACCGCTCGTCGGCGTGGTCCCGGAGTCAGTGGGCCCCGCGAGCCGTGCGCGCTTCCTCGCGCTGCCCTCGCTCCCGCTGCCCGTGCCACCCCCACTTGCGTCTGACTCCGCGTCTGAGTCGCCGCTCGACCCCGGGGGCGCGGGCGGCGGGGACGGCCCGCGCAGGCGTTTCTGCCGCGCGATGCGCTCGCGCTCCATCTGCGCACGGTCCCCGAGGAGCGACAACGGGCCCGCGCCTGCCTGTGGGAGTGGGGCCACCGCTGCCACCTGGGTCGGGATCGGAATCGGAATCGGCGCTTCCACCGCCTTTGTCGCCGCACCCGCCCTCCGCGGCTTCACCGGCCGTGCCACCTCCACCGCATCATCCTCCTCGTCGCTGCTGATCACGACCACCTCCTGCTCCCAGTCCCGCGCCCGCTTATCCGACTTCTTCGCGGTCAGCTTCCCTGCTGTATTCCCCGTCTTCTTCGCAATGGTCGCCGGCTTCGCCGCAGCCGCGTCCTGCAAGCTCAGCGCAATCGCGCGCGCAAGGTCCGCGTCGTCATCCGAGTTCATCTCCAGTCGTTTTCAAGGCTCCTTGGAGCTATTTCGGGTCTTCGTGGCCTTCCTTCCAGCAGAGAGGGTAGTGGTAGTATAGAGTAGTTCGGCGCCGTTTTATAGTCGCAGTCGTGCGCCCACAAGGCGAGTGGCAACGTGGCAGAGTGGCCAGGAATGACGGTGCAGCGGGAAGTTTTCGCTGCGTCCCGTCCAGTAGCGGAACTTTCGGAGAAATAACTTGGATACAAGTCGTCTTATCCGCCTAGCGTCGTCGAGATTGCACAACCTGAAGCCAAGTGGTAAAGTGCTGTGAGGCGGACAAGAATCGGAGTAAGTGAGGAGACAAAAGCAACGATCACGTGTCTGACTGTGAACGCGCTCGTGTAACGACTCGTAATCACCGTGTCGCGTACGCGCGCGCTCACAATATTCAGCCCAGAATATACTCCGGATGACTGACGCCCCCGAGTCCCACAGCTTCAACACAACGAATTTCGCACAGACAAGGCAAGGCAAAAGGGTAGCACTGGGCTGTTCGATGTCTATTCACAGCACAGCTGGCACTATTATAGATGAAGCAGGAGCACGACTAATAGGTGAGATACTGTCCGTGTGTCTCGCAAAAGGCACTGTGAGAGCGAGCTAGGTAAGGATAGCGGAGAACAGCTCATAGCTTGGTCATCGCCCAGTGCTGGTTGACATTGTCATCCAACGCCGCGCAGTCCCAAATTTGGACCTACACGACGATGAGCTCGAGTAACATTAAGGCAAAAGAAACTGACGGGGTTGCCGGCTTTGGCCTTCCCGTCCGTGAGGTCAAGGCACATCTCAGGGTGCGACCCGTTCCCGGCCCACCGGATCTGCTGTCCAGACGCCGTGAACTTCTGGTTCGTGTTCCCCTCCGCGCACTTCCAGACCTGCACCTTCGTGCCGTTGGCGACGACGCCGTCGGTGACGTCGAGGCACATCGCGCCGCCGAAGGTCGTGATCGTGGCCGCCGCCTTGGAGTTGGGCGTGAGGGCCGTGCTCCACGTGGCGTTGCCTGCGCCACCGCGTAAGTACACTGCAGTGGGATAAGAGGGGCTAGCGCTCACCGGCGGCAAACGTGCTGGTGAAGTTGCCGCAGTCGACGAGAGCGACCGCCGCGTGGCTCTTGTCAGAGGCGGCGGCCATGCAGAACGGCGAGGCCTTGTCGTCCTCAGAAGCTGTGCGCGCGTCAGTGGGCATAAACGCGCGGACACTGCGGCGCTTACCTTCCACAGCGATGATGCTGACCGTCTTGACCGTGCTGGCGCTGGTGCTGATGCCGTCGCTGAGCGACGCCGCCGCCGCCGCGACCTTCTTCACCTCGGTCGGCGCGGGCGCCTCTTTCTGCGTCGTGGTCTGCTTCTGCGCGGCCTTCTTTGTGGTCGACGTCGTGACCGCCTGCTGCGTGGTCGAGGTCGTCTTGGGCGGGGCCTGCTTGGTCGTGGTGGCCGGGGGAGGCTTGTCCCCGCCGTTGTCGTTGCCGTCAACGTAAGACCACGAGGCGTGGATGAGGCCGATACCGAGGTCGCCCGTGAGGTACTCGAAGAGCCCCTTGGTCAGGTCGATCTGGCCCCACTGCGGGCAGCTCGCGCACTGTGCCGCGTGAGCGGAGGCACATAGGGAAGGCGGGACGACATACCCTGTCAACGCAAGTGGCGACGGCAGACTTCCCGTTGTAGTTGATGCGCAGCTTGCGGCCACAGCAGCCAGAGCCGTCACCGAATTGCTATTTCCCTTGTGTTAGATCCACGCTGATACAAGAGACGGATCGGATGTACGTCGTAGCCCATTGCAACTAACTGCAAATGAATATGTTAGCACAGATAGGAGGGACAGGCAAGGTTACGCACAAAGTCGCCATCCTGGTGGTTTTTGCCGGTGCAGGCGTCGCTGAGTCAGCTCACATTAGAAGGGACTGTAGAACGGGGAAAGAGTGCACGTACGCGCCGGTGTCGGTGTTGTACCAGGTCATGTCCTTGCTGGCAAAGCTGTCCCGCTTCTCGATATACTCGGTGCCGTTGGCCAGACGCATTGCGATGCCGTTGTGACGGCGGCCCTCGTGGGAGCTCGCGGTCGCGACGACGGCAGCGGAGAGGACGAGCGCGAGTCTGGATGCGGCGAGCATTGTAGAATGAATGAGGGCTTGAAGGAGCGTGGATGTAAGGCGATGGGGGTAGTGTGAGGGGGAGGAAAGAGGGTGAAAGCTGTGCCTGCTCCTCCTTTTGTACTGCGGCGAAGCATACCCGTAGGCGAGCCCCGGATGTAACATGACGGCATACTGCGGCGAGGACCTTGGCGAGCTCCACCGCCGATTGCCATTGGTGCCTATTTTAATATTCTGCACAAGGTTTTTAGCTTCATGATCAGGGACAGGTGGATTCAGGGTTCTAGCAACACAGTATGACATACAGGCTCCAGCGGTGAGCGTCGTGGTTCAAGCACATAAAACATATGTACTAGTAAGACGGCACTGTGAGCTCATTAGGTAGCTAGAATTATGCATCCTGCCACCAGCGAGCATTCTGTCCGTTGAGGGTGGTCAACTCTATCAGATTCTATGTTCTGCAGCGTGCAAACCCGACGGAAGTCAAGACATCACCGTTGATCTCGAACGACGCCTAAGCGACATGGGTCAGGTTCCGTTTGCACGCCTAAAACATGTACCATTGCTTACCCTACCACATCATGAAGTATCTAGGGAACAGTTGAATAGTTGAGGAATAGGAGTCCTTTTGTGCACAACAGTTCTGGTGCCAGTGGCTGCCAGTGGTCAAGAACACAATTAATCCCGAGTCGAAGAACTTCGCGCAAGCGCGCTTGGCCGTCGTTTACAAACGTTCCGCACCAACTAATTTGCCGGCGGGCAAAGCCTAAAAAATTGCATAACTTGAACGGGTGTCGATCACTGCACCTGCACTTTGCTGTTTCGATCGCAGCCGCAGCAAGGTGGTATTGAGCCAAGTAGATTTGTTCAGGATCTTGAATGAGCCAAGCATCACCGCAAAAGCCTTTACTGTTATATTGGGCATGAGTATCAGTAATTGAGGTTACTTTCGGGCGAGACCTCTTCTTAAACTGTAGGAATCAGGTCATCACCGAAAGAACTCACTGCGACCCACATATCGGCAAGAAATCTGACAAAAAGCTCAGCTCTTGCAGCAATGATTTATCCAGAAAGAAATTGGAATGCACCGGAAGCAATCGTTTCGGCTTTCCAAGGTCTGCGGAGGCGTTGAAAGGTTAGCGTGCGCGTTCGAAATTTGATTGGCTCGTATTGGGCACGTACATACTTCGGTCGGAGATGACGCGAGACTCTAGCCAGAGTCCGAATCCGAGTCGCTTCCACCATTCCGTGGGCCGTCGGAACCACCGAAGACGTCGCTGCCAGACTCAACCAGCCTCGATGCAAGGAGAGTCTTTCCACATACTCTTGTAACCACCGGACCGTATCCGTGGCCCAAATCCTCGAAGAGCTTGACAACAGATTTGAGGAGAATTTTGTAGTTGTTGTCTCCGTCCTTGGCGCCCCAGTCTGCGGTCGAAATCATGGTGTGGGTTTGTGAGATCATCCGTGATAACCTGAAGTGACATAGAATGGAAAACATAACTGGACGCAACATATGCGAGCATCCCGCCCTTGACAAAATACTGGCCGTGCGAACTAGCGGGGCCCTTCTCCAGAGCAAGCGTGCCATCTATTGCGGAGGCAGGTGCGGTCCAGATATGGGCAGGACCTGGCGAGGTGCCCAGCCGTAAAACACCGCAAGATACGCGCACTCAGCGCAACAGGAACGGACCTCGGAACAAGCACTGTGAGAGTGTCGGATAGTGGATGTATGCGTGTCTAGACATACTTGGAGGTTTCAGGGTCAGAAGATGCTCGACGCCGGGTGCGCTGGTGTGATATGACGAGTAGAGAGAGTATATGCGTCTTGCATGAGCGCCACGAGTGCACTGTGAGAGTGTCAGATGGTGGATATATGCGCGTCTAGACATCCTTAGAAGCTTCGGGGTTAGAGGATGCTCGACGCCGGGTACGCTGGTGTGATATGATGAGTAATAGAGTGAGTATATGCGTAAGTGTGGACGTACGTGACCGCTCCCGGTGTCCCTGACGTGCTCGACTCGGTCTCCTCCGACAGTCTGCGCTGCATTGATCTTGATGCACGGAGGCCGGTCGATGATCGGGGTTCATCGCGTCCCGCAGCCTCATGGGGCGCCAGTTTATCCCTCGGTGAGACTTGGAGGCGACATTGCCCATGGGAAAGCCGGTGCGTCGTTGTGCTTGGGGAGCACATGCTGGACTTGAGCGTACTCGTGTCGGTTTCACGCGCCTGCTGCGCAGCGAGTCGAAGCTGGAGGAAGGTCAGGAAGGCCCCGAAGCCGATGGCAGTTGCAAGACAGCGCACGCGTTTGATTAGAAGTCCCCAGTCCTAATCGTCCTTGGAAAGTTCGCCGATGTCCAATGACTCGCCGAGGGATTCTGTCGAAGGCGAGTTCGTACTTTTGCTTTCGCGCGGAGCCTGCTTCAAGCGAATCAAGCCTGAGTTCTGGCTGCTTCATTGGCTTTGTAGGGTGTCAGTGCGTGGGAGTTCTACAGCGAGGTACGCACACAGAGGTCATTCGACGGGAGTGCCTGCGCCAGCGGGCAGGGAGAGAGAAGTCGGCATGATGCTTGCGGAAAACAAGCGGAAAAGAGGCGCGTTAACACAAGCTTCAATTCATTGGATCACCGTTCGGTGCGTGTATCCGAAGGCTGTGCACCTGTATGCACGTATGTACATCGGCATCAGTCGGCCCGCTCAGGCCAACTCTTTGCGCGTTGTCTTGTCGAAGTTGTCGTTGTCTTGTCGCCGCCGCTGTCGGAAACCTGTCCACACCGGGCACTTGTACAAGGAAAGCTGCGGAATGCTATCTCCTCTGGGAGCGTCCCGCTACCTGCCTGCTATGACGGCTTATCATACCATCCTGGAATCCGCAAATCTCACTGAATCGTTTGGGGACGTTTGCCTCTCCCTGGCCCGTGAGTCTCCCGATGCGCGACCGAAAGCCGCGAAACTCACCAGCTTTCTTAGTTATATAGTCCTCGGTACCGGCTGACCGTGCGATCTTTAACTTCCCTCTGCTAGCCCTGCAAACTCCGATCGATGGACAACTTAGATTCCAAGGAGCTGTTGTTGCAATAAGTCTTTCTCCTAAGTTGGTCATTTCATCAAACCGTTTTCTGAAAAGCCGTCCCACAGCGCTAGCATCTGGGCTTGGAAATCATTGCAGGCTTTGTTGAGGCTCGAGCGCGCCGCCGCCGCAGGCTTGGCTGGCCACGCCACAGTAGCGTACTCGCGGACGCCGCGCCTTGGCCCCAGGTAAAAGATTGATGCGGTGGGCACAAAGGGGTACATATCCCAGTGATTATGTGCCGATTGTGTTGCGGCAGGTTGCAAAACTCGACCGCAGATCTTTTCAGCGAGTTGCTTCATCCTCCTTGTGCAGTGTACAGAACACAGACCTTCATTGAAGTTTACGGGAGGTGTGTGAAACAGGGATCGCTTGTCCATCGGATCGTTGATGGACAAGTTGTGAAATGCACGCGGGGCCGTCGCGGGCTGATAAGGCCGTCAATTGATGGTGACCAGGTCAACCAACCAACCCTCCGCCACACTCCACCTCCCCTCCTCCACGTTCCCCTCCTCATCGTCGGCGTCTTCAAGCCCACATCCACGCTCCTTCTCTCTCCATTCCTTCCATCATGTTCGCCTCCTCCACCTTCGCCCTCCTGCTCACCGCTGCGCTCGCCGCCGCGAGCTCCCACCAAGGCCGTACCAGCCACAACGGCATCGCGATGCGCTTCGCCAACGGCACCGAGTCCGTCGAGAAGCGCGACAGCTTCACCAGCAAGCCCATGACCTGGTACCCCACCAACACTGGCGCGTACGTGCACCTCTCCCTTCCCCTCAGTTCTTTTCCCTGACCTGACCTTGCTGGCTCCAGCGACGCCTGCACCGGCAAAAACCACCAAGACAGCGACTGGGTGCGTTATCTCTCGGTATTCCTCCTGTGCATACTGACCCCGCCACGCAGTATGTCGCCATGGGCTACGACGTAGAATCTTCCCTTCCCGTACCAGCGTGGATCTGACTTGTGGCGCTATGTAGCAATTCGGCGACGGCTCTGGCTGCTGCGGGCGCAAGCTGCGCATCAACTACAATGGCAAGTCCGCTGTCGCCACCTGCGTTGACGAGGTTCGTCCCCCCCCCCCCCCCCGCCTCTCCCGCCTGCGTGCCCCGCTGACCCGCATCCGCTTTGACTTAGTGCGCGAGCTGCCCGGAGTGGGGCTCAATCGACCTGACGAAGGGGCTCTTCACGTACCTCACCGGTGACCCCGGCATCGGCCTCATCCGCGCGTCGTGGTCGTACGTCGACGGCAATGACGGCGGCAACAACAACGGCGGCGGCAACAACGACCAGACGACAACGAAGAAGACCACGACGAAGAAGACGACGACCGCGCAGAAGACGACGACCAAGGCGAAGCCCCCGCCGCCCACCTCGACGTACACGCCCCCCAAGGAGACGCACACGACGACGTCGGAGGCCAACTTCGTCGCCGCCGCGAAGTCCACGTCCACGTCCGCCAAGCCCAAGCCCTCTTCGTCCGCCAAGCCCAAGCCCTCTTCCTCCGCTAAGCCCAAATCCTCCTCCGCCGCGAAGCCCTCCTCCTCCTCCGCTGCTGCGGTAGTGCCCACCACCTCCGCCACCAAGGCCGTTGGCAACGTCGGCAACGTCGGCGGCGCGAGCTTGCCCGCGGGCGACAGCGACAACACGCCCGCGGCGCCGCTGGGGGGCGCGCTGACGGGCGGGAAGACTGGCGCCGCCACCGCTCTCGGCCCGAGCGCGTTCTTGGCGAGCGCTGCCGTGTTCGCTGCCGTCCTGGCGCTTTAAGTTGGGCGCTGCAATGCCCGACAGACTCGACAGACGAAGACTCGACGACTCCCTCCGACTCCGACACCCACTCTAGACCACACACACACTGATCCCTGACTCGATGATACCCACTGTCCCATCTTATTCTTTTCTATTCCCACTTCCACTTCCCCCTGCCCGGCGCGGCACCCCCGGCGTGGGACCCTCGACGCGTCCCTGCGTGTGGGCTCTCGACGAGTCCCATGCGCGTAACATATGATCTCACTGCGCGTAACATATGTATCGCCGCCTTGTTGCTACTACTACAACTACTGACTGAGTAATCAATACTTGATGTTGCTTGATTGGTACGACGCCCGAAGACAACGCGGATGGTCTGGCGTCAATCCTGCGCCATGGCCATGGGGGGAGGGAGTGAGGGCGAGGGACGATTTTTCTTTTGTAATACGAAGAACGAGTACCCAAAAGCCCAAATCGGGAAATCGGATTAGTGTTACGGCCGTGTAAAGCCGAGGTTCAACTTTTATCTCCACGACATCCTGATAAGTTTTTTTCCACATCCCCGGCTTCCCATGCTGATATTTTGGTGTCAAATTTCTCATTGTCGGTCTAGCGGAGCTGAAAGCCTGACCATCTCTCTCGAAAAGATGGAAGAACACTGGAAGTGTCGGAAAAATCCTAAATAGCCCTCAACGGCACTAGACCTCTTGAGTGCCGTCGCAAGGCCACTTGGGTTCAAGTGGCTTGCAGCACGGACGTCAGGTTCACGTAATCAGGCTCAAGGACCGGCCCGGCTCTCAAGATGTCTTAAGGTTCCGGATGCCGAATGACCTCGTAACATGCCTCAAGGTCTACTGAGCCACCGCTTGGTCCAGAGGACAGCAGCGCTATTCCCACTGGTTATTCCATATATATCTACAATATATATCTACAACCAACACAAGAATTGTAACATTTGTTATATTCAGATTTGTACATAGATACAAGGTAATCATGACCAATGAAAGGAAAGGCGGCGCGCGGGAGTGGCGATCAATACTGGGCAACAGGTAGAGCGCATAGAGACGTCGAAGGGGAGGAGTCAACATACCAGTGTTGACACTGGTACTGTGGGGGCGGGAGACAGACGAACGAGGTACAGTGGAAGAGTAAAGAGGAGAAGCAGGACAAAATAAGACGCACCGGTGTACTCCTGTGCCATCCATCTCGTTTCTGACGATCAAGCGCTAGATGTGATCAGAGTCGCCGGGTGGACAAGATTCAGGCAGGTCAGATCACGAAGCGGTCGAGATGGGGAGAGGCGCACATAGTCTGGCCGACGCCGACTGGGGTTGTGAAGATGTCGTCGGGATGTGGGTGGTGGTGGATGAGAGGAAGAGAGGTGGGGCCCCATCGCCGCAGGCTCATGGTTGATATAGGCCCATAGCCAAACAATGACATCATCACTCCACCTTTCTCACTCCGCGCTTGCCCCGCGCTACCAGCCAACTTACGACTCTTAACAAACTCTTAACGTGCCTACTTATCCGCAATCATCCTCGTCGTCGTACAGAATCGAATACGACACATTTTTCCGACTCAGAACCCGAGCGGGAAGCCTGCCGACATCAGAGGCTCCGAGCCTCGAGGTCCCTGCCCCCGAATCGTCCCAGGGTTGAGCGTGCACCGCTCTCATCTCTCTCAAATACGGTGCTGGGCTCCGCGCCCGATCCATCGCTTTCCCTCGATAAACATCTGTCAGCCATTGAATATTGAGGGATGTATCGACGAGATTGTCTAGACACAAACAGGCAACAAATGGGTCACAGTGAGTTTTGTCATTTCTTCAATCCAGCGCCAACCTGCTATGTCACAGACTCGGGTATCTCGGTGTTAATAATATTGGCTAGATTTGCCATGTACTAGTGGGAAAATCAAATATCTCTCCTGCCGTCTCAAGGCCCTTCAAGTCCCAGATACCTCGAAACAGCTTGAGACTCATCAGCATGCCTCGCGCCGACTTGAGACAGCTTACGAGGCGTCCCTTGATGCCTTGCAGCCACTTGCAGGTCGTCTCGAGGTCATAAGTCGCCTTAAGGCGTTGCAAGTAATTTGGCATTTTTCCGACAAGTTCAACTTCAGAAGTTTACAAGCTTACATAGTAGTTGAAGCTGTCACATCATCCCGTCTTCACCTCTCCCGGACACAAGATTACCGTCGATGTGTCGCTCATAGACTTTACGAACAGAGCGAAACAGGCGACACTCGAAGTTAACTTGAGCTTCACCAGATAGGAATTGCCGCGTGTCACGTGTCTGTTTTATCGATCGTGCGGAATCCACAGCCACAGCGTGACGCCGACTCTTGCCAAACGTCCACTGTGACTCAGACGGAACTTTGCAGGCACTTTTCTTCCTCCTTTCATCTCAAACCACCATGTCTGGGCTCAAGGTGAATATCTGGATGCACGGAAGGTCGCTTTCCTCGGAAGGATCCATAAACAGAGGCCAAGGGGTACCCACTCTCGAAATCTCCTACACGGAGTCCTAAAAGTGAATTAAGCTGCTCCGGGCCCCTCCCTCCCTCTTTACGTAAGCGCACAGCCACTCCAAAAATGGCAATTCCCATCAATTTCTTCTCGGATTGAGCCCAAAATCACCCAGCGCGCATCTACAATGAGACCTTGTTGTTTAGATATGCTCTTGAACCCACAAGAGCTTATTTCAGACAGTTTAGACCAGAAATATTGATGTAACAATCTCAACTGTATGAGTCCACATCCCTTGGGATCAGCCTCCATCTTCCTGATTCTGGCCGAAAAAAGTCCACCATCAGCTCAGCGGAATAGGAATCAAGAAAAAAACTACTGGATGACCACCTAAAAAAGGCAAGAAAATATTTTTATCAGTGCAAACACGTTATTGGGCCGGTCCGCAACTTTGTCCAAAAAGTGAAATAAGGACCTCGGACCCCCCCCCTCCCTCTGACACCATGTCTCGGCATTCTCCGGCGGGTACCTCTTGGGCCAATCTATGCTGCAGGAACGAGCGCCGTTCCGAGATCAAGATATTCATTGCGATGCCGCCTGGCGTAGGGCAGAGCACGCCCGAGATGCATCTGAATCAGTGGACTGAGCGGTTCATGATTGACATCGCAGACGACCTCAAGCACACGCGCAGTTTTGGCTGCGAGGTCTGCGGTACATACCTTGACAGCGCGTTCGAGTTATCACGGTCTTGACCTGTATCGCAAATCTGCAGGCGAGGCTTCGCGCGAAACCTTCTGGAACGTCATCCACTGGACCCCCGTTCCCGAGCCCGCCATGACCGTCTGGGTGCGCTATTCTTCAATTCCAGGCCTCCCAGGCCGCATACATTCAGCTTATCGAACGCAGGGATTCGCGCTGTGCAGCGCCAATACCCCGTGCATGGAGTACATGCGCGCGCGCGACGTCCGTGTCCTCGTCCTCCAGCAACCGCCTCCGCACTTCATGTCTCCGCCGCCCGCGCCCCTCCGCCTCAACGCGCCGCTCGAAGCGCGCCCCGAGGGCTTCATCGCGCCGCTCTCGAGCACATGTGCGTGCTGTCGCGACGACGCCACCGGCGCCGCAGACTTCGAAATGAACAAGTGCGCGGGGTGCCATCTCACGCGGTGTGTCGGACACCGTTTTTCATCCCTAATGTCGCGCTGATCAGGGCTTTCGCGTCGAGGTACTGCAAGTAAGCTACGGGAGCCTTGAAGCCGCTATTCTGACGCTGATTTTATTTCGCAGTGTGGCGTGTCAACGGGGTGACTGGCCGCGGCACAAAAAGGTGTGTCGCAGATCTGCGGGATGCTGGCACTGCGTTCATGACCACTGTAGATGTGCAAAGCCGTGCGGCAGGTAAAGAAGGTTAAACGTCGCAGATGACCTTGCCCTCTTGCATGCCCTGCTTAGCATATCCCTGCTAATACATTTTTTCGGATGAATCTCAGCGACTTGGACTACGAGCGCTGCAGCATGCTGGTTCCTCCTCAACTGTACAATTGCGTCTGTTGACCAGTGGCAGACCACGGGGTGTGGTGGTAGGAGTGGTCCGAGAGCCGGAACACGTAATTACTTACTTACTAAATGGGTCGAGCGTTCAATTTTGACGAGGTCACCAAGAGGTCACCGTCGGTCATTCAACTGAACGTTGATGACTCTGGAAGAAACTTGGGCTTTCCTCTATCGAATTATGTGCAGCCAAATTCGTTGTCCGATCGCCCTTCGCCTCCAGGCTCCAGTTGATCCCAGCGCTCTTGCCTGAGCGCTCATACAAGATTATTGTGATGTTATTATAGCTTGGAGTCATGGAGTTCGGACTGTTTTGAAAAAGCGGAACAACAATGACATATACAAAGCATTGGAATGCACTCATCATCATGTACACCATCCTACCTATTGCATACTATGTACACTATCAGAGCCGATACCTACAGTACTTATCAGCGGAGACCGCCAAACGGAAATGCCATGGTCATAATAATTGAGGACTACTAGCCCCACTACCCTTCCCTCGAAGGCTGTGTACTGTCGGCGGAGTCCCCTACAGGCTAGCGACAAAGGGTTGAGTCTTGAAGTTGATACAACATTGATACTCACTCTTTTCCAATCTACGGTATCTCTACCCGGAGGACCAAGTGAAATGCTGGCCTGTGTGCCTTCTGTGGGCCGGGATACCGGAAGATGCATCAAAAATGATTCGGGCTGCCGTTTCAGCCTGGGTGTTCTCATATTCAGGGTGACCATGAAGCTGGTGGTGTAACTGTATGTTAGAACAGCCTCAGTCACCGGCACTGGGTGGAGAGTGCGATAATACGTACAGCTTGCCGAGAATGTAAACGCTGCAGGTCTTAGAGTCAGAATGGTTGAGTTTGGAGTGACTAGGAACATACAAAGCGATATGGTAGTTTGTATCCGTGAATCTTAGAAACAGAGCGAGCTCCACAGTGGCCGCGACGACTGTAACTGTACCAGTACGAAAGGTGTTCATAATCAGCCTGTTCAGTAGAGTGTCGGTCTCAGATATCCACAGTCCGGATTTAGCATTTCGAAGCTGGATTTACTGATAAGCTTTTGCATCGGATGACGACGAAAGAAGATCATCCTACAATCCAGATCATGGTGGCCGCAATCAAGGTGTCTGTGACTAGTGCTCCTGCTAACCAGAACTAGCAAAGGTCCTCCAGGTCAGCAACATCATTTGAAGTGGAGCTTGAATCCCTCGCCGTAAATATGGGATGCATTTCCAGTAGCCTCTCTTGTGTAAGGTTCTCTTCGATCTGTAGAGGAAGATGATAATGTGTGGAGAGGTCTGGACCAGAAATAACATACAATGATTGCTCCTACGATGGCTGCAAGACTTTGGGCTAAACCGAGCTGGGACGATCGAGCATCAGTTCGGGGAATTCTAGGGGTGCAAGATTTACCAAGACTATCAGAATAGCAAGCAGCCGTGTCACTTTAGTATTTCCCAAAGCCCAAATCCGGCTATGGTTAGCCAATGAGTGGCTAACAGGATGTAGATGCAGGACCATACAATGCATAGAATATCTGAACGGCAACGGAAACTGAGTTTGAGGCAGGTCAGCAATCGAAATGAGGAGGGCAGAGGACTAACGGAGGCCACAGAAGATCGTCGCCATTACAGCAGTCCATGGGGCGAGCTGGAAAGAGGACGGATTGCCCCAGTTATCGATCATGTACCACCATGCCTCGTGAGTCCCGAATGCGGTCTGTGTAAGGTCCACTGCAAACATAGTGTACACTGACAAGGAAAAACAGTGAGCAAGCCCTTCAATACTCGCCAAGCCCATACCGAAGAGCTTGACAATAATCCGGTCTCGAGGAAAGTTGCGCCAGTAGGTGTCTGCGTCTCCTCAGGAAATCAAACGGAGGGCAGATCTAAATACTGCTTACATGTTTGCATGGTGAGAACCCCCATCAGCAGCCAGTTGAACGAATTTCCTAAGAACTGTAATATGTGAGCCTCCTCGTCATGTCATAATAGTCGACATTGCTCACAAATGGCCCGATGCTGGAGGAAAGACGACTTCAGAAAGGGTAGTGACACACGAGAGCAAGATATGACCAACGCAGTGGCTGCACTTGGAATAATGACGGCCGCTGGTTGGGAGCTGCCTATCTGTGAGGGGTCGGACATGATGAGAGGACCGAAGTAGCTGTAGGAGTGGTAGGTGTAGTGTGGGTCCGTAGTCCGTTGGGGGCTTGGACTTACCCACTCACTCCGTAGCTATGGCGGGCCTAGCGGTGATTTAAATGTCAAAATGCGGAGCTGTGGTCATAGTTCAGCAAATCTCGATCAAACCATACGCCGCGCAACAAATGGCCGTGCGGCAACGTGATCCTTGCGATTAGAATGGCCGCGCTAGTTATGGCCAGTCGGAGCCTTCAATGGCCAAAACCCATACATTTAACTTGCATTTAACATTCGGACTGGCCATATACACTGTAACCCCTGAGTCTGTGATGATGCAGTCGACGACGCCAGGGACGAGTGATAGATCTTCCGATATCTTTGAGAGTTTGAGACTCATTGAGCCTGAAGCAAGGCTAGCCGGAGTACCCGAAAGCCTTCAAAGGGAGAACAGTGGTCGAGGGAGGGAGTGACGTGGCAGCCAAGCATGCCATCGCAATCGGAGATCAATTGATCCGACGGGATACCTATATATAGGAGCACTTTTGACTTTGCGCGGCTCGGTAAGGAGTTCGATCGCCGCAGGCTGGTTCTTCTTGAGTTGCTCCGCCCACCGTGCTCCCTGCTCGCCTTTGTGTCTCGCCCAGTCCAGAACACCACACCGTGCTCCTCAATGCCCCCGAACATCAACAGCACCTCGTCCGTAATATTCTGTGAAGCCAGGCTGCAGGCGTCCACTTTACCTCCAATACTCGTCGTTCATTTTCTGGACCTGACGAGGGCATCACGCTGGCTGCTATTCCACTACTAAACTGCGGACCCAGAGAAGACGTAGGCCCTCGGCTAGGCGGCTAGACCCACCGCCGACCAACAGCCAACTCGCCGATCGGCCGGGTACTTGCTTTACGGTATTTTTCGCACTCCTGTCAAATTCAATGAAAAAGTACAATAAAGTTCAAGCGAATGCGGCCGGGCAGGTTTCAAGTTGCAGCAAATTGGGAAAGGGACGGGGAACAGGCGACGAGAATATTTCAATATCTATGGCACAAGGCGCATATTGCCGATCACGGGTTGATCACCGATCATGATGAACATAGGACTCCGGGCCGAGGTGCTCCCGTACGGCTTACGTCTGACCACTTGCTGCGACCTGCCTCTACACATGTATACGGACACTTGGATGGACGATGTACGAAAAGCTCTCCGTCTCTCGTTCTGGGACCAGGCAATCTTACCCTTCCTTCCTAGTTGGCCCGCGGCAACACCGCGGAGTGCCAGTTGCGAGGCGATAGACGGGAATCATGATCATGATCATGATGCACCCCACCGACGCCCACACATTCGACGGGCTCATATGGCCAGAACACTCTAAACGGTCGAGAAGGCGCGTAGGCATCCAATCACGGAAATTATTGCCCCGCTTTCTAGATGGACTTCACGACAGGATCTTGGATGGATGTCAAGCCCCGATCCTACTTAAATCGTGCGGAGCTATGCTTTTTATCACGCCTCTGCGCCGGAGTACGCTCGAAATGACCGCTGCGCTCGAAGATGTGCTGGGACACGCGTTTGATTTCGTGATCGTAGGTGGGTGTATCTTCAATCTTGTCTGCGTTGGAGTCGTCTCAGAAATTGACTTCCTCAGGCGGTGGGGTACGTAACTCTCTAGCCCTCCGCGTCCCGCGAGCTCACATAACAAGACCTGCGGGCTTACGCTGGCGGCAAGACTGACGGAGGACCTTGAGCGCTCGGTACTTGTTCTCGAGGCGGGGCCAGCGAATCTGGATGATCCCAACATCCGTCCGGAGGCTTACTTCTGAGGCTCTGGACTATCACTCACACTCATCTGCCAGTGACCCCTGCTCTATTTGGCCTCCATACGAACCACCCTCAGTACGATTGGAGCTTCCAGACGGTGCGTCACGGAAGTTCGCGGCTGAAAATCGGATCTTATTGAATCAAGCCCCTTACCTTAGGTGCCGCAGAAAGGTGCCATGGGACGGAGTCTTTATTTCGGCCGGTAAGCCACATACTGTCGACGATCCAGCTCTGACATAGATGCAGCGGCAAGGGCCTAGGCGGCACGTCTGCAATAAATCTGTTCCAGTACCATCGCCCCGCCAAATCAGACATCGATGGTACGTCCCAAGCACCTTGTTACCCGCCGAGCGCAAACATGCACAGCCTTCGAGACCCTGGGCAATCCTGGGTGGAACTGGGACCTTCTGCAGAAATACTATGCGAAGGTCGAGACTTTCGTTCCTCCGTCAGTGGACCATGACACGATGAAGTTTGATTTGAATGCGCGTGGCTCTGAAGGTGAGTTACCCAAGCATACTTTCAATACGTTCGGACTCACTCTGCAGGCCCCATTGGCGTTGGGTATGCGGTGACACTCTCCGGTCTAGAAAGCCCTTATCACGAGGTTTGTTGATCAGTGCATGAAAAAAGGTTTCTTCACAAGCTCCCGGTGAAATAGACCCTCAAGAATTTCGGGATCACCCGCGAAGACGAGCCAGTACGTGGCAATCTCCTCCCGCTGACCGTGGTTTCTGACGTTCGAAAAAGTTCTCCGGCAATGTAGATATATAGTTCCGCACTCTATCCACGTCTCACGACTGTTAGACCCTTGGAACGTGGCTGACTCCACTGTCTGTTCATCCCACGAAACGTATTCGCTCGTATGCTGCCAATGTACGTCTGAACTTCCCACCTCGATCCGGAGTTGCATCGCTGACCGCGCTGTCTTAGATGTACTATCAGCCCAATGCCGCGCGTCCCAACTTGACTGTGCTCGTCTGTGCACACGTCACTAAAATCAGATTGAAAACGAATGGCGGAGTCTCCACTGCCGAGGCCGTGTGCTTCCGACACAGCGGGAACGACTACGAGGTCCCTGTCAAGAAGGAGGTTATATTATCCGCCGGGTAGGAGCTTCTCGGGTGAAGCAAGTGCGGTGCTAAAATATACGCTTGCATTGCGTCGTCAGTACCGTCATGTCCCCACAGGTGAGTCAATACCATACCGGCCGCTTACACCTCCTCACGCAGGGATGGATCACATAGATTCTCGAGCTGTCGGGCATTGGAAACCCCGCCATGTTGGGTAAAGTTGGCATCGAGGTCCATGTTGACCTTCCCGGCGTGGGCGAAAATGTCCAGGAGCATATTCAGAGGTAGCTTCAGCCTTCCGGCGCTTTCTCCATGGGCTCTCTAATCAGGACTCGTCCCACACAGCGGATCCTCGTACCGTGAGCTCTCCCTTATAACAGAGCGACAGCAACCTTAATCCGCATTCCCATCAGAAATTCGAGAAGACAAGGAAGATGCGTACAACACATTTGACTGCCTGAGCGACCCCAAATTTGCCGCGGCTCAATTTGCCCAGTAGTGCGTAACCCGCCATCTTGCATAACCCCCCATCTATATTGCCTCCGTCTGATATCCCCTATCCAGTAAAAGCGAGGGAACGGGCGTGTGTGGTATGGGCCCTACATGCATGACCTTTGCATCTCTTTCGACCATCGCTCCGAACGACGCCGAGCGCCTACAACAGGCGCTGGAGCAATCCATCGCGTCACGCGTCGCCTCTGGCGCCTGCACTCCCGCTCTGGAAAAGCAGCTTCGCATCCAGCTTGCCCGTATCGAAAGGGGAGAGCCCGAGCTCGAGATGGTGCTGGCTCAAACCTTTTATACCAAACCAAGTTAGTTGCTTCGGACGTTATCCCGCTTTTTGCATATGACTTGCACTGACGCGCATAGACCCACCCGAGCCTGGCCGTAAATATATCACCCTTCAGATCTTGCTCAACCACCCCATTTCACGGGGGACAATTGTAAGTAACGTCTCAGGCATATATAGTAGTTCCAAGGGACTTCTCATTGCTCGCCCTATATAGCATGTTGCATCGAACGATCCCTCCCAGCCCCCGGCCATCGATCCACACTACTTCGAGTCGGAACACGGTAATTTAGTGCTTTTCACTATGCATATCATACCCACTTTCACCCGACGCAGACCTCAAGATGTTGGTTGAGCTAATCAAGTTCAACCGTCGCCTGGTGCAGCAGGAGCCGCTACGCAGCATTGTGAGCGGTAAGCTCCCGGAATTTCGATCTCTCGGCCCGTCCACTGGACTGCGCAAACCTGACCCTTTATCAGACGCAGAAGTCAACCCTGGCCCAGATTACCAGACGGACGAGCAGATTGGGGGTATTTATATCTCCTCATCATGCATGGGAAATTATTGAATTATATGTCTCGCACTGGCAGAATGGTTAAAAGCGCATTTCACCTCAACCTGGCGTTCGTTCTCTGATCCTACTCCTGCGTAATTTGGTACTAAAGTCTGCTAGATACTGCCGGCTCGTGCTCAATGCTGCCGCTGGCTGATGGCGGCGTGGTGGACCCACAGCTGAAGGTCGGCAACCTTGTCTTCCACTAACATGCCCTCGGCACACTGATGTTCTCCAGGTCTACAAGACCACGAACATACGGGTCATAGATATTTCGATCATCCCGCTTCACGTTGGAGCCCATACTCAGGGTGTGTACACTCAATTCCTTATGTGATTTTGCCGACCTTCGTTCCCGGCAGCAACGGCCTATGCTTTGGGAGAGCTGGGTATGCCATTTCTTTGGCTCTGATTACGGGCTCATTCGGTTCCCAGGAGCGGATATCATCAAGGGCAAAGTCCTCCTAGGAGGCGATAGTGCCATCGCCGACTAATGGGACCCGTTCAAAGATAGCTCAAAGTCACCGAGGCCCCTAGCCTTGGTAGCCTCAGTTAGTTTAGGTTCAGCCGAAATGGGAAATTTTGGGTTCAAATCAGTGATCCAACCTGCGCCAAAATGACTCGCAGGATCAATGTATATTACATTGTCAGCATGCAACCCTTGAGAGGAGTTTTCATGTAATCCACGGCTGTGGAGATGGAAAATCGGATAGATAAATCCAGCCAACTGTTGGATCCGGTTATTCCAGCTCAGTGGGCTCCTATTGAGCAATCCAGAAAGGGCTTCTTCAATTATCTAAATGTCGTTACATGTATCCTGACTCACCACGCAGCTCGCTCGCGCCCGCTCACGCCGTCCCAAAGAACTCCTCCGCCACAAACTCCCAGATCGCCTGCGGCTTGTTGTACAGCGCCGCCGTGTACTGAAACTTCTTCGTGCCCCGCTCGTACACGTACTCGAGAATGCTGTTCTCCGTGTGCACGTACGGAATGGCGTTGCGAAAGTTGAGGCTGAGCGACGCGGCGACGGGGAACGGGTGTGGCGCGGCGGGGTCGTCCTGCAGGCCCGCGAGCTGCAGCTCGTGCACGACCGAGTCGAAGTCCGTCACTTCCGAGCCCTTCACGCCGCTGTCGAACTGGGAGATGTGGGCGGACGGCGTGCCGCCGAAGACCGCGGAGCGCACGCCGTGTTTCTGGGGACGCGATGGCTATAAGTAAGAGTGGGGGACACTAAACGAGAAAGGCTACCTGGAAGAGATACGAGGAGAAGATGGAGCAGGTGAACGCGCAGATGCTGTTGGCGACCATCACGTAGTCGAGCCCATCGAACGGCGGGGCAGTGAAGTTCGTCACGTCGGAGGCGGCGCCGAAGTCGTCGAAGAACGGCTTGGAGTACGCGTCAGCGATGCCGTTGACCTTCTGGGGCACGGCGGGGTCCACAGTTGATCACAGCTTCGCGTATGTGGCTGTGCACGCGCTCACGACATCCTGTTGCGCTTCAACAGCGCACTTCGGACGTATCATCTTGTAGAGCGGCGTCAGGGAAACACTGGCAAGAGCATGGAAAGAGATCAACGTCGACGATGCTCAGCTTTCGTACCGCGGAGCAAAGACGTGTTGTTTTCATGGTTGACTGAAGTCTCTCCCAAGGATGTATCATGCCAAAGGTTGCTGGCCGTTAGTCGCCATACTGCTAGGCGCCCGATGTTGAGGAACACGAGGGGACCGTCCCCCGGGACGCAAAGCTGCAAGTCTGCAAAGAATTGTGTCGAGCGGGACACCAGTCAAAAGATCGGACTCTGTCGTCATACGTCAATTGAAGGCGTTCCTTCCTCCCACTTGGAAGGAAGAACGCACTAGGCGACGGAGACTGCCATCACATTCGAGGAACGTGCTGAGTCTCGGGCGCGTACATATCAGATCGCACTCACCATTTCCGTGTCCTCGTTGTCTGCGATGCCTCGTGACTCGTCCACGGGTCGCGCCCAGAGTTTGGAAATCGCCGGGAAGGCACCTGAGTAGAGTCGTCACCGTGCCCTGATAGTGATTCCTCCAGAGCTACTGTCTCGGTAACCCAGACGTTCTAGTAGCATCCTATGGAAAGCCAGAGCACCACGCTCGTTTGATGACCGGTTTTGACTCCATACGGCAGGCGGACTGCTGATACCGATGGCTCGGGTAATTACCCGAAAATCAGTTATTCATTTGAGACTTTGGCTTGAGATGGGACCACAGAGAGAGCCTTTAGAAGCTATTACTTACTCTAGTCTTGCATTAGGTTGGCCGAAATTTAGATGCCTCAGACACTCTCAGACAAGGGCAACGCGGTCACGTGACTGCCGTGTTGCCGCGTTATCCGGGGCGAGCGACACCACACGGCGGTTCGCGGCTCCACACGGCGCTTCGCGGCAGAGTTTTTTTCCCTGTTGTTTCTGTCTTTCTTTTTTACTTTCCTTTTCTTTTTTCTGGACGGGAGGTCTCCTGCGACATCATGGACTAATTATCTGTAAATGGCTGTGATGCCGGACTGTGACAAGAAGATGAATAATCACTCATTGGCATGTTGATTTCAAGCTCAAGGGTGTAAGACTGATCAGTGCATGTATCCCAGCATTATTTTGCTCACTTATGTGCACATCCACCATAAAGCGAGTCTCATAATTATCACTTTGGCCAGCCTGTGGTTAGTTGTGGTTCAATTGCAGTCGGCATTTCGGCAATATTCGCCGCATCAATATGATGTCAAGCAAACTGACATATGTGTCACTATTGGTGCAAGGTGGACCGTGGATGCTTCTTGCCTTGGGGGCTCCAAATCTCTAAGCTCTAGGTGTTATAGTTCAACAGCACCCAAGGCAACCTTCCTTCACAACTTGAACCAAAGGATACAGCTTTCCCCGGCTGACTCCGGAAACATCGGCTAACTTCGGCTATTGTCGGTGGCCGGAGTCCGACTCCCCGATGGAGGCAAAACCGGTCATCAAATGAGCGTGGTGCTCTGGCTTTCCATAGCATCCCACCCCGGCCCGCTTGATCCGTGCCACGCGAGTAATTCGGGTAAGAAATGATGGGCGGGATAGCTACTAGAACGTCTGGGGCATTTGGAGCATGTAACCCCCCATGGTGTCACAGCCAATTCCTCACTCCCTCCTCCCATTCCATGGCCAGGAGAAAATTGGGTATCATTCTTACATATCCTCTCATGATGCTCAAATTTCCCGGGGATTTTTCGGTTTGTTTTTGGGCTGCCGCAGGCCATCAAACTTGGCTAGTTTTTGGCACGGGTTGGGGCCATCAACTTGCCAGGGCAGTTTTGGAGAGCAGAAAAAATGGAGAAAAATCGGAGAATACAAGTAAATGAAATCTTAGTACATTGGAGATAAAATGGAGGCCCCACTGCTGCACTCAGCATCGCGTTGGACAGGAGCGTGACATCCTGGGTGTGACACCATGGGGGGTGTCACTATACCAAATGCCCCAGACGTTCCGGTGTGATCTGTGCCCATCTTTTTTACCCGAATTACTCGCGTGGCACGGATCACCGGAACGTCTGGGTTACCGAGACAGCAGAGCTAGGCCGTGAGACGCCTTGCACGTCCCTGTCAAACGCCGTGACGGCGACGCGGGGAACTGATAAATCTCGAAGTTCCTGCCGGTGCGCTGCATCGTCGGGCAGTTCGCTGCTGGATGTGACCAGCACTACCTCTAGATCTTGAATGCACAGGCATGGAACCTCTTGGATGCACAGGCTGGATGCATGGCGTTACCGGCGTATAGAGAAGGACGTTGAGAGGACGGGATGATGGAGACTCCGATCGAGGAAGTTGAAGGCAGGCCGCCGTCGCCGGACCGACAAACAGGCCACCATAAACTTGCCATAAACTCACGTTATCACTTGCCGAATGTCACGTGCCACTCAGGGGCGTCCTCAATTCGGAGTCCAAATTGAAAGAAGGATTCCTATGGACTGCGTGGAAAGAGAGCCTGAGGCCTGGATATATATAATGGTGATCTTGCGCGTGCCCGCCCTTGAAGCTTGAAGCTTGAAGCTACATCGAGCATAGAATATCATTTTTTAGCTTAGATTTTCTCATCTCTGAAGCGGAACAAAGAAAACACCATCGTTGACTTTCCGCCTCAGATGTCGCGGCGGATTTACCGTGATCGTTGCATCACAATTGGCATGGTGTGCTTCCTGTTATAAGTCAGCCATCCTTGTGAGCGCGGGGCAGTGGGTGGGATCAGAGTCTTGTCCCAGATCGATCTGGAATGAGGGTCGAGCGAGGGAGCTCCCTATGATAGTCTCTCTGCTATGATGTTACCAGCTCGTACTACCTTTAGCGAGGGGAGAAGGCCTGCCATGTCGAGTCCGACCAGCCATGGTCGAGACACAGGGGCGATGGACTGAAGTGGGCCGACGGGCTGGAGGACTGCTGCAGCAGAGAGGGTCATGCTGCTCAGCGCTGAGATCTCGGACCTGTAGGTATTGGGTAGTATTCGAGGGGCGTGCTGTGCGTGTATTTGAATCGAGGACATCGTCTACAGGGTCTAGTGAATGCAATGGTACATGAGTGTACGGCATACATAGTATACCGGAGACAACCGTAAGCTCAAATGTCTAGGCAGCCCAGAGGGGCGGCGCAAAAGCACAGTGCAGCAAAGTACAGTGCAGCATAGGCGTACACTGTCCGCGTCCTACCAAAACCGATTCGTGGCGGCATGCCGCCCGCCCGCGAGCCGCAGCTGCACTACATTCGAGGACAAGCTCGAAAACTAGACTCAGTCAGCCAGTGTCACCGAAAAAGGAGATGGCGAACGCACCCCAACGCCGATGAACGTCTCCGCCGCAACTAGCGCGGCCATGTCCACGGCCTGCGCAACCGCGAACTCGTCCCGCGCGAGCCGCATGTCACACGAACTCTTCACCGCCCCCCACCCGTCCTCCTGCAGCAGTAGCGCGAGCGCGCGCACCCACTCGGGCTCCCCATTTGTCGCGATGTATACACTCTGCAGCGCCTGTGCAGGGAACGCCTCCCCGCTCGCGGCCGCGGTTCTTACCTCGCGCGCACGCGCGACGATCGCCGCGGGCGTCGGCCAGCAGTGCGCGTACGCGGCGTCACCGCGCGCCGTGCCCGCGGGCACGATGAGGTGGTCCGGCAGCGCGGGGTAGCGCCCCGCGCCCGCAGCGGCGATGTCCGGACGCCCGAAGACGTTCCACGCGTTGTAGTCCGAGCCCCAGCCCGCGAGGCTGGTGCAGTGCTCCGCGAAGTCGCCGCGGCGCACGTGGAGCCCAAGGAGGCCTGCGATGGGCGGCGCATCGGTGCGGAGGGGCGTGAAGGCCGTGAGGGGGTACGGCTCCGCGATGGAGCCCGCTCCGGTGGCGGCAGTGATGCGCGAGATGAAGGAGGGCGCTAACGCGGCGGGCATGTCTGCGGCGGAGAAGAGCGCGAAATTGCGCGAGAGTGCCCGTGTGATGAGCGCGGACCAGGCGTGCTGCGTCAGTGTCGGCGAATGGCCGTAGGAGGGCCACAGCGCGACGACCCTGTCGGAACCGACGAAGCTGGTCGACGTGAGGAAGGGAAGGCGGGGAAGTAAACGGGCGCACATGTAGTCAAAGGGCGAGCCGCCGATGACGGTGACGCACTCGGCCTTCATGTCGCGCAGCTTCGCTGCCCAGCGCATGAGGCGCTCCTCGCCCGTGCTCGTTTCGGTGATCCCGAGTTCCCGGACCACGTCGGCCACCGTGACCTCGACCACTTGCGCGCGCGGGCACACAGCATCCCACCACTCAAGGGAGATCGCGCGCGGGCTATGCGGGTCTGCGCCCGCACCCAGCTCGCCACCGCCCGTCGGGCCCGACGTGAACGCGTTCATGGGAATGTGGAGCATGTGCCGCGTGCCGTTCGGCAGGGCGTCCGGGAACGGCGGGTGGTCGCGCGCGATGTAGTCCGGGAAGACGTAGCCGCGGTGCGCGAGATACGCAAGGTGTGTGTTGATGAGCCTGGCGATGGTTAACAGAGGTTTTCGCAAAGATTACGGCTCACTGTTCCTGAAACACGTTGTTCCAGCTGCAAGTTTCAGTCAGCCTCATTGAGAAGCACTCGTACAACGCACCCAGTCCCCCAGGCTTCGTTCGAAAAGTACACGTATCTGTGTTATTACGAGTAAGCGCCGAGACGATTCATATCTTCCCGCAGCAAACGCACCTCGGCCGTGTTTTTGTCATGAACGTCGGCAGTCGGTGCTGCGGAAGCGTCCGCTCGTACTTGCGTATATCGGCAAAGTTCGGATGGTCCAGAGCGAGAATTTCAACCTCAGAGGCAGGCGAAAAGTAGTCGACGCCAGCGAGAGGAGAACGCGAGACAAGAGCGTTGTAGGCAAAGCCGGAAAGGACCACGACGGCCACAAGGGCGAAGGCAGCAAACCTGAGCGTGCCGCGAGGAGCCATCTAGTACATGGAAGGCAGGGACGAGGGGGGGGGACAAGGAAAAGGAACAGCGCAGGAGCGCCGTGCGCGTCAAAAAAGGGATAACGACCAGATAGGGAAGATCACGTTTCAGCACAGCCTCCGCACAGCCGCATACGCAGATCTGTACCCGGCAAATATGTTCCCACAGCTGTTTAGGAGGCACACCGCAGGATCCCGATTAAAAGGCCGCCTGAAGTTTGATTTATATTGTAGATAACAGGGTACAAAATAAATTTCTATTTGAGTACATAGTTATCCAATAAAAAAGGCCTGTTAGTATGCAGCCCAATCCAGCTGGAATCAATGTAGAAAACAGTGTCCATCACCTGCCAAATAAAAAGCCTGGGTCTAAACAGCCCATTTTGACACTTAATTCTACCCGAAATGAGCTCAGAACAATATTGCCAATAAAAGGGCTGAAAATAATGTGGCCCGATATCTGGCATATTAGGCTTCTTTTTAGCCATCGGGCGATGATCCGCCGACGGTCGGCGGATGGTCGCCGGACGGTCGGCGGATGATCGCCCGATGATCGTCACCAGCCAAATTCAGTCTTTTTGGCCTGTGACGATCATCGGCCGATCATCCGCCGACGGTCGGCCGATGGTCGGCGGATGGTCGGCGGATGGTCGGCGGATGATCGCCCGATGGATAAGCAGGGGCCTGATATGCCGGATAACAATGGTAGCGCGCTTTGCGGCAGAGCCCACTAACAACTGAATTGAGATTCCAAATTACTGGATCATAGCTGCAGAAAATAGAGAAGACGGCTCTGTAAGGGGCCGCTTACTCATTTTGGCTTACTCTGTAGTTACAAGTCATGTGCTTCTGTATCATGTGACATATTATCTTCTTATCTCAAACCACGTCGCTCATCGCGCCTTCCTTCTCGTCGAGTTACTCCGAGAGCTTGTCGAGTTCCTCCAAGCACCTGAAGGCATAGGCGACAGTCCGTTATACTACCTCACGATCACGACTTACGCTATCTTAACGACACCGCTCCGATTGGACTCGTCACGTACACTCACCTCATCTGGGATTCCGGAGAGGGCGAGAGCTAGATAGGGCACGGGAATCCGGCCTGTTTCTGGTATCTCTTAGAGTCGACCGTTGACAGGGTCCCTACCACAATATAATCCTTATCTCCCGCCAGGGCACGCATACGACGAATCCGCTTGCGTAGGACTCCAATAAGTCTTACAAAGTGGACAAGCTCGGAAACGTCGTTACCTCCTGGCTGGACCCGCTCATCGGATTTCACTATGTCCCACTTTCATCTCGACCAGATATGGTCGCGATACACCACTTCGCCCGATCCCTTATCGGGCATGGATTCTCTCTACCAGACATGCTCGCGGCTCATCAGCCATGTCTTACAACCTGTGCATGTCATCCCTGTTGGTGATGACTTCACTCTCCACCCAGAGCTTGCAGAACCACTGGCTGAAATAGTTCCTGCCATGAATGACTTGCTCCGTGTTGCCGCTCACCACAGTCCCCGGAATGCTCACTCCCTTGGTGATAAGGAGTTACAGGTCCTGATTATAACTGCCGACCGGTACTCATATGCTACGCAGCGGCAGATCGTCACAAATTGGTACCTCCTCATGGATCATCTCGCCGCTGCGATGCGCGAGCTCAAGGCCCTCTGCATCGGGGACACATCCGACCCATCTCGAGGAACTCGGAGCTCGCGCGCCCCAAACATCAGCTCCGAGCTCCCTCTCGTGCTTCGAGGCGAGCTCCCCCGGACATCCAAGGATTCATATACCAGTCGCACCACTCCCGGAGTGTCGGCGAGGAGCCATTCACGCATTCGCGCAAAGGATACAAAGCCTCGAGAGCTCAAGTCAGCGATTGGAGTGTCCATGGAGAAGGGGAAGCGATCGCGCACCTTGGACTCCTGGCCGAGCGCCAACACGGACGCTGCGGAACATGCGCCGCGTGCATGCAGCTTGTCCTCATCTTCGCTTCGAAGTTCTGCTCGTGTTACGGTCAAGCATGGGGGGCGAGAATATGTGCATCAGAATCACGCTCTCCAGGGCGCTGATGTTCTGAAGTCGCCCAGTTCGGCGCACGCAGACACAGCTGCTGTCGAGCTTGGGAAACACAAATGCTTGAGTCAAGCCGTCGTCAATACGGGTTCAGGAGCACACACCTTGCGCATGCGACCGAGCACAAGCACAGACTCGGCGGTTATCAAAGTCCCGTCCAAAACATGCGGTGACTGTCATTCATCCGATGCGCTAGCACCGCAGCCGTCACCGTCTTCATCTCTCGCTCCCGCTCCCGCATCCATGTGTGATGAGAATATGGTCGAGCTTGAGGGGCAAAGGACGAGTCTCTGCTCGGCGACTCGGAACTCTGCGGATGCGGAGGACAGAGGACGACTCACCGCGGCAACAGACACCTCACGCACCGCTTCCATATCCTCTCCGCTTGCGCCTGGTCGAGCGACACCCGTAACGGCACAGCCTAGTACCGCTGCATCACATCCGCGTACGTTGCCCGCAAGGCTCCGGGTCCCGCCGCCATCACCATCGTCTGGGTCCGCGCCATGCGCTGATGGCGGGTCTGCTGTCGCGCGCGTTGCGCCACCGCCGAAGTCCCCCGCTCCAGTGCCCGCTACTGCGGACACCGTAGAGCTTGGGGGGCTGCGTGTTGAGGTGACACGACCACAAGCGACGGCGAGCACAAGCACAGTCAAGCGCGGGGGGCTCGCGTCCGGGCGCGTACGAATAAGCGGGGTGGACACCGGAAGGGACGCAGGGCAGGCAGCCGAAGATCGTCTCGCGCATTGTCACCTGGTGGCGGGAAACAGCGCGCAGCAGCTGCCGGAGATTCTGCAAGAGGGGGTGTTCCGGGATGTTTCGCACAGAGAAGACCTACGCACCCTGGATGAGGACTCCCGCGCGAGCAGCGAGCAGAATACGCAGCCTCGCACCTCGCCCCCGGCTTTCTCGTCGTCTCTGCCCGCAGCTCCCGCGCTCGATTGCGACGAGGGTCTTCTCGACCGTGAGCGGCGGATGCGCAGTCCAGCTGGAAAAGCTCAGTTATCGGCACCTCTGCAGGTTGGCACGGGAGGCGCGATTGCTCGCACCTCTCCGACACCCTTCGCTTTCTCTCCACACCCCCTCGCTGCCTCTATCTCCTCGGCATCGGCATCTGACGGTATCGCGCTCATTAGCGCGATTCTACGGACTAGATTGATACCGCACCTCGCTTGTACACGGCGCGAGGACCGCGCGCCTCCTGTCGTATGGAACCGGGATGGGATCGGCACCCGCCGCTGGACTTGATTGAGCAGGCGCGGGCGCGCGAGACACGCATCTGGATCCTCTGATTCAGAGTCACAATATCTGCGAAGGATTTTAGGACTTACCTCCGGAACCTTCGCCCGGTCCCTTCGTCACGGCAACTCGACCTGCGAGACGGCTCGACTCGAAGCGTCTTGCAGCCCTGGTCACGCATTTCCCTCCTATTCACTGGTCTATTTTTCGATTTTTCTGCAATAATTTCAGCTTCGAAGCTTTCTTGGAGCGTTCAACACGCACCTCTGAGACGCCCGGGCCCTTGGAACACGCCCGCGGCATTCAACGCAGCTCGTTTCGAAGTGTCCGGAGATCCCATATACCAAGTTATGGCCTTTATTCACCATTTTTTCGCATTTTCTGGCTATTTTTCAGTTTCTTCTTCAAGATCTTTCAGTTTCGCACTTACCTGGACACTCTCGGACCCCGGAAAACCTCATGGGCACTGAACGCGAACGCGTTCGGTCGCTATCCCTTCGAAAACTCGGCCTATTATTCCATTCCTAGGCTGGTGCAAGCTCAAATTGGGTCAGTTGCCAGTGCCGGATTGGAGGCGGCCATGCACCCCAAATCCTAACGCAGGGCGTTTCGTTCGGTTCCCGCAGTGCGCCGAAGCCCTGGACGCGGCGTGGAAGTCGAGGAGGGACAAGATGAAGAGCCAAAGTCGGCTTTGTTTGGTGGCGGCACGATCAAACACCAAACAAGCACGCAGCCTGAGAGCGTTCAGTCCACTTCTGTGCCTCAAACCTCGCCCTCCGTTCCTCTGCATTCAATATTGCCTCAGGCCTCATCCGAATAGGCGAACATCCGCGATGCACCGCCTCCAACGATCCAGGGCCAAACAAAGTGCGAAGCGCGTGTGTCTTATGTCCCTGGATGAGTGCACACCAGCCTCAGGAGGCCCCGGCTCTCCATTCTGTCGAGGGTTTTGCAGGACTTACGGCAGCTGTGCGTCCCGAAGAGCGGCCCAATGCGTGGTGATCGCAGCGGCAAAGTTCTACGCCCGCCGCACGCCACCTGCTCACCTCGTTCCCGTATGACCTTGACCACCGATCCCCTGACCGACCTGTATGCTCCAGGCCTGTTACCTGTCACCCGCCCGCCGCCGCTCTCCCCTCGCCCTCGAACACCGTGTTACGTACGGCCCACACACCGCTCGTCGTGCTCCCTCCCGCTGCGATGATGCTGTGCCCAATGGGCCTCGCCTTTCCTTTCCCTTTTTTTCCCACCACATCCCACCTCCTTCTGTGACACGCACCTTCGGCTGCCTAGTTTGGATGGGGGGCGTATGAACTTTCAGGATGGGTTCCAAAAGATTCCGCTCTCGCTTGATCCCTACAAGCGGCTTCTTTCGTGGGGGGCAGGTAGGGTATGGTATTCCAGGGAGCGGAGCGACCATGCAGCGGAGTATTTTGGTTATGGTCTGGTATGGGTTCGGGAGCGAAGCGACCTCGCGACGAAGTGGAGTCGGAGAGGTATCGGAGGCGGAAACGGAGCGGATTCGGAGAGGCCCGTGGAGATGGAGACGAGATGGCTCGAGAACGAAAAGCAGTGCGAAAATTTTCCTTTCACTTTATGCTTGATGCTTGTCACTTTCTTTTTCCCGCCATTCCCTCCCTTCGCCCATCCAATTTTCTTGCAACTGCAGAGTGGGGGGCTCTGTAAGGGGCCGCTTACTCATTTTGGCTTACTCTGTAGTTACAAGTCATGTGCTTCTGTATCATGTGACATATTATCTTCTTATCTCAAACCACGTCGCTCATCGCGCCTTCCTTCTCGTCGAGTTACTCCGAGAGCTTGTCGAGTTCCTCCAAGCACCTGAAGGCATAGGCGACAGTCCGTTATACTACCTCACGATCACGACTTACGCTATCTTAACGACACCGCTCCGATTGGACTCGTCACGTACACTCACCTCATCTGGGATTCCGGAGAGGGCGAGAGCTAGATAGGGCACGGGAATCCGGCCTGTTTCTGGTATCTCTTAGAGTCGACCGTTGACAGGGTCCCTACCACAATATAATCCTTATCTCCCGCCAGGGCACGCATACGACGAATCCGCTTGCGTAGGACTCCAATAAGTCTTACAGGCTCAAAGGTTCGCTCGGTCACCGCTGACGCGTCGACCAGCTCACATTGAGCCTGCTAGGACTTGATATCTACATGTTGGATCAGGTGAACGGCTGGCGAGCAGTTTCTTTTTCTTTGGGTGTCTCTGTGTTGTTTCAGATGTTTTCATTGCTTTGCTAAGTACATGCTGCTGTCATTGCTATCATGCCGCTGTCTACCAGAAATTTGTGAACTTGAGTCTATCCTGTGGCTCCAGAGTGATGAGGGGAAGAATATTCAATGTACTTCAGGACTTATTTATTCTTGAAGTCAGTTGAGATTGACATTTTGTCCCTATGGATTGCTATCTGAAATTTTGGTGCCAATTGATAGGACAAAAACAATTGAGGGACCGGCACTATCGAGAAATTTTGAAAGAGATAGAGCACAGACCCCTATGAGTCATTAATAGAAGTCAGCCTCGGGCCCTATCCGAACACGTAAACCAGATTGGTAAACAACAAAATCAAAGAAGATGAAATAGATGATGTAGTCTTCCTCATGGGAGCTCGAAATTGTGTCTGAAAGAAATGGGTTTGTCAATGAGCTGCCCTGGTGAATTTACCCGAATTTTTCGGTAAGCCATGCACTCAGAATGAACAAATATTTTTGTAGCTCGTAATCAAGTACACGTAAATTTTGACGTTTGACATGGGAAATAAAAATTTGGCGGGGGCCCTATGACTCGAAGTTACCCTAGGACCCACTACCTAAAGTTAGTGGGCATTTCGGCCACCTTATTTTTGGCCCTTTTATCAACAATATCTGGTAATAAATCTGGCGCCCTGGTATCTGTGAAAATATGCGCGGAAATGGGCCGTTTAGTCTCGGGCTTTTTATCTGAAAAATGATTGACCTTGTTTTGCACATGGATTTCAGCTGATTTGGGCTGCATACTAACGGGTCTTTTTTATTGGATAACTATGTACTTAGATAGAAAATTATTTTGTACCCTGTTATTTACAATAAAAATCAAACTTCAGGCGGCCTTTTAATCGGGATCCTGCGGTGTGAGGACCGATGTTTAACGTTTATACGTGGGAAGGCCTGTTTTCAAAATCGGCAAAATGTCAGGACTGATCTGGGTGATTTTGTCAGGATTTGAACAGGCCTAAGGCCAAAATTTGGCCCAAAATGTCAGGATTTCGACACAGGCCTTATTTTTTCGCTCCAAATGGGGCATTTCTAGAAAATCTTCCGCCGCTGGCGCGGTTTTGTCAGGATTTGGAACAGGCCTCCGAGCCTCAAACACCGATTTTGTCAGGATTTTGAACAGGCCAAAGCGCCAAAATCTCAAAATTTTGTCAGGATTCACATCAGGCCTTCACACCTATAAACATCGGTCCTTGTTTAGGTTGCCGTCGGAGAATGCCGAGACACCGGCTAGGCTAGGGCACAATAGAAGGCTAGAAGGCTATTCGAAGTTGATTCGAAGCCGCTTTCAAAATCCAGATCTTTAGGCCCAAATCTCAAGTTTCCTCCACAACGAGTTCGGGTGGGGTTGAATCGGTCTCAAATCTCTGTTTCTGCGGATTTATTTGATTCAAAAACCAAAGCCAAGATGTTCAACCAGTGGAATTAGATGGGTTGAATTTTACCATTTTCTGTGTGGGCTATTGTGTGGGTTGTGGGGAGCAAGAGATTAGTTTCATTGACATGAATATCCAGGACCTCAGTACACTACGTACTATACTGATCAAACCAAGTGTTTGCAGTAGCTAGCACAGTAAGCAGACTGCCCGCTCTTGGAGAAGATGAGAGAAGATGTCATGACAGGCGCCAGGCTCTGCCTTCAGACCTTCAGACGGTGGAGACGACAGCACGCATGTAGCTAGCCTAACATCGGAAGTTTCAACGAAGGGTTACCGGTTAACAGTGGTAAAAGATCTGAAAATAGAAGTCTGCCCTGCTCCGATGAGCCGGGGGGAAAGACACCGAAGAAAGAGATAAGCAAATGTCACCCAATAAGGGGCAATATATTCTAGTAACCTCGTAGAAGTTTCAGTATATCATCTATTCATCTACCGAGTCGTATGGTTCTTGTGAGCATGCGCATACACAGAGCCGTATGAGATGGGGAAGTCAGCGGACAAACATGATCCCCCGCCGACAGCAGAGTGTCATATTCTCATGGAGCTGGGTAACCCACGCTGCGGGCGTCCTGTGGTCCATCGGAAAGTCGGGGTGCTCGAGCGTCCGCACGCGCATGGCCACACCAACCCGTTGCAGCACGGGGAACTGCGCTTTGTCAGATAGCAGCGCGTCCGCGTCGCGCCACTGGCTCTGTGTAGAGCGATCAGCGGCGTTCAAGTAGTAGAGCTCGAGCGCCTCAAGCGCCTCCGCGGCTGGGGAGCCGCGGAGTGCGGACAGCATGCCGAGGAGATGGGTCGGCAGCAGAGCGCCGCTGCTTTCGATGCGCAGCGTCTGCAGATTCTCCAGGGCCTGGACGCGCGGAGCGAGCAGGTGCCTGTGCGGGTCTGCAAATCCGTGAGAAGGCACTGGGAAGGGAGTTGATGCTACGTACAGGTATCGCATCCTTCGAACGCGAGCGAGAATATCCCTGCCGCAGCAGGACTGGTCAAGTATCGGTTGATCGCTTCCCAGTGCTCGGGCAGCTTGAGAAATCGTAGGATAATGGTGGATAGTTGTGTCGGCACCGGGTCCAGCGAGACAACCCAGTTCGCGAACACCGGGTCGGTTATGATCAGTGTGTGCAGTTGCGGGGGGAGAGCCTGCGCCACGGGATCCGATCCAGCAGTGTATTGCGCAGAGCCGCCGACATAGAGGGATTCGAGGAGCGGGAAAGCGCAGACGTGGTCGATCAGGGTCGCCGTGGGCATGTCATTGTGCAGATACAGCGAGAGATGGACCAGCGACGAGAATATGGGAAGATGCGTCGGCTCGTAAGTCGGGCAGTTGATGTGCAGGGAGCCAGGACGGATTCCCGAGCGCGCGAGGACGGCGAGGATACGTGGGATAGGGGTCATGCCCCAGGAACGCTTCGCCAGGACCACACCGGTGACATATGGGACGAGCGAGTTTGGCCCGTCGACGAGCTTCATGAATTCTGTTACCGCGTTGGGCTCGGGTGTCCAGGACGCGGAGAGGTCGAGCGATGCGAAGAGGTGGTGCCGGCTCCTGTGAAGCCATTCTTTGCAGACGAGACTGCAAGCAGCGAGCGTTGGTGGGTCAGCGGACGCGGCGTCGATGATGCGCTCCACCAATTCGATTGGGAATGACATTTTCGAGTGCGGAGGTTGAGTGCGGTGGCGGACGGAGGTAAAGCGGAGGATAGCGATAAGCAGGTTTGTAGACGTGGTCCAATCCAACATCAATGCTGGAAGTCGGCCATCGCGGCAGCGTGTGAGCTAGAGAAGATAAGATAAGATAAGTTGTAGAGACGGTTAAGAGCGCTACCTTTCAGCTGGGGACAGGCTGGGACAGGAATAGTGAGCTTCTGCTACCTGGCGCTGAGGAGATCGACGCAGGATGTAGGAGGGATAGTTTAGGAGAATGAAATGCAGATTTCACGATCTGAGACTGGCCATAGGGGGGCCTGGCAGAGTTCACTGCGATAAGATTGATCGAAACTTGAACGATTGTCTTTTCTGTAACCTCTCAAAGACGGGACGCGTTCGCCTACAAGCGGTAAGGTTCTGAGTCTGCCCCGTGGCAGTTACAGACTCACAGGATCAGACGCGTAAGGCGCAATGGTATCACTCGCATCTTTGCAGCCGTCCAGATAGGCGCCGGCCTGCTCCGAGAGGCTAGGATCGAATGCAGCAACCAATGTGCTGATGCAGAGATAAGCAAGCGTTTCCGTGGACCTTGAGCCCTACACCCTGCACGCGGCCCGGGGGCGCGCCTTGTCTGCAAGAGACGACGGACCGATTGCTGGCGGGAGTGGGAGAGAGCACATACGCTGTGCCATAGTACTTGTCCAGATAGCTGTAGCGCTCGAAAGCCGCGATTTCATCGACGGTGAAAACAAGGTGAAAAAGTGCGCAGAATCGGATCAGCGGCGACCGGTGACCGGTGACCGGATCAATCGATCATGAATCTGCGCGGCGCCGATCGACGGAGTGGCGGTGCCGCTGGAATCAACGGTTCAACTCAATGCGTCGGCATCGGCAGCACTCAATCTGAAGCTCCGGTTCAGCTTCGGGGATTGTTACTCGGGCAGCGACGGAGACATGAAGTGCGGTGGTGGTTCAAGTTGCTGGAACACGAGCGTGCGGACTTCGCGTGCGCGCATGTACTCCGTGCACGGGGTATTGGCGCTGCGCAGTATATACGCCATAGAATCGCAATGAATATCTTGTTCTTTGGTCTCGGAACGGCGCCCAGTGCAGCGCCGCTCGCCGCTGACAAGACTTACGCACTTTTCGCGCCCGATCAAATCTCCGGATATGGGAAGCCCCTGTAAGCCCGCTCGCCTGGTTCCGGCAGGCCTTACCAGACCGATGGGCGACGAGTCGGTACAATGGTACAAGGGTGATTGCTACAAAACGAGGTAGTACAAGTGACTATTTACTTCTATGTAGTACGTGTGTCCGATTGCGGGGGATAGTAATATGACCAGTTCGTGCCTGGCTGGATATAATGTGTAGTAGCGGGAGCCGTAGGGTAGAAGGCATGAGTATAGTGTGTTTGGGGAGTATAAGTATATTGTATCTGTGGGGTGACAGGAGAACACTGCGACGCTGAATGGAGCGAAGGGACCACCGGTTCCGGTTCTCGAGTAGAACTGTACATGTGAAGTCTGAGCGATCCGGGAGATGAGTGATGGAGTGCACACGTACGACACTGTCTTGCTTTTCTTAGCAAGGTTGCCGCTGTTAGCTCCACCTCCGTAGGCATCGCCGACACGCTTGCGTCTACGTTTGATTCCCGGCATCATGGCAGCATGGGTATGATGCCAAGTCTTTAAGTTTGGCGGGAGCCGCTGCGAAACGGGAAGAATCATTGCACCACCATCGTCGCTATTCTCCATCATCGAGTCGACGACGGCTTCTAGCTCTTCAAAGCTGGGGAAAGAGCCCTTGGATTGCCGTAAGCGGGCGGCGAGGCGCTCGAGCTTCTCCGCGAGCAAGACAGCTGTTCTTGAGGCAGTGTCGGGTTTTGGAGCGAGCACATCGCAATCGGTTTGGGGAGCGGGGGTATCGGCGAATGAAGGGATGTCGGGTATGGGGACATCAGAGAGACCGGGACCTGTTGGCTCAGCGAAGAAAGACTGGACAGCACAGAGGTGTTTGCAGAATGAGATAAGAGGAAAGTCAAGACAGGTGCAAGTATAGGTCTCGAGATCGACCTCGTAGATGCGGGTGGGAGTAGACTTTGATTTAACGAGGTATTTGCCGTCCTCGATGTGCTGCTTAGATACATTAGATCGATAGGCCGGGGGTCAGAATCGGAATCACCTCGATGTCATCCTTGACATAAACCTTGCTCCGTTCCATAACATCACACCGCTTCTTGACCTCGATATCGACTCCTTCGAAACCAAGCTCTTGACGGCGCTGTTTGAGGGCGTAATACGGGAGAACGTCGTTGAGCAGTGTGCTGAGAAGATGATCGAGTCGTCGATTGCGCTTGCCACGGAAGAATTTGCCCTTGAGGACATGATGCCAACTATGCCGCACAGTCAAAGATGAAGGTCAGAATAAGATGACACGTACGCTTCGATCAACATATTCGTGTCGCACATTGCAAAGATCGTACGATCCTTGCGGTACATAGCAGACCACATCTTCAGTATGTTCTCGGGCATCCAGTATGTCGTTAGGTAGACCACGAAGGCAGGTGGCGCCATCTCTTTGATCTTGATCCACGTTGCATTGAACTCCGTGAGATCTGTCATTCGTATCCATCGCTTCAGGAGCTCCCATAGTTCGGGATGCTTGGTGGTGTGAAAGTGCTTCTGCCAGGCATGGAGGACGTGCCACCAACACAGGAAGATCCGTAGGAGGGCGTGGAAGTATTCCTGTAGTATCGCGTTGATCTGGGCTCGGTCAAAGTCGGTCATGATGTTCCGTGGGATAGTTAGTGGGTTCCGAGCGCGGTGTACCCGGAGAAAGAAAGCGATGGTGGCTTGGGTCCCGCTGGAAGCAAGCATCCATGCAACAGGAATCCCTGTTGGTGATAGGCAAAGAGAACAGACGACAGGGAAGAATCACGTACCATGCGCCCATTTGTCACGGACTACCAGTGTGGTTAGATTTAGGCTGTCGTACATAGTTGTGTTGTGCGTGGCGTCGATGCAAAGAAGGGGGGCACCGTGTTTCTTGAACATGCATCGTTGCCAATCTGTCTGGACCATCAGCGTGAAGACGTCACGGTCGAGACCGGAACCGGGCGGGGGAGTGTCCGACTTGGACTTGAAGCCAAGAAGATGTCCCTTTGCTTCCAAGTTCCTGACCCATTGAAGAGTGGAGAGCCCATCGTCCGGATTCAGCCGTACCGTCTCGGCTTCAATATCCTTCTCGATCCGACGGATATCTCGCAGTTGGATGAACTCCGTGCGAGCTGCAACTGCATCACCATCAAATTCGCCCTCGAAGAGGGCATCGGAGTCGTAAACACCACGGTGAATAAGATGAAGCTGAACAACCGTGAGTACATGAGCGGATAAGAATGGGAACATACAATATGTTCGGGCGTGACCTTTAACCGAAGAAGACCGGCAATGTATTCTCTTGTCTCTTTGGGGATTTGCGTGTAGCGGAGATTGGCGTTGCCGAGAGCATGGTTATGTGCATCGTTGTATTTGCCCAGTACAATCGAAACCCCGGGATAGTTCTTGACGATGAGCGAGCATCCACAGTCTGTCCGTTTCCCTTCGCGCTTTCGTGTCCATTCTGGATGAATCTTGACGTAGGTCTTCTTGCCCCCAGTCCCTGCTCGAGAGCATACAAAACGTCGCTTTTGTGTGTACCGGTCCGATCTGGTGTCCGTGTTGACGAGGCGCAGTTCTATAGCCAAGCGTCGCTGTTCATCCGAAAGCCATTTGTCGAAGTCCTGTAGTGTCTCCCAGCGCTTTTGGAACTTGCCTGAGTCGAGGTCGGACTGGAAGGAGCCTTTGACTGGACTGGTGGGGTTGGGATGCACACGGAACTTGAAGGACTGTGAGCCGCTGGCGAGAACACTTGCGGACTGATTGTTGGTGCTTGCGCCAGTGATGCTAGGGTCAATCCGGAAGCGCCCCATTAGAGCCGCCATTTTCGCGGCACTTCAGGCAAGGCGGGCAGCGTTGGCTCGAAGAAAGTGCTGTTCATAAACCAGAAGAACGAGGAGAAGGTGTCACACTCTGTGACTGGATTCGCATTTCATGTACCAACAAATTTATTCTGCTCTACTACATACACAGTGCACAGATATACTACAGTGGATTGAACAAATCTAAGGTGAAGAGACGGTGTATGGGAAAAAAGAGATTATGCGGACGATGGTGATGGCAAGAAAAGCCGGCGGCGCTTGTGGGCAACAACCTCGACCTCGTCATCCGAGTCATCAATGACCTCGAATACGGGGGTCTTGCGTCGCCGTGCACACGTTGTGGGAACGTTCCAAGCCCTTGGGGAAGAGGAGCTCTTGAAGCGCTGAATAAGCTCGTCCTCGTCAATTCCCGTAACGCCGAGGGGACGAATGAAGATGGGCCGGTCGGTGGACACGGAGTGGACATAGTCCGGTTTGAGTGTCATCCAAGTGCTGTACTGCGTCGAGTAGCACTGGTATGAAGCACCTTGAAATCCTAGACTCCAATGCGGCCACTGGGGGCAATCTTGGACCATGGTGACGACGGCGGGGGTGATGCTGTCAAACCACTCAATCAAGGGAAACCGTTGGGTGGCACGTTGACTGATGGACATAGGCTTGTGGTCCCGTAAGAGCGAAAGCAGGGACGGCGGGTCAGGGGTGGTGAAGAGTGACCGGGGAGGGAGGGACGCGGGGATAGGAGGAGGAGACGGGCGTGCGACCTCATCTGCAAGCTGCTGGAAGTCTTCGCGGCGCTTGCGCTGCCGCTCTATTCTGTTGCGAGAGCGCTGGACAGCCTCGGTGATGTCTGTTTCCTCCTCCCGCGTCTCACGAGAGCGCCTCAGGGCTTCGGCGATGTCGGCATCCTCTTGTTGCTCACGGGCGCGTTCTGCGGGAGAAAGAGGCTTCACGCCGAATAAGGAATCAAGCTCCCATTCCTTTGGGTGCACCTGAGCTCGAAATGCATCGAGGGCACGCAACGGCGCTAGCGCAGCCTGGTGCAGGTCTTCGTAGAACTGGGGATTGGACAGTGGAGCGGATGATACGGTGAATTTGGGTGATATAGCATGTCGCGTACAGCCGCCGGACGAGATACAGTGCTTTTGGCACATTTGCTGGCGACATTTGATGTTGATACGGGTCGACTTGCAGCGGGTGTAAACACAGTGTTTGGGAGCAGTTGAAGCAGGGCGAGGACGTTGTGGGCTGGAGGATGATGACGTGGAGGGTGCTAGTAGCCGACTGGTTGGTGGAGGAGATTCTGACTGAGCGGGGGTCGGCGGGAAGTGGAAGAAGTAGGTGCGGCCTCCCTCGTTGGCATGGGCGCTCGGGCTGTAACACTAATGTTGCGCTGTCAAGGACAAGCGACTCGTTGCAGCGAGGAAGAAACTCACCTTTAGAAACCATCGACCATCTGATTTTCTTCTCTTTGGGGAAAGGTGGGTTTGGCATATGGGGCAGCAGTTGTTGTTCTTGTTGACTGGCGGCGGCATTATCGAGGGACGCGAGCACTGATTATGGGGAGAGGAAGCAAGGAACTCGCCAGCAACGTCGATCGTGGGGTGGCCGATGGACTGCCGAGATTTGCCGAAATTTGCCGAAACCAGGTGAACGGGCGTCCAGGGGCTTCCCATATCCGGAGATTTGACGGGGCGCGAAAAGTCAAAAGTGGCTGACAAGAGGTCGCCGTCACGCTGTGGCTGCACGTGACCTTATTTGCTCGAGCTTGCCAAATGTTCAACTTCAACTGTCACCTGTTTCTCTGTTCATGAAATCTAACTGAGGCACCTTGAAATTTATGAGAAGTCTGGGGTAGACGGAAGGGTCTGATGACTCAAAATATTCAACTTGAAGCTTTCTCTCTACATATGTTGAACTTCTAATGATCATCCATCTTTTTGAGAGAGAGTTGGACAAGCTTCCAGCTGGACCAGCAATGGGAGTACGAACACCGAAGGACGTCAGCATGGGAGCTCGGATGGAGTGGGCTAAAAACAGAAACTTAGCAGGGTCTCGTGGAAATGAAAGTTATGTAAACTTCGGCTTTATGTAAAAGGCCATAGGAACAATCATGGCCAGTCTGGCCGCTCTTGCCGGAGTCGGTGCAAGATTTTTTCGTCTGATTTCCAGATAGAACATTGAGAGCCGTATCAGATCATAGATAAGGAAGTTAGCGGACGAACAGGATCCCCCGCCGACAGCAGAATGTCATACTATTCCAAGAGTATCCCCTGCCACCTGGATATGTCTTGCGTGTCATGAATTCCGTATACGGTGGATAACCGTCAGGGGAAACACTGACAACAGAGAGCGAAGTGATAGCGTTTCTGATACTTGGACCAGTCCGATGCCTTGGAGTTCTTTCTAGCCCTCTCCTACTAAAGTCCGGGCCTTCGCAGAGGGAATTAAGATAATGTGCAGACATAGGCCGACACTGCGAAGCGTCCGCGTTCTACCAAAACCGATTCGTTGCGGCGTGCCGCCCGCCCGCGAGCCGCAGCTGCACGACGTTCGAGGATAAGCTCGAGAACTAGACTCAGTCAGCCAGTATCGCCGAAAAAGGCAAGGGCGAACGCACCCCAACGCCGATGAACGTCTCCGCCGCGACAAGCGCCGCCATGTCCACGGCCTGCGCAACCGCAAGCTCGTCGCGCGCGAGCCGCATGTCGTGCGAAGTCTTCACCGCCCCCCACCCGTCCTTCTGCAGCAGTAACGCGAGCGCGCGCACCCACTCGGGCTCCCCATTTGTCGCGATGTATACACTCTGCAGCGCCTGTGCAGGGAACGCCTCCCCGCTCGCGGCCGCGGTTCTTACCTCGCGCGCACGCGCGACGATCGCCGCGGGCGTCGGCCAGCAGTGCGCGTACGCGGCGTCGCTGCGCGACGTGCCCGCGGGCACGCTGAGGTAGTCAGGCAGCGCGGGGTAGCGCCCCGCGCCCGCAGCGGCGATGTCCGGGCGCCCGAAGACGTTCCACGCGTTGTAGTCCGAGCCCCAGCCCGCAAGGTTGTTGCAGTGCTCGGCGTAATCGCCCCGGCGCACGTGAAGGCCGAGGAGACCTGCGATGGGCGGCGCGTCGGTGCGGAGAGGCTTAAAGGCCCCGAGGGGATAGGGCTGGGCGACGGAGCCCTCGCTGGTGGCAGCGGTGATGCGCGAGATGAAGGAGAGCGCGAGCGCGGGGGGCATATCCGCGGCGGAGAAGAGCGCGAAGTTGCGCGAGAGTGCCCGTGTGATGAGCGCGGACCAGGCGTACTGCGTCAGCGTCGGCGAGTGGCCATAGGAGGGCCACATCCCGACGATCTTGTCGGAGCCGATGAACCTGGACGAAGTGAGTAAGAGAAAGTAGGGGAGCAAGCGGGCGCACATGTAGTCGAAGGGGGAGCCGCCGGTGACGATGACACACCCGGCCTCCATGTCGCGCAGCTTCGCTGCCCAGCGCATGAGGCGCTCCGCACCCGTGCTGGTTTCATTTATCCCGAGTTCGCGAACCGCGTCAGCCATCGTGACCTCGACCACTTGCGCGCGCGGGCACACAGCATCCCACCACTCAAGGGAGATCGCGCGCGGGCTCTGCGGGTCTGCGCCCGCACCAAGCTCGCCACCGCCCGTCGGGCCCGAAGTGAACGCGTTCATGGGGATGTGGAGCATGTGCCGCGAGCCATTGGGCAGCGTGTCCGGGAACGGCGGGTGGTCGCGCGCGATGTAGTCTGGGAAGACGTAGCCGCGGTGTGCGAGATACGCAAGGTGTGTGTTGATGAGCCTGGCGATGGTTAACAAAAGTGTTGGCTAAATACTTGAAAAATACGATAACGGCTCACTGTTCTTGAAATACGTTGTTCCAGCTGTAACTTTCTGTCAGCTTCATTCACGAGCCCTCGGCCAACGCACCCAGTCCCCCAGGCTTCGTTCGGAAAGTACACGTATCTGTGTTATTACGAGTAAGCGCCGAGACGATTCATATCTTCCCTCGGCAGACGCGCCTTGCTCGTGTTCTGGTCATAAACGTTGGTAGTCGGTGCTGTGGAAGCGTCCGCTCGTACTTGCGTACATCGGCAAATTTCGGATGGTCCAGAGCGAGAATTTCAGGCTTAAAGGCTGGCGGAATGTAGTCTACACCAGTCAGAGGAGAACGCGAGACAAGGGTGTTGTAGGCAAAGCCGGAAAGAAAGACGAAAACCACAAGGGCGAAGGCAGCAAGCCTGAGCGTGCCGCGAGGAGCCATCTAGTACATGGAAAGCAGGGACGAGGGGGAAAGAAGGAGAAGGAGAAGTGCCGAAGAAGCGCCAAAGACGCGCAATAGGACGTAGGGGTCACTCCTTGAACTCCGCACAGGTTACAGTAAATAACCCCGTGCCAAGCCCGGGCCCGTGGTAAGGAAGATCACGGTTGACCACAGCCATGCGCAAATCCTTTCCCACAGAACTGTCTTCTCAGTAGGAATAATCACCTGCGGGGCAAAATCGAGCCTGAAGTGGCATATGTTTCTTTCCAAATTTCCTCGAATAATGTTTGAGTACAAGAAGAAGAGATATGACCTAGTGGCCATTGCCTACATCGGCTGGTGCCGAGACTGATACATATCGCTGGGCGCTGAAGTGAGCGCCAAAAGTCAAATACAGACACTGTCATAAAAGGCAACTGCCCGAATATGTCGTGATACCGGCACCCGTATTAGGAAGGGTCCGTTTCGGGTTACCGACCTCCTTAAAAATGCACATAGAAGCAGGTCAGAAGACACTGAGTCAACCAGGGCGCTGTCCGCTACCCACGGACCCTTGCGTGCTTGAAGGCAGCCGCCGGGCCGGCTGGGCTCGACAGGTTTTCAGGGAGGGGATCTCAACAAGAAGGGCTCCAAATAAGACGGGAGCAGCCAAGGATCACTAGTACGCCCCCGGCGCTGACTCGGAGCTGGAGATTGATGCGGAATGCAAGAGGAACAGGATACTGTAGTGTTTCGACCTCACCAAGTGTTCACGGCCTGTGACGCGTGATCCAAGGTGTTCATTCCGTGGGAAACCTCCATATATGGCAGTCGGCCCGGTAATAACCGGATTTTCAACCTATTTTCGGCCCAATTTGGGGCATTTCTTGCCCTGTCATGCGTGATTGCACCCCAAGTGTTCGATTCACAGATGCTTATGATGCGTGACTTGAACACTTGGTCGAAACACTACAGTAGTTCCGTTGGCTTTCCGAATTGCGATGCGACGCGCAGTCGGCCCGATGGAGTTTGATTGCCGAGCAGCACAGGATAGACATATGATTATTAGCTGACACTCCTCAGAATCACTCATTGAGTCATTCAAATGTTTCAGATGTTCAGAGCTTGAATGACGCGTCCAAAGTGACCCAACGACAACCCGGAATTTTGAGACTACATAATCAGGGCGGCTTCCGATCACTTGATCACGGAAACTGACAGACTACTTGTAGCGTCTGTTTATGAGAGACTAGGATAGAGCACTTTTGACATTTCGCCTGCCATCAAATTACCGAATTTGGGAACTACTATTCGGCAGAACGGCATACAATCAATACATCAGCTCCTATAGGTGGCTGACACAAGGCTGATGGGTCTTTGTTAAGGATCCGGTCTTCGCGCGCTGCCGAAGCCTGTGAGGAATGAGCTGTCTAGCAGCAACCGAAATGTATTTGAGTTCAAGAATCCCTTAAATCAGCAACGTTCACCGTGAATCGTACCAAACAGCCGAATAGTAAGAGCGAATCTTTACTAGACGTGATTTACGGAATATTCTCGTAGATCTTAGGACTGCGATGCTTAGATGCGTACCCGCTAGGCAAGGCAACAACTAGCTCTGTGGTAGAACTCACAGCAGAAGGCTGGCGCTTCAAGTGATGATGGATTGCAAAGGTAAGATGTGGTGTGTTACATGAGGGGGAAAGCTCCCTTTATATACCTAGAAAGTACTCTAAATATAGCTACATGACTCCTTCTGACTCGGGCGGTAGTGACTCCACCCCCGAGACGGTGTACACGCAAGCGCATACGCAAGCCCGAGGCAAATGACCGCCTCCCGGGGATCTCGGAGATGTTGGATAATCAGCTGACCTGCACATCGAGAGTGCATGGAGGGTGACTGACGCAAGATGTGTCAATATCCATGACAGTCTTGTTATCTGGAGTCTTCCTCCTCCCTTGGGCTGAAGCTACCAAGAATATGCTAAAGCTACGGGGGATATACTGGCCAAGTCAATGAGGCAAAAATTTGCCTTGTACTTGTTTCCGGCACTTTCACCTGCAGTGCTCGCTCACTGATCGGGACCATCAATGCTGTGCTGAATCGGAGGCTGACAGCTATGCCTTTATTCTTTTCTCTGGTGAGTCAGTAAATTTCTCTTGCCTGGCAGCGGCCTGGATATGATGGAATTTGACAGATATGCCACACTCTCTTGTTGAGATAATATCACTGCACTGCTCCGTAAAGAACAAGAGTAGCTTCGATGATCTTGCCGAAGTTGCCGAGGACTCTTCCCATTATAGGAAATTTGATCGGACGCGAAAAGTTCACAAGTTGGATAGACAGGGATATATAAATAGCCTCACCGATGTAGGTACTAACTGAGAGTGAGCGCTCACCAACGCATGGCATTGGAAGGAGCTGAGTGGAATATTTGATGATACACCAGAGTCTGACTTCAGAGTCTGACCCATTGTTAGTTTGTGCTCCGATTGACACCGTACCAAAAAAAAGTGGCAGGTCTACTTGAGGGTTATGTCCCCGGAAAATCCCGACCGGCCCGACCATACACCGCCACCATCCCAATCCGGTCGCGCCTTCAACGCGCCTTGCTAATTCAAGACAAATGTCCTTTCTGACCCAGTCAGTTTTCTGACTCAGTTCTCTGACCGAGCGAACCTTTGAGCGCTGAGCGTTGAGCCTGGACCCTCTTCTCTATTTTGTGATCCATCAATTTGATATGTATGAAGGAGGTACCAGGGGTTGCATGCAGGGCCTTTATAGAATATAGATTACAGTAGTGTGATCATGTATTGGTTAGGAATCGCAGAATTCTCTCATTCCATTATGATTCCCTGCCAGACAGGAATCAGACCCGCTCAAGATTCAAGAAAAGGCTGATCAGTGATACCTCAGTCAGAGCGACGGGCCACTGTCAGACGACTTAACATGGAACTTATCCCATTAAGAACTGTGTTTCTTATTGATATGTATATGCTTACAAGTTTACAAATATGATACCTATCTACGTCTAAAAGACTTAGGATGAAACATCCTCGATAGACCTAAGAGAATGGCGAGGTAGTCTAAATGCTATTACACTAGCATTGTAGAACCCTCATGCCAGTAAGTTCGGGAATTGGCCACACCGGCACATTGAAACTCAAGTCCCGGAGAGTTCTCGATAAACTCGAACGCCTGTAACAACAAGGCGGTCCGTGATCCGATGATTAATTTTGATTTTTTTAAATCGAATTTAATTTAAGTTAACATTTTGATAATCTGATTCTGTCACCTCCTCCTTCTGTACCACCATCTCTCTCAAATCTCTCTGATTCACGGTGCACCGACGCCCGCTTGCTTGAATCCGTCTCAAAACAAAGCAGCAGTCCTTCCCCATGCCCCGTTCAATCTGCCATCCCAGAAATCCCTTCTGGCGCGTCAGACTCCATCCTACCTCGCGTCTGTTCACCAGCACTTGTCATCGTCATGGGCTCGGATGTCTCGATGCTTTGTCTCCTCATCATCTGAAAGACAGCTGGACTCCCGAAGACCGCGATGCACACCCCTCCTGGATGCACGACATTGTGGACATGTAGGTGAGCTTTGTGCTCGACTTCCCTCCCCAGGCTCATTTTCTTAGGTGCGCAACTGCTGCAGGCTCTTATATATGCGACGATATCTGCCGCATGTTCCAGAATGCACATAATTTTGAACTCGGAAAGAGCCCCCTGGCAGTTGGGGCTCAACCCACGATCTCCGACGAAATTGCGTACTTCCATGGCTCACCACTGTGGGATCTGCACTGGAAGTCTCCAGCCACCTTTACCCTGCATCCGGATCTCATCCACTTGCTCAGCCAACACCAGAGTGAGTCTTCACCACAGAACATATCCGGTTCTCATACTTCCAGCCGCCACGGTCGAAAAACACTTGAGTAAGATAGAAAAGTACTACAATGACATGGACGCCGCAGGCTTCTTCACCCAAACAGCGAACGGTAGGCTGTCATCTTCCGTTCGCATTGCACCGCCCACCCCAGCGCCGCGCAGACTTTGTAGCGCCCGTCTTCCGCTCCGCCGATCCAGCATGCCCGCCGTATCCGGCGAGCGCGTTCGGCGCAGGCTTCAGCGGGTTTGACCGCGTCGACGAGCGCGGTTGGGATCGCGCCGGGTATGAAGCGGCCGCAGACCACTCGCGCGACGAGTGGGAGTGGCGTTCCGCCCACCAGATTGCATATTTCATTGCGCTTGGGCGCATCTTCGAGGTCCGCCCGGCCTCTCGCGCCAGCTCTGTCAGCTCGATTCATTGCTCCACCGCAGATCCCCGCGGGCCTGCTCGTCGCATACGATCCGTGCTACTCGCGCGTCGACGTCGTCCTCCTCGCCGCGCTCGGCGTGCGCGCGCTGTGCAAGGGCGACCCCGCGGTACGTACGCACACACCCGCGCCCTGCTTGCTTGCCCCAACTCACCCGCGCAGCTCAAGCCCCTCCGCCGCACGCCGCACCCGACGCTCTTCTACGCCCCGGGCGCAGAGCAGCACGTCTTCACCGACGCGCTCCTGCGCGCGGACCCAATCCACAACCTCGTGATCCTCGGCGGCGACGCCACGTGGTGCGGCCGGCGCACCGCTCACTTCAGTACGCTTTACAAAATATATATGACCAGAGACAGAGACCGCTGACTCGGAGGCGCGTGCAGCGGAAAACTACATGTGCATTCGCACGCCAGCGTATGCCCCGCGGCGCGACGGCGAGGCGCCGTGCGGGGAGGAGAATTGTCTGCAGTGGGTGCCGCGCGCGCGCGTCGCGGCGTTCGAGGCTGCGCGGGGTCCGGCGCGCGAGCCGGCAGTGCGCCAGGTATGTTCGTGATCTTCTTGGGCAGGCCTGCTGACACGGAGTACGCAGATGCTTATGCCGGACGGGAGTCTCGAGCCAGACGATTGAGCACATTGAATTCAAAGACTGTAAATTTCTAGAAGCGAGCTCGCGCCACGCGCAGGTTTAACTTTCGCCAAGCAGCCCTGGGCGCCCTCATTCGCCCCCTCAATCCTATGAAGGAGAGCTAAGCGGCGGTAGGTAGGTAGGTAGGTGCGGAATCTACTCACAGCCATCTGAGATGAGTACCAGCATGAATAAATTACTGATGTCGATCACACATCTGCCAGTGAAATGTGCCCTCGTCTTCCACAACACTCCTTAAAAGCTTATGCTAGCTCCTGTATCGGTTCTATCCAAAGTATTCTTCTATAACACTGTTGACATATCCACTTTGAGGCGGCTTACAATATCCACAGCGCAGTTTGGCTATCATCCGTTCAAGTATTCCCAATCGGGTCAAAAGATTTGTCAATCTTGATCTTCAAGTCACTATCATTCGGACCCGAAATCGTTATCAGGTGAGCGAAAAGGCGACTCATCCAACAAGTTTGTCCTCAAGCGTCCACCCTCAGGCCTCAGCTCAAGTACTTGGTTCTACAGCATGTCGTCGCCTGCCACCTGCCCTGTGCTGGCCCTGCCCACGGAAATCACAGCCGAAATCTTCCTCCGCTGCATGCCAGATCCCCGTGGACCCTACCTCTTCGACCAGCCCCATGCGTACACGTACGATCGCGCCAAAGGATATGCTGTAGGATACAGACCAGGGATTCGAGGGGATATTTGGGTGCGACCCCCACCCCAACTGACGCTGATCAAAGTATGCCGCTTATGGCGCGACATCGCCCTTGGTACTCCCGCATTGTGGGCAGAACTGCGACTGAACGATACCCGTGGCGGGTATCGTTCAGTCGCAGTTCTCGCGGGCGCTGCAGCTTGGCTTGCTCGTGCGGGCGACTGCCCGCTCACGGTGTCCATCCGTAGCCACTCCTACGACGACGCGCCTTTCCTGGAACTCCTCCAGCGGCACTCCTCAATGATGCGCGCCGTCGACCTGGAACTGCTTACACACAAGTTTGAAAACATGTTGAAGACTGGGCCCTGGGGCTTCCCTATGCTCCGGACACTCTCTCTTTGGCGCTACGATGCGGACTACACCGACTTGCCAGCTGTCCCGATCCCAGTCTTCGTGCCCCTCCTGCGCGAACTTTTTATGAGTCAATGGCGGCCTGGAGTGGAGATCATTGGCATCCCCTGGAATCAACTCACAGACCTCACGGCATCCCACTACTCCATCGACGATTGCCTTTCGGTGCTCCGGGGCACGCCCAATCTCGTTCAGTGCCGGCTGTCTGTATTCTCGCGCCACGGGAATCCAATCGGACGGTGGGGAAGCGCCGGGCCTCATACGAGGGCCGTCACCCTCCCGCACCTGCGCGCGCTCACGATTTACAAAAATGTTGGGAACGAAGGGGAGGAAGCGGGCAGCGCAGACATCCTCGACTTCCTCACGCTGCCCGCGCTGCACACCCTCCGGATCTTCGACAATGCGCAAAATGCGCTCGTTCTCAATGAGCTCCTCGCGCACTCGACTCCCCCGCTGCACACCCTCGCCATCCACCAGTACCGCAGGAAGTCGGATATACCGGGCGGCACGAGACTGGCCGTGTCCGCGCTTGCGATGCTCCCGACCTTAGCCCGACTGGAGATCTGGCGACCGACGCGCGAGTTCGCTGCCACCCTGTTCGAAGACGTCTTTGCGCGGGGCGGCGAGCGCGCGCTGCTGCCCCGCCTGCACACCCTGGCGCTTTGGGGGTGTAGCCTCAACGTGGCGGAGCTGACTGAGCAAGGAATCTTTCATGTCGAGGAGGATAATTTTGAGCGAAAGGAGTGGGCCAAAGGGTTTGGCGGCGCCCTCGCTATCGAGGAGGCGCTCCTGAAACTCAAGAGCCTCGCTAGCGATGGGCTGGAGGTGATCGTCGAAGACAAGAGGCGCGCGTGAGGTGAAGGTCGCCTCAACTGGAGACATTACATAGTACCCACGTAAGTAGATAGACCATGATCGCTGCATGACAGGAATCCGATTCAATTGCTGTCGATACGCAGCAGATGATCTTGCGTGATATTTCCATAGTATGTATCCTCTGGGAAGGTGCTCCCATCCCCGAAAAACACAGGCAACTGCGCCTGGTCAACCCAAATCACCACGTATTGGCGCGCTGCGCAAGTTGGGCGGATAGCATTTTCTGTCCCTGACGTCCTTGTAGACAAAAAATTGGCCTGTGTTCAGCATTTCACAATTTACAAACTTCTTCGCCTCTGATGGAACTGAATGAACGGATTCCGGAGACAACGAAGTAGCTTAGGAACTGTAAACTCACGAAGAGGTGCCAATGAGATGACCATGATCAGGAGCTGGTGCCGGGGGAGCTCGCCATACTTGTGGGGCGCCGGTGACATGGCTGCTTGTTTCGTTCGCAGGATGCTGTCAGCAGAGGTTGGGTCCCAAAGAGTGGCACGGAGGCAGGCTGGAGTGCGTCAAGTTTCGGGACCTTCAATGGGACCCACTAGAACACACTGGCCTCGTTATACCGAAGAGAGGACGGATTCCGAGCCGCAGTCTCCGAGGGACGTGATCGGCGTTCAAGGCGCATAGAAATTTTCGAAAAAACGTGGAGTAGAAAATCCGAGGTCAGTGAACCTCATGTGAATGATTCAAGTCCTCGGTCTGGACGCCGTCGTGATACACGACTGAACCTTGGGTGGGGAGGGCGAGCTTGGGTCAGCCTTGCACAATAAGTGCAAATAGACAACGACTTGAACAAGTACAAGATGCCTCCATTCCTTTTAAATTCACCCTCTGAGTCTGGCTACGCGCTATATCGCGTTTATCTCACATCTGCAGAGTCGAAACGTTGATCCTTCACCGCTGTCAGGCGGTACCGCACCTCGTTCGCGTTTTGACTCGTCTATCCTCGCAATCTGAGTCATCTCGAGGGGTTCATAACAGCACCGAAAAAATCTTCTTGAAAGGAAATCACGCCATGGCCGCTCGTCCCGTCGTCCCCGAAGACTCGGAGCTTGTCGCGAAGATGCACGAGATCTCGGCGGCCAAGCCCAAGCTCATCAAGTCGTCGGTGTACGCTGCGCCCGCGGATGCAAAGATCGAGGTGCGGAGCTGGAAGATGGACGAGTTCAAGTACTACGATGTGCCGTCGCCGTTCCCGACGCTTGCGCGCGGGATCTTTACTGTGGATCTCCCGAAGGAGGGGGAGTATCGCATCGTCGCGCGCGGATATGACAAGTTCTTCAATATCGGAGAGGTGCCCTGGACTACGGTGTGATATCTCGTCGCCTTCCCATGTGTGGAGTGCTGATCGCGAGCAGTGGGACTCACTAGAGCAGCACACGGCTGCGCCCTACACCCTGTCACTCAAGTCCAACGGGTGCATCATCTTCATCGCGGCGCTCACGCCCAAGAAAATCCTCGTCACGTCAAAACACTCCATCGGGTCGACGCCAGGGGAGGGGATCAGCCATGCAGAGGCGGGCGAGCAGTGGCTTCGCAAGTACTTTGCGCAGAAAGGCAAGAGCGAGGAGCAGCTCGCCGCACGCCTATGGGAGAACAATTGGACTGCTATCGCAGAGGTTTGTGATTAACTCCTCTGCACTTGTGCACGCGCTGAATCGCTGCGCAGCTCTGCGACGACTCGTTCGAGGAGCATGTTCTCGGATACGCGCCCGAGGCGACAGGGCTGCACCTGCACGGCCTCAACGAATCGACAAAAGCCTTCCACACGCTCCCCCAGGCCGCCGTCGACGCCTTTGCAGCCGAATGGGGCTTCATCCGGACCGCGTCCCTCGTGCTCCCGAGCATCGCTGAAGTCCGCGCATTCACCGATGCCGTCGGCGAGACCGGCGCGTGGAACGGGCAGGCCGTCGAGGGCTTCGTGGTGCGCACGCACGTCGCCAGCACCCCGGGCAAGGCGCCGTACGCACCGGGCGCGACGTTCTTCTTCAAGGTCAAGTTCGACGAGCCGTACATGATGTACCGCGACTGGCGCGAGGTCACCAAAACGCTACTGCGGCTATACGAGCAGGGCCGCACGGGCAAGGGCAAGGGCGGCGCGACGGGCATGTCCGAGGCGGCGGTGCCGAAGGGCAAGATGCGCCGTGCGGAGACGCGCGTGTACGTGCGCTGGGCGATCGCGGAGATCGCGCGCGACCCGGGCGCGTTTGAAGAGTACGGGAAGAACAAGGGCATCATCGCGACGCGCGAGCGCTTCCTCGCGTACCTCTCAACGCCGCCGGGTCAGGAGCTGCTTGCGGCGGCGAAGGAGGGGACGATGCCCCCGGCGCCCGGCGTCGATGGGCCGCCGCCTGACGTGCCATTCGGCAAGACCATCATCGTCCCCGTGGCGATTCCGGGCTGCGGTGCGTCTACTCGCCGCGCTTTACCTCCTATCTGACCTCTCTTCTTAGGCAAAACCGCCGTCTCCGTCGCGCTGACGCACATCTTCGGCTTTGGGCACACGCAGAGCGACGACGTGCACGCGAAGAAGCCCGCGCCGATATTCGTCAAGAACGTCACGGCGCTGCTCAACACGCACGAGGTCGTCATCGCGGACAAGTGGGTCCCGTCGTTTCTGCTCTTCTCCCGTGCTAATCGCCTTCAGAAATAACCACCTGAAGCAGCACCGCCAGCAGCTGCGCACGGCGACCGCGGGGCGCAACCCCGCGGTGCGCCTCCTCGCGCTGAACTGGTCGCTCGAGGGAACGGAGCCGGCGGAGGCGTACCGCATCTGCGCGGAGCGCATCGACGCGCGTGGCGCGAACCACCAGACGCTGCGTGCGACGGACATAGACAGCGCGCCCATTCTGCGGATGTTCGTGAATACGACGGAGCCGCTAGTGCCCTCGGAGGTGGACAGCGTCGTGGAGATGGTGCTCGGCGAGGGGCTCGACGACGCCGTGGCACGCGCGGCGCGGGAGGTCGCCCACATCCTGGGGCGGCCTGCTCCCCCACCGGCGAAGGTCGCGGAGGGGACGGCGAAGGCGCGGGCGTACTCCGTCGCGCCCACGAACGAGAAGGAGGCGAGGGGGAAGAATGAGAAGACGCAGGACAAGGGGAAGGGCAAGGGCAAGGAGCCCAACGCAGGGGAGGTGGACCAGAAGAAGAAGGGGAAGCCACCGCGGTACTACGCCCTGCTGCCGGAGGTGTCGCTCGAGTCGCTGCTCGCGGGGCCCCTTGCGCAGGATCCGCTATACAAACATCTGCACAAGGAGCAGCGCGTTGCCCTCCGACCACACGTCACGCTCGTGCACAGCAAGGCACTGGCGGAACCCGGGGCGGAGGCGCTGTGGACGCGGTGTGCAGCGCTCGACGCACGGCCGGAGGATGGTGCTGTGTTCCGCTGCGCGCTGGGGAGCGTGGTGTGGGACGGGCGCGTGATGGCGGTGACGATCGACGACGTGTTGCTGGAGCGCGAGGCGACGGGGCAGGCGGGCGCGGAGTTCGTCTCCACGTTGACGGAGGATGTGCGGAAGCGGCTTCACATCACGGTGGGGACGAGGGATGCGAGCGTCCCTGCGGTGGAGGGGAAGAAGCTCGTCGAGGCATGGCGCGCGGGGAAGACCGCGGGCATCAAGTCGCTGCAGCTCAAGGGTGTTACGGCCACGGCGCGGGTGCAGGGGCTGATCAGCTGAAGGGAAATAATTGCATGTATCGAATAGGCACAATGTAACATATCTGCTGCATAAGTAGACTCGGTAGGTAGATAGGTAGTATTACACGGCCGGTCCCGCTGAGGAACGCCGGGGCCCATGAGGTATCTAGGTTTACACGCGCTAATATCTTGGAGTTGTTGACTTGTTGTTGACGCGACTTGAAGTTGTTGACGCGTCGCTGAAGTTCCACGTGACTCGGCCGATCCTTGCTTCCTCCCACCACTTCGCCGCCCGCCAACGCGTCCACTCACTCACCATGCCCAAGATGCTTACTCGCAGAGCCACAAGGAAAGCGGAGTCGAAAGTCGCCACACCGAGCTCCCTGCGGATTCCTGTGCGGAAGTTCTTGACGCAGAGCTTCAAACTCGAGACTCTCGCAGCACATGACATGGGACTAAAACTCCAGCAGCTGGTGGGTCTTCGCGATCTTTCCCCTGCGGGATCCCTCCTCCAGTGCAGGACCTCCGCTCCACGCGTCTTGGATGAATCGACACGCTTTTGCGTCCGCTGGCTGTTCCTACTAGTGCTGATGATTGTGTCCCGTTTACAGGACATTTCCTTTAACATGATGGAACATGTAATGCATCCCTCCCGGGGGACAGATACGGCGAACGTGATCAAGTGGTGCGTCTCCAAGCGCTCGTGGCCGTGGATTTTCCTGACCTCTCGCGCCTAGTACACCAAATCTGCGCAAACTGACCTTGGGCTTTGTACGACCGCGTATTTGTTTCCGATGCAGCTCTGACGGGCATTCTAGGGTGGACACATGCACTCGTATGAGGAGTGTCTCGGCCCGCCGCTCATGGCCGCGCTTTGTGCGCTCAAGGACCTCGAGCAGTTCACGCACCGCGCGACGACCACCGTGCGGACTGAGTTTGGCCTCCACAGCCTCCTGCGACTGGCCGCGGCATGGCCGAAGCTGCGAGTGGTGAGTGCGCCCCTCCATGCCCAGCCTTCCCCGGCTGAATGCGCATCCCCAGCTGCACATTGCGGGCGATCTCGAAACGTCGCACGACGTAGCGTCACTCCCGCCCGTCACCTGCAAGCTGCAGCGCGTCACGCTGGAGGCGTGCACGGCGAACCTCGAGGACCTCGCGCTGCTCTTCGCGGCGTCGTCCAAGAGCCTCAAGACGCTCGAGATGTGGACCATGGCCCCGGGCTCGGTAAGCGTCCGCACTGCCCCCGCCAGCGAGACTGACCGGCCACCCAGCTCGACGCGCCCATCGCGTGTGTCCTCCCGGGGCTCGAGGTGCTACGGCTCGGCGGCTGCGGGCACCCGTCGCTCGCGTTCATCCGCGACAAGCTCGGCGCCGCGCCGCGCCTGCGCACGCTGCAGCTCGGGGGCGGGCCGGACCGGACCGGGCGCGTGCGGGCGGCGCTCACCACGGCGATGAGCGACCCCGCGCTGTTCTGCTGGCTGCGGCAGCTGGAATACCCCGCGCTCGCGCTGCCGGAGGTCGAGAAGGCGAAGCCGGGGAAGGGTAAGGGGAAGGAGAAGGAGAACGCGCTGGGGATGGACGGCGTGAACGTGGGTGAGGCGGCGCTGCTGGCAGTCGCGGCCAAGCGGAAGATCCGCGCGTCGCGCGCAGTGGACTTGGAGTATACGGGTGAGGGCGGGCTCCGGCACAGCGCGGAGAAGTGGCACAAGCGCGCTGCCGCGAAGAAGCGGTAGGCGCTTGCTGTGCTGAGTGGAATGGGAAAGGACGGGAACATGATGCTGATTCGCAGCCTTGGGGTGCGTCTATGTGATATATCTATGTCTACCAGTGCTAGATAAGCCTCCAAGCAGGCTACAATTAGAGCTTACGCAGTATATACTCACATGCTTCAAGTTCATTTTTGTTGCTCAAGAATTTCAACTATGTACAAGAACCCGCAAGTCGCTCGGCAGCGTCTCATCTCAAGAGGACCTGTAGCAGCCCGCAGTGGACTTGGAAATATCCCTACACTTCTTTCTGCGAATCATTATGCCTACTCGCCGAGGGAGGCAGGATACAATTCAAGTCGGGCCCCATATCGCCTGAACACTCATAATTTTGTCTGCACAGGCACCGAAGCAGTACAACAGATAGCACTAGGACGAAATCAAGACAGAATCAGAGCCTTCTAAATTGGGTCCCAATTATCGTTTTCCGCCCTCCACTAAACATATATTCCACAGATATTCAAATACTGCTCGCTCACCCCACCTGGAATTCCACTTGCTTGATTTCGGAGGTGGCTTGCACCCATACCGCCAAAATATTGAAAATGTTCGAACGTCCTTTCCAAGAACTTTCACATCAAATTCGCGTAAAATACCTCGCTTCAACCTGCCTCAACCCACCTCAACCGCATCATGACCTTGGTTACTGACGGTAATTCAGCGAGGTACATACCTGAATCAGATCTACACTGATCTACATACGCCTTGCATACGCCAGCATATGCCTGGTCTTGCCTGGTATCGAAATCGGCAGCAAGCAGGACCAATCAGGATCGCTGCATCATATCTGGGTATGTGACCGCTCAGAGATCCTCAGAGGACACTCAAAGAAAGGATCCTCGTAGCGCGGTAGTCAGCATCCATTATGCAGACTTGTTTTCAACATCAGAATAAAAACCAGCGTGCTGTATCTTGAAGAAAAGCATTTCGGTTCCCTTCATTTCAACAGCGGCTTCAACCATTCTTGGATCCGGCGGCGTTGCGCCATCCGATAATTATAATATATCTGTTGAACGTTATCTAAACCTCAGAGGATGTGGTTAGGAGGCCTGAGGTCGCTGCGCACACTTGGGCTGCGATTTTCACAACAAAAACATGGATGACTGGATTGCAATGGCATACAAGGAAAGACTTGCCTTGGCCGTTGCCGTCTGTAATTAGTATATTATATTACAAAATTTCTGGTTCGTTCTTTTCGTCGTAGTGTTCAGCTCCGTTTCCGTTCGTGACGTACGTCAGTGATGAGGCCACTATGTATTAGCACTTGAGAAGTACTGCCACCCTACTTGTATAAAACACGTCCATTAATTTAGCCAAGTAGGTTTGGGCTAAGTAAGCTTCTGTATTTCAACCACGGTTGAACGTTGAACGTTGAACCATCACCTTCGCGCGCCAATCTTTCTTTAGCGGCAAAAATTCCTCAGTATCCGATAATTCTCTCCTCGGGAGGAGGATGAAGAGGAGGATTGCCTGCTCGGTCCCGAATTGATACGGCGAAAAGACGGGACTTTGGTCAGATTGATTGAAATAATACTTACATAGATTGTACGCATCAGGCTGAGGCACTGCCACAGTTTTGTTCCGGGCTCACGTGGCGCACGTGCGAGCCAACCTCCTCCCGCCCTCCCCTGGACATACTTACAACTAGGATCGTCCGCACCTCAGCCCGATGCCACACAACGTGACATTCATCATCGAAACGACCGGCGGCGCGCCCGTCTTCCACCTTCCCTGTCCGCTCTCGTCTTTTTCGGCCCTCGCAGAGGCCGCGCAAACTAACATCGAGTTCATCTTCCGCAACCACGGGGGAACCCCGACATTCCACGTTGGCGGCGCAGAGGTGGGCTTGATTCCCGAGCGCGCGTGGGACATCGGGACGGTGGTGCGAGGCGTTATGGATGCACGCGCGCGCGCGGCGGGGGAGGAGGTAGTGGTCAAGCTGGAGGAGGGGATGCCGCGCGTCGCTTTGAAGGCTAAGGGTAAAGAGAGAGAGAGGGAAGGAGAGGAGCATGCGAATGATGAGCGGGGAGAGCAATCCTCGAACTTTGCCACCGCGCGCCCACCGCAGCCAGCTGAGTGCAGCCATCGGGGGGAAGCAGCACAGGGCGCGCAATTGTCGAGTCTGGTCACCGTGCGACCACCACAGCGAGGTAAGCGCGTGTTCCCTTGATCTACCTATCTTCCCCGCTGAATAGACATTGCAGCGACGGATCCGGATGTACGAGATACCAGCGCCCACGCGCCCTCAGATCTACCCCTCGTTGCACGCGCCCTCACCTGCGAAGAGGCAGACGCGGTCGCGCGCGGCTCGCTCGAGGCGGACTTCGCGAACATCATACAGAACGGACGCGAGGACTTTGCCTACGTGTGCGATCCTGCCCAGCCACCCACACGGCACCTTACGCCCGCAGAGGAGGCGGAGTGGCCGCGTCTCTGGGACGCGCTGCTCCACCTTGATCGTGTGTTTTCGGGCCCGCTGCGAGGTGCGCTGGAGGTCGTCCGCCGTAGCCATTGCTGACAGATCGAGGTACACAGATACACAGGCGTTGATGCGACGTTGCGCCGCGATGGAGGAGGCTGCGGCGCGCCGAGGTGCGGTGTCCCGATTTTTCTCGTGCCGTGCTCATCGCTCGGGTACAGTGGGACGGGATACAAGCAAGGACAAGCCAAATTCGTTCCGCGTGCTGCTCGCTGCGTCCCTCGCCACCCTGCCCCCGTCTCAGCCGCAGGGCCAGCAGCCGACGTCCCAGGCGGCGCGGAGCTCGCGTACGTCGGACCGGCTCTCGCAGGCGTCCCAGTCGCAGTCGCAGTCGCAGTCTCAAAGCACCGCAAGAATTCCCGCTGCGCCACGGACGCCGAGCCCGGACGCGCGTGCCGTAGTCGAAATCGTGCGCCACGCGCTGCAACCGCTCCGCCAGGCGGTCTCGCAGGGTGCGTTTTCCCCCTTCCTTACCCTTTGCCAGCTCTTTCTTGCCCTTTGCTCGAGCTCTGCTCCTCCCTCCTACCATACCCATTCGCCGGATTCGCTTTCCTCCTGCCTCCTCCTTCCATCCCCGCTCGCTTCCCTCCCCACTTCGGTCTCCGTCCTCCTCCCCCTGTAGTCCCTCCTCTGTCGAGTGTTTCCCTTCCGCGCTGCTCTTTCGATTCGCGGTAGTCATGTCGCGCCGATCTTTGCCCTCCGTTCGTCCCGCTCTCGGTGTCACGACGTCCTCAGTCGTACACTTGTTGTCTGCTTGTTCCTTTCGTCTGTCTGCGCATACATCCTTCCCCGCCGCTTCTCTTCGTTCTTTCCCCATCTTCCGTCAATCGCTGCTTCCTACCTAGCCCGTCTCTTTTCGTCCTCCCCCTGCTCTTGGCCCCTGCTCGTCCCTTCCTCGCTTACGCCCACCCACAGGTAGCGTGAGCGACGGCCACAGCAGCGTCGCGCAGGCGCTCTCGTGGCCCGCCGCTACATCCACCACGCGTCCTGGCGTGAAGGAGAACGCGCCGGCGCAGCCTGACTGGAAGAAAGTGCACGCAAACCTCGTTGGGGGGCGGGGCGCGGGGACGGTGGAGGGGGACGGGGAGGGGAACAGCGATAGAAACAATGATAAGCCCGTTCCTGCGGTACAGGGCGAGCGGCTGTCGACGATCACCGCGAAGAGCGAGAAGCCCGCGCCTGCGCCCCGCCCCGAGGTCCGGAGCCGGAGCAGGGAGGGGCAGGCGGCGGCCCCGCTTCGCGCGGGGAAGCGGCCTGCTGCATCCGAGACCAATTTGGAGGCAGGGGCACCGGCGAAGCGCGCGAGGACAGGGACGGGCGAGCTTTCGCGGGCTCCCGAGAAGAAAGAAAGGCAGTCGGAGACCTTGAAGGCGGGAACAAGGAGCCGGGGGGATGGTGCGCGAACGCGTTCCTGCGAAGTCCGATTTCGAGTGGTGCTCATGAGCGTACACGAACAGATGCTGCGGCTGAGAACTCGCCGGCGAAGCGCACGCGGTCGGCACGCGCGCGGGATGGCGGAGGTGCACTTTACTTGTTCGCCCGGGCTGTCCGTTGCTAAATCGACCTGCCCTTGCAGATGTCGCAGCGCACCATAAGGAGAAGGAGACGCGAGCGGATCTCGTCGTGGGGATTAAGCATGCGCCAGGGCGCGTACAGACTCCGACCTTGGGGCTCAAACAGGCCACTTCAGCCCTGCCCCCGCCGGTCACGGACACCGACGACCTGATCCACAGCCTCAAGGCCGCATACACATCCTCCATGGCGGAGTACACCGCGTGGGTCCCAGATGCGCGCGCACCCGGGGAGGGCGGCGCGTGGCTGACGGCTGCGGAGCGCGCTTGGCTCGCGCGCCAGGGCGACCTGGCGCTGCGGCGTGGCGACGGCACGGACAGGGACGGGGACGCTCTGCGCGCGTGGGTGCGCCCCGTGCGGTGGGTGGCGCTTGGGGAGCGGATGTACGCGGCGGCGACGAAGGTGAGCGGGGTGCGGCCGTTGTACCACGGGGTGCTGCTGCATGCGTGGGACGCAGGAGAGTGGCGGTTTCCGGGGCACGAGCGGCTCGGGCGTGTGGGAGTGCCGTGGGGGGAGTGGGTGCGCGGGGAAGAGGGGCAGCGGTGGCGCAAGGAGGGGACCGTTTAGGTATGAGGAAGTACTCGGCAGTTCGTCGCTTTCCTGGCGCATGTATGTATGTACTAACTTTATGTTGCAAGGCGAGATTTTCGCTTGCCTTCGTCTGGCGCAGAAAAATGAAAGTATCGACACTGATGCACAAATGGAAATGGACCTTACATCTGGCTGAGGAACAAACACTTTGCTTCAAGACCAAAACAACAAGCAACGAAAGTACCAACCTTTGTGCAGATTTCTGGAGAGCTCTGGAACGCTCTGGAATCGGCCGTTCCAGACCGCAAGTCGCAAGAGCTCAAGGTAGGTCTGATTATCTGCAAGTCAAAATTTTTGAAAAAAAAAACTTTTGCCTACAGAGCGGAGACTCAATTTCAACATCAATGACAATATAATTTTTTTCCTGAAAAAAAAAATTCAAGAGAAAAGTGTGTTCAAGAGCTTGCAAGACTCAAGAAATCTGCAGAAAGGCTGATTTGAACCATATGTTACTCACACCTTGCTCTGAAGCCTTGCTCTGAAGCCTTGCTCTGAAGCCTCGAAGCCGCCAAGAACCACGCCAGAGCAAAAAATGCCGCCTCAAGTAAATCGTGCCAGTCAAAAAGGCCTCCTAGCGGCGGGCCGCCTACGGACCTTGACCGGAGGCCGCGACGGTGGTCGTCGTGCCCATTCGGCGCCCGATATCCTCTAGATCTGTTCCGCCCATAGCTGCGAAGAGAACTTGGCTGAGCCTGAGGGCGCGCCGCGCTGAATGCACCCAGGGCATACAACAAAGCGAGGCACGAGCTTGAAATTGTTGTAGCGTCTGTTTTTAGAGACTACCCAGGGCTTAAAGCCTCCGTGCACAATTTGGTCTTTAGATTGATTGAGGCTGACTTCAAGACAAACGATGGAACCATGAAACGCAGATATGGGTAACAGTAACAGTGGCGCCAGTGCACCCAGACAATCGTGGATATTGGAGCGCACGCACGCCTCCCCCACTATCACTTTCCTTTTTTGGCAAGAGGCTTCGCCCGCCAGACTAGGGCACATTTGAGATAAAAACAGTCATCGGAACTATAGTGTAGTCAGTATGTGGTTGGACAGTTCGCCGGTGCCAATAGCTGTGGGTTCGAGCCCGACGTGTGACATTTTGTTTTGGTAGCAATCACTACTTCATATCTATTTCTTTTCCCTTCAGGCGCAATGAACGCCGCGAATTGTAATTTGTTTACGGAAGACTGGAAGGCAGCGACGCAACAAAGTCTGGTCTTTCTTCTGCAAGATGTAATATAAATTCCATCTCTTGCTGTGATAAGGAAGCTTTTATTCATTTGTTTTTGATTCAAGGAGGAGATATTTAGCAGCCACCCACGGTCGCCGCTAGATCTACTGAGTCAGACATTTGGCACAGTTACAGTGAGATTTTCAGCACAAGTCAAAAAAAAACAAAAACAAAAAACCAGGAATACAGTAAGCCTTGGATTTAAATAATTGCGAAGAAATGCAGAATAATCAAAATAGTGCCAAGACTCTTCAAGTTCATCCACAGCGATGAGAACTCACCGAGAACACTCCAATATCGTGCATACACTAGGATTTACTGTTGTCAATGTTCTGCCGTGGGACCGAATTTGTCATCATTCCCTTTTTGGGAAGGTGATAGTGGGGGAGGGCAACGGGGGTTGGATATTGGTAAGTACTGTGTTTAGACGTGTTGTACAGTGCTCCTGCTCCCTTCGCGGCCCGGCACGGCCCGCCTGCATCTTGCCCCCACCTCCGATCTCTTCCCGATTTCCGCAGGCTGGCATTGAACCACCGTCTCGCGAACTTGGTGAACTTATACATGTGATGTAACCTTCCCCTTCAGCGACTCTCTTACCATGTTCTTGCATCCATTGGAAACAGATTGGATACTCATCTCTCAAGCATGGATTCTAGGAAACAGATATCTGGGCAATCATGTCAGGGCTGTACGCCTCAGCTGTAATGGAGACACGAATATCGCAAACCTCCTGCGATTTTTTTTCTGCTGTGGGGGAAGGCATCCTGCCTGACACTTGCGCAGATATATATCATGGGAAGGGACGCGATGCCAGAGGCGAGCTTTTGCTGACCAGATTGGTGGCTCAGAGGCAGCAAGAGTGGTGTTAACGGTCTATTTATCAAGACCGGGTTACTTCTCCGTCTCTCACCTGGTGCTTTGTGGGTCCCGAAGAAGCAGCAAGCAGGTTCTCCTCGCCCACCACCATGTCTGTCTCAAACCACCCCACGTTTGACGACGAAACGAGTATCACAGATGACAAGACACTTCTCGCCGGTCTGGGGTACAAACAGGAGCTCAAGCGCGAGTTTACCACCGTCGAGCTCTTCGGTTTTGGGTTCTCGATATCTGCGATAGTTCCCTCCATCGCGTATGCTGCTCTGATGCTTCTCCTGGATTTCCGTCAGAAATTCCCTGCAGCTCGGTGCTCTACTACTCTCTGCCGAACGGCGGTCCATCCGCGATGGTTTGGGGGGTGCGCCCTGCGCTGATCTTCCATCATCACGAGTCTGACGCCCATGGCAGTGGGGGACGTCCTCGGTATTCATCATGCTCATCGCACTGGCCATGGCAGAGCTCAGCTCCTCTGCGCCGACCTCTGGTAATACCTCACTTCCCCTTGTCGTATGCCACACCACTCAACGAATCTAGGCGGCCTCTATTACTGGACGCACAAATACGCGTCCCCGCGATTCCGCAACGTTCTCTGCTGGCTTGTGGGCTACACGAACACGATCACGTACATCTCAGGCATGGCCGGCGTCGCGTGGTCGAGTGCCACCGCCATCATGGCCGCAGTGAGCATTGGCTCGGACGGGCGCTTCGTCCCGACCATCCATCAGACCTAGTGCGTTCAGGTCCCATAGGCCAATTGATCGATTTTATGCCGATTCAGTGGTGTCTTCATCGCCGTGCTCATATTCTTTGGGCTTATGGCGAGCGCCGCGACGCGCGCGCTCGCGCGCTTCCAGTACGCCATCATCGTACTCAACATCGCGTGCGTCTCCATCCGTTCGCTCGTCTTCGACCTCCTGTTCACGGGACTACTACAGCCTCATTCTGGCGATAGTGATCGGCTTGCCCGCTGCCACACCCGCGGAGCTGAAAAACGACGCAAAATACGCGTTTGGGAATTTCGAAAATCGCAAGCGTCCTCATGAACTTTTTCGTTTTATTCTCTGAACACCGCGTAAAGTGACCCTATGGCCCTCGGGCTACGCATTTATCCTGAGCTTTCTCGCCCCCCTCGTCCGTCCTCTTGCTGTGCTCCCGTTTCCATCTCATCTGTCGCTTTTTGGAACAGTGGTCAATCAGTGTGTCTCCATATGCACTCGGCCCTCCATCCGAACTCGTCATATTGATTTTTTTACCAGGCGGCTTCGATGCGGGCGTGCACATCTCCGAAGAGGCCCGCAACGCGAAGGTCGCGGTCCCGTGGGCGATCGTCTATGCCACCGGCGTCGGCACCACCCTTGGCTTCGCGGTACAGATCGCGCTCGCGTTCTGCATGGGCAAGGACACACTCGATATTCTGTCGAGCCCCGTCCAGCAGCCTATGGCGACGGTTCGATGTTGCGGCTCTCCATATATGCTACGGCTTACAACGCACCTTTCCAGATTCTGTTGAACAGCTTCGGGAAGAAGGGCATGCTGGCTGTGTGGGCTTTCATATTGCTCTCGCTGTGCGTGTTAGTCTTGTCTTTGAACGCGAGGGCTGAATCCACCCAGGTTCCTAGGCGGTGTCGGCTTGGTCCGTTTCTGTGTCCTCTGCAAGATCAAATCTAACCGCCCCACAGCTGATATCGTCCTCCCGCCAGATATTCGCGTTCGTCTACAATCGTTGCCCCAATGCTCTGTCATCTTAGCCACCCCCAGATTCTCGCGTGACGGCGCGCTCATCTTCTCCCGCTTCCTCTACAACATCAACTCCGTCACCGGCACTCCCGTGCGCTGCGTCTGGTTTTCCGTGACCTGTGCCGCGCTGCTGGGCCTGACGAGCTTCGCGGGGCCCGAGGCGACGGGCGCGATCTTTAGCCTCGGCGTTGTCGGGCAGTACGTCGCCAACTCCATCCCCATCTCCGCGCGCTACCTCGGCGGCCAGCCGTTCACGCCCGGGCCATTCCACCTCGGCGTCTTCGTGCGTCCATCTCCTCCTTTCTGTTGCATAGACTGACCCGCGCGAGGTAGAGCAAGCCCGTAGCAACCATCGCCGTGCTGTGGATGTGGTTCATGACAGTCGTGCTGCTGTTCCCGACGGCCCCGACGCCTACGGCCCAGACGATGAACTACGCAGCGGTCGTCCTCTTCGGCGTGCTGTTCCTCGCGCTGGGGTACTACTACGTACCGCGCTACGGCGGTGTGCACTGGTTCCGTGGGCCGGTCGCGAATGTCAAGAGCGATGCGGATGCGCCTGTGGAGAAGGGTGATCTTGATGGGTTGGCGTAGGCGCGTGCATCCCCGTTTGCAGCTCGAATCTCGATATTCAAGAACCCCCATTTAGACAAGCATCTATACATTGCCGCTTCATGGCTCTTATCCTACCCACAGAAATGAACCACTCAACTGAATATTCAACGCGTTCACGTCCGACGCTCTTAATCAACCGTTAAAAATCTCATCAAAATTCCCATTCGCTTCCCATGGATCCGTGGAACTGGGCGTTCCGCGTTTCCACGTAGCCGCGCTTCCTCGTAGTCCGTGGTCACTGTAAAGAAATCGCCAAGAAACGGAAGCCTGGGATCTGCAAGGAAGCTGCACAGTATGTGATTTGTATCAAGCGATGACATACGTTCATCGTTAAAATATCCGTCGGATGTCCGGATGTCCGACCAATCAAGAGCTTTTACTTGTGTGGTTGTTTTCTGGTCAGCAGCTTTTACCTCAGACCTTCCATAATGCCTCACGGTTATGAGGTGTACTCTATAAATGTGCGTGTTGTTTTCGAGGATTACCATTGAATTCTCTCCCTTTTATTCTCCCAACCCCTTCAGCTTCAGCAGTCTCAAGCATGCGGTTCCAAATCTCCACTTTCGTGCTCGCCACTCTTGTCTTTTCCACCCAGGCGATCGGCGCTTCCCATAAATTTATGCCAGCCAAACCGACCGACGCGCGTTCCCCATGCCCAGGTCTTAACACGCACGTCTATTTCTGCTTCATGCTTGCCTAGACTAATGTCTTCAATACTTACAGACTCGCGAACCATGGGTACCTCCGGCGTAGTGGATCAAACTTCACCATAGAGGAGCTCATGGATGCAACCAAGGGTGTGTCCACATATATTCGTTAATATCGGAGCATGCCACTGATCTAGCAACAGAGGCCTTCAACCTCGATTGGGCGCCCATTCTCGTCGCCGCAAAATTCGGACTCCTCTCCGGCGAGGACCGCAGCAGCTTCTCCAGGATGAACCTCAAAGCCCTAAACCTGTGCGTCCCACATTCTGAGTCTGCACATATCTATCTTACTAGACATGTGCATGTGCACAGGCATAATCTCATCGAGCACGACGCGTCTGTCTCGCGAGGAGACTTTGGCAACGGCACGGGCGACAACGTGCACTTCGACGAGAAGTTCTTCTCTGTGCTGGCGAACAAGAACCCGGGCGTGGACTACTACAACGCTCGCGCTGCAGGGGAGACGCAGCGCGACCGCCTTGCACACTCCATTGCGACCAACCCGCTCGTCGTGAACACCCGCAAGGAGTTCCTTCTGCGAAGCCGCGAGTCCGCGCTCTATCTGAGCATTTTCGGCAACCCGATCACTGGCGTCGCGCCCAAAAAGTGTGTCTTCATATTTACCTTCTCAATCTGCATATCTAACGTGTCAACTGTGCCAGGTACGTGAACATCTTCTTCCGCGAGGAGCGCCTGCCCATTAAGGAGGGCTGGAAGAAGAACAAGAAGCTCATCACCGTCGAAACTCTCTCGCCTATTGAGGAGGAGATCCGCAACTTCTCCGAGTGGAACGCGACTCAGGCGTGCGAGCCGCTCATCCTCGGACCGAGCCTTACGCTCTGAGCGGGTGGAATGCACACCGGATCGTGCTCGGAGTGACCTTGCTGCACATATATGCATAAACATTTACCTTACCTTACCATCCTACCTATCTTGAACATAGTCTTTGTCAAGCCTAAGTCAAGCGCACTTCGTGTTACGATGTCCTTATCATAAGTATGCAATACTGAACGGTTGGTCGTCTATGCTGGATTTGAATTCATTGAGATCGTGGATCTTGTACATACCAAGCTACACTATGTAAGTGTTCATTTCTCGGCAATCACCTCAAGACTTAGGCTCGGTCAGGTGATCTATCGGTCTTCGGTCCGATGCCGTTGAACTTGTAATCCATTTTGGGGTTCCATAGTGTGGTCCGGCGGATGCCGGGCTGGATTCCTCTGTGGCTGAGTCTCTACATATGTGTCCCAGATGTATCCTTACCAGGTACATACCCGAGAGTTCAGTTGGATTCAGTTCCTGTTCAATGGCTGCTACACGTACATGGCCTGCACAATCCATTAGATACTTAGTACTTACAGGATACTTACACGCAAGGAACAAGCAAGGAACATAACCTAACATAACCAAAAGATGAAAAAACCTCGGCAAAACTTGCGCAGAAGATATTTTCATTCTTTCTCATATCTGACCTCTCAATTTTCTTTTTGAATATCTCAGATAACAGTGCCTTGAATATACCAAAGAGATCAAAAATCTTCCATGGGGGTGACTCCCGGGTAGAGTTACGAGGATGAGACTCGGATAAGTGATATTAACCCAGTTTGGTCCTGTTTCGACGTGCCTACAGGGGTGTAGCTAGAATGAAATGTCCGTACTGTATTTTTTCGTTCAATTCGACCTAGGGTGTGACGCGTGACACAAAGAACCAATTCGACCACTCGACCACGACGGATTTTCGCGTGACAAAAGCAAAAATTACGACCACCGGACCGGAAATCTTGCCATTTCTGCATGACGGGCACTAATTTTAGGAAAATTTAGGGTGCGTGACCAAAATTCCATTCGACCAGAGGGTGGGTGACGCGTGACATACGACCGAAATTCCACTCCTGAATATTCGCCTCCACGTGGCATCCCGATCTGGGAGTCCTGATGGCGGCGAAGCGGCATATCCAAGCCCCTATCAGAGGCTGCCGAAAGGGCCGGACAGGTGTGACGACGTCGACGGCTGACACTCCCTCCTTTTCCCTCCCACCACACCAGCCAGAGCATCCTGCGCTCCATCGACGACCGCCGCGGGGCCAACGTTGCGCTCCGCGATGGGCCCGTACACACGCACCTTGCCCTCGCCCGCGCGCATCTCCGGCTTCTCACCCGGCGAGGAGACGTCGTGACCAGGAGCCGGAGATGAGCGCGGTGACCGTGCAACCCTCGAGCGACGCGAGGGCCGGGAGGGTGGGGAGGGCGGGGTCGTCGGGGGCGCTTGGAGATGCCGAGGAAGGCAGTGCGCGTGGCGGCGGCGTGGGGAAGGGGCGTGCACCGCCGCGGAGGGTTCCTGCGCGGTGTCTGCGGCTGCGCGTGCGCGTGGCTCATGAGAAGGGTGACGTGCCGCACGAGCAGCGAGAGGACAGCTCCGACGTCGGACGGCACTGCGCGTCTCGCCGCGTGCGGTACTAGTAGAGTGCGTCGAGCACGAGCAGCATGGGCGTCGAGGTGTGCCGTAATTGCGTCGACGACGGCGCTACAAAGTAGCGCTACGGTATACCTTGCTCTCCCGTCGTCGCCCATCGCCGACACGATCGGTCCTTCCGTATTCTAGTGCGCTCTGTGGGAACCATAACCCGATAATACAGTAATACTAGTGGAATTGCACCTTACTACTTATTGGCCATCCCAAACTACATACATCCTAGTAATAAAGCTCTTCAATGTACTTGCATTTGCCTCTGTCGTATCCGCACTGACTGTGACACCAGCTGCGGCAAGTCGGCGACCCCTCGGACCAGTTTGATGCGGCCGGATTTGCCGCCATCAGAGCTCCCAGATCGGGATGCCACGTGGAAGCGGAAAATTAACAAGTCCGAAATTCGCCATCGACCAGGGGGGGCGTGACGCGTGACGGTTGAATTGAACGAAAAAATACAGTATACAGTGATCAATTAATTTTCTACGCCACAGCACAACAACGGGTGTTTTCTACATTATTGTGAATACCTATTACCTTGAACGTCATCCAGATCTGCCAAGTAAGACTCAAAGTAGATCAAGTTGAGGAATATCGCACACGTGACTCTGTGGCAGTGCACGGCCACACTCTCCTCCTTGTCAATGAGCTTGTCCCTTGCGCCGCTCGCTGCGGCGGACGTCGACCATGCTGTTGGGCTCATACAGGCTGCGTACGAACCCGCTGCTGCTGCCGACCCAGCGCAGCTGCAATCTTTACAAACTGCACTCCTCACCATGCAGCGCACGCCTGCAGCATGGGGCCTCGTCGTTCCTCTCCTCGCCCACGTAGACGCGAGCGTCCAATTCTTCGGCGCGCACACCGCGCATTCAAAAATATCCCGCGGGGACCTTGCGGCGCTATCCACGGAAGAGCAGCTCGCGCTGCGGGACGCACTGCTGAGACTCGCTGGCGTGCCGCGGGCACGGGTGGTGCGCCGGAAACTGTACGGCGCCCTCGTTGCGCTTGCACTACGGCTTGTCCCCGGACGTCCGAGCGTGTGGGACGCGTGGGTTCAGGGGACGGTGGGTGCGTTGGTGGAGGCTGGTGCGCCAAGCGCGCACATCCATGATTTTTTGGCCGGCGCAGCGGAAGATGTTGGGGCTGCAAACCTGTTACCCCAGCCAAAGTGAGTATTCTTTCTGCTTGAAGGTCTTTCTTGTCTTCGGGGATGCAACGGCGAGCGGGTGGTCGCATTCTTTGCTCTTGCAGACCGTTTGTTTGGACTTTGCATCTTGAGGCGATTGGCTCTCGGATGGACTTCTGGGCCTTCGTTCTTTCCCTCATTCACTGACTAACTATCCACCAGGTTGCTGCTCACAGACTCCCTCCGATCCGCTGCCCCGCTCGTCCTCCAGTCCGTCGACGCCGTTTTGTCCGCGCCGCCCGCCGCCGACCCCGACGCGCTCCCCGCCGCGCTTGCGTGCCTATCCGCCTGGCTGCCCTCGGGTGTACTTCCCGCGCCCGACGTCGCCGCACTCATCCCGCGCCTCATCCCCCTCCTCGCGTCCACCGCCGACGACGGCAACGAGCGCCGCGCAGCGTCGAACACCCTGCAAGACCTCCTTGCGCGCCCGCCCGCTTCCTGGGGTGCCGCCACCCTTCTCGAACCGCTCTTCCTATGGGCCGCACGCACGTTTCCTGCGCCGCCGATCACAAACTACGCATACGACGACGCGGTGGGGGCGTACGAAAGGATGCACCTGCGCGCGCACGCGCGGCTACTCGTCGCGCTGGGGGATGCCGGCGTAGAGTGGATCGCAGCGCACCTCGTGGACACGACGCCCATGGAAGGGACGACGCGTGCCGCGGCGGCGCAAGGCTTCTTGCGGCTGATGCTTGCGCTGACCGCGGCGGACCCAGGCGGCGCAGACGACGCAGGCGACGGGGAGGACGACGGGGAAGATGACGAAGAGGGCGGCGCGCCGCTTGGGTTCTGGTACCTCCTGCAGGAGGCGCTGTGGGACGAGCCGTGCGCCGACGCGTACCTCTTCTCGCCCTCCCCCTCCGAGGTGCAGTACCGCGACGGTGCGCCGCGGACGCCGACGCCAGGCGAGTACGCACTCATGAGCGACGCGGAGCTCGGACGCAGCGGTGTGGGCGGGACGCCGTGGACGCCTGCGGCCTCGTCCTCGTCAGGCCCGTCTGCTTTCCCGCGCACGACGTCCTTCGGGTTTCCATCTCCTGCGTCTGGCTCATCGCATTACCCCGACGATGAGGACGATCGTGCGCCCGCCGCCTCGCCCGCGAGCGTTGCGCGGACCGCGCATGCGCAGGGCGCCTACGTCGCGCTGGTGCGCATTCTGCGCGGGAAAGTGGCGTATCCGGCTGGGGCGTGGAGCAAGGACCGGATGGAGAGGCTGGGGGTATATCGGCGCGACGTTGGGGATACGCTTGTAAACGCGTGCGTGTTTTCTCTAGATATCTCCCTCCGCTGGTTCGCCGTGCTCCGCTCCTTTCGCTGTACTTCTGCACGTCGTTCGTCCCCTGCCCCCCTCCTTTGTCTCTGCCCGCAAAACTCCCCTACCCTTTTCGCCCATCGCCCTCTGCTCCCACGCCCCCCTCATCTGCACTACATGACTCGACCTCCGCAAACAAGAAGCTGACGATGCCCAGATACTACATCCTGCGGGACGATCTCCTCGCGTTCTACGTGAGCGATGTCGAGACGAGGCTTGCCGCGCGGGAGGCGGCAGGAGGCGCCGCGGTGCAGGGGGGGTGGGAGGTGCGTTTTCCTTCAGTCACCTCGACGACGAGAGCCTCCCATCCGCCTCCCACCTCTCCCCTCTGTGTTGTTTTCCCCCCTTGGATGTAGAAATCCTGCGAGTCCCCATTCAGCTTCTGCTCCGTCTTTTCTTATCTTTCGCTCCCCTTCTCCATCTCCGCCCACCCCAGACTAACGTCAAGTACAGGACCTCGAGGCGACGCTGCATTGCCTCCGCGCAGTGCACGAGGCGCTGGACCCTGACGCCCCCAGCGCGGCGCCCGCCCTTACGCGTGTCTTCGCGCCGGGGGTGTGGGAACGGCTGCCTACGAGCCGCGCGGACGCTGCCCCGGGCAAGGCGGAAGGCGTAATTCTCAGTGAGAGCAGGATGCGCCGGACGGCACTGGGTCTTGTCGGTGCGTTCCGTTCTGGCTCTTACAGTTGCTCCTCCTTCATTCTTGCCTGTTCCTTTTTGTCATGCTCTTCTACTTTCTTTTTCTGTCCTCCTTCCTACGTCTTGCGATTATGCATGTCTTGTCTTGAGACCTATGCTGACCTTGCCCCTGCCTGCAGACACATACTCATCATACTTCGCGACGCGACCGGCGGAGGCCGTGCTGCCGCCGCTGCGATACGTGCTGGGTGCACTGAGGGACGCAGATCGGGGTGTCTGTCTACAGGTGCGTTATCTGCTTCACTGCCATGATTTTCTCCCCATTCCTCCCCTCCCCGTCTTCCTCCCGCTGCTCCTGACATGCTAATACTGTCCCATTCAAGGCTGCACTCGCGCTGCGGAGCCTATGCGACGCCAACCGGCGGGCACTCGCAGAGCGTATCGGCGCTTTTGCGGAGGTGCATGCGGGGCTTGGGGGCGTACCGGTGAGTACCATACGGCTCAATTGGATCTATGCTGATGCGCTTGCAGGACACAGAGAAGGGCAAGGTGCTGCAAAGTATCGCCAGCGTCATCCAGGCGCTGCCGCCGGCCGAGGCGATCGCGCCTGTCGAGGCGCTAGTGACGCCGATTCTCGAGCGGCTCGGGGCCGCTTTAGGGGCCGCAGGGACGGTGAGGCTGATCCTTGAATGCTCTCCTGCACACCGCTGACACGCATGAAGTACCCTGAGCCCGCGCGCGCGACGGCGATCCTACAGCTGGAGATCATCGCGGGCGTCGCGAAGGGCCTGACGCGCAGCGTGGACCCGCTTGCGTTCGACGAGGACGAGACAGGCGACGCTGAGGCCGATGCAGTGCGTGCGGCGCGCGAGGACCCGCGCACGGGCGCGCTCCGCAGCGCGCTCTTCGACCAGATCGCGCGCGTGGCGGAGCTGTGGAGCGCTGACGCTGAGATCGGGCAAGCGCTCAGCGAGCTCTGCAAGGCGATCACGGCGCTGCCCGCGGACGTGACGCTGCTGTCGCTGCCCGCGCAGCCGCTCCTGGGTGTCGTTTGTCGTGCAGCGGCGCGCCAGCTAACGGCGGTATGGCTAGCGCTGGCCTCGTTGCTGATCGCGCAGCTCAACCCGCCGCCTCTGATTCTGACGCTCAAGTCGGGGCCGACGGCGGAGGCGGAGGCGAGCGTGCGGGAGGCGCTCGGCGCGCTTGTCGGTGCGGGGCTGAGGACGCTTGGTGCTCCGGGGGGCATGGTGGAGGTTCGTGTCCATCATTTAATCTCGCTGTCACGAGCTAATCGGCCCCCCGCGTAGAATCCGGACATCGTACAAGAGTTCTTCGCATGCATGGATCGTACCGCGCAGGACTTCACTGGCGCCTTCTGTACGCTCCCGGACGGGGCTTTCGATGCGCTGATGCAATGTGCGATCAGCACGCTCGCGTTGCAGGAGCGCTACTCGCTCGTGGCCGGGTGTACGTTCTTGGTACGCTGTATGCCTTGGCGTCGGGCCCCTGCTAATGACTTCCGCCTACAGGGGACGCTCATCCACCGCACCGCCCTCTGGGCACCGCTGGAGCCTGAGCTGCTGCCGCAGATGCAGGCGCATATGATCCGCACACACGGGCGCGCGATCATGCGTGCGGTGCTATGCGCGTTTGCAGGCGCCGCGCCGCGGAGCGTGACGTCGAACCTCCTCGAGCTGCTGTCCGCGCTGGTCAGCCGGTGGGATGAGAAAGCCGTCGCGGAGGCGGAGGGGCCAGAGCGCGGGCAGGGCGGGGCGCGTGCGTGGCTCGCGGGGATTGTGCTTGCGGACGACTTTTTCCCGTCCAAAGCGGGCCACGCGGACAAGGAGCGGTTTGTCAAGACGGTTGTAAGGTACGTCTCCTCTGCCACGGCCTTGGGCGTGGGTAACATCTGCCTGCAGCTCGCGGTCCGTGAAGAAGACGAAGGAGGCGGCGAACCAGTTTTCCATCATCGCGTGGGGGCTCGAGGGGTCGACATTTGGGTACTCGAGCGTGTAGCGTGTAAGCCCAGAGCTGTCTACCGCTTGTTGGTCCGCTGCCAATAGGCTCACGCTGAACTTGGCTGGAACGTGGGCGAGGAGGACAGTGTAGTTTTTAGTATGATTGGCTGTAGATGGTGAGGGGAACCTGTATAGAGTGTCGATGTATAGCGGCCTTTCTTTTCCTGTTTTTGTCTCATCTGCTCTGGAAAAGCATACATATGTTTTCTCGTCTCTTTCATTGGTGCTACAATATTTCATCATGAGGCTAAAATAAATGAGACCGCTCTATCAACAAACATCAGCTACACCAAGCAAGCCACGCGCGTCTTCGTGCGCCATTGCTGATGATTGCTCACTGCGCACACTGATGTCTTCCGACGTCACCAACCTCCTAGTATTCATTCCCGCATGCTCAGCCCAGGGAAGGAAATTGGATTGATACTAGGTGGTTGTGGATACCGGATACTAACGCTGTTCAAACTTCACTTGTTCAGACCGACAAGTTTTCTTTGACATGCAGGAGCTCCGAGCTTGGGACCGTTGGGCACACCATATCCATGAGCAGCGTCTTGCGGTACTTCAGAGCTACCCGGGCCGGGCGGCTGATGGCTGGGGTGGGACCGATAACTGAACAACCACGCGACTCAATCATGCAGCTCGCAGCCGGCCACTTTCCACTCCGTGACCCCTTCAGACCAACCACGCTTTCCCCATACCTACCTACCTATCCATTGCCATGCAAGCATGCTCGCCAAGCCATTACGACCTGCTTCGGATACCTACTTTCGACGCCGACATTCAGCCGCAAACTTGTGTCTAGCGCTTCAATATCAACGGTCGGCGTTTCTACTGTGCATCCGAGCCTATATAAGAAGCCACCCTGCTGAGGCACACACAAGAGACAATGCTTCACTTCTTCATCGCCACTGTGGCAGCACTCTCTTGCTGGGTGGCCTCTGTCGCCGGCTTTGGACTGGTCGCCAGCGGAAACAACTTCGTCGTCACTACGGATGGCGGTCTCATCTTCACTGGTATATATATGAGCTCCACTCGTCTTTTCTGATCCCAATAGATGTGTCCCAGTTGATAAAACGACTGGTGATATCACTTCCATGTTGTTCAACGGCATCCAGGTCAGTGTATCTATTAGAGGATGTGGGCCCGACCGCTGAAGAATAGGAACGTAGGCGCAATCGAACAAAGGCAAGCACTCCCAAATCTCTTCCGGCATTGGCGCAAGTTGCACCTGGTTCCAGGGCGGTAACCAAAACAACTATATCGTCATCACTTGCACGACGAGTACCCTAACTCAGTATGTGCATATCATAGTTTGTAAGGTTTATGTCTCAAGAACGTCCCTAGGTACTACATTGCGCGTCGAAATGACCCAGCGATTCATATGGGAACATAGTCCGTCTCTTGGTTCAGTGTACTTGAGCTTGAAGCTGAATATACCCAGCACCTCCGCTGAACCCACCATCGGTGAACTACGCTTCATTGCACGGCTCTCTACCTCCACCCTTCCCAACGGCTATGCCGTCTCCAACACCGTCGGCGGAACTGCAATCGAAGGCTCCGACGTCTACCTCGTTAACGGTCAGACACGCTCCAAATTTTACTCCTCGCGCCAATTCCTGGACGACCATGTGCACGGCGTCAGTGGAAATGGCATCGCTGCATGGATGATTATCCCTGGCACGGCGTATGAGGGCTCATCTGGTGGCCCCTTCATGCGCGACATCAACAACCAGAACGGAGGCGACCAGGAGCTCTACTTCTATATGAATTCTGGGCACACACAGACCGAATCGTACCGCCAAGGCTTCCACGGTCCATACGCGCTGTGGTTCACCACTGGCTCGACACCTTCGACCTTTGATTACACCTTCTGGGAAGGCTTGACCGGCTTCTTGGGCTTCGTCCCGCAATCCGGTCGCGGGCGCGTCTCCGGGAAGGCCAGCGGCTTCCGATCACAATTCTCTACCTTGCTCAGCATCGGGTGGAGCAACAGCGCCGCCCAGTACTGGGTGCGCACGGACAGCAGCGGAAATTTTGTCAGCCCGTATATGAAGCCCGGAACATACACGATGACCTTGTACGAGGTCGAGCTTGCTGTGGGCACAGCCAGCGTTACTGTCTCCGCCGGAGGGGTTGCTGCCGCGAACATCACTTCGTCGCTTAGAGTGGGCAATAGTCTTGCTTGGAAGCCTTTTGGCTGATCATCCTCCCAGCTTCCAACGACCATCTGGAGCCTTGGAGACTACGACGGCACGCCCCGTGGGTTCCTGAATGCAGAGTACGCCTTTTCTTGCCTTTCGTTTAGCTTCCAGACTGAATCCTCCGCAGCAAAATCGAGACGATGCATCCGAGCGACGCGCGCATGTCCTCCTGGGGTCCAGCGACCTTCACGGTCGGAAACTCTATCAACACGCTCCCTATGGCCGTCTTCAAGGCCATCGGCGCCCTGACCATCAAATCGACACTCACCTCGTCGCAGAGTACGTTAATAACCACCTCCTCGAGCCACACGTTGACCTCAAGTGCCTTGACAGTTGGCGCGAGGACACTCGTTATTGCCACCACACTCGCGTTTGCCGGGGGTCGCCCCGTCGTCTCCATCGGCAGCTGGACCAGCGCGATCCCCGCAATTCCCACCCAGCCCGATAGCCGCGGTGTCACCCGAGGGACATGGCGCGGAAATGTTCGTCGAATGAAGAAGCATTCGAGACTTGTACGACTGACTGACATCTACTATAGAATATCCTGTATACCTACAGCATCCCCTCCGGTACGCTCATCGCGGGAACCAACACGATCACGATCTCCGTCGCATCGGGCTCTTCTGGCGCTACCTACTTTTACGTCCGCATAATTTGCTCCTCGAATAATACACTGAGGCGACCGCTTTAGGTCGCCAAATATTGTGCTGGACGCGCTTTGGCTCTTTTAAGACCTGAAGCCTGGCTATCTTACGAAGACCTGATTATATCGGGAATAGAAAAGCAACGTTTCTATTCCCGGGCTTGAAACTGAGTTGCTACACGGCTTTTGAGACGAAGGTCCGGTGCTATGAATTTTCTTGCAAAGACGGCTGGATAAAGCTTGGCGTACTAAGTCGAGATAGAGATAGGGGCTACCACGTCAGGTCACACCTCGTGAGCATGTGACAAGTGACATTGCTCTTCCTTTCTTCCACCGTCTTGTGCTTTCATTTCCTCCATCCCCCCTTCCAGCAAGACCTCTGCTACCTTCGATGGCACTCTACTGTCTAACGTCGATGCCCCCGGAACTCAAGCTTGAGACCTGTGCGCGACTTTCCTCTGTTCTTTCTCTACGTTTCGGCGACTCAATTCATACGAGAGACTATCATCTGGACCACGTGGATCTTCTTGCGTTCAGCCACGTCTCGAAGCTCTGGAGGTCCATTGTGCTGGCGGACAGGCGATGGGACGGGTGGCTTCAGGTGTGTTGAGCTGTAACTTGGCTGTACTTCGCATTTTATTGATATTACTCATCACACCTATCAAGTTGATCGTCATTGGTCAATCCCGATGATGGAACCAGAGCCCGAGATTTCCTTGCCCGTTTCAAAGCCCCGATCTCTGCTCGGTACGTGCCATAGCGGATCTCGCCCAGCTTCTCTGATCATATCCGTCCCAGCGCAATCGTCACCCTCTGCTTCTCAACGAAATGCACGCTCTGCCTTAAACATACGCCCAACCTCTTTCTTCCACTCCTCAAAGTGCGCTTCCCCGTCTACTTTGTTGGCACGCTAAGCCTTCGACAGCGCATCTGCGAAGACTGTCTCGACGCCGAGAAACACGCGGTCATGTCACTAACTGCTGCACTCACCGTCTACGATCTCAACGAAAGTGAGATCCAGGACGTCGTTGCATTGTTGGCCATTTTTCCTACTATTTTGGTATCCCCTCACTTCTTCTGCCGCGCAGGTCTTGGGAGGAGACGGATCAAGAAAAGAGGAAGAGGAACCTTATAATGGCACGCATCAAACTTGTCAGCAAATCGGCCGTAGAAACAATGTGCGTGGCCTGCGTCACTTAGAGTCTTGGACCAAATATTCTCCTCAGCGCAATCAAGAAATATGGCGGCGAAGCTGGGCTCGACGCGCATCTCCAAGACAAGAAGGCTCGGATCCTTCAAGCGTACGAAAAACGACTCTCCGAATACGACGCCGCAAATGCCGAACGGAAGAAGCTCAACGCCGCGAGCGATCTGGCCACCGCCGCCGTGACTTGGCACAACAAGAAGGTTCCGAAGACGCGTCCCCGCATGCCCCCGCTCCTCAAGACTTAGCCTGCGCCCGCATTCTACCGCGACCTCTGCATCCTCAAGACCAACTACCTCGCCCTCGAAGCTGGCCGTCTCGTCGCGCAATCGCTGGTCAACTGTGAGATATGTGCTATGATCGCAGAACTGCGCAACTCCGAAGAAGACCCCGGGGCGCTTACGTACATGCAGCCTACGGTACTGGCTGCCCATGAGCAGCGTGCACACTACGCCCGCCGAGATCTTCCGTGTTCGCGCTGGCTTCTTTACGACTCCAGCCCTTTCTGTGAACCCTGCATGAATCGTCACGCCATCGAGATGAAAGAGGAGCTGGAGGATGATGTTTAGGAGGTATGTTCTTCTCAGCGTGTCCTCACATCGTCCAACTTTCTGCAACCAGTTAGTCTTTGATGGACCGTCTCCCATCTCCGAACCGGTAACCCGAACTCAGCACGTTTTCTTTATATTGCAGCCAGTCACTCGCTGTCGTTGTTCCATCGTTTCTCAACTAACAAGCTCCGAACCCGCAACTCGAATTCCTCGCGTTCAGTTTTTTGCAGATCCGACACGCACTTCCCAGGCGACCGATATCTTGGACTCCGAATCAGCTAGCGCAAGCAGCTCTAAAGCCGTCTTATTCTACACGGACAGTACTTATTTGTGGCTCTGTACCCCTCTGAAGCTTTCGCCAACTTGAATGATGTGTAACAACTCACAATGAAGTCTTGAGCAACCGAAGTTGAACTGGGGGCACTTCTAACTAACCACTCTATTAACTGGACGGAGTGCAGTTGGCTGGATATTTTTGGCGGGAAAGAAAACGGTTTGAAGTTAAATCCGTGATAGTCACGCAGTAGTGCCAGTGATTGATCAATGATCATTGATAACGGATTGGTCCTGAATATTTGGCAACACCCTCGAAACACGACACGGGCCGCGCGGCTCTCTTCTTCACTAAGTAGTGTCTCTAAGACAGAGTCGGCGGTGTAACAATCTCCATCCTCTACTTCTTCACCACGATCTGACGATTGCACAGACACCTTTGACGTTAGTTCTCCTTTTTGTTAACGACATGAGCGACTTGGAATCAATGCCTCGTTGTTTTCTCCTGGACGCCTGGACTTACCGCTTGGGCCTTGGATTCGGATCTTCATATCATGTTCTGCGATTTATCGGGAGCTATCCAGGACTTGACCTGCTCAGGTGTGCTGCTTGAGAAGTTGCAAGCATCTGGTGCCGCGCCCGGTCGTGGTGCAGCGCGTTGGTCACTTCGTCCATGATTTCCGCTTCCGGAGCCGGCAACCGCCCACGTCTCTCTTTCTTAGTCGCTGACATCGCTACTGCAGGGCGTCAAAGATCCTGCGCTGCAGACCACTCTAGACAGTCTTCGTTGGGGTCGTACTAGCTTCCTACAGATACGGCCGTCTCGTCCTTCGCATGCTGGAAACAAGCACTCAAGTGCGCCGCATCTAGTACTTAGCAACTCGCGTATCTCACAGCTCATTGTGATCCCTTCTTACTTTTCTCATTATTCCCGCGCTGATGCGATTCCACAGCAATACACCCTCCCGTACCTCCGTTTTTCCCAAAAAAATTGTCAGATACGTCAAAGCGCTTCCGATGCGGCGTATTCACCAGCGCATGCTCCCTCGCATGCCTTTGGATCGTCGGTTTTCTTTATACCCCCTCATGTCTACGCTGACGACGAATCAGTTTATCGCCCATGCCCGGAAGCCTCGTCTTCTTGGCCCTCGCCTTCCGACGTGCGTCCCTCGAGCTTGCTCTCTTCACAATGGCAGCTGACTCGATTTGATATGACAACTCGTTCATCCGCGCAGAAGCGCGTTCCTCGAGTCGACAGAGAGGCTGGGTACCTTCTTATCCTACACCAACCGCTCTTACAAGATCCAGCGGTCCGCACTGCCTGGACTAGCAACGGTCAAGCCATCGTACGTGCGCCAGTGGACCTGGTAGGCGGATCCACGGCTATAGGACTGTAAAATTAGCGCTACTACATCTACACCACCAACCTGGCTTGACTTCATTGTGATCTCGAGGCGGCAGTTCGAAAGGGTTCCAATCTTCGACATCGAACTGTTCCCATTTCGATACCGATTTGATATCAGACTATGGACTTCAGTCTGCCCTCAAATCCAGGTCATATTGGGCTTTGCACAGACCTTAGATCTAGCTCTGTAGTTGAGTTCACATCAATATTATTTGGCATGCTTGGCATGCTTCGCCCGGCCGGGCCGATGACCAAAAAGGCTGTACATAAGTCATCACTCGGTGTACACACCGACAGAGTCGGACAGACGGACGGCCGCCGCCACCACCTTACTCATCTCCGTCTGCGTTTCCGTCCCCTGCATCCTTGGGCTGGCTGAAAACCATAGTCCTCGTCACCATCTCCGTTGTCCAGCTCAGCCTCCTCCCCCGACGATCTGTCGCCATCTTCCTCTTCGCGGTTGCTGTCATCGCCGCTCTCGTTACCATCATCCTCCACGTCTCTTCCTTCCTTTTGTGCTTCCTCGGCTTCGCGAACAGCTCTCTCTGCCTCTTGGGCCTCCTTCCTTTTGGCCATGGCTTTCAGCCGACGTGTGTCCGCTGTTTTCTTCCGCCGTGCATCTCGTCCCACTCTTGCTTTTTGCCCGACTTGCGCATGGAAATCTTTGCGGTCTGGGAACAGAGGTTTCAGCTGAGTCAACGTCTTGGGCAGTACGCGATAGAGCTTGGCAAAATTGTGGAGGGCGCCCATGTTAATGATAAAATGGTCGTCATCCGTGTGCTTGATCAAGCTCTTGTGCCGGTTTGTCTCTTCGCGTTCCTGTAGTTCTTTACCAACAACAGCAGGCTGACAGTTTCCCATTCGGCAGTCATGCTCGACCGATATGATAAACTGGATGCATGTCGATGGGAGAACGAGGAAGGACTGAACACCTTCAGCAATCTCGGGTCCATTCGGACGACGCAGGACTGGCCAACCGAAGTGCCGATTCAGTTGTTCACTGCATATAAACTGCTCGAGGGTCGCAAATGCTGCCTTTTCGGCGGTCAGCAGCTCGTGTATTCGCCCGAAAATGGTATGTCCCTGCAGATCCTTTGCAACGACCCAATGCTTCATCGTTATAGTATCCCCGCTCTGTGCAGAAAGCGAGCGCCCGAATCGCCAGAGACTCTGTGGTTGGGGTGCACTTCCATTTTTGGTGCTCCATTTTTCGAATGCTGCTGACTGCTGCCATTCGATGGCAGGGTTCTTTCTCAACGGTTTTGGTTCCACTTTCCCAGGAACAGAAACCGTTGGGGAAACCCAGCCCAGATGACGCTGTACCCCGTGATCGGTCCGAAGGACGGCCAGAACAGCTTCTCCTGCCTGGCCCCACATCTTTGACTGTGAGTCCCACCAGTATCCCCCGGACAAGAGATGCTTGACTCGAGCCATAGAAGCAAATTTCCGTGCAATGTCGCGACTTGGTGCGAGGTGATTACTGTATATTGAGCATTGCCGAAACACCGCGTTAAATGCCTCATAGATCTCGGTGGATGATCGTATTAATGGGCCAAATCGTCGAATATCGTCCATGGTATGCGCAAGCAAATGAAGCTTGATCTTCGTCAAAATTCGCAAGGGATCAACAGCGTCGAAGGCGTCGAGCAGGTTTGCGACGGCAATCTCGACCTGGGCGAGATATTCATCCATGTCGTCAATTTCAGGAATCCAAAGCCTTGCGCCCAACTCTGCGGCCGCTTTGATCAGTGTGAACTGCTCGGGCGTCGAGATGTCGTGAATGTGGAATGCGAGGATCTGCATCAGAGTTTTGAAGTGCTTTCCGATGAGATTGTTTTTGTACTGAATCATGTACGCAGCTCGAATGGGCGGCACAGTTAATCCAGTGAGGTCAGTGGATTGCAGACGAATTGCGAGGAGATGCCGGTCAGTATCCGACCATTTTTCGGTATTCATATGGTGCCAGATGTATTTGATCACCCCCAGCAGGATTGTGTGCAGTAACTCGAGAGGGGTATCCTGTGATGGGTCGAGTCCAGCGATATCGAGGAGGGGGTTCATCTTGTCGCCAGGCTGCTTGGAAAACCACTGCCGCACATCCGCTGCTAGCTCATCCACCGTTCGTCGTCTGCCCTCTGCCTTGAGATCCCTGAATTTAGCAATCAGCTGTTCAATCCAGTACTGCACAATTTTGTCCTTCGTTCCAGTTGCTCGTTGCAGATTCTCGACTCCCTTCGAATCTCCATGCATAGCCAGCTGCAACTGCCTCTGCAGATTCTCGCGGATCTCCCCCGCGCTTCGCAAAGCACCAGGAAGGTGGCATTCGTGGTATATCTGTTCCGTCTCCTTCTCCTTGGCTGTACCACCCCAATGACATTTTCGACAGGGATGGTTAGCATTACTCCCCATATGCGAAGCTTCTTCCGATTGCTGTGGGTTATCGGCAGGGAGTCCTGGGACCCGAAGGATACATCGGCACTTCCGTTTCGTTGCCGCATTGTATGCTTTTACGGGTTTGGTTTCCGTGCTTTTGACATTGTCACGGAACGCCGCAAACTGCTCCGCCGATGAAGCATGAGGTGAGGAGGAGATGTAATGGACGTGAAACTCCTGCTGAAGTAGACGGCCAGGCAGGCAGCCGTTCCCGGTATACATGTTCATGTGCTTGTTGTACTGTTTTGATTTATTGCCAGAGACGTCGTCTGCCCAGGGTGAAACCATAATAACAAATAGATCCTCGTCGTCGTCCACGAGCATTCGCTGGGGATTCGGCATTTTCGGAACTTGTGAGTTATCCGCCCATGTCCAGTTTCCGAACTCCTCCACAATTTCATCGTAGGGGCGTTCAAATTCGGAGGCTTTCTTGGTCCTCATGTCCTCCGTATGCAGCCTCCATCGCCCATCTGCTGTTTGCGTGACCTGAAAGACCTCCGCTTCCAGTTCATTGTTGCGCACAACCAGCAGTTGCGGCACAACGAGGCTTCCATCTTCAAGCTGGGCCACCTCGTTGATCCAAAAGCGTCGACGGCCCTTGGTGAACATTGGTGTGAGCTGCTGCGGTGCGTATTCTGTCCATCTCTCCGCTTGATAAACCTCTGAAATGGGCCCGTCCGTCTCCTCCGGGTAGAAATGCAGATGGGGTGCAACAAGTGGATTAGCGAGGTCACGGGCGATGGTATCGCGGATATCGTTCATGTAGAAAATATTCCCCTGCATCGATTCTACTCTGGAAGGTGACACTCCACAGCTTGACTGAAGCGACTGTTGAATATTCCTCAGGCCTTTGATCGATGGGACATCGGGGACACCAAGATTTTTTGCGAACTGGATGATCAAGGACATCTGCGTGCTCGTAAAACGGCAGCGCGGAAAATTGTCCATGATGTCGAGGAGCATAGCCTGGACGTTTGTATGAGCAAGAAAAAACCAAATATAATATATTCTTACCGCTTTGCTTGGATAAGGATGATATGCGGGCGAAGGTAGCGCAAATGGATCAAAACATTCCTCGTCTTCCTCCTCCTCTCCCTCCCCACTTCTCGAGCTTCTCGGCAATTCATCGCTCACAAATTGATCATCCAGACCGTCTTCACTTTCCAAATGGTCTGCCTGGTATGCGTCCAGAAGCATTTGCTCATATTGTTGGCGAAGATTTGACTGTTTCTCCTCCACACTCAATATCGCTGGCTCTTCTAAGTCTGCTCCGAGCTCCTGGGCCAATTCTTCAGTGCTCAGGACACGGGAATATACAGAGTCCGGTTCCGCGGCTGCGAAGATAGGCGGGGGATAATCAAGATTGGGGACTTCGAATTCAGGAAACATCGAGACGGCCGTTGAGTTTGATACCAAGGAGAATGCTTCAAGCTCTGCAGCACGCGCCTTTTCGCGCTCGAGCTGGTTTTTCCAGCAAGTTGCGTGTGACGAACATGCAAGGTGACTTTTCAGTGATTTCGTGTCAATACCATGTCGACCAAGTCCCGCTCCAGATGTTCCGTGGCAGACGGTGCAGCGGACTGATTTTCTGTCCCCTGAATACAGGAGGTACGGGGTTATTTCTGTCGCCATTGTCAATAGCTGACTCAATGTTCAATAGACAAGTTGTTCCTCACCCTGTGGAGGCTCCCAAGATGCTCGCGGCATTTTCGATACTTTACAAAATTTCGAAATCACGATCACATGTGCGTTATTGTCACAGCTCTCTCGTTCTTTTTTACTCTTTCCTTGACACCATTATGGCTCCTGCATCAACCAAAGAGCTCATGGCTCGCGCCAAGCAGAGGCGCCAACACGCACCTCCGCCTTCGAGCACCCCATCGAGCCCCGGGTTTCCATCAACACCGATGCCACCGATCTTCAACCTCAATTCCACTCCTGGCCCTTTTTCTTCCGGGTCTACTCTCAACATACGTGGCACGTCAATGGCCCAGCTCAAGAACTTTGGGGAGCGCGAGCTCAAGCGGGTGAAACTTGACCCTTGCACGGAGAGTGACTTTCGCACTTACCTTGCGGTGAGTGGCAATGCCACCGGGATTAGCTTTTCTCATCCCTCTTGCAGACCACCAGCAAGGACGAACGTGACGCACTCCAAGCCATCTGGACCCTTCAGCTCCGGGACCAGCTTAGCAAGCTTACCCAAAACACCGCAGAGGCTTGGACTCCGTCGAATGCGCTTGAGGTGTGTGTCTTCTGTTCTCCTTGGCTTCCTCAGAACTCTCACATGCTTTAGAAAACTGCTCGTCGCAACATATACTCCCTCCTCCTGCTCCCCAACATCCAGCTGTATGCGGGGACATTGGGGGATGTAATCCTCGTAAGTTTTACATAAACGTCATTGTGTTCCGCTCAATCTCAGCCGATGTCCCAAAGCTGGCAATGCGTGCTGCCAGCACACCTGACCTTCCGGACTCAGACAGTGTCCATGTCGACGAGCTGACTGCCTGGCTCGGGGAGGAAATCTCCCAAGCACGTTATGCGATCAAGAAGAAGGTATGTGATCATTGCGGCACTTGATGACATCCCGACCTTCTTTAGATTATCGAGAACGCTGGTGCCAACGTTGCAGATATCGCTGAAGTCCTTGTTTCGCTTGTCCATACACAGCATGTCCCACACACCCTCGGCCTTTACATGCGCCTTGCGCTACTGGTGAGTCTAATTTTTCTAATCCTTTCGCAATATTGATGATGTTGTCTCAGCGCCGACACATCGGATTTAACCACAGTGCCAACGCGTTCTGGGGCAAGGTTGATGATGAACTGGAAGCATTCCGTGAAGGGGGAACTCAGAGTTTTGTCGAGTGAGTTGTCTATACAATGTCTTGCATACTCGTTGCCGAGTCTCATTTCTATCTATAGGCTTCTGGAAGATATTTACGCCGACGACATCGAGCAATTCAACGATCCTTCCACAACTGAATACACGGTGAAGTCTTTCACCGACCCAAACTTCACCTGCCCACGCTGGCTCCGAGAGCTGTACAAGGTCGCTCCCCAAGTCAAACGCCTCCCGAAGCAGAAAAGCAAGTCCAAGAAGCGCAAGCGTGTCATCTCGGAAGATGACGACGAGGCTCAGGGGCCGCACAACAACGGGACTCCCCAGGATGAAGACCAAGTTCCCGAGGGTGCAGGAGGGGCGGGCCCAAGCGGCGAAGGGGTGTTGGGAGAAGGAGGCGCAGGAGGGTCGAATATGGGAACGGGGGAACAGCTGGAGGAGAGCTATTGAATTTGTATTGTTTCTACTCAAATAAACCAATTCGTGCAACTCGTTTGATTCTCAAATTCGAAGCAATTTGCCTACACATTGAGACACAAATGGTATAAGCTCGACACCATTTAGACTCCTCCAATGACTCCAGTTTGGATCCGCTTGCTGAGCTCAGACTGAACTCGAGCCTCAAAACGACCTCAATTTGATTCACAACTTAGTATCACTTTTGGCCTCAAATCCACATTGGTTCGGCCTCGAGTACTGACCTCGATTGATATTCGCCAATGACCTCAGACTGAAGTCGGTCCGGGTCTGTGGTGTAAGTAGGTCCTCCCTCGACTTACCCAGCCATCCGCGTTCCTCACAAGGCTCAAAGATTTAGCCGCTCAGCCACCCCATGGGGCTGCGCTTTAGGAATTAACCGACGCTTTGACCGGCAGAATCAACGGCCATCACAGGCCACCACAGATCATCAAAGCGCGGGTCCGGAACCGGGCCCTTCCGACTCATCCGATTGGAAGTGGACGAACAATGGACCTCGCCAATCACCAACCTTGTCCTCATTTATTGTCCAGAACTCATACAAGACCCACTTGCCCCCTCCCCCTCTCCCCATAACGTCTTCGCCTTTCCCCACCTGCGACAATACTATCATGTGGAAACGAATCAAATCTACCATCTCGCGCAAACGAGGCTGCCCCGATTGCGATCTTGAACTCGAACAACCGGTTGCGAAGAAAGCTCGGTTTTTTGTGAGTGCCTCCTCGTGCTATCGAGGTTCTCCATTGACCGCTTCTGCAGCCCACTCAGCATGTGAGCACCGCTGCGTTGCGACGAGCCTTCCCCCCGAGTTCCGACCGCAAGACCTTGCACAAGTTCCGCTACGAGCACGACAGTACTCGGCGTGATGAATGGATCCGCGACTTCGTCCCTCCGGGCACAGTTTGTCTCTGCTCCCTGAAAAATATCAGATTCTGTATTTGCCACAAACTCATCGGAGAAGTGAGTGCATTGATGGTCGCTGATGTGATGCGTTCCACTACTGACGGTAGTGTCTGTTCCCAGCCCCGCACCTATTCAAACCTCCCGGCCGAGATTCTGCACACTATCTTCGGTTTGGCCATTCCTCATGAGGACCTCCTCAACCCCTCTCTTGTCTACGGACCCAACTCGGCCTGGTGTCACGCAATGGCGATGAAAAGCGCGCTCGTCTTGGTGTGTCGTGCCTGGTACCTGGTTCGTGTCAAGTTGCCACCGTCTTTCCGTTGTTCTTGACGTATCTTCTCGGCCAGGCCGGCATCGACTTCCTTTACCGACATGTCAGCTTCCGCCGACCACTGGACCTGATATATTTCTGCGAATCGCTGGAAGAGACCCCACGTCTGGCCCAGCTAGTTCGGAGCATAAACTTCATGTCCTACGTGCCACCCGCGATGCACGACGACATCTCCGACTCAGTGAAGGTCATTCTCCAAAAATGTACTGCGCTCACGAGCGTAAACGACCTCCCCCCGTTCCTGCCGCCCTCTCGGTTGGCCGTGGCTTTCCCGCCCACCATCACCTCCATCAAACTTAGCGTCTTCGACCACATCAACCACGTCCGCTGGCTCCTCCGCGAACATTGCGGCCATCTCGAGGAGCTGACGATGCCCGTTGATTCCCCGAATGGGGGCGCTATTGATCTCGCCCTCGAGGACCAGGAGCTCTTGTTCCCGCGCCTCCACACGCTCACCCTCCTCCTCACCTCCGAGTCCGCCGTCCCGATGTCCAGCCTCGGCGCCAAGTGGCGCATGCCCCGCCTCCGGCGCCTCACCCTGTCCCTCCCCTACTCCACGATGCTCGAATCGGCCGCGTTTTGGTGGGCGGCCGGCCCTGAAGATTATTGCCCCTTCCTGACTCGGCACGGGCGCACGCTCGATTACCTGGCGTTCAACGGCTACCACCGCTACGACGACGAAGACGTCTGCGAACTCGACCCCCTCATCGCGCTCTGCCCCGCCGTAACGCACCTCGTCGTTCCGCATAACTACTGTGCCTCTTACGGCGGCGCCGTGCACCCTTCCGTCAAGTGGCTCGACGTCTGGTTCGCGGGCGCGTCCGACGGCGTCGACGACTGGCCGTTCATGGCCTCGCGCTTCCCGAACCTCGTCGGGCACCGCATTATCGACCCGGGGCTCCTCCCGCACATCCCGGACCCCGGGCTCGTGTTCGACCCGCGCGTGGCGGACGAATGGGCGCTCGAGTTCCCCGGGCTCGTGATCAAGCAGGACCAATATGCGGACGGCGTCACGCGCATCTGCTTCGGCGACATGCCCGCGGCGGATGCGTGGGGCTTGACGTACTTCGGCGACATGGAGACGAACGCGGTCGAACGCGAGCAGGAATACGAGGACCATCGAACGCCCGGCCACATAGAGAACTGGCGGCAGCGGGATTTCTACCCAGAGGGCTTTTGTTATCTGGTGCGCGAACGTAATAAACAGCCGCATCCGGCGCCGCGGTGGCGCTTTGACGCGGATGTGATGGGGAGGCGTATGAGACTGGCAATGCAGGGTATGTGGCTGGCGGACGAAACGGATGACGAGGAGAGCGACTTGGAGAGCGAAAATCTGGCCACGTTGGAAGATGAGTTTTACGTTGAAGAAGATGGGTTGCTGCAACCCAAGCCAAAGCCACCAGTCTCGCACTTAGACTGGACCTCATGGAGGTCCCCGCGCGACTCCTTTCCTTGGCTTTCTTCCGCTCTACGCGACAGTGTCTTTCCAACCCTTTCATGATACATAATCCTTACCATGATATTTGCCTTGATTGTTTCTTTGCCTTCATCTTCTTTCTCTCTTCTCTCAACTGCGTGTGCGTTGTCTGAACAACGTTTCCCTCTCTGTACTAGTTACATTCGCTTCCTCTCAATTCACAAAATGGTCGCCGGTGGCTTGTTGCTTCCGTACTCCAACTCACTGCCACAGTTCACATTCCAAAATTGCACGCACTGACTGAACAGAGCAGCTCCCCACCCCATTCAATACGCACACTTGACGCATACCGCTTCCCTGCCCCCACAGACTTGTGTTCCACACTTCTACATCCGCTTTCTTGCTTTAGGAAACGATATCAGTAATTCATGTATTGTCCAGTCTCACACTAATGATGCCACCGTGGCAACCAGTGTCCCCGCGCCCAGAAGTACACCTACATGTGCAGCCCGGTTTCTCCACGCGGCACTCACGCTCTTCCTGCTCGTGCTCCCTGTAACGCTATCCCACAGCTTCCCGCTGTTCCCGTTGCTGGCCGCGAGCGCCGTCGGGTCGATGCGCGCCGTGTTCTGCGTCTTTGTGTACGCGCTCGTGCTGTACGTCGCGGGCTGTGGGTCGCCCACGCCGTCCCACGCGGCGTCCGAGAGGAACACGAGCGCGAAGCCCGGCGCGGGGACGGGGATGAGGCACGTGTTCGCGCCGGTGTCGCAGGCGATGGTGCGCACGTCGAGCGTGCCTTGCAGGCGGCCGTCGACCGCCTTCATTTTCCCGAATGTCTGCAGAGGGAATCAGATCTGGGAGGACAGCGAAATGTGCGTATACTAACTTGCCCTGCCCACGTCATGTTATCCTTCGTCGAGACCGAGTCCGAGAGGAAGTATCTGCGGACCGCAGTGTCAGCACAATCGCGATAAGAGCGCTCTAAATGTACGCACTTCACACGAACTGAGCCCGGGACCGTCCCGCCAGTAAACGTTATCGTCGCGATGTAGTCGCTTGCGCCACTCGGGTCCGTCACATAGTTGAAAAGCGCGACCTTGGCGATCTTCCCGTTCTCGTAGACGGCGTACTGGGGCGTGAATATGTTCGCGTTGTTGCCCTGCAGATCGAGGAGCTGCGAAGTGTTTGTCTTCCCAAGGACCTCTGCCACGATGAGCACGGCGTAGTACTGCAGTCCGTCAATTAACACGGTTCAAGCAAGCTAAGGGAGAGACAACGAACGGTAGCGCCGATGGTCCAGTCGAAGAACGCCGACTCGTTGGTGGGGGGAGCAGTGAAAGGCTGCAAGCGAGTCAGCATGAAGTGGAACCTCATACGCCGACGGTACTCACGTTATAAAATACATTTTGCCCACCAACGTGCAGCAGCGCGGTCGAGAAGTTGCTATACCCCATCTGATGCCATGCGTCAGTGAAATAAAGGACTATCGTAGACTCCACCCACCTGCAATCCATAATCGATCGCCCACAGCGCACCACCAAAGCTATCGCTGATCCCAGGGAAGCCGCCGCAGCTCGCGGTGTTGGTTTCGAACATCAGGAGCGGCTTCCCCGCCGCAACCGCGATCCTGCTCGTGTTGAGGTACGGGCGGACCAGCTCCTGGCCTGCGGTGTGGTTGAGGAAGGTGGCGAACTCCTGCTGGTAGTCCTTAGGCTGCCCGACACCGAACGCCGCGAAGCAGTTGTTGTCCGGGTAGCTGTGCGGGCGTGAGCGATGTTGCGATGTCGTGAGGGAAGGACATACTGCTCGACGGAGAGAGCCATGAGGTTGCTGCTGTACGCCTGGAGAAAGCCCGTGTCCCACACCATCTCGGGCGTCCAGTCGCCCGTCGCGACGCTTGGGCCGATGAGATTGTTCTTCACGGGCACCTTGTCGTCCGCCGCGAGCACGGCGACGAGGTCGCCGAACTCTCCGAAGTAATCGAATGGGCTGTAGGTTTCCGGACGTTGTTTGTGGCTGAGATACGACTGAGCACAGAAGGCGGGCTATGCCGAGCAACGCACTCAGCGTAAAGATCAGGTTCGTTGGCGGCCTGCAGGCCGAGTAAGTTTTCGCCGAGGATTGCCTCGCCATGGTGTACAATGTCGAGTCGAAAGGGCGCAGTTTCATTAAATGGGATACCTGCGAGGTGTGTTTAGCGGCGTTAGAGGAGACGTGAAAGCGGCGCACCAAGATACCATTTGACATTCACCAGGCTGGATATATTGGAGAGCAGATAGAAGTAATCTATGGTATATATAACCGCAGGCGTTTCCGTCTTAGAGAGAATGAGATTGTCGGTGGGAATAAGGACAAGGAAGACCTACGGGATTGTTGGTGTCTGCCTTCTGTTTCGCGATGGCAGCGCCGAATGGCAGCTCGTTGACGAAGAAGGCGTATTCTTGCGTATTCCCCCCCGTGCGGACGTGTACGGCGCCTGCCCGAGCGACGATGTTGGCCATCAAGTTGAGGAATATGGGGGAGATGTGAGCTCTATGGAGTTATGTTGAGCAACGAATGGATCGATATCTGAGGAAGCTGGACTCACGAGTTCTTTCCGACTAGTGTGGGGGTCAGAACGGCGGCTCTTTTCATTGAAAAAAACCTCACAAAGCTGATTGATGACAGACATCTCCACAGAGAAGCCGTAGAAGGTTCCCTTGAGTGGAATGCTAAGAGGATACACCCCAGCACTGGTCGCCTGGAGTGCCAGCGTGAATCGTGTCCCTATAGGTGGGTTTGGAATCGGTGGAGGAGTGAGGGTGGTGTCGTTGTACGCGGCAGGCCTTGTCGCAGTGGGGTCAGCCGCCGACGTTATCCCTATAGGTATTTGGCCATATACAGTGACCCCGCGAACAGCAGAGGGCAAGAGGGCGCCTAAAACGAGGAAGGAAGAGAGGAACATGGAGTAGGGCGACAGCTTCCTGGGCCCGCGCCACTTGTAGCCATCTTGTAGCTGCCACGGAGCCTTGGCCACATGCTGCGCATTTTGCTTGGTTAGTGGAGGACTTGGATGTTCTTGGGGCAGGCGGAAAGCTTACAAGTCTCTTGGAGGTTGTGGGAGGAGCAAAGGAGGATGCCGGTCGTTTGATGGCCGTCGGCCGCTTGCCGGCAGCTTACTTTCAACCTTACACGTTCAGTATATTTTTCAAGGTCCACAGGGAATCTAGCATACGTCCACGAAAGCTCACGATGAGCCGTAGCAACTATTTTGGATGGCGATCGTCAACCCAAGAGCAGCCAAGAACAGAATGCTGTGAAATGACAAGCAGTATATCGCCAAGCAACTTCACCAGCTACTAGTTATTCTTGTCTACTATGTCAGTGCAATGTAAGTATATGAGGGACATTTCTGCTGTAAATGGAAAAACGGCTACGAGCTCACGATGACTCGAAAAGTCGCTAAAAACTAGTACCGCGGCAAGCGCAGTAGAGTTATCAAGGCAAACCTAATAACATAATCGTCGACCGTTCCAAGTAAGTGTCTCGGCGGTGGTAGTGCCTTGGAGATGCGACTCCGCCGATAGTGATTCTTGGCGATCTTTTGCCACAGCGTCATCGATCGCATCGCTTGGCCATACTTACTACGGTTACACAAGAAAAAAGGTCCCGAGTTGACCGAACACTGTCAGTGTGCACCCTATTGTTCCTCGATATTAATATTGCCTGCGAATGATAAATCTGGATAGTTTCGCCGAGTCATAGGCATGATTCTTGAGGGACCATCCCTGTCAGTGTCAGGCTGACACTCAGCGTCTCGGAATTTTACTTCAGATCTACACACGAGTTGAGTCGGAACAACCGGGCCAAAATTCCTGAAGCACTGGCAGCCAAGAAAGCCGTTCGCAATTGTGATGTCTATTAGTGTAAACGGCGTATCGTCCCTTCCATGTGCAACCGGTTAATTCTCTACACGTGTAACACTATTTTGGTATGAATTGTTCGCCGAGGTGGGCACAACATCTCCGGATGGTAATCGCTTCTCGGCCGGTCCGTCGGTATGTAGGTCCGTGTGAGAAAACACGCCTTCGACCTGACCACGTCGCTCTTGCCCCTCATGCATGAATCCTGTGCGCAAGATATGTCCTTTGGCCCTGTCTCCTCTTGCAGGACTCTCGACTTCACACTGTACTTTGAGCAGACGTGTGCACCCCTTTCTTGTGTGCTCCTTCGGTTCTACACTGACAATTACACTCTAGTATCCTCGGCTTCGCTCCCGATATGATCTTTTTTCTGCTCGCATGCGCCCGAGGCTTCCACTTGAAGTCCCAGCCTAAGCCACCTTCGACAGCCAGAGGCAACATGCTCTTAGCGCTAAAATGTGTGGTGTCCTTGTTGGTTATTTCCGGAGTCACGGGTAGCCTCGTCTATGGCCGGCTACACCATGAACCTTCGGCTTTTGTTTGGCTGGCTGCACCTGTGATCCAGATTATCTGCGCGGTGAGTTCCCAGTGTCCAAACTACTAAGTTGAATGCCTCATATATCTGTGCTAGGTTGTGTTGATGCTTCTGGTGGTTATCGAACATCTGCACTCTATTGCTTCAAGCACTTTGATCATCACATACACATTTATTCGTGGCCTGTTCACTGCTGCTGCTCTGCGCTCCGCTATAAAGACTGGCCTCCCTCCAAGCGGGCTATCCTTATCAGTGCTAGCCACAGCATCCTATTTCGTCGTATTCTTAGTCGAGCTTGTCCCCAAGTCACAGACCAAGGTATCTCTTGATCTGATCTCAATTCCTGTTAGTCTCATTCTAGCATATATTCCACAGTCAATATCAAGTCCCTCGACCTCAAACATTCTCTCAAGATCTCTGTATATTTGGCTGTTTCCCCTCATGTGGGCTGGGCGCAATAAGATCCTACAGATTGATGATTGTGGCTCAATACCTCCCGAGTTTGATGCATGCCATACCAGAGAGCTACTTGATAGTGCCATTCTCAAACATCCGTGTGTCACCATCTTTGCTTTACATAATTGGGCAGAATGACAAACCAAATTCCTCAGATTGGGCAAACCACCTAATCTCCTCCGAGCTTCGCTCGGGGTGTTTTCCATGGCATTCCTTGCACCCATATTCCCTCGGGTGTTACTTCTTGTAGCAACATTTTCACAGCCACTCCTTGTCTTAAGGATGATTAAATATGTTTCCGAATCCAACCCTGAATCAGAGAGAGGATGGGCTCTTGTGGGCGGGTTTGTATGTGTTTATGGCCTCATGGCTCTGATGACTTCAATCTATTGGGAAAAGGTATTGTGGCATCTTTTCCCAATGAAAGGTGTATCTTACTGATGACCTCGGCCATAGGTCTTCGATGCCACTGTGCAATATAGGGCTGGCCTTGTGGGAGTTATATATAGTAAATCACTGAGGCTGTCATCTCAGTCAGGCCAAGAACTTGGTGGCGGAGTGGCAAGCACATATATGTGGGTTAATTCATGTCAAGTTCTACAAATCTCATATCACTATTACCTAGGTCAGTTGACGTGGAGCGCATCTGCGAGGGCATGCAGGTGTTTCATGAGACGTGGGCAGCATTGGCCTCTATTGCCCTGGCTGTAGCGCTCCTATATACCCAAGTGAGTATTTTTGGTGATCTGTTGAGACTATCATTCAATGTGTGCAGGCAACGTGGCCTGCATTCCTTCCCCTAGCCATCACACTTGCTCTATCTGTGATAGCGGCATACATCAGCCAAGGGATTTCTCAGGCCCACCGCCTATGGCTAGGTTCCACAGATAAACGAGTCAAATATCTCACATCAGTTCTCAACAATTACCTTCCGATGAAAATGTCTTGTTATGAAGATGTCATTGTAGCTCGTGCTGCAAAGCTCAGATCAGTAGAAATGGGTGGGGCACAATCATTTTAGTATGTCAACATTTTTTGCAACTCAAGCACTTCTGACATGGTAATATAGTAACAACATTTGTATCACAGGGGCTCTAGCGGTTACAGCAGGCATGCTGTGTAATCTTTCGGTGCTTGGTCCATATGCTGCCCTTGCTGCCCATGGTCATGGTCCACTTGACCCAAGCCGAATGTTCACAATCGCTGCCACACTAAGTCTTCTAGCAGGGCCTATTGACTTGATTGGTAAGCTTGTTCACGTTATTTCGTTGTTTGATAACATAGTAACTGTCCAAAAGGGGGCTATATGCCACAGCTCATTGCAGCCTATGCATCTATGAAGCGGATTGAAGACTATCTTTCACGTCAAGAAAAGCCATCCGTGAACAACATGGATAATCAGTTGGAAAATGCTCCAGAAAAAAAATCTGATTACAGTATCACCCTACAAGAAGCCTCCTTTTCCTGGGACTCTGAAAAGTCTCCAGTTCTGGGCCCTCTTTCTATTACATTAACACATGGACAACTGCACATGTGTGTTGGTCCTGTAGCTGCAGTAGGAGTTTTGTCAATTTCCTTAGTGATAATCCTGACACTTCCTAGGGAAAGTCTATGTTTCTGTTGGCTTTGCTGGGTGAGACAAACTGTGTTCAAGGCTCATCAACTGTCCCAAGTGTTCCCTTTGCATATGCAGTCCAAGAGCCTCTCATTATGGCAGGGACTCTTAGGAACAACATTCTCTTTGGACATGAATATCTTGCAGACTGGTACAACTGTGTATTGAAAGCATGTGCTCTGACATCCGACATTGCTCTTATGGATGATGGAGATAGCACTGTTCTTACTGAGAAAGGCACCAATCTCAGTGGTGGACAGCGGCAGCGTGTGGTACAGATTGTGCAACAACTTGTATTGAGGCCTTCACTAATTTTATTTCTAGTCACTTGCCCGAGCTGTATATGCCAAAGCACCATGGGTTTTTCTAGATGACACCTTCAGTGCCCTGGATGCGCAAACTGTGACCCATGGTATATGCTATCTCTCTATCCTACAGATCACAAGTGCTCAATCATATGTCTAGTTTTCCAGTCACTATTTGGACCCAGCGGACTTCTCAGGAATCATGGGGTTGTGCTTGTCACCCATGACCGTAGGTTTCAATCTTTCTAATATATGTGTGGTTTGACTGATTTGCTCCAGTCAACCATCTAAAAAATGCCGACAATATTGTAGTTTTCAATTCTGGATCCATTCAATACCATGGTCATCTGGCAGAGATCATAGCTGCTGGATACCAAATGGAATCCCCCTCCACTATCACCCATGGTGAAGACTCTGTAGAAGACATTGAGAAAACAAGTTTGGAAGACAGGACATATAAAGAAATGAAGTCCTCAGATGAAAAGGCTATACAAGCCATTTCAGCAGGCTTGACACCGTACCTGTTCTACATGCGTGTGGCAGGATGGGGGAGTTCTGTGGCCGTTGTGGTATGTATTGGACTACAATTTCATTGATTCATGCACTGACAGCTATTTTTAATTTTTAGACTCTTCTTTCACTTACAGGGTGCATCTCCCTAGCTTCCAATGTAAGTTGATGATCTGAAGCTTTCATATAAAGCTTTTTTGAGAATCCCTTGTAGGTTTATCTCCAGCAATGGTCCCAACGATCAGATAACACTGGAGACACTGGAAAGTGGGTTGGTGGATATGCAGGGCTGACATTGGCAAATTTCCTGATGATGTAAGTTCAACTAACTATGTGTGTACACTAGCTGATTACAACACACAAGTACTTTTGGGATGTGGGCTTTTGCAACAGTGATCACGAGGTGAGCATGAAAAAGCCATACATCTATCAGCATGTTCACATGTGTCTCAGACATGTAGGAAAAAGTAAGGTATCCAGGTCCATGTTGCAAGTTCCTCAATTTCTCCTTCTCAGAATTACATGCCGAAGAGTTATCTGGGCTTCTCAAGACTGCCCCCAGCTATGTTATGAGTGCTGCATCAGGTACCATAATCAATCGATTTTCCCAGGTAAGTTGGTTGTACATCAGATGTATTTCTCACAGTCATTTCCAGGATGTATTGATGTGTGATCTACAATTTCCGGTGGCGGCATTAAATGTGATCTTGTTCTCTGTGACCCTTAGTATCTATGCATCTGTCATCAAGCTAAATCAATACTGACAGCCTTGTTAGTGGGCTCCATTGTTTTTATCCTCATTCCGGTAGGTTGAGATGAGCTCATGGGATAGACTACTTCTGATGTTCTAAAATCAAGGCACCATGGCTGGCACTGGCATTACCTTTTGTTGGTGTTATCTATTGGGTGACTTTGTCATTTTATCTGGCAAGCATCATCTTCTCTTTTAACTTTCTGTTTCTGATTGATACTACCAGAGAACATCCAAGCAATTCCAGCACCTTACTGCAGGAAGTAAATCCCCATTGTACACACTATTTTCAACGACCATTTCTGGTCTTGTGACAATCCGGTCTGTCTATAGAACTTGGTTACCTCAAGTTCCCTGGTGTACTTGCTAAATTATTGCTTAGGACTATGGGAGTTGAGAAGCACTTCCAAAGCCTTATGGATGATCAGTTGAACCGGAGTCAGGTAAATTCTGGTAAAACTTATTCTTTCCCTATGCTTATGCCTCAAAAAGATCCCCTTCTATTATAGGCTTGCAGGCCTACGCTTTTTGTATGACTTTATATTCAGATCTATTCAGCATCAGGATTGAAAATCACTGTTTAGGCGAACCTTCCTGAATATGATTTCACTTATATTGGCAACTGGATTAGCAGCTCTTGTCATTGGTCTCCGTAAATCTGTGAATCCTGCAACGTGAGTGGGCATAGCATTCTACATGCAGACTCCTGATACAACTTACAGCTTGGGGCTAGCCTTATCCAGTTTGACTAACATTTCCCTTGAACTGTCAGAACTTTGTCGGAAAAATGCCAGATTACTTGCAACGCCTTAAGGCGACTTACGACCTCGAGACGACCTGCAAGTGACTGCAAGGTATCAAGGGACGCCTCGTAAGCTGTCTCAAGTCGGCGCGAGGCATGCGATGAGTCGCAAGCTGCCTCGAGGTACCCAGCGGGCTTGAAGGGCCTTGAGACGGAAGGGGGGGTACTTGATTTCCCTACTGGCAAGGGCAAATCTAGTCAATGTTATTAACCCGTAGATACATGTCCTCGTCAATACAATCAATGACATAATAATACTTCTCCGGTCTCGCACCAAAAATTGGGGACAGTAAGACACCACGTACAACATGCTCCAGCGCGATGAAAATAGCGGACGGTGCGCGCTCCCGAACTGGGCAGTCCGTGGCGGTTTTAGGCTTCCACAGACTCCCACAGAATGGTCGGATCATGGCGAGGTCAAGTTCTGCACCGGTTGATAGATGAACACGAAACAGGAGTTGAAGCTGGCCCATTGCAAGTGGGTCGATGTCCGTGTCGTAAATGACGGAATCGAATCGCGGCGCGTTGTGAAACTTGGGGTTGCACCGCAAGATGTCGCGGGCACTTCTCCAGTCCACCTTTGACTGGTAGTCAAGATAAACCACTTTACAGGGCTTTATCTGAGGAACGGTGAGAATATCAAAAAGAAACCTGACAGTACACGCACCTTAATATCCTCTTCGAGTCGAACAGAGTGTGTAGGGTGATGGCGAGCGATGTATTCCCGAAGCCGCATCTCGAAGTTGCGGAAGCTAGGATCACCACGCTTTTCAGCCTCGATCCGGCGAACAGAAACGGTGCGGTCTGCAGATCCCAGTGTCCAATGAGCGGTCGACACCAACTGCGGGATCAATTCCCGCTCGGACTCGTCAATATCAGAATCTTTTTGGCTTTTTACCCACTCGTCGACGGCCATCTGGATGCGGGCCATAGCTTCTTCTTTCTCATCTTGCAGCGAAATCTAAAGAGGAGCATGCAAGGATTATATCTGGAGACAAAGTGTGATAAATACCTGATGCTCTGCATTTTTTTCCGTTCGTTTTGTCGTACATCTTGGCGACCTCTTGCTGGAAACCTTCGCCAACTCGTGTATTCATGTTTCGGCTCGTTCCTTTGGACGTGAAGGCGCGCCGTGCATGTTTAAGAAAGTGTTGCTTTAAAAAGTTGAAGTCCTTGTCAAATTCTCGATACACGCTCTAAACCGTAGTTAGTGCACAGATACTTGGGTTTACGGAGTACCAACGCCGCAAGCATTTTCGTATGCGCAAACAAGCTCGTCCAAATGGTCCAGTCGTGTTTTCGTTGTAACTGGTAGCCCAAGCATAATCCTGACTTTGTTCATGATCCGCAGGATCCGGATAAAGGGTGAATTTCTAGGAAGGAGCTGCACGAGGCAGGCCAGCGAGGACTATGAAGCTTGGAGATAAATAAAGCGAAAGAGGAACAGAAGAAGGAAGATTCACTTTGAGAATATCAACATATGTTTGCCCATCTGAATAATCGATAGTTGTGGGCGACGGTGTGTGTTTGAGACCCCTCCATCGCGGAAATTGACTCATGCTCATAACAGTGAGTCAAGAGAAAGCTCTTTTAGAGTCTGAGGAACTCACTTGTCATTGAATTTCGATGCGAGTTTCTCGGTCTGCAGATATTCCACGAGGCGCGGCCAGACATGCTTCCCCCATATCCCGCTATCGAAATAATGGAGGAGATCGTACCCAGCAGCATCGTACGGGTCCAAGTGATCGAAACGCCAAAGGAAGAGCTGGCAGGCCTAGGAGTCAATATCAGGGTCCGCCGCGAAAGATACAGCTCACCTCAAAGAACTGTAGCCCGTACGATTTGAGGAGTTCTTCTCGCTGAGTCGGTGGTAATCTTTTCGCTTGATTGAAAATTCTGCGCATGGATGCTGAGGTACGCAGCTCAGCGTCTACCGAGAGCTTGTGGAGATCATCGTGGTACACGAGACACTTGGGACATGGATGGTTAGCTCGTGAATTGCGGATTGCGAGCCAAGCCGCCAGCTCTTCGAAGTCCATCGACTCGACAAGGATCCCAGGGTATGCGATGCGTGTTACCCCGTCGCCAAAACGCAGCGCTTCTCCGTTACGGGAGCGAGGTTCAAGAGACGCGAGAACAACCATGCAAACAGTGTGATAAATCTCACGTTTGAGTCGGTCGTACTCGGCTCTTCGAGTACCACGCAGAGTCCTGGCATCGATATCACGAAGCGCAGGGGGCTGAACGGTTTCAGCAGGTACATCGGAAAAGGGAGGGTGAGATCACATGCCATTTTAACAAAACCCAGTAGTGTAGCACCACCGTTTCCAGAACCGTTACGCGTTGCAGATTGAATCCAGCATCCACGCCACAGGATTGGATGCATCTTGACTTTTGTCGAAACAAGGCCCTTGTCGAGCCATATGTGCCCGCCAAGATAGCACGAAGGGTACCGATCGTTGGCGGGAAGACAGTCCTGTACTTTATGTGTCAGCAGCCGCCAAATTCGTCCAGGGTTATCGCAGCGTACGTCGATTTCGCCCCAGGTTTCGGCGGTCCATGGTTCATCGTAGAGAGGATTCGAGAGCTCAATCGCACCGTCTGTGCACAGATACCTCTTTTGCGAAAACCAAGTGCTCACTGAAGCCAAGGTCTCGTCTCGAACCAACCGTTTCGTGACCTCCCATGGGTCACGGAACTCAATCTCAACATCGTAGCTCTGCTCACTGAATTCTTGCCCACGGGCCGGTATATTGACCTTTCTCGTATGAAACTGAGACAGACGGATAAGTAGGAAAACTGCGGTCGTGCAGAGTTCACGCACCCGCACGTTGCCCTCACGTGCCGCATCTAAAGCTCTATCCAGATCCCGATGATTGCGAAAGGTGATGTGGACGTTGTCGGCCCACTCGCCGTGCAGCCGCTTGAGGTCGTCATCAATCTCCTTGTTCGATGTGCGACGACTAACACAGCGATAGGCAAATGTGCTGTCAGCGAGGCAGCGGAATGGAGCCCAGGGACGTTCGAATGGATCCTTGCGGCTGCTGGGAGCGAGATCGACCGGTAATGTTATCTGCGGTGCGTCTGCGTCCAAGGGAATGATTTCATCGAGTTTGTGGGCGTGAGGATGATGCTTAACATATATGAAGCGCATTGGGAGCTGGGGACCGGCCTCCACATGAGCCGCAGACGGATCTGTGTCCATCGGTTCAGGAGTGGGAGAGCGCGGAGCCTGCAGAGGCAAGTCCAGCCCCACGGACAGAGAACGAGATGAGCCCGCGCCATTGGACACCTGGACGCGTTAAACGCAGAAAGAAAGCGAAACATAGACACTCACATTATCTGTTGAAGCTCTCTTTTGTCTAATCGCCGTGTATTCGAGCGCCTGCTGCCGGTTGGAGCGATTCAATTTGCAGATGCCTTCGTGCTGTGCTAGTCCCTTCGGAATGATATCCCCGCAGATACTGCACTGTTTCCCAAAGATTGTGCGCGCCGTCTTAGTTCGTCGCTTGGGCCCATCCGAGTTGGGCCGTTTGCGTTTGGGAGGCATGAGTGAAGAAGCAAAGCAAGCAATCGGAGGACGCGCCGCGCGCCGATCAGTCACGTACGTCACATACGTCACCGTCAGCGGCCCCACCGCGCGGCTGTCGACGAGCGGGGCAATGGCTCCAATGTAGCTCAATATAAGGCCATTGACAACGCTCCACTCAACGCCTACAACATGTCTTCACAATCCCCCAGCCCTCCAGCCACTCCCCACAATGAGCTGCTTGAACTCACACAGCAACTGACGCCGCGCAAGACTCCGCGGCGTGTTCGACAGGTGCGTCGTTGCTTCGAGTTGGTCCAAGCCGATGTTTCCTGAGCTGCCGCTAGATCTGTCTTGATCTCCAGTCCCGAGCCAACGACGCCAGCAAAGCCCACGGCGATCTGAAGCGCAAACTTGTCGACATCTCTAATCAGGCCGATAATGCCCCGCGCCGCAAGCCTCGCCTTCGCCACAGACGGGCCGCCGAGGCCACCGACGAGGTTACAAATCCGGCGACTCTGGAAGAGCGCGTTCGTAGTGCTGGTCGCCATTTCGCCGTGGAATACGGCTTGTTCTTGCATTGCGACGTCGAGCAGCTCTTTGCCACTGCGCTAGACCCCAATTTCGAGGAGGCCACGGAATTTGACAGCGAAGAATCGCGCATTCAGGGCCAGATCAGGGACATCCTTCCCCTCCTTCCAGACGATGCCCGGGATATCGAAATTCGAAGAAAATCCTGGATCGCAAAATGTGTGAGTTATCCGGATCTTCTTCACACCATCCTCTCTCACAGGTTCTGCAGTTCGAAGATGGACTCAGTGGTCAGCGGTCCAATATCAATACCCGTATCCGTCAGGAAAGTATCACGCACATCGCTGCGAACACCAAGTTCCAAGATCTGTCGCATGACTTTGTCACCGACGTCGATGTCAGCTTCGCCGACTTCGACTCCTCTTCCTCGCGCTTCGCCGCCTTTTCTCGCTACATCGGATATCAAGAGGCCACTGACAACACCGACGCATTCTACTCCCCGCTCAAAGCACAAGTCCTCTACAAGGATTACGATGGCACTATGGATCCTTACAAGATTTTCCGCGGCCCTGCGCTCCTCAGCGTAAGTTTTTTGCTCTGTCGCCGGCCTCGCGCTAATCTAACATAAGATATATGTGTCCATCATACGAGGGAAACAGGGCGCAAAGGGTTTGTTCCGGGGGAAGTCGAAGCTTCCCTCTGCGTCAGTGATCGAACGCACCCGCCACATCGAACGTACAAGCTTGGGTGCAATTGCCGACTCCTCTGTCTTGGTGAGTCCTTTATTGGTCTACTCACCCTGTACTCAAGAAACCGAAGGCAATTTGGCTCTTTTCGGCCGATACCCAGCTCTTGGCCGAGGGCGACGAGACCAAGATTGACTATCGCCATCTCTGGGTAACTTTCATGCGACAGATCAGCAAGGGCTTGCGTGAGGACGCCGCTTGGGCCAAGGACTTGTTCCGCTACTGGGATGAAATCCTTTTCCCCCATGCGGACAACTCCCATAGCCAGGCGCCGTCCGCCAACCGCAAAGCTGTATGCGCCGAGATTGACGCGATGGATGCAGCATTCGAAGATTCTGTCGCGCCCCGCGCCACACCTTCATTCGGGTCCTTGCCGCACAGCCCGTCCGACACTGGGCCGTCGCACGCAAGCACCTCGTCGCAGTCCAGGGGGCGCGAGCACTCCCCGGACCCCACCTCGTCACCTCGCTCATCTAGAACTCGGCCGTCGCAGTCACCAGGACCCGAGAATTCCGCACACGCTGTGTCAGCCCCCTCCAGGTCAGAATCATCGAACCACTCCAAGACTCCCTACAACACGAGACGCAGGAGGAGATAAATAGTAAAAACATTGTATTTTCTTGAATAACACAAATGTGATTGTTTTTATCTACTTTTTGCGCGCGGTCGTGGCCGGCGCAAGGGACGAACGAGGAGTGGGTTCTGTTTGAGGTTCTCGTCTAGACACCGATCCAATTCCTCTCGCTCAGAGGTGCTGGCCATCAACGAGCTGCGGTGTATTCGAGGTTCTGTGAGGTGCCCAACAGGAGAGTCGCCCCCCACACGCTGGCTACGCATGAGGCGTGTACGCTTCAGAGGCGGGGTGGAGCTCGGAGTCCAAGAGTCCTCGCGCGATCTATCTCGTTCTGAAATGTATTAGATTGGCGCTGCATTGAAAGAATGGCAAGACTCACTGTGACCCGTCTGTGTGTAAAGCACAGTCTTTATCTCGTTGATATCTTTCTCAATGGCCGACAGACGTTTATCGAGGGAAAGCGCTGAATCGGGCGCAGTACCCAGCACCGTATTTGACAGAGATGAGAGCGGCACACGCTCAGCCTGGGACGGTTTGGGGGCAGAGACCTCGGAGTCGATATCGCCGAGTCGGCAGGTTTCCCGCTCGGATTCCGAGTCGGAAACGTGTGTCGTATCCGAGTCTGTACGACGAGGAGGATGATTGCGGATAGGCATGTTAAGAGTCGTATTGTGGCTGGTAGCGTAGGCAAAGCGTGGGGGCAAGCGCGGAGTGAGAAAGTGGAGTGATGATGTCCAAATGATGTCATTGTTTGGCTGTGGGCGTATATCAACCACCAGCCTGTGGCGGAGCAGCTCCACCTCTCCCTCTCTCATCCCACCACCACCCGCACCCCGACGACCATCTTCACAACCCCGGTCGGCGTCGGCCAGACTATGTGCGCCTCTCCCATCCCGACTGCTTCGTGATCTGTCCTGCCACAGGCTTGTTCACCCGGCGACCGGGATCGCATCTAGCGCTCGATTCGGCAACGAGATGGATGGTACACCGGTGCGTCTCATCTTATTTTATCCTGCCTCTCTTCTCTTCTAATCCATCTTGTTTGACTATCTCCTGCTCCCCTGTCCACACTGGTACGTTGATTCCTCCTGTTCGACGTCTCCACGTGCTCAAGCGCTCACGCCCTGTTGCCCAGTGTGTTGATCGCCACTCCCGCGCGCCGCCTTTCCTCTCAATGATCATGGATAAACTGTATCTCAACTGTATCTATGTACAAATTTGAATATAGCAATTGTTACAATGCTTGTTTTGGTTGTGGATATGTATGGGATAATCAGTGGGAATAGTGCTACAGACTTGATAGACCTTGAGGTATGTTACGGTAAACGAGGTCATTCGGCACCCGGAACCTTGAGACATCTTGAGAGCCGGGCCGGTCCTTGAGCCTGATTACGTGAACCTGACGTCCGTGCTGCAAGCCACTTAAAACCAAGTGGCCTTGCGACGGCACTCAAGAGGTCTAGTGCCGTTGAGGGCTGTTTAGGATTTTTCTGACATTGTCATGGTGCAGCAGACAGTCCACCTGTCACTAAAATTGCTCAATTCAACCAGGGCTTGTCTGGACTCGAAAATGCTGCTGTCTCAATTTCAAGGATGCACGAAATGGCAAGCTTGTCAAGGGAAAAGGACTCAGCAACAGGAACCAGCGACTCTGCAACAGTTTCGGATGAAGCAGCCTCCTTGACATTCAAAGCTGTTCACATGCGGTATAGGTTTGATTTCCGACACCCCAGAAGCCAGCCCAGTCGAGTCTTGAGACAACTAACACTGCTTTAGGGCCGATCTTCCGGATGTGGTTCGAAATGTGTCCTTTGATGCCTTGGCAGGCACCAAAATAGGAATCTGCGGGAGATCTGGGTTGGTTTCTTGTGTTTGATATATAAGACTCTATTTATCATGTTGCCAGATCTGGAAAAAGCAGCCTTATCTTGGCCATTTTTCGTGGACTTGACCAGTCTCTTGTGAGAGGCCAGGTTTTGGTGAATTCGGTTGATATACAGTCAATCCCACTGGAAACACTCCGAGAATCTCTGAGGTATGTCATGATGAAATCCGAGTGAAAAATTCACCTTACTGGAGATAGCCTGGTGGCCCAACAACCAGTGATTTGGTATGCCTCTGTGCGGGAGAATCTCGACCCGCGGAGCGAACATACAGACCAGGAAATTTGGGCGACCCTGAGCCGAACCGGGCTAGAAGAGGCAATCACAAACCTCCCCTCCAAGCTCGAAACAGTTTTGGACAATGAGGGCTCATTGTCTACTGGACAAGTAGCTTAATCTCTTCCTGATCATCGTTGCCTCGTGGTCTGATCCAGACAACTCTAGCGTCAGCTTCTTTGCATTGCTAGGATCCTGTTGCGCAAGAAGAAAATAGTCATCCTCGACGAGGCCAGCAGCAGGTAGATTTAGTCGCACAGTCTACGCTGCAATGTCTAACCGTGTTCCAGTCTTGATATCGAAACGGACAAGAAAATCCGAGACATCATCCGTTCGGAGCTTGCCGACTGCACGGTGATCTCAATCGCCCATCGAATCGGTACCCTTTTATACATGCTCCCCTGCCTCCTTGAAGCTAATCTCTTGAAAGCAACCATCATGAATTTCGATATGATCCTAGTCATGGAGAACGGGATAATTGTGGAAAATGGCCCGCCCGCAGTACTTCTCTCCCAGCCCGACTCCAAGTTTGCGCAACTGGCTGCCAGCCAGGGATTGCGAGGAGCTACTTCTGAGACTGTCGACGAGTGAGCCAGACCCAGACTATAGCAGGACAGAGCATGGGGCATGCGTACAATCGACTGCTGCTGTACATATTGGTCCCGACTCCCGAGGACTTCGAGAGGGACAACTTGAAATATATCTCTGGCGTTCGGGAATCATATACCCTATGCCATGATCTGAGACGAAAATAGATAGTCATATCTAGTTGGGAAAGTTCCAGGTAGGAGCTCACTTGCGCATAAGGTCACCCGTACATTGAAAAGGGGGTTGAATCACCATAGACGAGCCGTGGGAATGTTTGAGTAGTTCGTTATGGCCAGCCTCGTTAGGGCATCGTCGAGCCGTTGCATGACATGTTCGCCAGGTTGGATGGCAATTCGGAGCGCCGTTGACATTTCTGCCATCTCGTCCAAACATACGATGTTCCATCCATTTCAAGTGAATAATTACAGCAAGCGGATGCACTAACGGGAAGGAGCGCTGTAATATGCACTGTAGTCCGACTCGCTCCACCCCTCGCTCGAAGCACACGCAGGCTGCGGCGGCACAGCAGAGACCGTCGAGTACACGCTGCTCGCGCGCGACACCGGCAGTGGGCGTGGGATGAGCGGCACTCGCGAGTGCTCCGTCCGCACCGTATCCGCGTCGCTTCGTGCCATCGAGATGCCCGAGAGCTGCAGCGCCGCGGGCGGCGGCGGAAGGTCGAAGTGCCCGCGGGGCTCGCGTATGTCGATCGTCGACGCGTCACTGTCGTTGTCGTCTATCTCCTGCGCTGCAAAGCGCCGCCACCCCAACTCGCGCCGCGCGCGGGCCATGCTCGGCGCGCGGGTCAGCCCGTCGTCCTCCGGCCAAGGCGCCGCGCTAGGCATCGCCGTCCCCGTCACAGCCTGGAACGCGCCGAGGACGCTCGCACGGATCGTCTGCGTCCATCCCTCGACCTGCTGCCCCTGCGTCTCGCCCCGCTCTGCCTGTCCCTGCTCTTCGTCGCGTGCCGCTGGAAGCCGCGCCCACCCCGGTGTCCCGCCCCCGCGCACCGCGAAGCTCTCCCGCCGCCATGGCACATCGAGCCCTCGGCCCTCGAGCGACATATACCGCGGACGCGCCTCCCGCTCCCGCGGCGTCCCGAGCGACTTCAGCGCCTCGTGGTGCGACAGTTCGAGCTGCGGTGCGTTCATCCCGAGCACAGTGCTAGCGCGGCTGGACGGGCCGTTGGCGACGCAGAGCGCACCGAGCGACGTCGCGCTGTGCAGCTGCGAGCGTAAGCTGCCGCTGCGGCTGCTCGCAGGACTCCCCCTCGCACTCACGCGATGCGGGTCCCGGTCGGCGAGGTGCGCGGGCAGCGGGCGCGCGGTTGGGTAGGGCCCACCCTGGGAACGTATCGGGGGCAGGGGATACGCTGTACTGTCCGCGAGCGGGGCGATTTCGTGCGGGGAGTAATACGCGCTCTCGGCGAAGGGGTTCGGGTGCTGCGGGTAGCCCGCGTCGAGTGGTGTGGTGGTGGACCCGCCGAGGAAGCTATCGGAGCGCTTGGGTTCGCCGACGTCGCGGTCCCCAGCGAGGGAATCGTCGGGGCTTGCCTTCCCGTCCTCGAGCACCACGGGGTCCCACCCGATCTTAGTGGCAGCGTCGCGCCGCCGCACACGCAGGCGGAAGAGGCACGCGGCGAGGGTGGCGAGGAGGGCGACGACGATGAGGGCTCCTAGAATGATAACAGCGTCGAAGGGGGCGCCGTGCGTCATGGTGTAGGGGCGTGCGGCTGCTGCGCTGGTACCGGAGGCAGCGGCAGAGAAAGCGATGGAAGCCGACTCTGGTGGCGTGGACGCAGACGAGGACGCAGGCATGGAGGTGCTCGTGGTGACCGATGACGACGTGGGCGCCGACGACAACGCTACGGACGAAGACGCTCTGGACGAGCTATCGGTGCTCGAGGGTAACACCGACGAGGAGGGGGTGATATAAGTGGAGATAACACTGGAGGATGCGATGGATGACGATACTGGGGGGACCAGCAAGACTGCTGAAGAGGACGAGACCGTCGCGGAACTAGGCGAGACCCTGGTAATCTGGACAATTCGAGGGCTCTCTGAAGGGCTTCCGTTCGCAAGGGAGATGCTGCTTGTAGGCGCGGGCCCGACCGACTGTACTTGTTGCGGTAGCTCGTCCTGTGGGGTCACTTCTTGGGGCGCCGCCACGTAGTTGGGACTATTCTGCACAATCGCTGACTCGCCCGGGACCAGGCTCCCAATGTCGAGCTGCGGTAACGGCTTGCGCAGTATAAGACGCTCCGATGTCGCGTATCGCCTCCGCATTTTTCTTTTTCTTTGGATTTTGGGAGGGTGAAATCGTGTTTCGAGGCTGAGCGAGGGGTTGAATAGATGAAGAACGTCTGCTCCCGGAGCGTGTGAGGGCTGAAGAGTTTCGACCTGCGACAATAGTATGAGGTTGTGGAAGAGAAGACGAAAGAGTTGGTAAGGGGCTGACATTGACGGATGTAAAATGACCACTTAGTTCCGACGTGGCGATCGGTTTAAGACCACCACAGCTTGCGATGTAGTTTCATCATTAGCAATGGCGCTGTTCTGGCAGACATTCAGCCTGAGGCTTGAGCGCTGAGCTTCGAGATAGATCTGAAAGAAGCAGGCACTCACACCCTGGTAGAACGCTGGACAGTGGACCCATCAGCGTTTCGCGACGCAAAGCCTGCCAGCCCAGCTCGGTGTGACGATTCCGAGCTCCCTTGAAGCCAACTTGTACTTAGCCATCTGGAATTTGACCTCAGAATTCGCACAACTTCGCTCCTATCCAGCTACATTGGTAGCGCGAAAGGCATCGGCAAGTACCAATTCGCTGAGGTAGTAGGCGACGAAAGGCAGGAGAATCTGGAGTCAGACATTTGGGGAGGAGGAGGAGGGGGGCGAAGACGACAAAAAGCCTCGACTTCTAACAAAGCCAAATATGCAAGCTCGCTTCTTTCCAACTACTTACCACTTGTAAGATGCTATCGTAGATTCTTGATGCGGACGTTGCTGAGCCGAGAACAAGCGGCTACCTTGCATCCAGAACCACCTGCAATTTTCGGAATCCGTGGAGTCTATAGTTCCTCAAGTCTCCCCACTGCCCTGTCCCCTGGTCACTTCATCAGATCAGACTCATTAATCACTACAAAACAATTGACCCTTCAAAAGGACAGGCTACTTCATGCCGCTTTCTATATTTAGGTCACGGTGGCGACACTGGCCCAATTGCAAGACGGCTTTCTTCCGGCTGAGACAACCCCGATTCTGACCGAAGAACTTCCGCAGCCGCGCAGCGTCTCGCTGCGGCTCGCCAATCCATCTTGAGTGATGGAGTCCGCCACACCGCATCATGGTGTGGTGTGGCACATCGAATACTTAAGCCAGTGAGCATTGCAGGCCGCCTAAGAAATGCTCAACCACATCCTCACTCTCTTGTTCTGCATCCTCAACGCCCTTTCCGCGGTCGCCCAATTTGCACTCAAGAACACGAACGCGCGCTTTCGGGACCATGGGGACGCGCGGCGTCGTTCTATTGTGTCTATCTTCCCCATAATGGCTGGGAAGACCTTCCTTTTCGCCCTCGCGTTCCCGGTCACCTGCGCAGTTGTGGGAAGACATGAAGCTTGGAGCGGTGCGCTTGTCTCCAGATCACAACTCTGCGCGCAGTACGTCCTGCTCCCAACGATCAGCGGTGCTGGCGCTCACCGCTTTTCAGGACGCTGATTGCCACGTACCTGTTCGACATGACGTACCGCAGAGTGAACGCGATCCTGTGGGTGCACCACATGCTTAGTATCGGTGTCTGCGTCTTCTTCATGACTATTACAACTCCGGACGCGCCTGACATCGGGCGCCTCTGGCTTGCGGTGCCGATGACTCTCCTGGGCATGGGTGTGGGGCTCACGGACCTCGGAGGCGACGTGGCCGTGCTGCTGTACTACCTGGCGCCGCAGACCGTTGCCTCGGCGCGCGGAATCCGCATGTGCGTGTCGTACCTCATAGTAGGCCGCGCGTCGGCGTGGTTCATCGTGCTCTCCGGCCTCTTCCGCGGGGAGTGGAGGCAGCTAGAGCTTGATACACGAGCGGTCGGACTTATTACCGCTGTTCTCTTGTGCTGGGGATTCGCGGAGCTCGAGGAGATCTATGCCATCCTAGGTATGAGCAAGAAGCTCCGCGTGAAGGCGGAGGCGCTTGCCGTGGCAGAAGAGGCCCGACCGGCCAAGTCCTAAATGGTGCAGATCTCATCCCTTCCGCAAGGAGCCTTGCTGATTCGTTTCGCAGATTACACTCATTGTTACACATTCCTTTAATACACGTTCTTTATTGTTCGCTGCGATGCATCTGCCCAAATACGCCGACGGTCTCTCTAAATTTCTCGACGGCAACGTCTAGTAGATAATCTTGCATCTCTAAGTCTCTCGCTAATGATTCTCTTCTCAGCGCTTCGGGAAGTTGTCAGATGGAACAGATTCAATATTGCACCGAAGAAAGAAGCTTCGCTTCGCAAGCCTGTAGTGTGCTTAAGCAACTCAATCCCGGGACGGTCCTCGCGCCCTCTGCGACTTCTCATAAGAGTCGATCCGGCATATATTCCGGCGCGGTTCCGTAACCCGTTCAGTTGCATTTCAGAATCTCCGGGCCACGTAGGGAATTAGGTGGGACGTCAATCGCTGACAGCGCCGAGATTGGCCTTGAGCCTCCTTGAGCGCCATCTGAGCAGAGTCGACCCGAATGTCTGCGGAGGGAGCTCCGAGCCTCTCGATCATCACTTTACGGCTACCAAAGCAGAAACTAAATGGTTACCAAAGCAGAAACGCCGGCTGTCACGAGATGGTTTTGCCTGCAGCGCGCAATTTGAATGGCAGACGAGCCCTGCCCCGACAGTGGCGAGCGGTTAAGACGGAAGTGCGTTGCTTCACTGGAATACGACGATGATCGCACTGCGCAGTACTAGGTGACATGGGAAATCGCCCCTCCCGAGATATATATAGACGAGGCACAGGAAGATTGGTTCAAAATATGGGCGGAAACTCTGTGCGACAAACGCTATCGCAGGCCGGGAGGACCTCCACAGGGGTGGGTGCCGAGCTTATATAGATCTGTGTCCAGTCCCGACCCGTCTGCTTCCCCCGCACTTGGACCGTATGCTTCCGACGCACTGGGCCAGCCGTCTGTCGCCACGACACAAAATCATCTACCGGAGGTAGACAGTATTAGTTCCATGCCCGCATTAACCGTCGCTTACTATAAAGGACTGGGTGGATCAGCTTCACATCAGGTGTTCAATCTGCCGGGAGAAGCGTGATGTCGTGTTTTTCAACCGTGGGAAGATCACGGGACCAAGCCGAGGCCGATCTTGAGACGTCCGGCCTACGACTTAAATTTGCTATCGCAATGCAGTACATGATCAGAATTGACAGAGCCATGGATTCTGAATGAAGCCGGCAATTTGTTTTGCACGCGATTCTCGATTAGGAAATGCCGCGTCAGGTGGTCAACGTTCAACTGTAACCAATTATTATTAAACTATGGGTTGCTCCCCGGACCCCGACCAACCCTGAGTGAACCCTACCTCTTTGTCGCACGCGACTGTCGCCGGTGGGTGCTGTGTGTGTGCCCCCGGTATCGCCAGTTCTTCCGTGTTTCAATCGGCTTTCATTTTCACCCGGCCTTCTGCCTGTGTGCATCAATTAGCTGAATGTGTATAATTTAACTCGGGACTATCCGGTCAACGTCCGTCCCCCCTGACCATGACGATACTTATCCGTATAAATATGCTGCAAGGAATTATCGGGATTTAGCAACTGAAACAACCCCTCTGAAGGCACATGTCGCTCGTACTCCCCGTCACGTTGATCGCGCTTGCAACCCTGGCTTGCGCGGCTGCTGCACGTATGGTCCTTACACTCGAAGGGTCAGAACGTCAGAGCACCCGCGCTGAATCTCGTCACAGCTGTGGCCCGCGCTGTTTGCCGCTCACATAAAATGGATGTGTCCTCTGGAAAGTGCGACTTCACCTCATCCAACACCGGCTTCTCAGGTACTTCCTCCACCTCCCGAGGCTTCCTTGCTCACACTAGGCCGCTGAGCAGATGGTGATTTGTGTTTCGGAGAAATGTTGATATATGGTAGTATATATTGAGTTTCAGGAGGGCCCATGCCCACTTGAAGAACGACGTTATCAACTTGTGCACGGATGAAACATTTCTGCACCCTGGGGAGGATGATCAAGGGCCGCAGTCAAAGCGTTGTTCAGAGCTCAAGCTCTGTTCGGGTCCTCGGGACGTCTTGGCATAACTATACGGACACTCCTTTGATTGGATTTTCCGCTGTTTTGATTCGGTGCGGACCGTGCCGCGGCGGATTCCATCTTCTTCATTTTTCATTGCTAAACTTGGAGTCCTAATCGTTGGCTTCTTCTCTACGAGTACATACAGCGGCAATTCACATCGAACTGTTGAGTCCAAGGATTTGGGTCAGGGACCTAGGCGCGCGTCATAATCCACATAGGGAAGCTGATCCCATCCAATCCCTCGTAAGATTCACAGCGCGGGTCTGCCCCCTTCGGCATCAGCTCGAACCCGAGTCTCTTGTAAATCTCAATCTAGTCCAGAACTGTGTCATTCGATGCGGAGAGCGAGGTGAAAGAGCACTTACATTGACTTCCGTTCCGACTTCGAGGCAGAGTTTGGCCCCGGAAAGCTGAGCCTTATTGACTACCTCTTTAATAAGGAGAGTTGCGGCCCCCTTTCGCTGGAATTGAGGGTCGACCGCGAGGGTTTGGAGATGCCACGAGTTGTGCTTCGTGCCCTCCCCCAGGACCGAGCCAAGAAACGCGTCATACTTGGGGAGAAACTGGCCTCTGTGAGCAGAGGGCCTACAGAGACGTATTTGAACCGCGACTCACCACTGCGTGCCACCAGTGCTGAAGTTCCTCGCTGAAGGAGGCCATGAGCGGCATCAATACGTGGACCTGTTGGGCCTCTCTGGTAGAGCAGCACTGAGACAAGGGGGTGGAAATCGAACCAGGAAAGACCTCACGTGTCGTACATACTGTGGCCCGGGGGGAACCATACAGCGCATCCGACAATTCTCTTCTCGGCGTCATTAGTTTCAGCGATGTACACCTCGCCGCCCAGTAGCCCGGCAACGACAGTGGTCACCCAGAAGGGACCGACGTGGCTATTATCCGCCCCCTTCGGGTCGTGTCCGGTTACAACCCCAGTGAACGTATCTTGGATCAGATATGAGCTTCGCTTGAGCAAGGATGTGGATCTACTCGCCGCCAGCGAAGGCTTTCGACAACACGGATTCGATCTGGGGCATTTCTGGGATGTTGTTGAGCTCGGCCGGCGAAGGGGCAGACGAAGGATCGAGCTTTCTGACGACAAAGGCAGCCATGGTGGTTTCAAGACTTGCAGATGGACGGTGAGTTCGGGCGGCGTTATAAGGTTGAGGTATCGCCGCATTTGTGGCGACAAGTCGCACCAGCCGTTGACCCCTTGGGACCCACGAAGACTGAGCGGCGATTCGGGTCCTCGGGAGGAGGAGGAGGTTCTTATACCGCGGTGGCCCCTATAAGGAACGTACGTACGGGAGAAGTACCATTGGTCTATTTCCCGTTGATCATGGTTTGATCCGCCACCGACCCAACACCGACTTGACCGGAGAGTCCCGATACTTCGGGGGAATCTGCCAACCGGTTGGATGGCTTTACTACCTTTTACTACGTTGGCAGCGGATACCTCCGAGCATGTGCATAACGAGCTATAACGAGGCATCATTGTTCCTATCGAGCGCATCTAGCCTTCTGCCGATATAAAAGCTTTTTTCGTGCAATATTACGTGGTCTGTCGACTCGGTTGCATGTAGATTGAACTGGGAAATTTAATAACGATCGTGCCTGTTTGCCAGTAGTGAGCTTCAAAATTCATGCATCTCATGCTATTTCTTGAGTCATGTGGCTTAGAACTCTCAAGGATAACCTTTGGACGGCGTTCAGCTCTTGCGTTACAGCTCCTGTGGGTATGAGTGTCTTCATAATCACTTTCGCCCATCTGCAACCGATTTCGAACCGTGGGACTGTTAGCCGGTCTCGGCTAGACTCGGCAAACAGCGGCTTGGGTGTCGGGAATACGTTGGGGGTACGAGTCGGCGGTCAGAGTCACGTACCACGTAAAATTCTGTGAAAAAAGCCTTCATAATAAATAATGTCATAGAAGTTGCAGCGTGCATGTGCGGAGTGGATTGCTGAACCTCTGCTACTGCACCGCAGGCGCAAAGTTCCTCACAGAACCTCGCCGTGTGCAAGCCCAGTCGCTCGATGAGAGCACCAATTAGCGCGGAGGAAGGCCTTTGCGAGTTCATTAGTCAAGATTCAGATCATCCGGTTTGCAATGTAAGAGGAGAAGCTGACAAGGAGAGCAAGCAAAGATAGGGGCTTCACGAAGTGACATTCACCCCGTGATCACCTGTCACAGCGCGTTCGTCTTGCGCTCTTCAAGCGCTCTTCCAAGTTCTCAAGCTCTTCCACTTTGAACGACTCGCGAGGGTGTCTGTCAAGAGCGAATACTCTTCCGCCATCGACTCCGCCGTGCACATGGGCTTACGGCGCCTTCGGCTCTCCCTTGCAAGTTGTATCTTGTTCTCCATGTCTTCAGTAACCTTCCTGGCCTCCCCCAGGTCACCGAGTCGGCCGCCAATCCCCGACTCTGATATCGTCAAGTTTGCCAATTTTACGATGTTTCACCCTCAACAATTGGGCTCAGGCTCCTGGACTACGAACAAGACAAAGACGAGCCTCCACGCTCCCCCCAAGGTCTGCACATGATCTCCCATCCATGAGAAACGTCTGTTCCTGACGCTCGCCTAGTATAATCGTAACATCGCTGCAGTCTATTTTCAGTGCCGCATATATATACCCTAGGCCTGTCACCCAGAAATACTCATTCTGACTCTTTTCTCGCTCTTACCTTGCCCTGCAGGCTTGTGTCAGTTCTCGATCCTGGGCTCGCCCATCTACACACCTTCATTCCCCGAAAGAAATCTTATCGGCACAAGTCGTTCTCGCCGCCATGACTCTCCCACACACGAACATTCCGATGCCGCTGCGCACTTTTTTTAGCTGGCCGCATCGGCACGCCGCAGCATTCCCGTACGTGGGAGGCACCACGTCCGGTCTTATTCTCTCTTTCTCTTGCTCAACTCTGCTCCACCGTCTATGACGCCCTTCGCCACACTCCTTCTCCTCCCGCTCCTCGCGCGGGCGGGCATCACCATCTACCAAGCCCCGGGCCAGGCCGCCTTTGCGACGAGCGCGGCCTCCGCGAACGCCGCCAGCTACACCGGCGCGGCGGCATACAACCCGACGACGCTCACGCCCCCGCCGGTGCCCTCGCCCGCCGTGCCCAGCAGCTTCGCCCTCCAGCTCCAGACAGGCGGCACCCCGGGCGCCTCGATCCCGCAGCCGGGCGACTTCATCGGCTTCTCGATCGAGATGAGCGTGGCGAACCAAGTCTGTACGTGCCGTCATCTTGAGTGCAGAAGCGCGGGGCTGATGGGCGCGGCGTAGTGGGGAAGAACGCGACGTTCATCCAGGTGCCGTTCCTCAACCTCATGGCGAACATCCAGCAGCGCGCGGGCGCGGTGCGTGTGCGTGTGGGCGGCAACTCGCAGGAGAGCGCGGCGCTCGTGGCGGCGTCTGAGATCCCCGACGGCAAGATCCTGCAGAAGAACCTCACGGGCGTCACAGGCACGACGCAGACCCCGCCGCTCGAGTTCTCCGACGAGCTGCTCTACATGGTGGGTCTTGACCGTCCGCCATCGAGCGCGCAGCTGACACACGCATGCAGATGGCGAACATCTCGACGCTGGTCAACGTGCGCTGGTTCCTCGGCATCCCGTGGTTCGTCACGCAGCCCTTCGACCTCGCGATCGTCGGCGCCGCCGAGGTGTGTCGCGCCTGTCCTCCTCGACCCGGCTGCTGCTCACCGCCCGTCTGCAGCGCATCCTCGGCGACACGCTCATCGGGTACCAAGCAGCGAACGAGCCGGACCTCTACAACGCGCACGGGCACCGCCCCGCGACGTACGGGCCCTTCGACTACTTCGGCGAGGTCAGCGACGTGCTGACGCAGCTCGCGTCGAGCGGGAACGACCCCAGCGGGCGCGCGCGGACGCTCCTCCTCGGTCGGTTCTGCCCGCTCGGCGGGCGCTGACGCTGACGCCCCCGCACCCGCAGGTCCCTCGATCGCGGACGCGGGCTGGACGCCCGAGGACGTGTGGAATACGGGCTTCGTCGATGCGTATAGCGGGAACCTGGCGTTCTTGAGCGTCGAAAAGTACGTTGGCTTCGCTTGTGCCCGCGTCCTTTTCTCGTGTTTGGCGTGTGGCTTCTTGGGCGTGGAGGAGTGTGGTTTGAGACGAGGGCGGCGGCGCGTGGGGGCGGTGGCCGAGAGGGGTCACGTACGCGAACAGAGCGTGCAAATGTGCTGCAGTGTTGGGCTGCGCAGCAGTGGGGCATTCCCTGTGATGGGGACTAGCCGCGGTCCCTGGGAAGCCTGGTCTGACATCGTCGGCGCCTGCTGCGCGCAGGAGGGGCGAAGACATACCTGTCCTGCTCCTCTTATCCTTCGCGAGCGGCGAGTCGTCCTGCACGCCGAGAGTCCTGCGGAGCGCGTGGGTAGGGGGAGAGACGAGAGGAAGTGGGCGTACCCGCGTGGTGGTGTGGGCACACGACAGGCAACGCCCGGGGCAGCCGATGTTTCTTATCGTCGACGGGGCTCAGAGCTGCGTCGGGATGAGTGCTGCTGCGGAGCACGGGCCACGCGGCGCAGCGAGCGGGTTGCTCTTGCACCGGACATGCGCCCAGGTGGGGACATTGAAGAGGGTCCGACGCCTAGTCTGCTCCCCAGTCCTCAGGCATTGCGGAGATTCTTCGCGGGGCGCAGGCATACTGCGGCAGCGAGGTGGTGGTGGAAGGGAAGCCATCGCTGCCATGCCGGCGACATCACAACATGCCTTCGCTTGGCGCGATGCGGCTGGGCAGGAGTGGGGCTGTGCACAGGTCATCGCGACCAGGACTTTATGTTTCCAAGTTGTGTTGGGATAGACGCGTCCTCTTTCGCCCCCTCGTCCTCCTTCACCCTCTGCCCCCCGCCATGGATGCTGCCTGGAGCAACACGAAGAGCCGACTCTCATTTACAGATATCCTACCGACAACTGCGCAGCGGCCTTCAACACTGGCGCGCCCATTATCGACCCGCAGACGGTGTGTTCCTTTCCCCGTCCCCGTCCCCGTCTCGACGACCCCCCGCTGTTGCTAACGCTGACGGCTCTGCCACCAGGTGTTCCCGAACTTCCTGACACACAAGGCGCACACAAGCTTGCTGCAGCCGTACCTCAACAGCACGGCGTTCGCGCAGGCGCATGGGAAGAAGCTCTTGATGTTCGAGACGAATACTGTGCGCCTCTTCTTTCTCCTCTCGCCCCGCTGTCTGGCTTGTTTTTCTTCCCTCGTACTCTCATATCTATTGACTCCCGCGTGCCGCGCCCACTCCCTCCCCGTTGCCCCGTCGCCCCCGTCCTGCTTCTTTCGACGCCTCTCATCTTTTGACCACTTCCATTTCTCTTCGTTCTCCATCTCATTTGATCTCTTGTGCCTTTGCGTTCTCCTCTGGTTCCTCCGCATCTGCGCCCCGCCCCGGCGCTGCTTCTTGTCTATATACTCCTCCTTTCTGCCTGACGCTCTCATTCATGACATGGGGTCGATGCTTATGCATTCGTCTGCACCTATCGCCCCCGTCCTTTGCGCCTCATCTCTCCACGTATTTCCCCTTTCAGACCGCTCCTCCTACGGTCGTCAATCCACCCACTCCTTCCTTCGCCACGATCCGTTCCCTGAGCTGCGTTGACACGTTGCCAGGCATCCTGTGGTGGCTTTCCTGGCATCTCCGACGCATTTGGGGCAGCCCTCTGGGGTCTGGACTACGCCCTCCAGATGGCCCACTCCAACTTCAGCGGCGCGATGTTCCACGTCGGTGGTCAAAACGTATTCTATAACGTGCGTCCTCCGGCTTCCGACGGGCGCAGAGACTGACTCCTTGTCCTCGCAGCCCTTCACCTGTTAGCCCTTTTTCGTGTACGCACGGCTCTTCGACTGACTTCTCCCAGCACCGCCGACCAACCAGTCGACCTTCCACCAGTGGACCATCGGGCCCATCTACTACTCCGCGCTGGTCGCCGCCGAGGCGATCGGCCCCTCGAACACGACGCAGGTGCTGGACCTCAACGCGAACGGCGGGAACGAGTTCACGCCCGGGTACGCGATCTACGAGGCGGGCGAGCCCGTGCGCGTTGCGCTCTTCAACTACATCACGGACCCGACGGGCGCGAGCACCGTGACGGCGGTGATCAGCGTCGCGCAGGGCGGCGCGGGCGGCGGGGGCGCGACGCCGACGCAGGTCAAGGTCAAGTACCTGCAGGCGACGAGTGTGTCGCAGAAGGGCTCGTACACGTGGGCCGGGCAGGTGCGGTCCCCGTCCTTCGTCGCGTGTGTGTGGAGACGGCGCTGACGCGTGCGCAGACGTTCGGCGGGAACTTCGCGTCGGACGGGCGGCCGACGGGGACGGAGGACGTGCAGACGGTGGCGTGCAACACGACGGCGCAGACGTGCTCGGTGACGGTTCCCGCGCCCGGGTTCGCGCTCGTGTTCCTCAGCGACGGCGCGCAGACGGAGGCGCGGGGCGCGCCGAGCACGACGTTCGCGACCACCGCGCTGACGAAGACGCAGAACACCGGTGCGCGTGGCTCGTCCCGCCTTTGTGCAGCTTGCTGAGCGCGTCCTTGCAGCGACGGTCGAGGCGTCAGTGCTGGCGACGTCGAACGGGCACGGCGGGCCCAGCGACCCGCTGGGCGGGGCCGGTGTGCTGGGGAGCACGAGCAAGGGGCGCGTGAGCGGCGCGGTGGGGCTCAGGCCGGGGGCGGTGCTGTTCGCGAGCAGCCTTGGGGCGCTTGCATTTGGCATGGTGGTCGTGGGGCGAGCGGTCGTGCGGTGATTCCCCATGATGGTGGGCTGCCCCCTGGGATGAGGAGGCTTTGTCGCGCAGGCGTGGCTGGACACTTGCCGACGTGGGAGCAAGCTGGTGCGTGCGGACGTATTAGCGGACCACATATCCCTCTTTTTCGTACATAATTGTTTATCGCTTTCCACTATCTCAGTCTGATCCATACCCATGTCAGGCAGTGTGTTCTTAAGGTGACACTGATAACAATATGTTACAAACTTCGTGACGAGGTCAGCCTCTCCTCTGCGTCCTTGCCACCGAAGCTGATATACGCCTTCAATGTCGGCCGCCCTGTGTCCTGTGCTCACATTGCCTCCGGAAATCGCAACCGACATATTCTTCCACTGCTTGCCAGCGGACCCATGCAACCTCTTTGACCACCCTTATATGTATACACTCGATCGTAGCAAAGGATACGCTGTAGGATACAGACCAAGTCATCGGAGCGACCTCTGGATGCAGCCCCCGCCGCAACTGGTTCTGATTCAGGTGTGCCGCATATGGCACGACATCGTCCTCGGTACCCCGGCCTTGTGGGCAAAAATGCGACTGACCGATATGCGTCTCGCGGGGGCTGCCGTCTGGTTTGCTCGTGCGCGCGACTGCCCACTCACCGTGTCGATCGTGGCCCATAGTCGAGCCTACGACCTCGAGGCGTCTGGCCTAGATATGCTCCAACGGCACGCCCCAAAAATGCGCGCCGTCGACTTGGAATTACCAACGCACACCTTTGAAAGAATGTCAAGTACCGGGCCCTGGAGCTTCCCCATGCTCCGGACGTTCTCCCTGTGGCGTGTTGATACGGATTACACCGACTTGCCAGGTGTCCCGCTCGCAGTCTTCGCGCCCCTCCTGCGCGAACTTTCCATGTGTCAATGGCGACCTGGAACGGAGGTCATTGGCATTCCCTGGAACCAACTCACAGACCTCACGGCATCACACTACTCCATCGACGACTGTCTCTCGGTTCTCCAGGGCACCCCTAACCTTGTTCAGTGCCGGCTGTCTGTATTTTCGCGCCACGGACATCCGATCGGACACTGGGGCAGCACTGGGCCCCACACGACGGTCGTCGCCCTCCCGCACCTGCGCGCGCTTACGATATTCAAAAATATCGGTAACGAAGCGGAAGAGGTGGGCAGCGCAGACATCCTCAACTTCCTCGCGCTGCCCGCGCTGCACACCCTTCGGATATTCGACGATATACAGAATGCGAACGTCCTCGATGTGCTCCTCGCGCGCTCAGCCCCTCCGCTACACACCCTGGGCATCCACCAGCAAAATGTGCGGGTTCGAAATTCCTTCGCCGGCCTTCAAGTTGGGGCTAGTAGCAATGATTATGCAGAGTACCTCGGCACGGACCTGGCCGTGTCCGCCCTTGCGATGCTCCCAGACCTCGCGCAACTGGAGATCTGGCGCCCGACGCCCCAGTTGGCTACCGCACTGCTCGAAGACGTTCTCGCGCAGGGCCACGATCGCGTCCTACTTCCGCGCCTGCACACCCTGGCGATTTTGGGGTGCAGGCGCCTGTCCGAGGTACTGGCGGAGCAGGAGGGCTATGAGTTCTGGATGGATCAGCTGGAATGGAAGCCCTGGGCTGACGAGTTTGGGGGCGATGTGGCGATTGAAGAAGTGCTCCAGAAATTCAAGAGCCTCGCTGGGGATACGCTGGAGGTCGTCGTCGGGAACAAAAGACGGGTGTAAGACCCCCAGTAGAAAGCTGAATCCATTCGTTGATAACGGGCACGGCAGGCCTAGCAACCCACTGGGCGGGGCCGAGGTGCTGGGGAGCACGAGCAAGGGGCGCGTGAGCGGCGCGGTGGGGCTTAGTCCGGGCGCGGTGCTGCTCGCGAGCAGCCTCGGGGCGCTTGCACTCGGGATGGTGGTCGTGGGGCGAACGGTCGTACCGTGATTGCCCGGGATGTTTGACTGTCCACTGGGATGTGGATGCGTTGTCGCGGAGGCGCGTGGACACTGGACATTTGCCGTGGGTGCAAGCCTGGAGCGTGCGGACGTATCACGGACTATTCACTCTTTTTTCGTACGTGTTGCTTATCGATTTCACAAACATGCATCCCAGCTTTCTGTTTCGAGGGATCCTGTGAGCTCGAAGTAAGAAGTCATGTCGGAATGCCCCGCTAGAAAGTCGTTGGAACTCGTTCTTTTTAACTTAAAATTTCCGGGGTGCTGAGCAAGCGAGGTACACCTTGTAGTAGTGTGTTTGGTTAGGGCTTCCCTAGCTTAGTCAGTAGGTCTACGGTCTTACTATCGACGACCATCATCTTGGCCCCTATCTCAGTGTGGCCTAGGAAGAAAGCCGAAATGGACCCAAGCAAATGTGTGCGTAGCTTGCGCCGTCGTATATAATGCCATGCAATTGACTGACCACCCCTCTCTCCCTCCTCATCCCACAACCTTGCCACAACCCACTCCACTCTGCGTTGAAAAACACTTGTGCATTCTCATCTCAAATGGCCGCTGAAAATTCACAGTGTCAGTGCTGCGGCTTATTTCCATCATTCACTCGTCCACTTACGCGTGTGTTCTCCTTGAACAGTGATCGCCGACCTCAGCGACCAAGAACTTCAAGACCTTGGTTTCCTCGGTCCTGGCGAGTGGCTTTTCTGCTACCTTGCACGCCTACCCTCTGCTTATCGTTACGCTTGTAGATGTGCATGAAGACGTCCAGAGCGCCGTCTTGGCCGCTCAGAATGCCATGGGCCTCTTTCGGTGTGAGTCTCCTACTACTTTGTATCCCTTTTCGTTTGATCGCAACGCTCATCCACTTCGTCTTCAGGGCTTACGGTCTCCCACGTCCAGTCACTCAATACCTATGCGACGTTCCATACAAGTCCTCCTCCGTCCCCAATTTCTCCAGCGAGCGACACGACTGCCTTCTCCCTGCTTGCCGACGCCACCGTCGTCGACCCAGACTTGGCCTCGCCCTTCGAAAAGGCTTTCTTTTACAAGGGCGTTTCCGAGGACCACCCCCCCCTCTTGCACCGCTCCGACATCCAGAAGCGTCCCTTTGTCCTTCCCGCTCCCGAAGATCAGCACACTGCCATTCCCGATAGGACTGCTCATGGTGCCACCCATCCTTCCCTCACTCCAGACCTGTGGAGGCAAGACGTTGGCCCCGCCATCGTGAGCCTCCTTGGGGGCAAGGAATTCAATGTTCACATCTCCTCGATGTTTCCTGTGCAGTTCTCTATTCCCGACGCTGAGGGCAATCCTGTCCTTGAGGAGCACCTCGTCGTTTGGATCTCCGTGTTCCCCGGTACCACGTCCGAGGAATCCTGCCGCGATGCCAGCTGGCCCATCCTCGCCATCCTCGAGAAGCACAATGTCAAGGACGCCGCCGTTCACTGGATCGAGGGTGCGCCCGAGCGCTTCGGCCCCGGTCCCGCCATGATGGAGTTCGTTGACGACACAGACCCGACTGCTTATATCCGTCGCGCGGTTACCGCTGTCTTGGGGGCTCCTCTCGCACCGCACACCCGGCAGGCCAATGATGGACAAGGATCGCTCGGCGTCTTCTTCCACGAGGGAAGAGACAAGCACGGGAAGAACAGCGACAGGGTCCTTGCCTTCACCAACAAGCACGTCGTTTCCGAGGGCACCAAGACCGACTACGAGCCCGGACGCAGCGGTGCTTGCAAGCAGTATATCAGGAACTGTGGGCTTCGTCGTTACGAGAGGATGCTGGAGGAGACGCGTGCGGCGATTGCGAAGAAGGTTGGGGAGGGGAAGTTCGTGGCTGAGCAGCTCGACCAGAATGTTTTCGCCACCGACATGGCCAGGAGGCTTAAGGAGGCCCAGTTGAAGACCTTGGAGGAGGACGTCGTCATGTTGGACGACTTCCTCAGGCTCGCGAAATCCTCCAGGGCCGAGATCGATAACCGCGCTGTCGGATGGCTCGACTATGCTCCTTGCATCCAAAACGATGTCGATACTCGCCGCTACACCTGGGACGGCGCTGTGTTTGAGCTCGATAAGGCCAGGTGGGAGCAGCAGTTCCAAGGCAATCATGTCTATCTCGGTTCGTTCTTTTTTTCCCTCTGCTCATTACGATTCATGTCCTCATACTATTATTCATTCTCCAGGCGGAAAATTCAGCTTTGACGATATCACCAAGTTCTTTTCCCCTAGTAACACCAATCTTCCCTCCTTCAAATACCCGCTCGACCATCTCCTCCGCCTCCAGGGCTTCGTCGAGCCCGAGGACATGAAGAAGCCCTATTTCTTCGACGAGCTTGGCAACCGCTGCTCCATCGTCGCCAAACAGGGTCAGACTACTGACCTGACCTTCGGACGCTTCTCCGAGTTCGAGGCCTACGTCGTCAGCGACTTGGCGGGCTCCTGGGAGGTGGCCGTCCTTAACCATGCCAAAGAGAGCTTCTCCTACAAAGGAGACTCCGGGTCCTGCATCTTCAATGCCGAGGGTAAGATGGTCGCCTTCCTTCACTCGGGCATGCCGAGGCACATGTCGAGCCATGTCACCTTCGGAACGCCTGCCCACTTCGTGCGCGACCAGATCAAGAAGCGCTACCCCCATGCCGACTTTGACCGCGTCACTTTCTCCGACGTCGCAGCCTAAACTGGACTTGGCCGTTTTCTCTTCTCCCCTTCACCCAATGTCTTTTCTCCCTCGTCTCGTCCGGACCCATATCGTCTCTTTCTCTCTCTCTCTCGCTCTTGTCGTTGACGCGTGGATGCGTGCTTGTTCCACTGGATCGGCTGAGACAATGTTCGTCCTTTTTCTTATCCTTTTGCACCGTGGCCAATAAAAACGTCGGAATACTCTGGTTCTCAGTCGTTCTGCGCGCGTCGCCTTGTTCCCTCGACTTCATCTCGTCTCTTGCTCTCCCTTCGGTAACGCGGTTTCTTCGGTTGGCTGTCGACGTTGGTGGATGTCTCGACTTGGTGAATGGCAGTCTTCATCTCAGCTTAGAAGTGATTGAGGGCGATCTGGGTGGGTTGCCATGATGCATCAATTACGAGCCAGACCTGAACGGATCCATCTCCTGCTTCCTCGTGTCCCGCTCGCAGTCTTCGCGCCCCTCCTTCGTGAACTTTCCATGTGTCAATGGCGACCTGGAACGGAAGTCATTGGCATTCCCTGGAACCAACACACAGACCTCACGGCAGCACACTACTCCATCGACGACTGTCTCTCGGTTCTCCAGGGCACCCCCGATCTTGTTTAGTGCCGGCTGTCTGTATTCTCGCGCCACGGACTTTCGATCGGACACTGGGGTAGCACTGGGCCCCACACGACGGTCGTCGCCCTCCCGCACCTGCGCGCGCTTACGATATTCAAAAATATCGGTAATGAAGCGGAAGAGGTGGGCAGCGCAGACATCCTCAACTTCCTCGCGCTGCCCGCGCTGCACACCCTCCGGATATTCGACGATATACAGAATGCGAACGTCCTCGATGTGCTCCTCGCGCGCTCAGCGTCTCCGCTACACACCCTCGCCATTCACCAGCAAAATGTCTGGGCCGGCCTTGGGGCTAGCAATGCAGAGTACGTCGGCACGGACCTGGCCGTGTCCGCCCTTGCGATGCTCCCAAACCTCGCGCGGCTCCAGATCTGGCGCCCGACGCGCCAGTTCGCTACCGCGCTGCTCGAAGACGTTCTCGCGCAGGGGGCGATTTCGGGGTGCAGGCGCCTGTCCGAGGGAGGTCGGTCACTGGCGGAGCAGGAGGGCCATGAGTTCTGGATGGATCAGCTGGAATGGAAGCCCTGGGCTGACGATTTTGGGGGCGATGTGGCGCTTGGAGAAGTGCTCCTGAAATTCAAGAGCCTCGCTGGGGATGCGCTGGAGGTCGTCGTCGGGGACAAAAGACGGGTGTAAGACCCTCGGTCGAAAGCTGAATTCATTCGTTGATTCGGATTCCTCGCACATTGACAACTATACCTGTCCGTCATAACAACCTTATTTTTCAATAATTTTTGGTGTGCTGTGATATGTTGGGCTGCTTTATCTAACAGGAAAATTCAAAGCTTCCACAAAGGGATGATACAAGATAATAATACAATACAGATAGAGTGTCGACCTGCCAGCAGATCATCTATACATCGCCTTGAGCTGCGCCTCGACGGCCTCGGACGATTGTTTGATGTCTGCAAAACGGTCAGTAGCGGCTCGACACGAGGATCGACAAACATTTTTGCGGGTCTACAAGGCGATGAGCACGGGTGCAAATACAAAGCGAGCCAACGCACTCTTGCTGAACTCCTTCTCCCGATACTTGTTCGTAAACCGTACGAGGCTGGGCACGACGAGCTTCACGACGTCCTCCCCGATCGACGCGCGCGTGTCAGGGTCCTCCTCGAGCAGGCGCGCGTTCTTGTGCCGCTCGAGCACCTCGTCGAGCAGCTCGTAGAAGCGCGTGAACTTCTCCTTCGCCGCGGCCTTGGCGCCCTTCGCGCCGGGGTCGTCCGTGAGCGTCTGCAGCAGCGGCGAGAAGTTCGTGTCAAAGTACGTCGCGCGCGCGGTGCGCACGGCGGACTTGAGCGCGGCCTGCGTCGGCTTGCTGAGCAGGCCCAGCAGCGCGTCGTTCCGCGGCGCGTCGACCGTGCTGCGCTGCAGGTACGACATGTTGTTCAGCAGGTACATCGCGCCGTACGCCGCCCGCCGCTGCGTGCGCGAAATCGTCGTCAGGCTGCTGATGGCCGTCGTCACGACGTCGACTGCGCCGGTCAGGACATGCGCGCAAGGAAAAGGCGGGACGCACAGACAAAGTGCTCGAGGATGATCTGCTCGTCGCCGTCCCCGAGCTTCGCGCCCTTGCCGACCTGCACGCCCTCGCCCATCTTCCAGTTGCCGTCCCCGAGCTGCAGCAGCGCCGCGCTCGCTGCGCCGTGCACCTCTGGCAGGCGCTCCAGGTACGTGACCGCGGAGATGAGGAACTCCGCGACACCGGTCGACGTGTCGCCCGCCGCGCCCGCGCCCTTGGCGAGCGACGCCATCTTGATGTCGGCGAGGAACTCGGGGAAGGAGCGGAGACACACGGCGCGCAGCGTCCCGAGCCCGTCCTTGAGCTCGTTCGCCTTGGCGTTCTCTGCCCCGCGGCGCGCGAGGAGAGTGTCCCAGCTCGGCTGCAGCGCCACGAGCGCCTCGTACGCCGCGAGCGCGAGGAAGGCGTACTTGTGCAGCGAGCGCTTGATGAGCGCGATGAGGGACGTGAGCGTCGTGCTGAAGAGCACGAGGATCGGGTTCAGGAGCGTGTTGTACGAGGTTGCGACGGCGGTGGCGCTGCTCAGCGGGCTCAGATCCTTGAGCAGATTGTACTCCTCCTACGGCCCCGTCAACCTCGCAGAAACGAGGGACAGAAAAAACACGCACGTCGGCGACACTCAGGAGCGACCCCACCCAGCGTGCGAAGTCATTGCCCGCGACGATAGAGTCAAGCGTGTCCGCACGCTCGACGACGCGCTTGCCTTGCGCCTCGAGACACTTGCGGCTCCACGTTCCCCGCATATCGGCGTACCCCTTCTGCGCATCCTTGAGAGTCGACAGGATCGCGGGCGCCGCAGAATGCGACGGGTGTGACGCTGGTAACGGAAGGGTGCGCATAAAGGCTACCAACGGCCGCAATGTCCCCAGAATTGTGGAGGGGAAGGGCGCAGCAGAGACATCCGTGTTGGGCGGGGGTGTGGCGCCAGTAGAGGCCTCTGCGACGAGCTTCGTGAAGAGCTGGGTAAGCTTCTTAGCGCCGGTCTCGACAAGGCGCGCTGTGTCCAGCGTGCCGCGGTCCGAGGACTTGAAGGCGATCGATGCATTCAAACGCTCCAGAGCCTCCTGATACACGGGCAGCTGTCCCGGCTGAGGCCTGCGGATGGTGAGCTGGATAGGGGGTACCTAGAGCCTGCGAAGCTTACCCGCGTAAGATCAGGGCTTCCTCAGCTGCGATACCTTCCTGATTACTAGCAAGTTCGTCGATCTTCAGCAAGGCTTTCTCGATATCTGCGGGGAGGAAAACGGGTCAATTTGCGTGGCAGAGGTTGGTTAACGTAGCCACGCACTGTTTGCTCTTCGATTGAGTATCTGCGTCGAAGTGTAGAGAGGGAGAATGGATTTTTCAAGTTTGGCCAGCCGTGTGTCGAAGCTGGTGAGGATGGCTAGGTTGCTGAGAGCCAGAGACAGTCGTCGCTGTGCGGAAACATACAGGTCATTCGCTGCGATATTTGACGGGTTTTATTCAGATTTTGCTCAAGCTAATTTTTCGTCAGTACAATCTACGCCTATACGAAAGCTTACCAGCTCTATTTCTGCCGTTTCATCGTCCATTGCGATGAGAACCTTTGTATATTGAGGAGGACACTGAGGAACAAGTCAAGCGACGCCGGCTGCGCCACATCAACAAATAATAGCACAGCCTCAGGATTCTGTAATTTCTGTTCCTCCCCTCCGGGCCTCCCATCTTCATTGATTCTTCAAGCTCTCATCGACATCTTTGTGCGTCACAGCAAGTATCTCAAGAGAGATCCATCTCTGACCTGGAGCTGTTCATCTTTTAATAGCACGCCTGAGACGACTTGCTGTGTCTCTGTGACTCTCTGACTACTAGTACATATGTCGCTACTCCGAATCTCAAACTCAATTCAAGGCTCAAGCTTTCACACTGCACAGTGCTGCTCACTACTTGCCGACTTTGATGGACTTGAACCGATTGCTAGCCTATCACAACACTATCAAACGACTGTCTCTCGAGTCTATGACTTGAAAGAACTCCTTAAATGCCACTCTCGATAACGGCGGCGCGTTTATGGCGGAGATCCCGCGGCTGGGCTTGCAGACGGCGAGGTTGTGAGGCATGGATGGAATGCGTCCGGCGCAGTACCAGAGGTTCAGCGATCTTCTCCGCACGCGCACGCTGTGGCCTCCCTGGCTCGGGAAAAGCATCTGCTGTGACGTGGGACTGGGGACGGGAGCGCGTCCACGCAGAGCTCGTTGCCTCCCCCGCGCTCGGCTGCCGCTGGCTCGTGGCGTCACTCCCTTCCGCTCATGGCCGCTAGATGATTCGCCTTTGCGGCTGTATTTCGTCGCGTGTGGGAGTATGGACGGCTCTGCGCCTGTGGGCCCGAAGCTTCTCCTACGGGGTACGACCTGTCACTTCTCCTCGTCCCATAGCGTTCGTCCCTTCCTCGCGTCGTTGCAAGCGCCAATCGTTCCTCTTCGACACAATACGCGTATGGAGAGGAATCATATATGTCACCGGGCCAGGAGGACGGTGGCTTTGGTACACGAAACTTCGGACGCAATCTTGGAATCTGCCAGGGCGCCTCAATCCCCAGGGGGATGCCAAGTTGGATATGGACGGCAGCTGAAGGAGGATCCTTGGTCAACGAAAACGCGAAGCACGTTGTAAAGCATCTACCCGCATGAGTGGTCGCTGCCAGCTGGTAGATAGGAAGTATGTCAGCGAAGGCATGAACCGGTGTGTTACTCCGTCAGGGGGCGCTGGCCGTACTACTTTCCTATTCATTTTGGGCAACGGAAATTTCGCAATTCCGGAGTGGCTAGCTTCCCGCCCATTCTAGCCTTCAAATTTAGTCTGTTGGGGAGTGTGATGTATGTATTAAAGAGTTCCTTGGTTGATTTCACGCGGACCTAATTCCTCGCAGGCTAGGGAGTTAAATTTCATGCTTTGCGTAAATCAACTTGAACAGCGACTGGCTGGGAGATAGATTTTGGATAGACGGACGCAAGATTCAAGACTTCCAGATATTCGTAGGTGTAGGTTTGATATACGGACGGATTCTCATCTTCGTCCCCAGCGTCGACTGGTAGTTTCATGCGACTTGTCAAAACATACCCATCTCACTAAGCCTTACTTCCGGTGCATGCCTATATCGGGTAACGATAATCTCTTGATATACCCGATATGGTAGCCGGAAACTATTTATTTCCGATTCATGTTCAGGCGATTGGCAGCCTCCGGAGGTACCTATTCGCCCAGGGAAACAACACTGACACAATCCGCTCTTAGAAAGAGGAAGACATACTTTTTCGGTATTGAATGCTGCCGTCAGGTTCTGGACCTGAAAGTTCGCGGTGGCGCTAGGCAGGCCGACATTTCCAAAAGGCTCAGGGCCAGCTGGGATCGCCTCGACTATGTGAAAGTTGTGCGCCGGAATTGATACTTCGAGAGCGAGTGGAAAGCAACCAACGGATTGGCGCGCCATTCTGTATCCCCCGGATAATCATGACGGTGGCCATGTTCCAACCATGTTCGATATTTGGCGAAGGTGATCAAGCCCCGATAATTATAGTTTAGACTCACGCTCTTATGCAGGAGTTTATACAGTTTCACTCAATATCAGTACCAGTAGCGTCGACAGAGCAGTTTCAACCCTCCCCATCATCGCCACCTGTAGAGTCTGGACATACTTAGTCTAGCGGAACCAGGGAAAGAGTCAGCCACAAGACTGGAGGTTTTGACTAGTCCTTTAGCGTAGACGTCGCCAAGGAAAACGACAATGTGCTTTGACACTTCCGTGGGTGCCTGACTCGGTTGCTAGTACTTCCATTCATATGTCGACTTCAACATAGACGCTGCCAATCTTTCCCGCTGCTGTGGGACATGAATCTGTGGTGAAGGGTATCCCATACGTGGACGGGGTGAGGCTATATAAACACAAATCCCCCGCACCAAAGTCCAACTCAAGTGAGCCCACTAGCAGCTTGACTACTCGTCGCAACGTACGTTTTTCCTCGTTCAACCCTTCCAGGCTGTCGGGAATCCTTCCCGGCGCCGCGCACTCCATCTTACAGCTTATACTGATGTACACCGCACCCCAGGATGTCCCCACCCAAGAGTTTCGCGATCACGAACTGGCAGCTTACTGCAGAGTGTGCGGGCTCTTGCTCGCGCGCGATCCCTCTCCAGGATGTCCTTGGCTGCAACAAGGATGGTTATCTGGGCCCCAGAAACGAGGCCGGATTCGACTGGGCCCGCCTCAATACAGCCTGGGTGAGCCCGACCGTCGACTCGGACAAAAAGACGATGGCAAGTACACTCTTGCCAACTTGCGCGCGCATCTGTTAATGGGTTGCAGAGATGGTACAACGCTACGTATGCCCCCTCCGTCTGCCTGCGATACCGCCTTGTGAACATCTCATATCGCAGGTTCAAGGTCTGGACGGTCATAGACTTGTCAACTCTGTTCGACGATGTGAACGGGACCTTGAAAGTCCGTCCCAAGGCGCCGGCTGTACTCTTTATCGAGCCCGGCTCGCAGGCGGAGAGCGAGTTTATGAGGAACCTAGAGGCCAGTACCAAGTTCGGCACCGTGAAGGACTCGCTTTTCCAGACCTCCATCGCATACGACCCGCCGGAGAGCGAGAACTACACGTTGTTCTATGCCAAGGCCGCCGTCGAAGCCGAGGGCCAGTTTCTATTCAAGACTTACAACAACGAAGCAAAGGCGGCCGTGATGAACATATTCCAGGTGGGTGTCGCGTCGCGTATCTCCAGTATCTTTTTTCCCCAGACCGAATGTTTGCCCCCGTAGAAAAACGGCATCAGGGCAGAGCAGGTAGACTTTGACATTATCCAGGCGAAGGTGTCGGGGCAGTTCGGCACCTACGTCGGCTTCAATGCCGCCTTGAACCTAGTCAGTGGTCAAGTGGGCCCATTCGATGCAACTCTCGGCGTGGGTGTTGCCACTGGTGTGGGCGTCCGCGACGAGGCGGTCGAGCTCAAGCTTCTGGGCTGTGGCTTTACTGTGGGGAAGCGCATTGGAATTTCGGTCGCTGGGACCAGCGTGGAGATCAACTTTGGAAGATTCTTCCCTGACCAGAGTTGAGTAGTGTATGGGCTCTCTATCACGGCAAATTCTGCTATCAGCAACCCCTGTACTTGATATTTCTAAACTGAAAGAACTTGGAATCTAGTCGTTCGTTACTCGAACAAAGCAACATACCTTTGCCAGGCTAGGAAGACCACAGAAAGAAAGGCACGGCACGCCGTGGGGCGAATCGAAGAGAAAAAGACGCGTGTCTGGCTGGACAGAAGACGGTCGAGGTGGACGAAGACGGAGACGAAGACGGACGGAGAGATCAAGACGACATTTTTGTAAACACGGCTTGGGGGTATGTTTATAGCTAAACTATATGCGCGGGTGTCCTGAGCGAGAACCGGTTGCCGATTGAGTCTACCGTGGGGGGCGTGGTCGAACTAGCCAGTAGATCGACGCTCTTGTCTGCCGGGGGTCGTCGACATTGACGCGTTAGGGTGCTACCGCATATGAGCCGGTGGAAGCCTTGACGTTGCTTGCCGTGAGTCGTCGGCGGTGAAGCCGTGGGGTCGTTGGTGGTGAAACCGTGGGTCGTTGGCGGTGAAGCCGTGGGTTGTGATTCGTAAAGAGCGCGGGTGTCCGAACGAGGGAGCCATTACCGAGTATCAACCGGGGTGAGGACGCGCCAGGCTGTGAGGGAGGTCTGTGAGCGACCATACGAAAGGTGAGGAGGATGAACATACCGTCCAGGGACAGGGTCAGACCTGATGTCATGACGAGATGCAGCAGAGCAGGGAAGACTTGAAAGGTGGTGGTGGTAGCGGACGGAAAGCAAAGCGATAGGGTTGTGGTGGCTGACACGTCTTATATACTGCTCGGAAGGGAGGCTGACCGATCGAATAAGACATTTCACCCTCTTGCTCGAGGTCCAATGGAAACCTATGCGTCTCAGCGGCCTCGATCAGGAATCATGATGGCAAGCCAGGGACAAAAACACTAGAGGCAGCTCAGAGAACTTGGAATCTGGTCGTTCGTTACTCGAACATAGCAACATACCTTTGCCAGCCCAGGAACACACTGCAATGGTTTCTCCTCGATCAGTCCTGAACCAATGAATCCGTACTCGCACAGTTCGAGGTTATCTTCAGCTGAGTGACCTGTTGTTCAAGGCCACGAACGCCGCGTGGGACAGAGGCGGCACTGCGACGCGCCAGCAGCGGGTGACCTGTACATCGGCGGTCTCAGCATACAATGAGTTTCCGCCAATACTTCCTGCAACATACTGCGCAGTATACCGATACAAAGTGGCTGGTCGCTTAAAAAGAGCCGCCGAAAGTGTGTCTCATCTTATAAAGCGCTGGGAAGCACGATATCAACAAGGGGGAGAATTTCGGAGGACCTACTACGGCCTCAAGCTTGTCGCCCACGTTCGCGCCTGTCCCCTCCTCTCGCAGGTTCCCCGTGTTCATTGCGGCCGTACTTCTACAAGTGCAGCTGTGGAAAGGATATGGATACCGTGCGCGCCCCATCCGACATGGAGCGCTCCTGGAGTGTGGCGACGGCGCGCGCCGATGCGCAGCGGCCAGCGGGTGGGCCGGCGCGTTTGTCTTTCCAGAGCGAATTATGCGGCTTGAGGGGCGGGGACAGATGCGCGAGAGCTTCGAAGGAGACAGGCTGGGTTAAGGCTCCAACCATTTGATTTCCGTTTGAAGCCCTGATCAAACTCAAACGGAAACAGTTATAAACAAGGGGTAACCGATTTCCGAAAATCACACTATACCTCGAATTTTTTTTTTCAGCCCTTCGGGGGACCCCCCCCTCCCCCCTATGACATCATATGCCTATATGGGGACACATCAACGTCACGTGCTACGGCTATTCACGGCCCCGTCAACCGTGCCGCTGTTGCCGGGTGCCTACGTATATTATAACTACATGCCCTGGACTTCTGTTTCTTCATCGGAGCTGTTTCCAATCAGAATCCTGACCACCCCAAAGATATCTTCATGACTACCTGTCCCAATATAAGAAATCTGAGACTGTAACATTGATTAGTACTGATGAATTACCCAAGGCTGAGGGGCCGCCGGAAGGCTTAGCCTGATAAGGACAAGTTAACATGCTGTTATGCTGCAATCATTATGTTTTTTGGACTCTCAGAAACTACAAAATCACCTGGGAACCCGAAAGGACAGTGGAGAGAGGCTCCTAGCCCAAAATCAAAAGTTGGTATGAAACTTTTTTTTCAAGCTCGAGGGGGACCCCTCCCCCCCCCCCAAATAAGGAAATTCCTTATCTTGGTAGCCCCTTGGTTATAAACCGTTTTAAAACCGTTTCAAACCGTTTCAAACAGTATTTTTTCTGAGATATGAAGTACCCAGTTGCTAGTCCCTAGCACAGCACCCCAACGATGCCTCCTTTAGTAAGTCATCCTCTATCCACATTTTGGTGGGAATTACTTTCGTGATTGCCTCAGGCTCAATAATTTGGAGAAATTTGATGCGCTATGGGCATTTCGGCAAGTGCCGAGAACTGAACCATATATGGGTGGTATGTCCTTGTCCTGTCCTGCCCTCTCAACACCCTGCTGATACCTTGGCAGATTGCTCTGAATCCTTTTCATGTGTAGTAAATCAGGTGGGAATCTGGATGTATGTATCAGTGCCTAAGTGCGGGCCCACTCGGTAAAATAATGGTTTGAACCGTTTGAAACCATTTTAAAACTGTTTGTCGCGGCCTTCAAATAAAAACGGTAAAAAAACGGTTTTAACCGTTTGAAACCGTTTTCAAACGGAAACGGTTGGAGCCTTAGGCTGGGTTGATGGAGCCAGAGGGCAACGGGGAATCGAGTATGAGGGAAATGGTGAAGACAGCGGCCACTAGCCTGAGGTTAGTCTCTCTTGACAGACTCCCTCGCTCGTTCCTCTGAGGGAGAGCTTGACAGGGTTAGTCAGCAAATGATGTGACCGAATTGGGTCTTGAAGTTGATTGGAACTTGGTTCTTGATTGGTTGCCCAGGGGTACATGACATGCCGGAACATTGGGAGAAATTCAAGGGAGACTTTTTGGATCAGCTATGGGTTAATGTTGAGGTAATGGCTCTTCACAGTAAGTAAGTAGTGATTCGGAATCGGGATTCTGTCGTGATCTGTCGTGATCCCGTGTTGCTCCGAGCCGGCATGCCGCCCGATCCGCCGTCCGGGTCGATACGAGCAACACAGCCTCATGATTGTCGTCTTCGTCTTTTGCAGCTTGCTTCCATCTGACCTGCATCCGGCTTGCTGATTCTGAGACTCGTCATAACGATCTCCGAGTCTGCAGTGGAATCTCCGACGAAGTAAATCTCTGAACTGAGGCATCTGGCTTCGTAACCCGCAATCTCCAAGCAATCTCTGCAATCTCACGCCAGCCTGTCGGATCGGCCTCTCTAGCCTCAAATTCTTGGGTTTCCTCTCCAACTGACGCCGAAATGAAAGACTATGAAAGGCCCTTCCGGCCGCCGTGCCTCTGCAAAACGCTTCTAACCGAAAATATCACCTCCCTGTCGGAAATATCTACGGAGCTGCACTTTGAAGAAACACGACTCTCAGGCGGTTCATCGATAACCTCGAATTGGAAATTTTCCTTACAAAGAACCGATTGACATTTCACGTATCTTGACGCCATTTCACGTATCTTGACGCCATGTCTGGGATTACTCTGTGGGCGTCGGCACGTTTGCTCTTGGGTCGTGTCTAAGCCGGTATTTGCCGGGTCTCCAGCTCGACGGGCGCGCCCCCGATATCGGCTCGTTCTAACCATGCATACCGCGCTCTAGTAGCATGGGTGAGTCTCGGGGTTTGAATTCTCATCTCCCGATGCGCAGCGATAGGCAGCGATGCGCTTAAATCGATCATGATCGCGGATTCGCGATCTTGGTTCCCCCTGGTTCCCCGCCTTTTGCGCCCTGACGCACGGGGATGACGCCCGCCCTGAGATCTGAGAAGCGGAGTGATCCGTTTCATTTATGCTGGGCGTGTCCTTCCTTTTGTGCATGCTTTATCATTCATTCCTTGCGCAAAAGCTCTTAGTACCGCACAGAACCCTCCGGACGCCGTTCCGTTTTCTCTTGGACCTATGGAGTCTGTGGAAACCACGTTGTCAGTACGTCGCCGCCTATCTGTCCTTGTGTTGTGCGCTCGCTCGGAGATCCGTTTCATGGATGTACACGTTCGTCTTCCTACCTCTTTGTATCACCGATATCCTGCCGCGTAGCGATATCGCGGTGCGGTAGCAATGGGCTTACTGGATGCCGCAGACACTTACGGATAACAGAGGTACCCTAAAATGAGCACGGGTCTGGACTGGTGGTGTCGAAGAGGCTGCTTCGTATCTCATTGTGAGTGGACTCAATCCCTGTACATGTCTGCTGTCCCGTGACGGCGTTGACGCCATACCATGCCTCTGCCTGCGCGAGGGCTAGGGTTGGATGGGATATCAGGCTTCACCGCGGGGTTCCCAACTTCCGTATAGTATCGCTTTATGATTGGTTCAGCGGCTCCACTCTTTCATCGGCAATGCGCGAAATTGCAGCTTAGTACCCGCTAGTTGATTGCTGCATAACGGTCCACAAGAGATAAACAAGCAGCTGTCAATGTTTGAGAACCAATCTTTCGGGCCTCCGGGGTCTTACATATCTGGACCTTCGGGTGAAGATAAATCCGTTGTGTCATTCTGATTCATCTCATTCCCGAAGAAAATAAAATACCTCCCCCATCGGTTGGGAATCAAAACCACATATGTTGCTTCCTGTTCAAATGACTATGAAGCATGGACTCTTTGGAGCCCAAAGGCTCCGCATCAGAATGTGCTAACTATAAATTCGGGCGAGGACTGAGGATTCTTGTGCATCGGGAAACAGAAAACATAATCTTCCTAGCGGGTTCCGTCCTCGAATCTGAAAAGTTCTGAATCGGTTCCGACTCATGATAAAGGCTGTAGTGCTTAGCATGCAGCCTCCGAGTTATGCCCACCACTGTTGGAGAGAGTTACTCCCCTCGAACCCGACCCTTATAAAAATTATGTCAAGATGTCTGTGGAACGACAGAATAAACTTCAATCCTGGCGTAAGTACGCAATCCTTTGGTATAGCTTATATGTTCTGCGGCTATCTGGCTCTCTCCTGGGCCCCCTTTACTATGCGTCTCGCCGTCCACATCATATGAAAAGGCCCACGGGCATCTCGGCGTTGTTCAAATCCGGCGCGTTGGAACATAAGATGCATCGTCAGTATCAGCGGCGGATATCAAGTCAATATACTGGTACTCGAGTTCGAGGGCGATTGAGATGGTATCTTATGGCAAGAAAGGCGAGGACCGTATTTGTATTTCGTCTGGGGGAAAACTCAATTCGGATTATTTATTACAGTGTATGCAGTAGAAATAGTAGACATGATAAGTAGAAGCCATTCTAATGTGAGGGGAACGTCAAAAACCTTTCCCGGAATATTCTTGTGGACGTGATCGAATAACTGAGACATTTATCTTGGATTCGGGCTGGGATGGTGGCGGTGCACTGGCTGACCTGTCGGGATTTGCCGGTCATTCGACTCCCGTGACGTGCCTTTGCTTTCTTCATCCCGCCGTCCGATTTCCGAGTCGCTTCCGTTCCTCAGGATCCTCTTCGGCGCATGATTTCCACCTGTAGCGCTTCTCAGTCCCCCCCGATTGGTACGGCGTCTAGCTGAACTTTGTTGAAATGGTGCGAAGGTACGACATCCGAGGCGCAGCCGAAATCTTACTAGAACAGGAAGGAAAGTGCTCCTTTTCGTTTCCCCAAACGCCCAATCGCCCAATTGGATGCATCTGGATGCATATACGACCGGAAGCGCAAGCACCTTCGCTTCCACTGTCGTCAGAATCAACACATAATCAAAGGTTTCGCCCGCTACCGACCCATGGCCCATGGCACCATATATAGGTCCTGCTACTTGCGATTGTCCTCCAGTTCGTCTCCCATCGCACACGATGGTTCTCCTCGACACCGGGAAACTCTTCCACAATATCTACATCTTCACGTGGGATGCCTACCTCACACTTGTGAACCTCATCACACCGAACCTGAAGCCCGGGAACGTAATTCCCCACGGGAGTCTCGGTGCCGGAGGGATCTGGCCTGAGTATGTCCCTCCGAAAGAGGGCGACAGCCGCTGCGCGTGTCCGATGCTGAACACCCTAGCTAACCATGGTAACCCTTTTCTCTCCTCGTTCCCTTCGCTCTGGACTCACCAGCCCTCAGGTATTCTCCCCCATGGTATGCACACAAGCTGTTTATGATTCGTTCAAACCTCACCCGTACGGTCTGCAGACGGGCGCAACATCAAATTCGTAGACTTAGCAAGGACCGTGCGGGCGACATTCAACTTTGCACCCACATTCCCTCTCTTCGCGTCGAGATACGCGGCCAACATGCTTCATAAAAATTACGAAAGGGTGCCCCACATCACCCAAGGCTGACTCACGTCACTTACCCATTTCACAGGACGTGTGCAATCTCGCTGAGATCAGCCTACACAATGGGATTGAACACGACGGGTCTCTCACGCGTGCGTCTTATCACATTATTGTTTATCTGTAGCACCAAAGCACCTGAAGGCCAAGACGTGAGGTACGATCCGGACCAGGGCCGCCCTTACCTGCCGTTCATCGAGGAGCTCCTTGCATGCGCCACAGGAAAAGATCAGGCTGGGAACGCGATGTTCACGGCGGCCGACTTATCACGCTACTCTAGCATACGGCGCGCCGAATCGCGCGCGACGAATCCCGAGTTTACGCTCGCCAAGGTCCACAAGTTGTTCGGGAGTTCTAAGTCCGGTGGCAACTTTACGATTCTCGTCTCTTCGGGCTGACGCATGTGTAAATCTAGCACCGCAGGACTGCTTGCAATATTCGGAGGCTGGGTGGCGGATCTTGAGGTGGTCCTGAAAGAGGAGCGCATCCCGGTTGGCTGGGAGCCCCGCGCTATGTCCCGCAAGGGCTTGACGATCATTGCGTTTCAGCGCACCGTGTTGCAAGTGGAGAATGGAATCAAAGAGGAAGCCGTGCGCAGATCTATGTAGCTAGTAGTAAGCTGATATCCTCAGCAACCTCAACGTTACCTAGGTTGGATCCGGAATCCGGATAACTCACTATGCATGTTTCTGAGCTCTCTGTTGGATGCACATGCGTGCTTGCCTAGGCAGCGCGCTGGTCTCGGAGAACTTGAACGTCCCAGTATTGCCGACCTCGTCAAGGGTGCGGCAGTCCAGAGCTTGCCTCCCGACACTCGATCCGAGATTCCGAATCCACACGCACCCGCGCTCATTGGCAGCGGCGTCGTATGCGCCGAATCAATGACCTGAAGATCGCAACGAGACCTGAACGGAGGGTCCCTGCATGTAATGGCGCGCCGAAAAAGATCTCAGAACGGATACAGACACAGACAGATTTATTGGGGCTCGAAACGCGCGAGCCCTTCGCGGTGGTGCGTTTCGTACAACAGGTACCGTACGGCTAAGCTACAGACGGTGTAACAGACAGATCGTGGCAGACGGGGCACTGGCAAACGAGTCAAGACGCGGGCGATGTATGTACGGTGTTTATGTGCAGATGCAAGAAGACTGGAGGGACGACAAGAGAGAGGAGACTGGTAGGATGTGCGTGCGATGCGGGGGCGGCGGACGACGGGCGATGTGTTGAGAGCATCTAAGTTATGTAGGTAGAAGGATAAATAAGCAAGGAGATGGGGATATAAGACACGAGAGACAAGACAGAGGGAGGGAGATAAATAATACATCGCAGAACGGACGACGGGACCCATGCAGGAGACAAGACAGGGACGATGCGATGCGATGATTGGTGGTGGAACAATGCTGAATGAATGGTGGATGGTGATGGTGCAGCAGGCAGGCAGAGAGTGGGACCGGATGTCGTGCGGGTCGTGTCGTAGCGCGTGTCGTCAATCGGATTCATTCTTCATCTTCATTCTTCGTAAGTGTGCGCGGAGCCACGGCGCGGAGAAGGCAAGGAGGGTGGAGGAGGCGTCGAGGAGGGAGGAAACGGAGCCGTCGACCAGCGACGGCGCTCAGTAGTGCATGCTGAGGTTCCCGTTCGAGTCGTACACGTCCTCGTACGGCATCATCGGCGGGTGCATCATCCCCATGCCCATGTCGCCGGGGAGCATCGGTGGGTGCAGCCCATTCCCCTGCATGAACCCGCTAAAGAAGCTGTTCAGGCTCTCCTCCTCCGACTGCTGCCCGTATCCGCCGCCGTTGCTGTTGTGGTGGCGCACCATGGGCGGGTGCAGGTAATCCATCGGCGCATCCTCCGAGTTGGGCAGCATCGGCGGGTGCAGGAACGAGTTCGGCGAATTGCTCACGTTGTCCCCGTGCACGAGCATCGGCGGGTGCCAGAACGCGTTCCCGCCCGCCGCGCCGCGCAGTGCTGCGCCGCCCCCATTCCCGCCGCCGTTCCCCCCATTCCCATTCTGCCCCCCGCCGCCGCGCCCCCCGTCGTTGTACCCGACGGTCGGGAAGCGGCTGAACGGGAACTCCATCGAGAACTGCGAGCTCCCACTCGTGTACCCGTCCGCGTAGCTCGCATAGCTCGTCGCGCTCGACGGCGGCTCCGACGCCGAGTCGACGCTCATGCGCCGGCGCTTGCTTCCGCGCGCCTCGCCCGCCGCCGCGCCGACGTCGACGCTCGCAAACGGCAGCGCGTCGGGGTACTGGTCGTGGAAGGGGTAAGGGTGCACGAACGACGACGGCGGCTTGCTGGTCCCCAGCGCGCTCGCAAGCTCGGAGGGCGTCTCGTATGTGTGCGTCGTCGTCGTGCTATCGGGCGCGAGCGTCGGGGACGCGCGGCCCGTGGAGGCGGAGGCGGAGGAGTGGTGCCCGCCAGGTGCAGGCGACGCGCGGCGGCTGACGCCAGGGCTGGCGGTGGGGGTCTCGACAGACACGGAGGCACCCCCGCGACGAGCGTCGTGCCGCGAGCGCTTGCGGATCACGTCGCTCTTCATGGAGATCGGGCGCGCAGAGCCGTGCAGCTTGTAGTAAAGGCCGCAGCTGTTTGAGTCGTGAGCAAAGGCAAGACACGAGAGGCACGACGTACGCGTTGCAGACCGTCTTGCCCTCGTCGTCCTTTCGCCATAGCGGCGTCGCGGTGGTGTGGCAGTTGTAGCACTGGGCTACAGGCACGGCGTTAGTTGGGGGCTCAATGCGGGGGGAAGGAGGGCATACCCATGACGTCCATGGCCTCGGCGCGCACGGACTGCCCACGGCCCTCGACACCTCCACCCGAGGCGCGCATGGTCTTGGGGCGGGGGCGCTTGTGCTGCAGAGAGTCGTTAGCACGGACGCGAAGCAACGAGAAGAAATTCAGAGCGCGACGATCGGGGAGAGGGAAAGGAAGACGAAGACGATGAACGGCAGGAAGCAGGATCGCCACGAAGACCTCAGGCCCCGAAGCACCGACAGCCCGCCCAAACACCGCGAGGCCGAACGACTGAAGCACCGCCGGCACCGACACCACCACGAAAGAAATAAAAACTCACCAATTTACAATAGAGCCCACACGCATTGCAGTTCAGCTCGTCGTTCAAGCCCCTCCGCCACAGCGGCGTGTGCGTCGCGCCGCAGTTGCTGCACTCCGCCTTCACGCCCCCGGGCGCGCTGTTGTTATTCGCCCCCGCACTGCTCGCGCTCAGCACCTGTCCGACCCCACCCCCTCCGCCTCCTCCTGCACCCTGAACACCAGCGCTGGGCGCCTGCCGATGCCCCGGAGTCAGCTGCCCTGGAGCCTGTCCCCCACCCGCCCCCCTTGCCGGCACCCGAACGCTCAACACCGGCCGCCTCGCCCGCGCCCCTTGCCCCGTCCCCGCCCCAGCGCCACTCCCACCGCCACTGCCACCCCCAGCAGCACCACCTGAGACGCGCGACGCCCGCTTGCGCCGCTTCCTTGCCGCGCTGCGCTCGAAGAAGTCGGAGTCCGCCGAGTCGTCGCCGTCCCCGCCTTCGGACGACGCGTCGTCCATCTCCTCGTCGCGCGGCGCCGCGCGCCGCCCCGGGTTAGCGCCGGCGGCGTGGGAATGCGAGTGGGAATGCGCGTGTCCGTGCGAGTGCCCATGCGAGTGGCCTTGGTGCGTGGCATGCGGCAGCGCGCGCGTCGGGAGCGGCGCAGGCGAGTCGAGCTCTGCGAAGTACGCGTTCGGGGACAGGTGGGGCGAGAGCTCCTCCCCCTCGGCTTCGCCCTCTTCCCCTTCTACCGCTTCGCTCTCTCCCTCTCCTGCTCCGACTTCCACTTCCAGACTCCCGTGCACGCCTTGGATCGTGGCCGCTGGCCCATCGGCGGCAGCGGAGGCGCGGAACGCCTGCGGGTCGAGCGTGAGCTGCGCGGGGTCGTACCCGCGTTGTTGCTGCTGCTCCTCCACCTGCTGGGCGTGGGCGTGGGCGTGGGCGTGGTGAGCCTCCTCCATGCTCTCCTCAGCGCCCGCCCCCGCGCTCGCCGCCGCAAACACGCCCCCGGCAAAGTCGAACCCCGCCCCGCGCATGATCTCGTCCCACCCCACCCACATCTGGCCCTGCCCGCCTCCTGCATTGTTGCTGTGGTGGCCGATGCTGCCGCTGATGCTGCTCCCGTCGTCCCCGTCCCCGAACCCCTCCCCATCCTCCTCCTCCCCCTCCTCTGCACAGAGCAGCTCGTCCAGCGGCAGCTCGATCGTCGGCCTCGCCACGCGCATCGACTCGTCGTCGTGGCCCCGCCTCACCCCTCCCTGCCCCTGCCCCTTCACCGCGCCCTCGCCATTCATCGCGGAGTCCCCGTTCGAATGCGTGTGGGCGCCATAGTGGCTGTACCCCTCGCCGTAACTCATGCGCGGGGCGAGCGACGGCGCGGGCGCAAGCAGCGCCGCGGGCCCGAACGACGTGCTGAACAGCGTCGGCAAGCGCACGCTCGGTTTCCCGCTGCTGCCGCGCTTGCCGCTGCCGTTGGTAGTGGTGTTGCTGGCATTGCTCGTGTGGTTATTATTGTTGTTGTTGTGGGTGGTGTTGTTCGTGTTCGTGTTCAGGTTAGTGGTACCGACGGGCTCGACGGCGAACGTGAACTGCATGCGCTGCAGCGTGTGCTCCGGCGCGTGGGCGCCGGCCTCGCGCGTGCGCTCCTTCTCAACCGCGCGCGCGCGCAGCAGGTCAGTCGAGGGCGTGCGCTTGAAGTCGGGGGCAGGCAGGTCTTCGATGGAGCTGGTAAGAGGGATGTGTGAGTGATTTGAGGGCAGAAGGCAAGAGGCAAGAGGACGGCAGGAGAAGGGAGGGAGGGAAGAGGGAAGGGAGGAAGGAAGGAAGGAAGGAGGTGACGGGTGGTCAACGAAAGACAAAGCGAAAGCGAAGCGGTCAACAAACAGAAAAAGAAAAAACGTGGCTGAGAGGATAAAAGGATAAAACACCAAGAGGGACGTAAGACGGGCGGAGAAGCGCGCAGCCTGGACGAAGGGGGGTAGCCCGAACACAGACGGGGTGGTCGAAGGGGACAGTAATAAAAAAACGTAGACGCAGGGAACAGAAATCGAAGAGGTAGCGAGGAACGAGGGGTAGGAAGGGAGGTGCAAAGCTACATTACAAAGACTACAAAAAAGGCAGGATAATCTAACTAGAAGAAAACGCAAGGGGACAGGAAGGGAGGGTGCAGGCGAGGAACGGGGCGGGAGGGCGGCAAGGGCGGCAGGGGAGAGCTAGGAAGGGCGGCCGGTAGGAGCAAAGAACAAAGAGGAAAGGGGGGAGAAGGGAAAGCGAAGGCGTAGCAATACGGGGGAGGGGCGGGCGCATATAACGGTGGGCGAACCGGCGCGTACAGCGAAGGAGGGGAGAAAGAGGGAGAAAGAGAAGGAGAAGGAGAAGGAAACGTAGGTGTGGGGGAGGGCGCGCAAAGCAAGAAGGAAAGAAAAGCAGGAAGGGAGGAAAAACAAAACGGCGGCTGGCCGGGGCGGATGGAGTGGAGTTCAGAAAAGGGTATGTGGGTAGCAAGGATGCAGAAGGAAGGGGAGGGAAGTGGCACGAGTGAAGGGAGAAGCGGCTGGCGCCTGACGGGGGTGTATGGAAGTGAAGGGAGGACGGACAAGGTAGGATGGGGATGGGATGGGGACGGGGACGAGAGAGTGTCGGCTGGGCGAGAAGTAGGAGAGGAGACGCGGACAGGTGTAGGAAGCGCGTTCGAGGACCCAGCAACAATAAAAACACAAAACGCAAGCGGGGGCGCGAAAACGTAATAGCATGACCAGAGGCGAGCAAGGAAGAAAAGAATGCGGGGTAGCCAAGCAGGTAGGCGGGATGTTGGCGAAGGGACTGGAGTGGGCACTGGAGGGTGCAAAGAAGAAGAAACGAAAAAAAATGAAAAAAAGACGGTGGGATAGGGGTCGGAAGAAAAAGAAAGCGACGACAAAGGGAAGGCACAACGTTGACGAAAACGAGAGGGAAGAATGGCGGGGATGCAGGAGCAAGAGAACGCAGAGTCGAGTGGAAGGCAAAGGGTGGTGTGGGAGCGAGAGAGAGATAGGGACGCAACGCACCGGCCCTTCTCCTTGTCGAGCTTGTCGCCCATGCATTTGGAGAGCTTCTTGAACTCGCGTTTGCTCTTCGCGTTGTCGGTGTCGACCATGAGGTTCTGCAGGTGCCATAGTCTGCGCGCGCGTCAGACCTCGTACTCGTACTTGGGCTTCATACGCAGGAAGGGCGCAGGAGGGCAAGAGGGGAAGGCGAACGCACCGCCAGGACAGGTTCTCAAGGCGCTGCCCCTGCTCGAGGTAGCTCGCGACCTTGGTGCAGACCTGCGAGTCGAGTCAGTCAGCGATCGGGAAATAAGTGATCGAAAAAAGAAGAAAGCACGGCGAAAAAGCGGGTGTGCTGGCGCGACGAATATGGACTGCGAGAGAAGGGGGGAAGGGGAGGAGAGCGCACCTTCCAGGTCTTGGTCAATGACTCGGAGTCATTGAGGTTGCTGAACGCAACGAAGGACTTGTTACCCTTTCAGCGCAACAAGCAACACAGCGAGCAACAACACAGCGAGAGAAGAAGAGGAGAGGGCTATGTCAGACGGGGCTACGCGCAGCGGGGGGCGCACAGACTTTGAACTTGAGGTTGAGGATGGAGGGCATGCAGCGCGCAGGCGAGTCGAGTCGAGGACCCGGGAGAGAAGAGACGGACCAGCACTCCATCAATCACCCTCCTTATACCACCGCGCCCAGAATGGCAATTTTCTCCGGCCCCGCCGCGCCGCCTCCACCTGCACCCAGTGGGCCCAACGCACGCCGCGTGCCGTCTGCCCGCCGCCCCCGCCGTGCGCTCTGCCCCGCCGCGTCGGGCGCAGCAGCGAGCGCGAGCGCAATGCCCACCCCGCAACGCGCCTCGTGCGCCGATCGCTCAATGCGTCAGCGATGCCCTGAACCCTGGCAGCGCTAGCCGGCCTCGAGGCCGGCGCGGCGTCCCGGCCTCGAGGTAATTATCATCATCTCCAGCCCGCATCCCAGCCCGCATCAGATTCAGATCCCCTTCCCAGACCTTCCCATGGCACGGAATCGTGCCCCATCCTCGCAGAAGTCAGAATCCGCGCGCTCAATTAATCTTACTTGCACCAGGAGACCCTCCGCGCGACCCCGTGCATCGCATTCGCACAGAAACCCAATCACCGTGGGCGCGCGCGCCGCCGTCTCATTTGGGGCCAATCTGCGCCGGAGGGCGGGCGCGATCACGATCGTGCGCGCTACGGTAATTAGCAGCGCGTAGATGCGACGACGCGCGCGCTATCTTTATTGGTGTTAGTATCTAGCCGCCGCGGTGATCCCGCCGGCCCGCTGATACGCGAGCGGGAGATGAAGACTGAGACTGGGACGTTCCCCACAGTATCAAAGGCTCAAGCTTCCTTCGTCTATTCCGGAATACAACTATTAACTTCGCTGTCGACGACCGCGCGCTGTGCCTCGGCTGTGTGGGACGCCCGCCGCCCAACGCCCTCCGTGTCGCCGCCGTGATACATATGGCAGTGCACTCGCACTTCTGTATGTCGGCATCGGGAAAGTGCATCACATTCCCCAGCTTATGTCGCGCACCTTTCCATCCCTCCGGATCCCCTCCTTCTTACGGTTTACCCCTTCCCTTCCCTTCCTTCCCGCCTCGCCTCGCCTCCTCCGCACCCGCACCCCTACCAAACCCCCAACCCATTGTCACCCAACCCCCAACCCTCCTCATGTCTCGACTCTCGCCCTCCTCATGTCTCGAAGCCACGACACGCCCTAACCTAAACCCGCCTAGGCCAAGGCCGACCGCTAAGCGACGTCTCCCCACTCGATTCTCGATTCTCTTCAGTATCCGCTAAGCTAAGCGAGGCACGCCCCTCCCCCCGACTGAATTAAAGAACCTGGGTGTCGAGCGACAGCACGCAGCACGTTTCTTGCGAGTTGCACCGAGATTCTCCTATGACACTTCCACCGAGGTTCTCCATCTCCTCCTCGCTTGTGAGAAATTACGGCTGCCCGCACCGCACGGTGAAGAAAAGAAGGATCGCGTGAGAGAGAGGGATGCAGCCAAGTGAACCCCGGGCCGGGCCGGGCGCCTCTCTAAGTTGAGACTTCCCTTCAACCCTTCAAGCTTCAAGCTTCAAGCTCCGAGTCCGTAAAAATGTTTAAATCTGTGGTCTGTGGGCGCGGCTCTCACGGGGCGTTACGGAGCGTGGAAACCGGCGGGTGTTCAAGCCCGAGCCCGAGTCTCAGTCGACTCAAGGCGGGGGGGGGAGGCACGTGCATGCGTGGTTCAACAAGCCATTTGCGCTGCGCTGGCAGCGGCACGCGCCGAGTCCGACGCCCGCCCCCCCGGAGAATAGTCGGAGGTTGAACGTTGAGTCGGCGTGGGTTGGAGTCGGCGTGGAGCTCGGGGGAAGCAAAGGCGTAGGCTGCGCGGGCCGCTTGTTTCAACCGTGGAGCTGAAAGTGAAGCGTGGTTGGAACGTGGCTGTGGTTGAATTCGGGCCCGACCAACTTGGTTGGAGTTCAACAAATCATTTCGCGTCTCGTCCACTGTCGCTGCGCTGCACAGAACTGCGGGTGCGTTTGGAAAAACAGTTGGAGCAGTGTGGCTGGAGTGTTTGGAGTATGGAGCTCGGATGCTTGAAGCGAAGGCGTAGGCGGCGCGAATATCTGAGTCGCGGCCCGAATGAACGACTGCACCACAGCTGCCACAGCTTCGGTTCAACATTGGCTCCAGACTTTCCACCCGAAATCTTGAACGAGATATGCTGCACAAGGAACGGTGAACGTTGGTTGAACCACACACTGATTTCCTTCAAAAAAATAAACTACCAGTGTTGATCCAATAGAGCCTACGCGTTCTCGCCAAGGTACCCACCCATCCGCCCGCACCCTCAGTCTCGACGTTAATCAACCCATTGGAACTTTCTCCAAAGATCAGATCAATTCTTGTACACGGTACCTCGCCTCGCGCCGGATCGGGGGCGCCTAACAGCTGACGCGGGCTGGCCCTCGAGTCGACTCTCGAGGTGTCAGTTTCGAGTCGAATGACAGCCCGCTTCTGCCTCCGCAATCCTAGGCTCACGATTGTGGATCTTGTTGAAATTTCCAGTGAACACCCACTTGAACGTCCTGTCTCGTGAAGTTCTTGATCATTCACCAATCATTCAATCATCATCCCTCCATCATCTGGCGCACCCACATACCCCCACACCCCACATTTCGCGGTAATCTGCCTCGGTCGTTCCCGAAAACAAAAACCCGAACCACAGGTCCAGATTCACAGTTGAACGTTGAGCGCCAAGCCGCAGCTGACCTCCTCGCGCCGACTTCAAGATTTCTACATTAGCTGTAAGACGTGTCGGGCATTAATATTCCGGACCGGGGAAGGTTGAACTGATTCAGAGCTGTATTACAATGGCTCTGGACTGATTTAATTTAGGCTGTGTCTAGACTCGTTCGTGGACAGGATGGACGGGTCGAGCCGCAGACTAAATATCTATACTCCGGACCTGCACACCTCAGGCGAGGGCGCTGCGTTAGCCCTACCAATCGCTACTTCCATGTCCCCCAAAAAAAATCTTGCAGCCATCTAGAGACATCTTAATATTGACCGAGCCAATTTTTCAACTCAAGAGATGAGATTAAAGCACGCCCCCTTCCCCGCAGATCCCCCGCATTCCATATCTCAGGATCCGAGATTTCGGACTCTTCCGGAAATGACCAAGTTGAACCACAGCCTGATATTTGTTCCATCTATTGATTTCAGGATCCGCTGAGCGCGGACCGTCTGGCACCGGCATGTCAATTAGTACGTCGAATCCTTAAACGCTTCTGGGCAGCTCATTGTGTACATGCAGTTAAGAAGTGTCTGACATTCACTCGATATCTAAGCTGCCACAGACAATTCACGGACAAACTGAACAGGTTGAACCACATGTTGAACCATACACTGAATAATGATGCATTGATGATGCCCTATTCACCTTGAACCGACAATTCAATCTACGCGTCCCCGTAATATTATCTACCCGATCCTTGCCCGACCGCTCCCCGACGTCCGGCCTCGAGGCGCTCTCAATATCCCGTATTGATGGAATACTGATGCCCGGGAGATTAGATTGAGTCTCGGCTACTTCCTCACGCGTGCCTCGCACCGGATCCCGCACCGGAAGCGCGCGCCACAGCCACATGATCAGCGTACGTACTGCATTGTTGCGATCGTTGCCGGTTTCACATGGCACTCGCGGGCCGGCGCCGGGATTCGTGCAACAGCCAGCTCTGAGCCAGTGGTGCTCCTAGGATTCTCCGTGTCTCGTTCGGTTTCCACACGGGGGGCTACGTTTGAGCCACGTCGAAGAAAAATCTACCTAAAACAATTGAGGGACCGCCTGGAGGTACACCCTGCAGCTGGCCGGGCTCAATTAAATCCATCCATAACTTGCAGCCGGAACGGTGCCCTTGCCCAACCATAGCCAAAAATCAAATCGTCCTCTCCCCAAAGGAACATACCGCCGGACGTGTCCCCAACGCAAAAGCAATTTGAGAAACTAACAACGATGGCGTGCTACTCGCGCCATCCCATCAGCCTCCTTTCCACTTCCCATTGGGCCTTGCATGCTGTGCGCAGTGCAATCTCGTTAAGCCCCGATACTCGGGCCCAAAAGGGGTCTCTGATCCGAGACACTTCTCCCTCGAAATCATGCGATGGAAGCGAGCCGCGCCGATGGGCCGAATTCAAGGAGGTTGCGAGGCCAAGGGCTCCGGGTGCAGAGTCTGCCAAAGTGATTGGTCGGCGTCTATGCGATGAATGCTCCCGACAGGCGAGCCGGGCCCCTCGGGACTGGGAGGTCGTCGGTCGCTCATGACTTCCGACATTCCCGGGCCGGCTCCCTGCAACTGTTGAATTTGAACGGGCTGAATTCTTGGTTGAGCCGACCTTCAAATGCAGTATATGGTTGCACTGTAGACTACTAATGTCGACAGCAACCTAGTCTCTCCTAGACAGACGCTTCAACAAAAAAAAGCTCGCACCTCGCTTGTTGAAACAGCAACCTCAGCTTGATTTCACAACTCGTTCGAGTTGAATCCCTTAGAAGAAAGATATCTGAGAGAAATACACTAGTAATATGTGAACTCAAGTGAGATGTCGGTCAGAGCTTTCGAATACATATCTTGGCGAAGGGTCGTTGCAACTGTAAGACCCCTCGGCTATGATTTACACAGATTGCTTGCCCTCCATTGGTAAAATGGTGCAGTTGGTTAACGACGGGCGCGAATTCGCTGGTTAAATGCGGGACGTCCGCCCACCGGAGATGTGGGGTTCAATTCCCCGTCTGTCTATACTTTTTCTCATCCAATTTCTTTTTGCCCTTCATTTGACTCTCAGCATAATCCACGCTTGTTTCACGGACAATTTAAATCTTGAATTCAGAGCACCTTTGAATTTATCCTAGTTGTCTACAGCATACATCTTATATTAAACAGACGCTACAACCAATCTGTGCTCGTACCTCGCATGGTTGTCTAGAATTGTAACACCGAACACCGTCGAGGTCGCATTTTATAGCGCCGAGTCGTCATTGGTTCCCCCAAACCAATAGGCAGAGCTCACGCAGCTGAACCTGTGAACAAAATAGTCATGTTCATGCTCCGAAATTTCGCCGCCGAAATATTTATATCCATACCGGGTAGGTTGTATGTGAGATGGTTCTCACACCGCAGGATCCCGATTAAAAGGCCGCCTAAAGTTTGATTTATATTGTAAATAACAGGGTACAAAAAAAAAATCTATTTAAGTACATAGTTATCCTATATAAAAGGCCCGTTAGTATATAGCCCAATTCAGCTGAAAACAATGTGCAAAACAGTGTCGGTCATCTGTCAAATAAAAAGCCCGCAACTAAACGGCCCATTTCCGTGCATATTTTCACGGATATCAGGCCGCCGGATTTATTAACAGTATCGATTAGCCTATTTTGAGACTTAATCCTACCTGAAATAGGGTCAGAACTATATGCCGAGATATTGCCGATAAAAGGGCCGAAAGAAGCCGGCCCGATATCTGGCATAATAGGCCCGGTTTTAGCCATCGGCCGATGATCCGCCGATCATAGGCGGATCATCCGCCGACGGTCGCGCGCTCATCCGGCGCTCATCGTCCACAAAATGAAGTAATTCAGTACAAAGTACACTAACTGCTAGAGAGATCTAACACAACACAACGGCCGCCAGAGAACTTGAACCGAGCGTAGTGGGACGATATATCATGAAGCGGGACAGTATCTACAATATCACTCATCTTCGATGAGTACGTATGTGCAGGGAACAATGGCCTATAACGCGCGAATGGATCCCGCATCCCTACTTCCAGTGGTGCTTGGCGCTGAATCTTAAACCGCACCTCCTCACCAGCAGATAATATCCGCTGAATGCTCCCAGGAATAACCTCACGAGAGTTGCGCGGATAATAGAGCACGAGACTATTGCCCTGATGCGTACTCGCGCGAGAGAACGTGATACCGTCTCGTCTGTAGTGTGCGCGCTCGCCATCTGATGCGAGCGGAGGGGAATCCGTGGGCGCATTATAAGCTGGAAACGTCTTTTCGAAGAGAGTCTTCAATTCCCGGAAGACTGCAGGACAGTCGGGCCGGCGCAGCCATCGACGTATGCTTCCTCCACGCATGAAGGTTCTAGAGAGCGTGGCTTCGAGCTCCCCACCAATATGACTGTTAGTGTTGATTCTCTCGAGAAACCCGATGACGCGTTCGAAAGGAAAAGTCCACCACGAGATGACGGGACCGAAGAGTATGAGAAAGTCGTAGATGTGAAAAGCCATGTGGACGTTGGGCCGCATAGCATGGGAACGAGTGTGGGGATGAATATCTGCAAGGCCATCCACCCATCGTTTGAGGAGAGTACGGTATTTGCTTGCACGCGCAAATGTCATTGTATATCGACAGACAAGAATGACGGCGGTGAACAGCGCCATTGAATGATCCAGCATCTGCAGCATTCGCAGCGGTTGTGTTGATGGGTCGTGATCCCCCCAAAGAAGGATAAGGGCGATGGGTAGATAGATAGTGGAGAGCCCTCGCCATTCGGCGGCCTTGATCGTTCCCGCATTGCTATCACCGTAATTGTGCGGGACTGAACCCACCCACCCAGGCGTGTCGGTTTGGGCAATGACGCGCTGGATGAAGTGGATATTTGAGAGATTGATGGAGCGGGGGACGTACGTGCCGCTGCTGGAAGGCTTAGTGCGACGCTGAGAGCGATCAATCAGCAGCTAATAACTGACAAAAGTCCTTTACTCACCCAGACCAGAAGCTGGTTGCAGCAGAGCTTTTTTGACAAAATGTGGTCTGGTGTCATTTCCAGTCCGAGCGAAAAAATGACCCAGCGAAGCGGCTGGAGGTTGTACTTCATCAGATTTGCATGCATCTGCGCCTCAGTGACAGCTGGAACGAATTTTGGATCAGGAGCGTCGGGCATCAACTCATCATCGTCAGCGTCAGCGTCGGCCATCGAATCGGCCTCGTCGTCGTCGTCTTCGAGCAAGGGTTGGACAAGTTTCGTCTGGATGGCGCGGATCATGGGCAGCTCCCTGTGTTCGCTCTTCAAGCGAGCCGAAGGATGGCATTGCTCCGGGTTATACTCCAACCAATCCTGCTCAAACGCGGCGCCCATCGTTTCCTTACGTTTGGCCAACTTGGTGTCTATTCGCAGTACTCGACGACAATGATGATGGACAAGGCCCTCAAATATACAGTGCATTGAATCGACAACGGCCATGCGAGTGGGGTCCCAGTAGGGAAGACGCCAGAACTCGGACCACCGGACACCATACTTGGAAAAGATTGCGTCGCGGGCAGCTTGTGACGGTGCGTCTCGGTATGCCTCCGCTTGAGCACGCAAGACCGCAATGTCTCGTCGCTTCCAAGCCTCAAAGTCCGTGTTATGCATCGTCTTGACACCACAACATTCACAGATTGAACAGTAATCGTGTGAGTTTGCAGCTGCGAGACCGACGGCCTTTCGCGTAGCGGGTAAGTCATTGACGTTGATTACAATTGCGATGTCGAGAGAACGACCAAAGCGATGGAGGGCAGTGCGGGAAAGCCGGAAGCCTCGCTCCCATCCCAAGACAAACTTGTCAATCAGAGGGCGGAAGTAGTTGTCGATCTGGTCGTAATTAGGCTCAGAGGGCCCCAAGATGATGCTCAACCACATGAACTCAGGGCGGTAACGGATATCTTCAGTGAGATTGAGATTCACGACAGCCAGGATGCCGATGGAGTTGTGATTCCCTCGTTTCCTTGTCCCATCCGGATTGAAGAAGTCGAGCATGACCTGGAAAGCGAGCCGCAGCCGACCTTCCCTCTGTATGAAAAGCTTGTCGGGGACAGGGCCCTTGAAGCTGCGGAGAAACGCGGCCTCGAACACGTTGTTGACTCGCTCTTCGGAGATGGGCGCGTGGGGGTCCTTGGAAAGAGACTCGCGAACCGCCGCGAAGGCATCATCGCAGGCTGCCTCACACATCCGTTCGACTTCAGCGTCAGAGAGCATAGCCGCGATGTAATCGATGAAGGAGGTGAATACGAATGGCTTGATTGGCCGTAATTTCCCTTGGCGCAGCTCAAGGAGACGTGTTCCGCATGCGGTGCGAGGGCCATGGTCAGGGTATACGTAGCCTTGACACATTTCAGGGTAGGAGGCGTCGCCCGTGAGCCGGTTCTCCGTTGGCGGGTGCGTGTGATGGCAAGAGGGGCAAGTGGCGTAGATGGTGGTGGCAAGATCGATCTTGAATCTTCGCAGTGCTACTTCCAAGGACGTAGGAAGTTGTTTGAGAACTTGCTCCTGCGTCGCATCCGCCCGCTTTTGAATTCCACCCGAACATGCGGACATCGTCGCTTGAATTATCATATTCACGAAGGCAAGGATGAAGTCGGTGTTTACTATGCTGATACCAATGGCGATGTGGCAAATTACTGCGAGAAGAATCGAAAGTTGAGCGACGACGCTGTACTTGGCGATAGGACTCTCGAAATGATGCTCTGATTGTTTGGTGAGGAAAAGTAAAGGCAGAAGGTCAGAAACGACATACCAGCGTCATGAGGGACTTCTTCCGAAGGCGGGGGAAGAAGACGGCCGACAACATCGATGGTTGAGTCCAGGACCGTTGCTTCGTCTTTCACACTCTGCAACAGCGCCTCGAGGCTCTGATCGTCGTCAAGACTGCGAGATTTCCTCCTCGCCGACTTCCGTGTTCGAACGCTGGGGGGCGTAATACTAGAGAGAAGCCTGCCTGCCTCGATTACCACGGAGGTTGTGACCTCGAGAGCGCCGGTTAACGAAGTGACCGTTTCAGGACTGGCCTGTAGTGCGCGTTGTAGATCGAGTTCTGTTTGCGCGCCGCGGATTCGCTGCAGCATCTCTTGCAAAAGAACTATATCATTCTTTTGCGCCTGGATTGCAGCTGGCGCGAGCGGCAGCGTGTGAGCGCCAGCAATAGCTTGACAGCTCTCCAGAGCTTGCGCGCCCGACATTGGTGTAAAAGCCGTCGGAACCTCAGGTGCGTCAGACTGAAAGTCATTGCGCGAGCTGAAGAGTTTTGAGTGGATCTGGTCATGAGGAGGAGCGCCATCGTCCACAACAACCAGGCCAATAAGAAGGCTGGTAAGCCTTTCGATCTCAGCGTCTGCGTCGTCCGCCTTTGGCTCCTCAGCTATCGGCATGACCTCGTCCTCATCCATCGCCAGCTGGGTGATTGCGGTAGCCAAGTCCGCAACCTCGAGCTCCACGGCGGAAACGTGCTCAATAGCAGGGGAAGCAGCTCGCCGCTCCCAGTGAGCAACAATTTCTGCATTGTGTATCACCCGCAGAGCTTTTGGGACACGATGGGTGCGATTGGCGTTCAACGGGCATTCTTTGCATGGATACGTGGGGGGATCGCGCATTTCGTCGACGGCAGACGTCTGACGATGGGCCGATTGTAAGCAAGCGCCGGATGGATTCGACTTCGACTTATATGCGATGGAGTACAAGGCGACCTGGGGTCTATTGTAATGGAGTACAAGGCGACCTGGATCTATTGTATTCTCGTATCCCCATTTCGACGTAATTACAATGAGAAGATAACAAGCACTAGCACATAAGCAACAACGTGGAGCCAGTTGCCACTGAGGTGCGCCTCCAGAAGGAAAAGCGTGAACAGCAGTTGTGCCGAAATCCGAGGCAAAAAGTGTCCTGCGTGCGAGAATCGTCAGAAAGGGACGAGGGACCGAGTGAAGCGCAGGTTACTCACCACGATCCGCAGCGGCGGGGGTGGGGTCAGGAATGACGGCCGGCGCTCCAGCGGGAGCAAGGCTGCAGATGGGGCAGATATCGCAATTGCGACAGAGCGGAGCGTCTAGGGGTAGAGAACACTGAGTTTCAAGGATAGAGATTCAAAACCAAGACTCACAGGAGGCAGAAGAGGCGGGATTGCAGGTTTTGCTGGACTGGTATGATGCTGTCCTGGACGACGGGCGGGAGCAAGATTGGTGGTGGTGATTTGCGCAGCAGTAGTCCATCGTTTGGAAGATACAAGGGGCGAACGATTCCAGGGGCGTTTTAAGGGCTACAAATAATCGATACGAATACAATTGAACAAGAAAATGACCAACCTCGACGGACAAAATGCGACAATAAGGGACGCGACGATCCGCGAACGACAATCCGCGAACAATAAGCCCTGGTAACGCCATCGGCGATGCGGGATTGCTCTGCCGACGGCAAACGTCCTGCAGAGCCCAAGAGAACGACCGACCTCGACGGACAAGGTGCGACAATAAGAAACGCGACTCGGACGATCCGCGAAACAATAAGCCCTGGTAGCACCGTGGGCGATGAGGCGCCGGCGCGTGGATGCTCTGCCGACGGCAAACGTCCTGCAGGAGCATATGCAGCACAGCACCGTTGGTGTCGACGGCAAACGTCTGACACCGTTGTGTGCGCGCGCTAGGAGTATAAGGATACAAGGATACAAGGCTGACGTGGCGACTTGATCCGCCGCACAGCCTCCATCACGTGTCATCCTTTCTCCTGCCACCAACGGCGCTTAACTTGAAGACCATGCTCACAGACGTCTGCCGTCGTGAGCTCGGTGTCGACGCTGAAAGGGTCGTGCTGACAGACGCCTACCGTCGTGAGCTCGGTGCATGCAGTTTCTGTTTCACTCGCCCCGAGTCATTGTCCGCTGGCTTGCACACTCATCTTCACAAAAGAAACTTGGGCTCACGGACGTCTGCCGTCGTGAGCTCTTATCCTGCGCGCTGGTAGACTTCTGCCGCTGCCGCTCGCAGATCTTTGCCCGGCTATTGTTCGATTCTCTTTTGTCTCGGGCTAATTGTCCTTCGTCCGCTTTGAGCCAAGCCTCTTTTAAGCCGCAACGATTCTTGAAGCACCCTTCATGCAGCGCCCAAATTTCCACCTTCGCGGCTCAATATCTCTCCCCACCACACCAAAACTCCTCAGCGACCCTTACAAGTATGATTATCAAAGGAGACGCACAAGATCTGCAGGTGCTGAGCGTCGAAAGGTGCGTATCCCCGCACTGCATCTCCGTTACCCCTTCAAATCCATCCTCCAGTCGTCTACCGCCAAGCAATCTCCCGCTGCAGTGTGGTCTCCGAGTGCAGAACGTCCTCAGCGCCTCGTTTCCGAGCTTGAGAACATCATCCGGCTTTCTGAGGTACGTATCGTCGTTCTGCTTTTTTTCGTTTCTCCTAATTTTACGTTCAGACCCTCTTGACATCTTCGGCGTCCTCAAGATCTGTGCCGAGTTCCGCGGAATCAACCCCACCTCGCACTCGCAAACGAAAAAAGCGTAGTAGCTCGTCACAAGCATCGCATGCAACGGTCCGTATCTAAGAAACGTAGAATGCATCTTGAGACCTGAACGGTTGTAGGCCCGGTGCCCTCGCGACTCCAAGCGGTGCCTTCACGGCGTCAAGTATGTATGCCCTCACGGTTACGCGCAGGCTCATTGCCCTCACGGCTTCACGCGATCCTCTATCTCCCCTCGCGACTTCAAGCGATGCCTTCACGCCTTCGAGCACGTATGCCCTCATGGTTACGCGCAGGCGGCGTGCACTCCTCATACTCGTGCTCAAAACACGGCTACTTGTCTTCCGGTGAGTGTTTCCACCCTTTTTATCGTGTGTCTACCTTCGTTCATTCACGGTCGTAGCGTTACGAAGATTCAATCTTTGACAAGACTGCTAGATTATTCATGTGATAGTATACCGTGTCTATGTAGTGTTATTGCAAATCACAATGCTTTTCTTGACTACGCAGACCAGTTACGATTGAGCTCGCGCATTATCTTGAGGCCCAAAATTTAAATTTGAACCTTATCTTATCTCGAGAGCAATATCAGTTTATGGCTCATCGGCCGATCGTCTTCGGCGATCGTCCTCGGCTATCGGGCAAATCGAATGCCGAGCGATGGCGATCGTCGCCGGTGCTTACAAAGCATATGCCATTATTTGTGATGACTTGTCGTCTCCCGTATGCATCTCCGACGTTTGCCGTCGAGATGATTTGACTTCTGCCCCTTAGACGTTTGCCGTTGAGGGGATCAGAGCACGCAGCATTATCGTGCTTGTTCGGTACATGACGACTCATCTGTCCCTCAGACGTTTGCCGTCGAGGGGAACAGAGCACTTTGCTACTGTCGTCTACCACTCTCCTTTGCAACTCCTTTCATCTACCATTGAGCAGAATAGGGCGCTTTGGCCGCTTTTGTTATATTTGTATTCAACTACATCGGCGCAAAGTACCTAAACGCCAATTGCCTCCCTACTTTGTCGTATACGAACGCCATCGCTGCAAATACCACCACATACCAGAATAACGAGGTGAAGATCGCACCAACTTGTGCTGCAAAGCGACGTGTGTTCTTTGTCGTCTGGTGATAGACGAAGATGTCATTGGCGCCACTCACATCGCACGACTTGGCGGCGAAGATGGTGGGAACGCCCGCAATATCCGCTGCCTGTAACCAATGAGCGCCGAGCCCATACCAGGAGTCGAGTCGAATACTCACTGCCACTGTCTGGACATATCCGTCGGGGTCAACTCGCAGTTTGGCGAGCAGCTTCCCAGCGCGACGGCTACGCACATAGATCGTGCCATGGTCACTGCTGCTGACAATGACCCGACCTGAATCCATAAGCGCCACCTGGCGAACGCGGCGACGCTTCTTGACAGGAACAGGAAAGCTGTTCACCAGCTCGCGATCGGTTCCGTTCAGGCGATAGAGATGGACGCCGGTGGAAGGATCGTCAACGCACATAATGCTCTGGCGGTGGTCCACTGCGACCGCGGAGCTGCAATGGGCACGATAATCAGCTTCATCGACGACCAAAACTCAACTCGAACGCACATTTTGCAACCAAGGTTCCATGCCTCAGCCGCGGTGCAGAGCTCCTTCCCCCGAACCGTGTATCTTCGAGCTGGTGAGCATTCTTTCGCGCGGATATGATCAAAAAAACTGACACAAGTCCACAGTGGACTCCGAAGACGAGCAGCTCGCGCTCGTTTCCGTGCATCTCCCCAAATGCAACGGCGCCGGGAGTGCATCTGGAGATCGTCCCGAGTACCACCTCCTTCAGGCTCATCTTCGCATTCAGTGTGAACACTTGAAATACTCCACCGCGATGACAAGCAGCGAGGCGGTTAGTCGTTTCGTCGAACGCAATGCCCGTTATCTCGGCAGGATCGTTCAGTTGGCGACACCAAACTTCTATGAAGCGAGCGGTTTTGCTGTCCTTCGTGACCTGAATGAAATCAAGTTAGAGGAGGCACGTCGTTTACTAGACAAGCGGGCACACACCACGTCGTCTTGCACCCAGCAAACCAGATAACCAGCCTGAGTCCCGTATACGAGTGCCTCGCGAACATCGTCGTCGCGCTTGATCCACCGCAAGGATGTCGTGGCGCCCCGGATATCGGGCGAACCTGGAATTTGAGCGATGCTGCGAATCGTTGCGAGGTCCCAAACTTTGGTGCCATCGGTCCCTAGAAGTGCATTCTCAGTTAGGATCGCAGGGAGGAGGTTGGGAAGGGGAGTTGACCTCCGCTGGCAACGAATTTGCCATCGTTGTGTACGCCGAGGGCTAACACCGCACCAGAATGGCCAACGAGTTTGCCCTGAAGGCGGTAGTCGATCTTGTTCTCTGCTGGGTAGAATTCCATCGTTTTGGGGCACAAGGCGAGCACAGCTCCTGTTATAACAGGTCGTCGACTCATTATACAATTAGCTCGCCTACGAAACGAGAACAATTGCACTTTCAGCTCAATGGGGATATAAGCTACAGCCGAACGCGTCTCATTGTCAATTTTACAATGCTGCCCAATCCCAGACTAAGTATTACCTGAGCCGGCTCACACGTAAAGACTTCAAAAAGAAGACTCAAACCGCTCCACACCCATGCCTCTCCTGGTACCCCCCACATCCTTCGTCGCTGAGGTGGCGGAACCTCCTCCACCTCTCATCGTTCCCCTCGCGCACACCGACTTTGCCAACCCGACCTTCCCGAAGCTTCTCATGCACGAATCCTTTGACGACAGCCCTCCGGATCCGCTGCCTCCGGTCGCGACGGTCGCGATCAAGAAGAATAACTCGTCCAAGAAGATGGTCCAATTCCGGCCGCCACGAGAAATTAGCGAGGAGGACCTCACGCTCTCGAAATTCTCGCTCGTTGTCCCTCTTGGTGGCGCTTCGAACGTCAAGGATAAAGATTTCGAGCTTTTAACCGGGTGGAAGCCCGATTTCGTTGCGCAATTTACTGTATGTGGTCTGTTTCTGTGCTCCTCACCCCCTTCTTCTCATCTCATCTTCATCAGGAGGCCGTCGAGAAGCTGATCGCCGCAAAATTCAAGCCCGGATACTCATTGTGTGATCAGAGTCAAGACGCCAGGGCGGAGCTTGAAGATGAGGTACGATGATCTCGACGGCTTCGCGTAATGGCTCTAATCCATCGTATGCGTAGATTGTCCGAATGTTCCCCTGCGTGGACATGTTCGTCCAACGTTGGCCTCTCGACAAGATCTTGATCCGCGCTTGCAAAAATTCAGTCGCCAAAGAGAGGGTGGCCGCCGAGAAGGCCCTCGCCGCTGCCGAGAAGGCCCTCGCCGCCGCCGCCATTAAGACTCTACGCCCTGTACGTGCACTATACCTCTCTCACTCGCTTGCTCTGACATGTTGCCATCCAGCGTAAACAGAAACTTCAGCCGTAATCAATATTCGTCACGCTTATAAAGTTCATAAGATAGCGCAAAGCACGATTGGCGACAGATTCAAGAGCCGTAGTACATGTAGATCGTAGGTCTCTAGGAGGTAGTAGACAGCATGGATGGAATAGCGATGATAGAACGAAAGCGATGACAGAACGAAAGCGATGACAGAACGAAAGCGATGACAAAACGAAATTAGCAAATCAACAGACCCCCCCCCCCCTCCCGCTTTTCGAGCCGTTCACTTCAGTTGCGGAAAAAACGCGCGATCTTGCGCCGAACGTTTCGGAATACGCGTTTAATGCCTCCCTGGACGGACGCGATGGCGCCCGTTCTCCCGCCGGCTCCCGCCCCGCTCGATCCATGCGTGCCTCCGGTGTTGGCGGCGGGCCCGTGTGCGACGTAAGGTGGAGGTGGGCCGGTGCTGTAGGCAGGTGGAGGTGTTCCGGGAGTGTACAGAGGAGGAGGGCCGAGAGGCTGCGACATCCTGGAAAATACGTCAGATCGCGAGATCACGTGATGGTCCGGGCCGGGGGAGACGAGGGCAGACGGTGGACGAGCGAGGGCGGGTGGGGACGGGGACGGGGACGGGGACGGGGACGGAGAACGTGGGGGCGTCGAGCGAGGGCGGGTGGGGGCGTCGAACGAGGGGCGGGGACGGCGGCGCGGGTCGGATGAGGGCGGGGGATGGGAGCGAGGGCGGGTGGGGACGCGGACGGGGACGGAGAACAGGGACAGGGACGGGGGGGGGGGGGGGGGGGGCGTCGAACGAGGGGCGGGGGACGCGGACGGGGGACGGGTGACGGGAGCGGGGCGGCAGGCGCTCGACGAGGGGACGAGCGCTCTTCCTCGTTCGCTCGTCCCGCTCGTCCCACAGCTCGTCCGAGCTGCCACTCGTTCGTCCCACCGACGAACGAGGGGCGGGACGAGCCGCTCGTTCCGCTCGTCCCACGGCCCGGACGAGCTGCCACTCGTTCGTCGGTGGGACGAACGAGTGCCGGGACGAGCCGCTCGTCCGCGTCCGCTCGTCAGCGCTCGTCTAGCAGCGGGACAAGCGCTCGTCCCGCTTCAGGACAAGCGCCGCTCGTTCGTCCCACCGACGAACGAGTGGCCGGTGGGACGAACGAGCGGCGGGACGAGTGGCTCGTCCACTCGTCCGCGCTCGTCTAGCAGCGGGACAAGCGCTCGTCCCGCTGCCGGACGAGTTCGTCCCGCGGCTCGGACGAGCGCCGCTCGTTCGTCGGTGGGACGAACGAGTGGCAGGACGAGTGGCTCGTCCACTCGTCCACTCGTCCGTGCCCGTCCCGCTGCAGGACGAGTCCGTCCCGAAGCTCGGACGAGTGCTGCTCGCTCGTCCCACTGACGAGCGAGTGGCGGGACGAGCGGCTGGTGCGCTCGTCCGCGCTCGTCCCGCGGCTCGGACGAGTCGTCTCGCGTCCTCAATCTCGCGCGCAGGGGGGAGGGAGGGCGCTTACAAGTAACACACCTTTTTCAATTGAATTTGGGGGCCTAGTGGTGCTTCTGGGAAAGAGCTATGGGTTTCAGAGGGAGCTTGTCAGTCATCTATCCATGAATCACTGTGCTCAGATACCTTTGGATGAGCTGGATTGAGTTGAGAGAGAGAGAGATGGCAGTCAGAAGCAAAGTTTGGCAGTATGCAGCGCTCCATCATCATTGATCAAAGCCAAACAAAGCGGGACGGCCTCACATAGGAAACGGTCATCGAACAGAACTTATTTTATGTTTTTCTTTTGTTTTTATGATTTTATGTGCACCGCGCGAAGTTCAGCCCTGCAGCAGTCCTGAGCTGGGTTGCATGAGTCGTCATGGTTTGATTTAGTCCCCGTATCACGCGTTGAGGGTGTTCTTGCTCTGCTACACCGCTGGCTTGTAACAAGAAACTTCATTTGAGTTTTCCGATGAGTTTTCCGGCAGCGGACTTGAGGGGTTGTGGTTCCCACGCTGTGTTGGACTTGAGCATGCAGCCACATTTGTTCCGGTATGTCCTGTGAAAACTTGGTTCTTACTCTCGCAGCATGGTAGATTGCACAGAAAACATTACTTTATTAAAATTTCCGTTAACCGACTTGCGGGATTCCGGTTGAGCAGTCCACCCTTTCCCGGTGAAGTACAGTCTTTTTCAGGAGCCAAACTAATGGACGCGATCTCCGTGAGCGCGGGGTGGCCACATCCCCCTTTTCAGAAGAAGGATGAGTGAGACCGAAAGAAGGTATTTGTTGTTGCTTGGAACTGTCAAGTTTGTCATCTATATATTCAAAGCTTCCGAGATATCACGTTCCCATCATTTAGCCGATCTACCGACGCGAGTCCGTTCGGGAAATGGTGAAACCGGCAGATCGAGTGGCCGGCGGTTGACCGGCGGCTGCTGACACAGCTGATCGATATCGTCGGAGTTGAAGTCATTGATAGACAGTAGCCCCTGTCTGGCCAATGACTCCGATGAGATACGCAAAGACTGCAGAAGTGATACTATCCTAAACAGCCTTCACTTCCTCAAGTCATGCAATTTGTGCAAGTACTTACAACTAGGGGCCGCCCCTGGCATCTAAGACCTTGCTTAACGGGCAAAAGAGTTTGAATCAAGCGAGATTTGAAGTGATCAAATGACATAGATATTGTACAGCAGTATCGTGGTTTTTTGCTACTCGTTCTCTAAAGCGACTGTTGAAACCAAAAAAAAATGTGTTACATTCGAGGTAGTTCAAAGCTCTGGTCGATAGCGATAGTGTAGTTCACAGCAGAAAAGCACATAGCAAAGATTCAGACAGCGCACCCTTTCTCTACTTGGGGAGGAAGCGACGCAGGCATCGGCCTATGCTGCGGAGTACGCGCTTCAGGCACGCAAATATCCCAGCGGGCGCCGAGGGCGAGGTCGATGCGGTGGGCGACGCGGACCCTCCGCAATCGCCGATAGTGGCGCGAGTGCCCATGGCCTCGGCGGGGGCGTAGAGCCGGTCGCCGGCCCGGATGTCGAATGTGTCAGCGGCGGCATAGAGTCCGCGGACGTCGAAGTCGTCAGCGGCAGCGTAGAGGCGGTCGCTGCAACAGTTATCGAGGCCGTACCACCCACCTCCGCTGCTGCTGCGGCATTCGTCGGTCAACGCGCAGGCGTGCATGTGGCTGATGTTTGCGGCGGCTGTAGGGGACGCGAGGGGTGTCACAGCGGCCCCCCGCGTCGTCGTTGACGCCGCTGTAGTCGTCGGCTGAGGCGCGCGGCTCTGTCCCTACAAGAGTAGAGGCGCCGTCGTCTTCATATGCGACGTAAGCGGGCAGCGCATCGTGCGCATAGGCGGGGGTGACATCGATGAAGTGCAACATCTACCTGTGGAACCAGAGGCTGTCGCGAGGTCTCAGAGTTGGTTATCTTGTAGTGGAAAGAAATAGCCTGATCGCAAGTTGTAGGGAGGGAATGAAGGGCGACCTTGGGGCGACCTCGACGTCGGTGAGCGTCGCGAGTAGCGACATCTAGGTTTGAGGAGAAATTGTTTGTTGTCATTTGGGTTTGGCAAAGCTGGAGTTTTGGCGGATGGCGACCCTACAGTGTTTGTCCTCATTTGTGACTGGCGAGGATGCAGTATTGGAGGATGGAGACCCTACAGTGTTTGCGGACATTTGGGTATGACAGCTGTGATGGACGTGTGTTGACGGATTGGGACTGACAAAAGAGCCTAAAGGATGACTTAAACACTTAAATAGTACATAAACTGTTGACAACAGTGTGTTATTGGCAGATTTCGGCGACTTATTTTAGACGGAGGGGGACCTAGCTAAAGCAAGGTTATATACTTACACTGCATGCTCATACATGAAGGATGAATATTGGGGTACAGTTATCATTGCTATTGTCACGGCACGCGTCGTGGGTAGCGTAGTGGGAACACAAGGAGATGGCACGGCATTATTGGGCGACGAGGCGGCGAGACGGCGGGGGGGCGGACGGCAGTACGCTCGCGCCTTGCGCGCGTGCCTCGCATCCGCAAAGCACTGTGCAAGCGACTTGGGGAAGGCAGGTCAGGGGGTGGTATGGGCTTTGCGTGAATTGAGCACGCCCGTGCGAGTACGCGAATGAGGGCGTGCAACGACGGGGCGGTGTACGCGCATGACTCGCAGCGTGTGTACAACGCCGCCGCCGACTTGCAGACTCGGAGTCGCGAGCGTAGATGCGTGTGCGGCATGCGACGGGCGTAGGCGGCGTGCGGGAGGTGGCGGTGGCGGCGAGTTTCTTGAGGAGAGCTGACTAGACGGGCGGCACCAGCACCCATCGACTTGAGGCGAGAGGCGCTCGTCGGTGGCTCTACGTGTGGATGTGCGCTGTGTGCTGTGGTCCTTGCACGACGCAAGCAGGAGGCGCGCAGGCTGGGGCATGCTCGCATTATTGACTCTGCCATAACATGTGTAACAACTCCGCGTACCGGGCCTTATGGGTGGGCAGGCGACGAGCACAGTGCCGGCAGCAACAGGAACTTCTGTGTGCAAGGGCACAGACGATGGCTGACAGACCACAGTCTGGAGCCGCGCAAGCACAGCTACCCGCAGATTCACGAGTGACTCTGCGCGGTGGACTCACCAGCGGAGTTCGTGACACCAAAGTTGGAGGCACAGGCATGAGGACTGAGCCGCGAGCATGTGGACGACACAGGCAGACATAACCTTAACACATGTTCGAGCGCTGAGTAAAACAGCGACAAGCGGCACCATGTGCCCTCGATCGGGCAGAACAGCAGTATTACATCGGGGAATGGAGGGCAGGGACTGTCCCGTGTCAGACATGTGTTTCATAATGCTGGGCGCGCCCTTCGCTGTTTTTTCTTGGATTTACTACAGCCTATCTAAACAATTTGTGTTTACACCAGAGCATTTGTAGCTACAGTTGAGATTGCGAATAATTACCACACCGTGTGAGCGGAACACCAACGGGTCGAAAGAGGTTATAGACGGCGTAAACCGACACCTAGTCAAAAGTGTACATAGCCGCCAAAGACGATCGCTGAAGACCGCCCGATGGACGATCGGCCGATGGACAATCGGCCGATCGTCCGCCGATGGACGCTCGGCCGACGGACGGACGATCAGCTCTCAGAGATAAGATAAGGTTCACATTTTTCCACATCTTGCAAGTCATCGTTAAACGTTATGCTTATTACCGTCTATCTACATACATATCTAGTAGGTTCTGTCGGCCGATGGACGATCGGCCGACGGACGGACGATCGGCTCTCAAAGATAAGATAAGGTTCACATTTTTCCAAATCTTGCAAGTCATCGTTAAACGTTATGCTTATTACAGTCTATCTACATACATATCTAGTAGGCTGAAATGAGAATGGCTGATCTACCCGAGCACAGAGTGACGCTCTCTCTCCCTAAGACTCTCGCCGTTCTCGCAGAGTTCCGGCGTCCCAATTTGGATGCCCTTGTTATTGTAGGGCTCACTTCTCCATTGAGGCACAATAGCGCTATTACAATGGATGAAGAACCTGTATAAAGGACACCCGTCCATTCCCCAAAATTTCCCCATCTCCTGTACTTCTGCTCCACGCGTCTGCCGCGGGAACAGCTGGTGCCATTATAATTCTACTATGAACAGCGACGACGAGCAGATGAGCGCGCCAATGGACGCGTCATACCAGGCCCCTGTACGCAGTGCTCGTGCGCGCTTCTTTTCTGCCGGATATTGAACTGTTTGTAGCAGCGTGTCAAGATTCCGATGAGCGGCGGCGAGAATCCCGCTAAGAAAGCGGCCATTTGTGGTCCTGAAAGGGCGGCGCTGGACGAGGTACGTGATCAGTGTTTTTGTTTGCTCTTGTGATATGCTGAACCTGTAACAGGCTCGCGATAACGAGTACTATCACAAGCAACAAGTGATCGAAGCACGGGCCAAAAGCCGTACCGTCGCTCAATACAACGAGAGCCTGCGCGCTGAACTCGCCACGGCAAAGAACGCTCTCAAAAGCCGACAAGACGAAGTGCAGCAACTGCAAGTGCAGATCGCCGAAAGTCATACACGTATACAGCAGATGAATTACGACGAAGGCGGCTTGCACGAGCAAATCCAGTACGACCAGGAACAGCTGAGTGCCCTGGTAGGTCCCCTTGCGCAACGCACGAGACAGTTGATGATGTGCTTGTACAGTTGCAGAAAGTGAGCGTTGCTCAAGGGCATGCTGCCGAAGCATCCGCGCAGACATATCAGCTTCAAGAGGCAATCGTATGTGTTTGCATTGCCGTTGAACTCGCGAACGTTCTGACATGATTCTAGCAAGCACGGGATACCGAGCTCCAACAGCTCCGCGCGCAAGTCCACAAGCAAGATGATGAAGTTAATCATCTTCGCTTGCAGCTTCAGGCTGCGGCGCGTCCCAAGGCAAAGGCGATGGCGAGACGTCGCGGACGCGTCAGCAACGAGCTGTTCGGGGTAGCGCAGCCTTTCACACTGACGCTCCCGCTGGATCCCGCTCCAGTTCCAACTGGGAGTCCCGCAGTGCCGGCTGTTGCTAGCGACCCAATTGTGGAGCGGTTTGCTGCTAGGTTAAATATGGATGTTGAGACGTTGACCGAGTTTCTGGGGGTCTTAAACCTCGCGAAAGGAAACGACGCGCAGGTGGTTGTCAATTCGACAGGCGGTCGGCGCAAATCCAACGCCAAGGCGGAGATTAAGAAGTCCTGGACGCCCGAGTCGAAAGAACTGGCCAATCATGGACACGTAAGTGAAGACAATATGCTGGTTAGAAGCAAGGAACTCACAGATTGCAGAAAATGTTGCGCGTCGCAACGTTCACCAAATTCAGAGTCGAACAGGGCAGCGACTTCATCTTCCATTCACCGGCTACCGAGCGCCAGGTACAGGATTTCGCGGAAGACGAAGATGCGACCCTTACTCGTTGGCAATGGGACTTCAATGCCGGCTACTTGGACTCCGCATGGAATGCGGTCCTCATGCAGAAGATCGTCGATGCAGCTATTAAAGAAGATGAGAAAGGGATGCGATACGTTAGTAAAGGCGAAATTCACCGCGAGTATCTGGATATCGTCTTGGTGGAGCAGCTGGAGCGATACCGCGGAGACTGGAAGCTGTTCCAGCCCAGATGGTTGGAAGACAAGGACCGTGCTGAGACGAAAGCTGAGGCAATGGCTCGCGGGAAGGTTATGCTGTTCATCCGTCGCTTGGCCTCCAAAACCATCAATGGACAGAAAAGGGTTGGTGGTTTCATCTGGATGATGCGCTCGCTGAACTCCGTGGCCAGAAGTTCCTGGTTCGTCAAACCACTGTAGAAGCTGTGATCGCGTTGAAGGAGGCGGATGGTGCGAGTGATCTTGCGACGTGGAAGCGGGTGCTCGAGTTGCTCGAATATCTCCAGAGTGAGGGAATGTCTGAGGAGGAAGAAACCCCCAAGACCATCAACGGCCAAAAGGTGAAGGCGTTCAAGATCTTGTTGTGCGTCTGGCGCGAGCCCGAGGTTGCGAAGATGATGAATGTGGTGGATGTGCAGAGGCGGCGCTTCGAGGAGATTCACAGCGGGACTAAACCCGCCCCTCGTGAGCGAGGAAATGGCATCGGCAAGAGACCTGCTCCTAGGGGTCTTCCCAAATGCCTGTACGATAGCGCATGGCTTGCGTCGCAGTCCCCGAAGCAGTTGAAGGAGCTGAAAGTCTCAAAGGATGTCTTTGCTTTGTTCATGGCGGCAACTGAGCGTATGGCAATGTAGTTAGTCGCAATTTGAAGTGATCCTTGAATATAGTCCTCATGTGTCCATGAAACCTTGAGCGTAAGGCAAAGAACGGAAGCGTTCTACCAGCGGCAAACGCCTGGTAGCAGCATCGGCGAGTTGAGACGATGTTTGTGACCAAGATACGCCAACGGACGATGGCAGAAGCGACAACGATGAGGACGATTTAGTATCCTCATTTGTCCATGAAACCATGAGCGTAAGGCAAAGAACGGAAACGGTCTACCAGCGGCAAACGCCTGGTAGCAGCATTGGGGAATTTAGATGATATTTGAGACCAAGATGTGTCGACGACGCCATCGGACGATGGCAGAAGCGAGAACGATGAGGAGGGGATACGAGCATCGGAAGGGATGCGAAGATGCCTCAACCCTCGAAACCCCTGGGCACTGCGGGTGGCAAACACCTCGCAGTACCAAAGGACTTGCGGAGACTGGAGGATGGTGTGACGATGCGTGATAGTGTGTGACGATGTATGACGATGTGTGATAGGCGTGACAGTGTGTGACGATATGTGACGAGCGCATCCTCCAGCGACGCGATGAAGAGCAACCGCGGACAGGGACCGAGGCGTATGCCGCCCGGTCCCTCAACGTCTGTCCCGTCCTCAGAGCCAAGGCGTCTGCCGCCTGGCCCTGTTGCCGCTTCCTCATCCTCAGCGTCGTTCACCTCCAATCTTGGAGCGCCGCCGGAGTTCCACAATGGCCCCTACCGCCTCGTCCCTCTGGGCATCCTCACCCAACAAGAGAAGGGGACCCTGACTGTGAGTATCTTCATTAAACTCTCTGGCCTTCGCCTTGCTGATGCTTGAGGGCTTCAAGCCTACGGCGCACTTCCATGGAATCGTGCGCAATGACGAGGGGGTATTCCTCGTCTTCAACGCGAATCGCACTGCTCTTCTGGACATTCCCCGTCGCCAGGGATCCAATACAAGTGGAACTTTGAACACGACGACGTGGACTCGCGTCAGCGCTTCTCATTTTGCTTTCGCACCTCTTTATCCTGTGTACGACGGCGCCTTACTGCGCGTTTTCAGCGTGTCAAGACGCTCAACGTCCACAGAATCGGAGGTTGTTGATGGTAAAACATACTGGACCCTGGGCCGTGCCGTCGTCGAGCAGTGGACAAGTTTGGAGGGTCTTTTGTCCACTGTCCTAAACTGCATGTCCTCACAAGTCGACAAAATCTACCCAGAACAGTACCGCGCCAGGGCCGGCCCGCCGTCTTTCTATGGCTACACCGACACCTACCTCAGTGAAGACGAGCTCTTCAAAGCTGTATCTCTCTCCCGCGATGCGTTTATCGCCGTGCTTGCGGCTATCGCCATGCATTTCCTCATCCTCGATGGCAGCCCTCAACGCGACAACTGGCGTTCTGCAGTTGGAAAAGCAGCACGTGTCCCGTTCAGACTGATGGACTCGCTGGAGGACGCTGTCGGGCTCATTCTCCGATGCCCAACGGGGATGATTGTCGACGCCTCCGATTCCTTGATTCGCGACATTGGGTGGTTGTTCTCACTCCTTCTCAATGGCGAGGTCAAGCTCCACGTTCCTATCTACTTTTTTCTGGGCGAAAACGGCAAAACGGCCGCCAACAGATCTTCTTGGCTGGAGGACTACCCGTTCATGCGTCACATTGCCGGCTACGTTCAGAAAGAGGTTCTGACGTTGGCAGGCCTTCCTCCGTCCCCTGTCAAAATGACGGAATACGTCTACATCAAGTCGACGTTTCGCAGATGGGGCGTCCTCCCAAACCCTGATTACTTCGCAACTGTCGAGCCCCAACTTCAGTTCCCGCCTGTAGAGCGACACAGCGGCCAAAGCGAGGGGCAGAGCTATATTGAATTCTTCGCGCGACGGGAGGAGCGCAACAAGGCAAAGCTTGCTGCAGAAACGCCCGAAAACAGACAGAAGCGTCTCTCTCGCCTACAGGCTGCAGAGAAACAACACTGCCCCTCGGCCAAAAAAGGTGCCCGGGTTTACATCTGGGAGAAAATCAACGACTTCTGGGTCCGCAAGCTGCTGCAACGGAACGAAGTCGAAGACGAATGGGGTGACTTTGCCCCATCGCAGCGCATCTTCGACCCATTCAAAAACGAATGGGATCTCTGCGAGCCTCTTGATCCTCACGCAACTGTCCCTTGCGACGACGACGACGACGACACCACCTTCGGTGGGAACGACTTCGACATGGATCACAATTGGGATGCTCCCAGCGAACCCCCAGCAGAGCCACCCCCCACTGAGCAACTCCCCGTTGAAGTCCCTTCTGTAACAATCTCTGCTGAAGCGCATTCGGCTCTGGATGATGCGTCTGCCGCACTTCAGTATGTCGACACGTACTTCGAAGAAAACGACAATCACACCGATACCTACTCTCGAGAGGCGACACTCGAAAATGTTGTCGCGAACTTCACTTTCAAGGACACTCTGGAGTGTCGCGTTGGCTTGGTAGATGCGCCAGGGGCCACTTTCCCCCCTGACCAGCTGTCACGTGCCGAGGTTTGTGCGCGCTTTTTGGGAGACAAGACACAGTCTGCGGTGGCACTGGGTAACGCAGCTTTGGCATTGGTGCACTCGCTCCTCAAGGCAAAGAAAGTGCAGGATATGCCTCCCCATCTGTTCGATCTTTGCGACCCAGATGCCGTCCGAGAGATCTGGAACAATTCAGGAATCATCATCGAGATCTTTGAGAAAGTGAGCGCGCTAAAGCATCGCTCCACCGCCTATCTCCTCAAACCTCGTGTCGAAAGCGCGCGCCTGATCGTCGTCTACAGCGCGGCTACGGCGATGCACCTCGCTCGCCTCCAATGCGCAAGTTGGTCCGATATCGTCTCGCAGTTGCATGCTCTTGGCGCTCCGTTTGAGATCGTCGTCAAGCAGTCTGGTTTTGCGCCCTCTTCGTACGACCCGTCGCTGCGTCGGTGTGACAATCTTGGGGTCCGCCCAGAGGATTACAAACCGGATAAGCACGATCTTCGCAAGTACTTAAACTTGCTCGAGCGCTTCCTCCGTTCTCCTCGTGGGCGACTCGCTCTTCAAGCCGGGGGGATTGTCGCTCGCTTAGCGCGTTTGGTCATCGAAGATTCTCGTCTGGAACTTATAACGGAAGATGTCGACGTTGAGACTGCCGAGGGGAATTTCAGTAAAGGAGGAGCTACTGTGTTCCACCACTGCTTGACTGGGGAAGAGGAGGACCTCATTTTGGGAGTGTATTCCATCAAGATGAGTAAGTTCCTTTGCTGCATCACCTCAGTCTTCAAGCTAGCTAATAAGTACACCTTAGACCAGCTCAATCACGTCGACGCAAGCGGACACCAAGAGAAGCGTGTCTCGTGGTGGCCACAGGCAGGCGCGTTTTTCAATTCAGACATGAACGTCGGCTGGTGGTCGCCAGACTGCGAGTCTTGGTTCCAGACTATCTTGAAGGAATTTGCTGACAACAAGGCCGTCGTCCTGAATAACGCGCGCTGGGCTAAGCGCATCCGCGGGTACAACGCCGCCTTGCGGGCTGCCAAGAACCTCGACACTGTTTGCGCGGACTTCTTGAGCACCCCGGTTTAACTCTACGTAGCTGCAATCAAAGAGCTGTATCATTATCGTAAATATATGTATATATATTTTGTATCTTGACGATATCTCGAAGATGAGCATCGGATGAGCGCACGACCGTCGGCGGATCATCGGCGGATCATCGGCCGATGGCTAAAACCGGGCCTATTATGCCAGATATCGGGCCGGCTTTTTTCGGCCCTTTTATCGGCAATATCTCGGCATATAGTTCTGACCCTATTTCAGGTAGGATTAAGTCTCAAAATGAGCTGATTGATACGCCTAGTAACACGGCGAAATCCGGCGGCCTGATATCCGTGAAAATATGCGCGGAAATGGGCCGTTTAGTTGCGGGCTTTTTATTTGACAGATGATTGAGCCTGTTTTGCACATTGATTCCATCTGAATTGGGCTATATACTAACGGGCCTTTTATATAGGATAACTATGTACTTAAAGTTTTTTTTTTTTTGTACCCTGTTATTTACAATATAAATCAAACTTTAGGCGGCCTTTTAATCGGGATCCTGCGGTGTGTCTATTTCCTGGAATGTTTCTAGCCTTATTCGACAATCTGCTGTAGCACGGACGACTCGACGAGGAAAAACATCTCGAACCTCCCATGTCTTGACCGCTGAAGGGAAATTGCTTCTCATTCGCAAGCATCTTATTTATCCGCGACGACGCTGCATAAATCGAGACTCAGACACACACATCCAGGGTGGATGGGTGATAAAGAACCTCCGCATGAAGCCGGTGCTTCGAGTGACATGTACACTAACATTTGATTATGTGCTCTTCTTCCGGACCATCTTGAATCCGGTGGACGTCAACGACAAATGATTATACAGCATCAGTACTAGTGCTGGCGCGCAGGCTTTAATTTCGCGTTACAGCACCCGTTGTATCATCCCACCCAACCCCAGCGCCCTCGCGCAGGTAGAGGCGTGGTATGGCGTCGACGACGTTGCCAGACAGCAGCTAGACGATCCACACCTGCCGTCGGCGGGACAAGCGCTTGTCGTTACGTTGAGAGGCCCCTTGCTACCTCGCCAGGACACTGTCGGGCTCGGACGACGAACGTGTACCCGGATCTCCGAGCGCCCCAGAGCAGATAGAGGCACGCTCGCAACGTGGTTTTACCACACCTCCAAAGAACGGAATATCGTCCCGGTGGTTCTGCGCGGAAGGAGATGTTGCCTATAAGATAACTGATATAGGGCGCGCACTTGCAGAACGAAGGAGCTGCCCAGCATTTGCCCAGCCTAGATGAAGCGGATCATCCCGCGTTCTCAGGGTGTCAAGATAGGAATTGCTTTAGTCCGACCCCGCACGTCCCACGAAGCCAGAGATTAGAAAGTGGAATCGGGATCGCAAATCCATGATCATGATCGACTGAAGCGCATCGCTGCGCATCGGCGGGAGATGAAAAATCAAACCCCGAGACTCACCCCACCCCACCAAAGCGCAATATGCGCGGTTAGAACGAGGTATATCGGGTGCGTCGAGCTGAAGACCCGGCGAATACCGGCCTAGACACGACCCAAGGGCAAACGTGCCGACGCCCACAGAGTAATCCCACACATGGCTTCAAGATGGCCAGTGAAGGGGAGATGTCGATCGGTCCTTTGAAAGGAAGATTTCCGTTTCAAGGTTATCGATGAACCGCCTAAGAGTCGTGTTCTCTCAATATGCAGCTCCGTAGATATTTCCGGCAGGAAGTGATATTTTCGGTTAGAAGACTTGAGCCTGTCAGGGGAACGGCGGCTGCCCACGCACAGTAAAAAAAGGCCTTTCATTTCGGCGTCAGTTGGAGAGGAAAACGAACTTGAGGCTAGAGGCGCCGATCCGACAGTCTGGCGTAAGATTGGTAGAGATTGCGAGTTTCGAAGTCAGATGCTTCAGTTCAGGGATTCGCGTCGTCGGAGATTGCTCTCCACTGTGCAGAGATAGGCAGAGATCGCTATGACGAGTCAAAGAATCAGATGGAGGGAAAAGACAAGAATCATGAGGCTGTGTTGCTCGGATCGGACGGCTCGGAACGGCACGGAGTCTAAGATCTAAGGCACGATAAAATCCTGATTTCGAGTAAAGAGCCATTTCTCAACCATTAACCCATAGCTGATTCGCAGCTCACTCCGCTGATTAGAGCTGCACTGGAATGCACGGAGAAATTCGTTAGCAGTGTAGGACCAGGAATATTCAAATTGTGAAACTTTCTCGGCCCTAAATGCGGCTAGCAGTCCAGCACGTGGTCAAGACTTAGATAGGGGGTTCAACTTGATTCCAACTTCAACTTTGTCATGTTCACCCAACGCGATATTTGAAGCCATAGATCTGGGAGAGAGAAAGTGAGATTCCAAGTTGTTTCATACCCTGGGCAATGTATATGTAGGATTTCACCTTCGGCAACGGCTCTACATATTACTGTGCTTCTGGACTGCAGCACCAGGCTGTTCCGAGTATCGCTGGCTCTCGAAAATCCAGCAGTCATTAGCGCGGACCCAGTTCCCCAGTCATTTGATACAGATTCCAAGACGCGTTTCGACTGTCGCAATCTTACGTTCGATGCAGTAGTCAATGTTGTCCCGAGCTATATACTATCCCAAAAACCGAAGTCCGTAATCCTGAGGTACCGTGATCTCCGTCGTTGGTGGCTCAAGCCACTGGTTTATGCGCCCAGGTGGGAAGGGTTCGTCTTTCTTGGTGTATACGCATCGGATCAGTCCCGCTTCGATGGGCTGCGGGGAAGCAAACTCTCCGATTCTTGATCTTCGTCGCATTCCTTGGACTTGGAAAGCGAGCGGGTATTCAGGAGGACACGAGAGGCCACGAGCGAATAGAGCCTTCCTCAAGGCAGTCAGTGCGGAGAAGCAGCAATTTCAATTCAGATCCAGAAACGCACACGAGAGACGGTCTACGCATCCTCAGGTGAAAATCAGCGGATAGGGAGCTGCAGCGTACATTATAAGGACTTGCGTGAGCGTGGCTCGACCGGTGGCCCAGACGAGCATCTGCGTGCCGTCGACGCCTGCAGAGCAGCTCAGTCTACATCCAGCCGGCAGGATGGCGTGTCAGGATACCGAAGACAACAATGAACCATATGATCCCGTCGCGCAGGATAAGAGTGATGATGGGCATATCTGCCGATATGTCCGATCTAAGAGCCTTGATGCACTTGTATATGGTTAACATGAACACTGTGAACGTCTGGGGAAATGAGGAAGCGAGATGCGTCTGGAGCGGGGCCGCGTACCACGAGGAGCGGGGGGAAAGCATAGAAGGCAAAGTATGGGCCGCGCATAACCGGGGCTGCTGGTAGTCAGCGAACACAGAACATCTGGGCTTGAATATGATCAGGCGGACTGACTGATAAAATAACACCCCGGTAAAGTGGCTCTGACTCAGAGGAATATTTAGTTCTTGAAGCGCATGCGGTAGAGAACATACCCGAGGTGGATGAATTCTATCTTGCCAGTGAGGTTTACACTGGAGAAATAATTGCAAACTCACCGGTCAGATAAGTCGTCGGCAGGAGTACTATGACGAGCCTGAGAGTAATCTTAGAAGTACGAACACAGAAGGCACAAGCTTTCGAGTACATGGACACAAACTCGGCTTCCAGCCGGTTGAATCAGCTCCTGAAAATCGCTCAACAAGGAAGCCACGTACCAAGAAGCATCGGGAATAATATGTATGACATGCGTCGGGTCTTGCCGCATAATATCCAGACCCTACAGGACATGTCAGTTTTGTGTGGATCAGCAAGAAAAAAAATGCAGAGCACCGACCGTAACACGAGCATGAGGTCGAAGCTCACAACGAGCAGCGTGGACACGAGACCCTCTGTCTGTATTGGAGTTTTGATCAGGTCTCCTCGTAGCCGGAGCGATATGAGTACCACGATGAATGCTTGGCAGCTGGCGGTGGACGGTGCGACTATCAGAATCGGAAGAACGGAATACGGGAACATACGTCTGAGCTCTTGTGAGTAGCAACCGAACTGGAAGGAATGGTGCCGCTTACAGTGTTTGATTCAATCTCGTTGAACATGACTAAATTCAATTAGGAGATATGAGCCGGTTTTGGAAGCGTCCTCTTACAGGCGGCGCAGGATAGGACGGTGACAATCGTGATGTATCGATTCTGAATGTACATATGTTGGCATTCTGCGGATGGATGGAACGAACGAACCCAGAGCTGGAGAAAAGTTGCTTTTTCAAGTTTCAACGGAACGGGCTGTAGACGCACGTATAAGCCGCTGGGAATGCTCCATTCTCTCTTCCACACAAAATCTATCTGCAGACCGCTCGTTGGAGCTCATCACATGCGAGTACCTTGTGCGCACCTCATCGTTCACTGTTGTAAGATAGTCCGCCCTGTGGCTCCTCATGAGCATCGCGGGGTGAAGACCAAGCGATTGGACCTACATCAATACCGCTATGGCAGATGCTGCTCAGACGCCGTCAGGGAGCGGGGACGCCGTGGTTGCCAAGCACATGTACATACCTGCCAGGTAGTTTGTGAGCCGTGCGTCCGACACAATCGTCTCATTCGGGATGCCCTCGCTGGCAGGGGTCCATCGTGCTGAGTTCATGATGGGGGTTCGATCAGTAAAGGTGGGCGCCATTGTGGCCACCTTATACCAGTAACATACAGTCTCGGGGGTTTCGGGAGCTCCGCGTCTCGGCTTGCAAACGTGGTCGCAACGGAAAGGCACTGTTATATATCAATTTGGGAGAGGAGGAGAAAATAAATAGCAAAGCAGGGTTGGCATGATCCACTGACGCGTACTGTTGAACAGAGCTTCTTGATCAGCAAAGGGTGGCTTGCGGTAGACTCACTAGCACCGCCGCAGTACAGTTATTACGGTGTACGACAGGAAGGCGTTTTTTTTGTATTCGTAGTCTGTTTCCGGCTTGAAGCTTGAAGCTTTCGAGCAGCCTCGATTGACAGCCGGATATGACCTGATCTTCTAGGAGCACGAATATTTGGGCATCGACCTAGTGCGGCGGGGTATTGGCGGGGTCTTCTTATAAGCCCGCTCATCCAGAAGACGCCGACCAAAAGTCAACAAACCTCGTGTCGATCCGCCGTGTTAAATTCGCGGAGCAAGGAGATAAGAATAATGGTTCTAGCTTGACCCACTCGCCAATTCCGAGGGGATCTTCATGATCAGCGGTAGAACAGCACTAGGAGGGCCGTGCGCTGGGAGCGCAATTCTTATATTGGTAGTTTGTTTCTTGTTCGGCACTGTAGTCGGTTTTGTTTGCAGCTTTTCGTGCGCCCTCCATTGACAGCGGATAGAATCTAGAAACGCAAATATTTAGGCATAGACGGAGCGCGGCGAGGTTTCTTTACGAGCCCGCTCATCCAGAAGACGCCGAACAAAGGCAACAAGCATCGTGTTGGTCCGAAGAGCAGGGAAAGCAGCAAGGAGGTTTCAGCTTGAGTGACCTGCCAATGGCGAAGGGGTATTCATAATCAGCAGCAGAGGAGCATTGCCGCGCACTTACTACTGCAACGTGCATTGGGAATGCGATTTTCTTTTCCGATTATTGGTAGGTTGTTTTCGGTTCAGTACTGCAGTCAGCTGTGTTGGAAGTTGAGGGCAAACGGAAAGATTTGACGGGATAGAATGGACCAGAGCTAACACAGAGAGTGGGCTTCATAGCGAGTCCTGCAATTTGAGGCGTCTCATTGGGTAAGATCTGGTCTTCCACGAGTGCATATATCTGGACCAAAGTAGTCTTAGTGCGGCAGGGTATTGACCGAACGGCTGGAAGCAGAGAGGCAACGAGCAGAGGAAAAGCGTGCTGCGGACGGGAATCCGGGCGCTATATACTCGGCGCGTTTCACTGTCAGTGCACTGTTCGCAGAAGTAGCATTGAGATTGAATAGATAGCGACAACACCCTCATTCGAGATGCCAGATCAACGTCATATCGGGCTCGACGCCGCCGCCCTTGGCCTCGATGACGGCGACTTCGCCGCGGAGCAACGGCTCCTCAATGAAGCCGTGCTTCTGCCACAGTGACAAGCCTGACGGAGCCGATGTTCGAGGCGAAGCACTTCGCGCGGAGCTCCGTCGCGCCCATCTGCGCGACGGCCCAGTCGTGCATGAATACGCGCACGGCGGCGGTGGCGAGGCCCATGCGCTGGTAGTCCGGGTGAATCGCCGCTGTTCTGTGTGAGCACACGACGCGACGCGACTGGATGCGCACGACATACCACCGATCTCTCACACCGCCGTGCGCGCGCGCCAGTCCTCCCACGCGGCGTTGGCGGGGAAGAAGCGCTTTGCGTCGGCGCCCGCGGAGGCCGCCGTCACCTGCCCCACATACACGTCGCTCCCCCCGTGCGTCCGCTCGCGGAGGATGGAGAACGGCGCGGTCTCTGCGGGGAGAAACGTGCCCTCTGCGTACATGACGAAGAGCGCAGTGACGTTCTTGCGCTCCTTGGCGAGCCAGTTCTTGCTCGCAGCGACGAGGAGGGGAAAGGGCGGGCCGAAAAGTGTGCGCGCCACGCGGATGTCGCTCTGGGCGGGATTAGGCTCAGTTGACTGGGCCCCGGGGAGTGCGCACCATCATGGCGACGTCGTGCGGGGTGTCCGAGCGGCGCATGACGCCGAGATAGAAGCGCTCGTACGGCGCAGGGAGGGGAATGTACGGTTCGCCGTCATCGCGGAAGCGGATAGGTGTGCACGCAGACACCGCGTCGGCGCGTCCCGCAACTCACTTGAGTCAACGGCGAACCGATCGGAGAGGTCTGCTGCGGGGGTGCCGATGCCATCCAAATCGTTGATGATGGTTATGAGCAATGAGCATCTCCCAAAGCTGTTATATGCAGTCCTCGGTGCCGCAAGATGTGCTTCGAGTCGTTGCCTGGCATCACTCTGCCGGTTCACAGAGAAGGAAAACAAAAGAAGATTTAGTAGTCCAGCTGCAGCCGACGAAAAAAGGACCTGCGGATAAGGCGGTCCGCCCGTTGTGGTCTTGCTGTAGTGTGCTTGTCCCTGTCTGGACTGGACGGTCGTACGTGACATGGCGTGACTCAGCCTTCAAGTTTCCAGTCCACCAAGCAGTCCACTGGTGCAACACTGGTGTTTCAAGTCTGCTGTGCAAGCTTTGTGTAGAGGAGAGGCGAAGATTTGCTAAGCAATCTCCTCACACGAAGACTCAAGTCGCACCAAAAGAACACGTATAGTCTCTTATTGGGTGAAAGGTGAATCCTACCGCTAACTACTGAGCTAGCTACCTAAATACTGAGGCCGCGTAAGCGTCCAGGGGACGCGTCAGCGTCCATGTGCTCGTCGGCCAAGCGGCCGACGATCCGAAACCCTACATACGCCCTCCCGTGGTATCGAAGAGACCACGACTCTAGAAGAAAAAGTAAGTAGTAATGAATTGTATACTAAGGTGGAATTAGTGAAGTTTCCTGTCGCGTTCCATCGCGTTTTGGCTCGTTTACTCCGTGTTAGGAACGATCTCGCCCTCCGCATCCTCGTCTCCAGATTCGGCGGGTTTGTCGCGGTACGAGTTGAGGTCTGTCGAGCGTCCCGCCGCAGCTCGTCCGTCCTCGCGCTCCTTTCCTTTCGCATTGCCGTCGCCCCTCTGCCCGCTTCCGAGGTCCAAGTCCTTCATGCGAGCAAGATCGTCGGGCCCTTGGGCGCGCTCCAAGAGCTTGCGCCCTTCGTCGGGATGGTCCCTGAGGTAGGCGGCGATCGTTTCGAGCTCGCGACGCTTGTAGTCGCGCTCGTCGTCGTCGTCGCGGTCGCGAACGCGCTTGTTGTTGCCATTACGGAGGTCGAAGTCATTGGCGTCCGTGGTGAACTGGCCCCGTCGTTCAAAGGGTCTGTCGCTGTGGCCGTTGAACCCTCCGTCGTCTCTGCCCCGGAACCCGTCGCCGGCGCGCCAGGAAGTGGCGCGCCAAGTCTTCTGGTAGCCCCGAGCGCGAAAGCCTGGTCTGTGGCCCCGGATGACTGTCCCGATAGCTTGATCAGCCACGTCGAGGTACTTCAAAGCGGAGCGCTTGATGAAGTCGTCGTTCCCCTGGGTCGGCGCCGCCGGAATACCAAGTTTTCCGCCTTGTTCGGCGCCCGGGATCGGGCCCTTGTACGACTGGGAGAACTCTGGGCCGTCCTCAACTCCGTCAACCTTCTCCCAGTAGACGTAAGTGTTATACATCTCTGGTTCCACCATCGGCTCCTTGTCGCGGCTGCTGTCGATGAGCCATGTCGCATATGCATCGAATTCGCGGCGGTGAGCAGTAGTGAACTTTGGGCGGTTCGACATCCGATCTGACTTTGCAGGCAGTGGTGGGGTCCCGGCGGGTAGCGCAGCCAGCTCCTTATATGACACACAACCCGCAAATATTTGTGGGTCATCGGGAACAATGGATCTACCCATCGGTAAACCCGAAATTGTCTGTGCGCCGTACGCCTCAAGGTATCCCGCCATCATTGTGAGGTGAGACACTTCTGAATAAGGAAACCAGGCGGTATCCCCGCTCTTCCATTTGATTTCGAAAACCGAGTCTGATCCTTTTCCAGCATGCGAGAGGACCCTGTCCACTTCCCATTCATCGGTATGTTCTCCGAAACCGGTGATCTGCGGTATCTGACGTCCAGGAAATCTACGGTCATCATTTGGGTGATGTATCCGTAGGAGTGAAGAGTGAAATGCAGGGTGAATCCCTCTGCTCTTCAATTCCGAGGGCAGATCCAGCTTAAACGAACCATTGTTGTAGTCTTCAACAATTTTGTAGGGTCCGATGTACTTCGGAACTAATTTCCGTGAGCGGTTCTTCGGAATTTTCAAATTCTTTGTTGATAAATATACTAGATCATCTTTCGCAAATGGTACCGGCTTGCGGTGCTTATTCGCTTGCCTGATCTGCTTGACACGAGCATGAATAATAGCATCGTGCGCGGCCATTATTGCCTCTTTCATCCGTTGGGCAAATACTCGAACACCCGGATATTCTGATTTTGTGTCCCAAATCATGGGTGCCGGTAAGCGTCCCGTATTCAAAAAGAAAGGGCTGAACCCGGTTGTTTCCGAGCGCGCCGAGTTCATCGCAAATTCGATGCCAGGCAGTTTGATGACCCAATCTTTTTGGTTTAGTGAGATGCAGGAACGCAGCATCTGCGCAACAGTCCTGTTGGCGCGTTCGGTTGCTCCGTCTGTTTGTGGATGGAATGCTGAAGACATCTTTAGCTGTGTACCAATCAGGGAGTGAAGCTTGTCCCAGAATATACTCGTGAACAATGAATCTCGATCGCTGACTATCGCGCGCGGTAATCCGTGCTTTGAGTACACATGCTCGAAGATCAGCTCGGCAATGTCTTTTGCGCGGTAGGTCTGTTTCGTCGGCACCAGGTGCACCATGCCCGAGAAATGGCATATGACCACCATAATCATATCAAACGTTCCAAGTCGGTTCTTAGACTCCGTTAGCGGCCCGACAAAATCAATCCCGATTGTCTCCCAGGGTCGAGAAGGGACCGGGAGCGGGTTGAGCAGCCCATAGGGGCGCTGTGTGTTGCTCTTGGATGTCGCACAGAGAGAGCATGAGGAGCAATAAGATTTCACGTCCGAAACCATATTTTTCCACCAGACATTATCCTTGAGATAATAAAGTGTTTTGCGCGCGCCGAGGTGAGCCAAAATAGAGTGCGCGTGTGATATGACTATCTCGCGCAGGCTCCTGCGGCCGATTAGAACCTCTGGTATGCAAAGGATGCGCTTATCGCTATCCCGCAGAAAGATCAATCCATCAGATACTTCAAAGTTTTTGTATGCCTCCGGATCCTCGAGTACAAGCTTGAAGAACGGGTCCTCTGAGTACCTGTTTCTGAGACACGAAGGTAGATTGATGTCCGGGTCGCCTTGAGCAATTATCTCAGGCAGACGCGGCGCCGTTGAGGACAGCATTTCCTCTTCAGGTGTTTGCGCCTGTATGTCTTCGCTTGGCTTCGGCCACAAATCCTCATGCGCTGGCCTGTTGGGCACTCTCGCTGATGGGTCTCCTTGCACGTCTGTATGCTCCTGGGCCCCTGCGTCGTTTGGGATTGTCTTGGCTGACACACTGACGGGTTTTTCAGCTGGTTTTGATTCGCCCTCCGGATGGTTCTCGGGGATCTGCTTCGTGTCAAATCTCCCAACGAACTCGCTTGTTTGAGGATCTCGAACGCGTAGTATGACCTTAGGTAAGGCCTTCGACATCGTCTTTGACTTTGAGATGTGTTGGCCCTTGACTCTAGCCACTGCCGCATCCAGGGAATGGTACTTTATGTCGACTTCTGGCATCATCTCTACTGATGCAGTTACGGTGTCGCCGACAATGAGTGGCCGGGTCACCAAGTTCATTGACTCGGCCACCGCGCTCGCATGCCTATCGTCCTCGTCCATGGGTACGTATTCGCTTGCCGCGCGAACGGTGCCAGGCTCATCCGCACTATAGATTCTCGAGAGTGCATCCGCAAAAATATTTGTTGACCCGGGGATGTATTCGATGACAAAATCGTACTCGCTGAGGGCCTCCAGCCATCTCGTTTGTCTTGGGCTGAGGTTCTTCTGCTTCATGAAGTATTGCAGTGCTTTATGGTCTGTCAAAATTCGAAAATTTGTGCCGAGAAGTAAGTTCCGGAAGCGTTTGAGGGATTCAATGATTGCTAACATCTCCAGGTCCTGTACTGGGTACTTCTGTTGTGCAGCATTGAACTTCCCTGACCAGAATGCGACGATCCTTGCCAGCGCGAGGTCCTTTCCTTGGCAGACCACTCCGCTGCCTCCCGTAAGACACGCGTCGGTGAGCAAGTATACCTGCGCTGCACCCGGTGAGTAGTCCATTGTTACCCGGTGGTGGTTTCGCCACTTATAGACCGCTTCCTTTACAGCTGTAAATGCTCGCTGCTCCGTGTGTGACCATCGCCACGGTACTGCGCCCGTCAAACCCGTTAGTGTTCCCATCGGGATGCGAATTCCTTCGCAATCTGGTGCAAGAAATCCCACGGCACCGATGAATCCCGCTAAAAGGCTGCCGTTTGTCGGCGTCGGCCATTTCTGGATACTGTCAACTTTGTGTGGGTCCATCTGTATGCCCCCGTCATCAATAACATGTCCCAGGATGTTCAATTTTTCGACGAAAAAATGAATCTTGGATCCATTAAGGTAAAGTTTCTCCCGCCGCAAGATGTCGATGACAATTTTAACGTGCTTCATGTGTTCCTCAGCCGTGTCGGAATAGATAAATATATCATCCAAGTAGACATCTAGGAACTTTCCGATGTACGACGCAAATAGATGGTTCATCAGGGCTTGGTATGTTGCCCCTCCATTGCAATCTCCTTGCTGGATCACCAAACTGGCCATCGTCCCATCGGGTGTATTGAAGAGTGTGCGCGCGACGTGATCCGGTGTAACACGTATCTGTTCGTATGCCTCCTTGTTATCGAGTTGTGACCGAAATGGGTGCTTTGCACAATTCCGGAGTATACTCTCGATGTCCGGCAATGGTGAGGCCATTTTCCGTGTGTTAGCATTTCGCTCACGGCAGTCAAATACAGTGCGCATCCGTATTTTGGTCTCGCCCGGCTGTGTCGGCTTCTTGAGCATGAGCATGGGCACTGGGTTATGCCCAGCTTGTATCCGCCAGCGTCCCGTTGATAGATATGCATCACGTTTCTCGCGCCAAAGTTCTTTCAACGGTTCCGGACACTTCGATGGCCGGTATGAGTAGTTTTTATTCTCATCTATTAACGGAATAGTATGGTTGATTGCACGCAGTGGCGGTAACGGAGTCCTCGACGCGTCAAGACAAATGTCGGCGGCATATTCATGCAACTCCTTGCGCAGTATCTCAAGTTTATCTTCAACTATGTCTGCCATTAGGGAAGACAGTGTCGTAACTTGCTCGCCTATGATCGGTAAGGCTGGTACGCTGCCTATTGCGACTTGCGCCGGGTTCAATCCCACCAAAACTTGATGCTGAAATATGAACGGTGTCCCCAGGATCATATCATAGTTTGCGAGGTTCATAACATCAAAGCGGCGCTCTTCATCGATCTTCTGGTACTGGAATCGAGTCGTAACACTATGGTTTATCACCGTGCGTGACCCGCTCGATGCCATGTTAACCCCCAAGGACTTGCTAAGTACGTCCGTTTTCATCTTCAGTTGATCCACTATAGTTGTTGACACGAAATCAGCTAAGGAACCCGAGTCAATCATTGCGCGAACAGGCTCGCCGTCAAGGTGTACTATGACGATTACCGGTTTCGGCACCAGGCGTACAAAATCTTTCACTCGGGAAGCATTCCGCTCAAGTGCTCTGATCTCGGAGGCAGGTACCCCTTGTTTCTTCGGTTTCGCCGTTGATATAGGAGACGCTTCTATCTCGTGTAAGCACAATTCCAGCATTGAGTAGTCCTCGTCGGACTTAGAAGCATCAGCATCAGTTTTCGATTCCTCATTGTCTGTGTCGGTTTCCGAATCTGATACATCCTGCAGTCCGGGCACCTCATCATCATCGGAGTCATTGTCAGGTTCTGAGAGATCCGTCTCGGATTCTGATTCTGATACAGTCTGCAGGTCCGGAATCTCGCTGTCATCAAATTCGGTGTCCGAGTCCGTTGCGAGAACCGCTACCCCTGCCGCGGGCGGCGGCGGTGGAGGTAAGTCATCATCATCTGTATCTTCAAACCAATCACTCTCGAGGTCGGAATCCGAGCTCAATTCGTAATGGTGCCGCAGGCGCACTTCAAATGCAGCATACTCTGCTTCGAGCCAGTCCGTAGAGTCCCAATCGGGGTCCAATAGCGCTGTATATGGCAACTCATAACCGACATGCATGTAGTTGTCTTCTAGGAGCAAAAAATCTCGCCAGGAATATTCCAAGATAAATCTGCCTGGTGAGAACTGTAGCCGAGGGTCGGCGACCCGATTTTCATCAAATGTATATGGTACGCCTGCCCTGAAATCAACGAGCAATGAGTTGATAACTTCCTCGGCTCTTCCAGGCTGGTCCGGGTTGACCGCAATATTACCCAGGAACTGTCTAAATGTCTCCGGAAGGTCTTCTCGTGGCTGCCAAATGCCCTCCCGTTCGAAGTTTTCTGATTCGGTAGAGCCGGGAGCTCTGTATCCAAATAATTGGTCTTCAATTTTACATTTTTCGGTGTAGATCCATTCAATAAAATTGAAGTCCGGATCGAGAAGTTGCGTCCGCAATACTTCATGGTCATCGCATGTATGGTGATCGCACACAAGCCACCCAAGCTGAGTTTCGATGATCGCAAACCTGTCTTCGGCCATCGGGTCATCGTCGGGTCGGTCGAAATGGTCGAATACAAACGGAATTTCTGCGCGCAATTCCGCTTTCATCTTTGCCACGAGAACCGCATTAATGGCCTGGGTATGTTCTGCGCTGGGTTCTACGTGCTCAACGTCCATCACGAAGACACCGAGAGCCTGCGCCGCTCGCAAGGTACGCAATCTGTCCACTTCAGCCAGATCTACAGTCGCCGCTGCTGCGGCTACTTTTGGCTTGAGCCTGTTCTTCTCGGGGCAGTCTTTCGCCATATGCTCAGTGCTTGCGCAAGTGAAGCACTTGCCCTGGGCTCTGTATTCTGCCATTTCCGCTTTCGAAAGCTTCTTGATTTGTGGCTTAGATCCCGAAGACCTGGAACTTTCGGGCTTTTTCCCTGTACGTTGGTCTTTCCGATACTTCGAGGATGCTGAGTTCTCCTTCCTTGAGTTCCCGCCCTCCAGACTGCGCTCAGGTTTCTCAGAGTGTGCTCTCCGTGTATCTTTGCGGCTCTTTGCCTGTGCATCCTTAATCTTGAAAGCACGCTGATAGTTGATAGCGGCCGTCTCGAGTTCATCAATTGACGAGAATTCCGGGTCAAATCCAGCCTCCGCCCATTTGAGACGTATCTCGAGGTCGGCGCCTTCCCAAAATCTTACGACCAATTGCCGGTCGCTAATATCCCGTCCAACGCTGTTGCGAAGCTCCTCGAGGTCAGTGCGATAATCACCGATATGATGTCCTCGTTGTTCGAACACGTTGAATTTATTTCGTTGAATGCTTCGAAAGTCCGGCGGGAAGCAATAATTAAACAAGGCTTCGAAGAACTTATTCAAGGACCACTTCCTCGCATTATGTGCTACTTCACGCATGTACCAGGCCAGCGCGCGGCCGCCGAGATACTTCTGCAGCCTTCGTACAATCATATTTCGTCTAATATAACTCCCTTTAGCCCAGTCGCGGACTTCCAGTTGCCATCTGTCCATTATGCGGAACTTGGGCTCGCCGTTATACTTGAACGGTGGTTCGATCCTTGCGTTCGATTGTTCTAGCTTCAATCGGAGTAGCTTCATGCGCCAGTTTTGTCTGGCGCGCTTCTTTTGTCGCTTCGTCCTATCCGAGTCGGTGCTGCCTATTTCCGATGGTTCAGGACCAAGAGATCCCCAGTCGGAGCTAACGCTAGAACTAGAAGAGCTCGACGGGTCGGAGCCGTCATCGCTAGGTGGAGGTGTCGCTTGCTGGCGCCGAGATTTCTTTCTTGGCTTTTTCGACCCCTTCCCGGACCTCCGTTTGGATTTCTTGTTGTTCCGTTCATCTTCTGAAGAGCTCGAACTGGAAGAGTCCGAGCTATCCAGTACAAAATCGAAACCATCTCGCTGCATTCCGCGAAACAAGTGGCTGTCTCGCGGAATCTGGTCCATTGCCGTCGGAGCTTGGGTGCTTCCCCGCTTGGCTCGCGTGTCTTTGCGCTCGATCTTAGGCTTCAATTTCGATGTCTCGAGATCACGTAGGCGCTGTTCGTGCTGCACGTAAAGTGCGTGCAGCTTTTCAGCAAGTTGCCTATCCATAGCTGACCGTTCTTCTGTTCGTATGTCACCCCCGTCCGAGTCCTTCTTAGGTTCATCGATGTTCTCGTCTTGTCTGATACTCGAACCGCTCGGTTGATTATCGGGACGTGTTGGGGCTTTCGGGACCGGCGGAGCGTCCTCCTTTTCCAGCTGGCGCTGCAGGTACATGGCCAACAGCCCATCCAACTGGATTTGTCCCATGATTTCTTCTCGGCCATCCGGTTGCGACGGTGATACCGCACGATCTGGTTCTGGTATGCCCGGACCCTCTCGAGGATCTCTTCCTTTCCCTTTGGCAGCTGCCGGAATCCTAGGGGTACTAGCAGTTGCGCGAGAAGGCGGAGACGCCGTCAATGGGACCTGTTCATATTCAGTGTGTACCGTGTGTATTGAAACGTCTGCGGGGGCCTTAGAAATCTTTTCGCTGGATGTGGCCGAATAAGACTGAGCCGTCTTGAGCTTCATCTTCTTCACCTTGGCCTCACGACGCGCAATGAGCCGGCGCGCCTCATCGGGCATCCGCTCATCAACCTCACGCATCAAGTCATCCAAAGAAAATTCATCACCGCTATCTATGGGTGACAAGTGCTGTGTCGAAGGTGTCGACGGCAGCTGTGTTGAGATAGGTTCTACTTTGATCCCCCAGCCTGAGGGGATCTCACCGAACCCATCGTTGTCCGTGAAGTCTGCCCAGCTAGTCTTTGCGGCGGCCTGAGGCACGTCCTCGACGTTGCCCTCGATGTTGAACCAGGCGTCAAAGAATTTCGGCGCCGTCTCGAGCGCCGGAGACGCGCCCCGCATGCTCGAGGCACGCGAGGTTCTCTTCGGGCTCTCGAAGCCGCCATCCGAGCCGTCTTGAGCGAATTCGTTCGCGGTATCGCGAGGAAATGGGACATCCGACATCCGTCCGCCGTCTTGAGAGGCAGAGGGATGGGAGCCCGCGAGCGCACTCATCCTGGTGGCCGCCAATTCGTCGACATCCGCTATGCGGGAGCGACGCTCGGACTCTGCAGCATCATCTTGACTGCTGGAGCGAGGTTCAGTGGCGCTGCGGCCTGACAATCCTGTAACAGACCGGGTCAGCGACGACAAAGGAGAGGGAGACTCACCTTTGTCAGTTGGGGTGCTCATCCGAGCATCCATCCCAACGTTGCCCTCGGGCGAGTTTTCGCTCGAGGGCGGAGTAGCTACTGTGTGTTTTGTTCCGGAACGAAGAACCATGGTTGTCGTTATTGGGTCTGGCGGTGGTCGAACGGTTGATCAGGCCGAGGACGGAGCGCCAGAGGAATCCAAGAAGCAAGAGTGTTGTTTAGAGTTCAAAAAGTGTAGAGGAGAGGCGAAGATTTGCTAAGCAATCTCCTCACACGAAGACTCAAGTCGCACCAAAAGAACACGTATAGTCTCTTATTGGGTGAAAGGTGAATCCTACCGCTAACTACTGAGCTAGCTACCTAAATACTGAGGCCGCGTAAGCGTCCAGGGGACGCGTCAGCGTCCATGTGCTCGTCGGCCAAGCGGCCGACGATCCGAAACCCTACACTTTGGCTAAGCTCACGATCGCAACAAACTCCATCTCGATGTAAGTCTCATTCGTCCAGTCAAAATCTAGTCCATGCAGCCGACCATGTTTTCAACACGTTCTTACGGCGACATGTCTGACTGTAACCCGTGTCGCCGGTCGGCGCTGCGGCAAGACGACGAAGAATCAACGAAGAACTTGAATGACAAGTTAGAGATAGAATCCAGATCCAGTGCTATGTATCGCATTGGCAACACGGTGGCAAACGCGTAGCGGTCGTCAAAACCTGCTGAAATTCCGCATGTCACACTTGGGATCTTCACATCAGATATAACGACCCGACGTTGTGCAGCCCGAGCACAAATCCCCTCATGAGCTCCGAGTCTGTACAATGGGGTGGCGCCAGCGAGCACATCCCCGACCAGACCATAGTGGCCGACGCGCGCTTGACGAACTATCTCGCAGGTATGTGCATGTTGGGCACAGAGTCCATTCGCTGACCGCCCCTGAGCAGCCTCTGCGATAACGATTCTAATGTGGGTCGTCGCTTAGCGGGCCCGATCTATCACCGGCTAACGAGCATCTTCAGAGCGGATTATCTCGCGACGATACACGAGGAGGTGCGCCCACCGATCTGCGATGCAGTTCTTTGGAAGAACACCCGCCAGGTAGATTTTGTATGGAACAAACGCTGGAGCGTTCCGAGCATTTTATACGTGTGTTACTATCCTGTCTGCCCCGCGGCTCGCTGAGACGAATTTCCCCAGCTCTGGGTTTGTTCTCGTCGGATTCTAGACGAGGCATTGACGCAGAGCTCGAATCAGAACCGATATACCACAGCCATTGCTGTATCTTTCTGCGCAACAGGTAAGGGCTCCCCCATCCTCTGTCACACGAGGTTGACCAGCGAGCTTTGGCCAGTACTTTTCAAAGAAATGATATCAAACAATGTACGCAGTACTTACCGCAGAGTCCCTGTCCCCCGCTCACATAACCTCAGATGTAGGTGTGTGCGCTCGACTGTGGGGCCGGTGTTCATGTCCCGCCAGCTGCAGGTCGTTTATCGTGGTGCGCGACGATCCAGCAAGAGCTGATGTGAAGGCTAACTAAAACACAGGGGGAGGGCGTCGTTTCCACGTTTCTCGTCGTAAGCTTTGATCTGATGCTGGTTTTCCGGTCCGCGCTCAGCCCCCGCGACGAGTTGAAACTGAATCTGATCAAGGGTGTGGATACTGTACGGGAAGAAACGACGCATGTCCTACGTTCTATGTGCCGTCCTCCTGGGTGCGTGCATTTTCTCTCAGTATCTTGTAAAATACCAATCCAGACTGGGTGTGGAAGCCGAGCTGGTGTCCATGTACGCGCATGTTCAACATTTCGGTCCTTTTTCAGTTCAAATTGTTTTCAGGCTCATAATATTACTCCTATCGGCTCCTTACCTTCATGGTGAGCCGCTCACTCGTATCTCCCAGCCAGAATTCACCCGCGTCGCAGATTTTGTTCATCTCGGGTAGAAATCCTCACCGTATGTTTGCATTCCGGACTAAACGAGGAATATCAGGCATGTTCTGCCGGGATGCTATTTTATCGGTAGGCTGTCCATCAGCGTCTACTCGCCGGTGCTGACACCTCAAAGCCCCCGTCGGGCGTGGCCCGTATTTCGCCGTCTACGCCTTGCCCCCACTCCTCGTAGTGCGCCTATCGCCTCCTCCGCCAGCATCACCTACTCACCGATAGTTCCAGACCTTTGCGATGTTCATCCTCACCGTCTACAAGTGCAGCAAGACACTGTATCAGGAAAAATCGACAGAAATGCCCATCATCACCCTGTTCCTGCGCGACGGGATCGTATGGTTCCTCATCGTCTTCGGTACGAGCTCGCCCGCGCCTTCGTTTCCCGTGTTCGCGACTGAGCGCCGATGCAGGCGTCGACGGTCTCCAGATGCTCGTTTGGGCCACCGGACGTGCCACGCTCACGCAAGTGCTCATAATGTGCGACGCATCCTTCCCCTCCTCTGGCCCAATCTGTCGCTGACCGACTAAACGACCGGTGCATAGACCCAGTCTCGTGTGCGTCGCTTGAATTGGTTTCGCTGCACTGGCACTGAGCACCCCGCGGAGCAGGCTGCATTCCTTGGTCGCATCGCGAGTCCTCTTGAACATCCGCTCGCTGCCGGGGCTTGGCGTACTCGAAGATGGACAGGAAGCAGAGCGGTTGCTGCCTGGCGCCGGGTCTTGGGGGGCCTGATGGAAGCGCGTGGGGTAATGTTAAGTGTCGTTAACATGGCAGAACACGCCATATAATGTCGGTGAACCGCGGCGCGGGCGAAGATTCATCGAGTCAGTTAGTTCAAGCCGAGCGATACAGGTTCTGCTGCCTGAATTTGACACCGATACGCCAGCATTTGTGCGCTATACCACCTTCGAAGGACCTGGAGACAAGTGAGGCTGATTGATTGTATACTTCGTTGGTTTTTTTTTTGCGCGGAAACCCATCATTAATGTAGAATATCACGATAGCGAGTCAATCGAGAGACCACAAAGTCAAAAGAAACACACGAGTATCTTGAGATTCGAACTGGTGATCATCTCTCTGGCGCCTCAGATATGGTACCCGTGTTGAATAGACACCGCATCGAACGTCATTCTTATTTCTTCGAGCTAATAGTAGCTGGGAGAATGATACACAGGGAGTTTCCGACTTTTCAAGTTACAGCTTGGGCTTGGTCGCCGCCATACTCTGCCCCCGGAGCAGCATCGGCCTGATTGACGCCTGCATAGGACCGTCAGCCAAATCCCGCCCTAAATCATTCAAGCGGGGGGGCAAACCTCGTACGCCTCCGTGACCTCCGTTTGGTTCAACGGCTCCTCCTGCGCGCGTGCCCAGAGTGTCTCGTATACGTTCCCATCGTACACGCCCAGCGCGCTGCGAGGTTGAGAGGTTGCGGATGAGGTTTGGGCAAGTGGACTCGCAGACCCACGCACCTGTCGAGCTCCCAGTCCGAGAATCCAAACGCGTCGCTGAGGCCGACCGCCTGGGGAAGCAGCTCGCCGCAGAGCGTTGCGATCGCAAGACGGAGCGCGCGCGTGGGGTCGCGTGAGCGCGGCGGGTCGCCCGTCGGCATCGCGCGGAACAGTCCGAACGACAGCAGGTCTACTAATGCGGACTCGATTGTGGTGAGAAGGTACTGCGCGCGTCCTCCGTCATTATATCAGAGGACTGCCAATACACCGCGCGTACCAGGATGTAAACCTTCTCCACGAGGGCCGCTTCGCGCTGCTTGAGCGTCTTACTCAGGCCGCCAATCATCTCGCCCACGCGCGCGGCGACGAACGCCTCGGTGACGGCGCGAGAGACACGCTGGGTGGCCGTCGCGTCGGGCGCTGCGAGCGTCTGCGTGGCCTCGTGCACGAGCAGCGCCGCACGCCACTCCAGGAGAAGGATCGCGGTGGCGGGGTGCGTCCACGAGTCGGGGCCCAGCTCTGGTGGTACGAGCTGCTTGTCGAGCAGGAGGCGTAGATAGTACGAGGAGGGCGACAGCGAGGCCGCTGCGCGTGGAGGCGTCATGCTGAACAGCGCGCGAAAAGCCTTGAGCGCCGCGCGGAGGACCTGCTGATCGAGCACAAAGTTCTCGCCTTCGTACCTTCGTTGATCTGTTAGTTGAAAGAAGTGGGTGTGCAGAAAGGTGGGTACGTTGCCGCGGGCAGGTAATCAGCATACATCCGCCCCACACCGGCAAACGCGCTGTACCCGTGCCCCCCCATCGAGCGGCGCGCGGTCTCCAGATCCTGAATAGCCGTAGTCGAGACGAGGACCTTGAGCCCACTCGTCATCACATGCATTTCTGCGAGGTGCGAGGTGTCTCCGGACGACAGCCCGCGCGCGAGGGCCTCGAACCCTTCGCTCTAGAAGATACACGTCAGCTCATGTTCGATCAACACAGGTGCAGAGGCTCGCCAATGCGCGGCCGAGCTTGATGAACACATGTGCGCGGGCAAGAAGAGGGATTAGCCGGACGTGTAGAGAGGGATACGAGATCGTCTGGCGCTCGAGCCCATCTGGACCCAGCTCACCCTGTCGCCGAACGGTCGCGTATCTAATCGCGACAGTCGCGCCTAGCGTGATATATTAGTGGTTGGTGGATCCATAGCGACAGATTTTTGACTACCTTTCGCTATGTGCCAGCCTGCAGAGGTGACCATCCTATGGCATCGGGTCAGCTGGATGTAGAAAACATAAGTCGATTATGGATTTACCCGGACCGGATGTAAAGCATCTGCAGTCGTGCTAAACCAGAGTTCAGTCAAATTGAATCTGGGTGAGCTCACCCCGCCATAGCTCAATTTCGCGTGTGGAGGCGTCACATATCCGCCTTCATCGGTGACGCCGGCGAACTTGGAGAGCATGTTCTCCTTGGGAATTCGTACGTGATCGAATCGCGCAAACCCGTTGTCCGTTGCCGCATAAGCACCGTGTGCTTTGGGACCTGCACCCACCGAGTTGAGCATGATTTAAGCAAGGGAGATATGGACTTGCCTATATCGCCGATAATCCTTCCAGGAAGGACCTGGTGAGTGTCTGCAGTCAAACAGGAAAAGTTGAACTTCAGATGGTGCTTTATATGATCTTCGAGTACTCGCCTAACGACCGCAGCTGAATAAAGAAGAGGTGCGGACCAAAGTCATTCCCCCCCGGCAGGATTAATTTGGCCTGTACGACCCCGTGTGTGGCGGACTTGCCCAGCGCACCGATCCACCACTTGGTGCTCGTCAAGGAGGGCGAGTTGATCTCAAACTCGCGCGTCTCGGGTATGTACGTCGCGGTGGTCTCCAAATGGCCAACGTTAGTTCCGTGCCCAAGTTCCGTCTGCAGGTAGCAGCCGATGATACCCCGGTTCGCGATGAGCGTGGCGTACTTTGAATACAGCTCGGGCGACGCCTGTAGACGGAACACGGGCTCAAAGGCTGGGACCGGTCAGATAATATCGTAGAATAAAAGACGGAATGCTTACCGACGTTGTGGAGATCTGGCATTCGCAGAATCAGAGACTGCTACAAAAACGATAGTAAAAAAGCAGCAACACACTAATGGAAAGGTTCTCGTCCGAGAGGGACAATGCGATGGCGACATCGTCTGGGGACCATCTGTGAATTTCCTGCAGCTCATAAAGCCTATTGGTGATCGCCTGGCCACGAATATACAGCTGCTTGCGCGTCGCATATACTCTTAGGCACTTGAGCACAGCGGCGAGATGGTTCTAGGAAGGACGTGCCTCTTCGATTTATCAAAGTGTGCGTCTTTGGAAAGTATCTCCCGGATCTGCTCCCGTCTGCGCCATTGTGCGGCCCCGTCTGTAGAAGTTTCATTTATAGCTTTACATTTTATCTTGGCCGTCTGACGGACGCACTGTACAGGTAGTCACGCACTTCTGCGATGCTGAAGGACGTCTGGAATCTCGCTTTGTCCATGTCGATGGCATTCTGCTTGCTGTGGTCGTGCGCTGGCGCCATGGTGGTCAAAAGATCCTATGGGTTTCCGCCGCTTGAAGTAGCGGCCGGGCTAGATTAGTAGCCGGTAGTGGATCAGTAGCACGTAATCAACCTTGTGTCATCAGATCAAGACTGTGTTTGTGAAACTCTGTTTATACTGATTGGTTGAACCATTGACAAGAAGGCCCAAGGGTAGAAAGGTGCTGCAGAACCGGGTCAGACTTGTGGGCGATACGAACACCGAGATTCGAAATTTCCTCAGACTCAGCTCAGACTAGAGCTAAGTATTATTTAAGTAGCTCCAGACGACACGCGCCAGTCACGGCGTCACGCGAGGCATCGTCACGACGGGCAATTCCAAGGCAATCCCTGACTGACAATGAGAAACAACAACTTGGAGAGCGTTCGTTAGCTAGAAGCAGCTTGTACAGGCATACAGCGCTGATCGTAAGGTATACGAAACCAGAAAAGAAAAGAAAAAGAAACGTGATTTGTAGTCCTGGCCGCGATCATTCCCACTGGCACCAAGCTCTACTGATTCTTGTACGCCTCCTACAAGTCAAGCCAATCAGCCTCAACAACAGGACCAAGATAGAGAAGAATGCAGCCCCACGCACCTTGATTTGCTTGTCGAACTTCTGCGAGATGGCAGTCCGTTGGATTTTCTGCGCCGCAGTGACGAGCCCGCTCTCCGGCGTCCACTCGTCCGGCGTCAGTATGACTGCGCTGAGCGTCTCCATCTGTTTGAACCCGCTCTTCTTCCCCACAGCATTGCACTCCTTCAGAACGAGCGCCGCCACCTTCGGGTGCGCGCACAGGTCCGCCAGTGGCTTGGTCGGGTCCAAGGGGGATTCCCCGCTTTTGTTTGAGGACAGCGAGGTCGTCGAGCCGGAGCGCAGCGCGGCGCGCAGATTTGCCTCGTGCGGGTAGATGATCGCTATCGGCGCCTTGGCGTCCTGCGTTGCGTGCACGCACATGTTCGCGACGTAGTTGCATGACTTGTATGTCGACTCGAGCTGCTCTAGCGCAATGTACTGTGTGGGGACGTGTCAGGGCTAGTAAACGGGAAGGAGAGGGAACCGTACCTCGCCGCTCGCGAGCTTCACCAAGTTCTTGATCCTGCACACACACGTCAGAATGCTGGTCAACGAATGTGATTTACAGGGCGTAGTCCCCGGAGGGCATCATGAGTCCGCAGCAACTATAATGCCGGTCCTACGGCCGACAAAGCGGCAAAGGCACTCACCGATCAATAAGTGAGAGCGTGCCGTCGGAGTTCCACCGCCCGACGTCGCCCGTGCGAAACCATCCGTCGGGCGCAAAGATTGTTGGATCCTCGTTGAGGTCTGGGCGTTTGTAGTACCCAGAGATGACGGACGGGCCACGGATGCAGACCTGCGCGGACACGTCAGTCGGGAAAGGATTGGAGAGGAGAAGGGACGCAGAGAAGATCATGGGTATGCAAGCAGGCAGAAAAGACCCGTCACGGAACGCCGATGACGGGAGAGGAATGAAGCAGGGGGGCAGAGCTCGCAGATAAGAGAGATGGATAGGAGACTCTAGGCGGGGATAGAAGGCGGAGTCCTCCAAGTGGCGGTGGATCGCCAGCGCCGATGTAGATGCACAGGCTGTCGCTATGTCCGCAGGAAACAGCATCCCGCAAGGCGTCTCTGCCACCCCCGTAGCACAGAGCGCGAGATGCCGACTGATCGATAACAAAGGGAGGAAGGGGCAGTCTACGCACCTCTCCACGCTCCTCGGTGCTCCCATTTCGCCCGCAGCTGAAGTAGCCTGCCTCAGGCACATCGCGGAACTGTTTAACGAAGAGGACGTTAAGTGAGTATTCGGCTGCAGGGGCAGAGCGTAGATGGACGAAGAGGGACGGTGGGAAGGAAACGAGTCACACCTTGATCTCGGTGCTGGCCACGGGCAGCCCGACAGTGTTGTATCGGAAGCACTCAGGCGGCATGATCGCGCACATGCCGCATGACTCAGTCATGCCATAGCCTACAGACCCCGTCAGTGGGCGCCACAGAAAGACGAAGCGGCTCACCCTGCAGTAGCATCACCAGCGCGACGCTCAAGAACTCCTGCGTCTCCTTGCTGATCGCCGCGCCGCCACACATCGCGAGCCGCAGCCGCCCACCTGTCGCCGCGCGCACGCCGCTCAGCACGACGCTGTCCGCAAGCTTTGCAAGCCCAGGCGTCCCGCGGCGCTTCGCCTCCACCGCGCCGCGGAAGACGCTCCCCTTGATCGCGCCGCTCTTCGCGACATTCGCCAGAATACCCTTCCGGATCGTCTCCCACACGGCGGGCACGCCGACCATGATACTCGGGCGGAAAGCCTTGATGTCACCGTCACAGTTCCGCACGCTCGCGTCCGTGAGTGTCTTCATGCGCCCAAAGCCTGTCGGCATGCCGACGAAGAGCATGATGAGCTCGACGATGTACTCGAGGATGTGCGCAAGCGGGAGGTACGCGAGGTACGCGTCCTCGGGGGTGAGGTGGTGCCCGAGCAGGACGTGTACAGCGCCGACGGACGCGATGAGGTTCGCGTGTGTGATGACGACGCCCTTTGGCGGGCCGGTCGAACCGGAGGTGTACATGATGCAGCTGACGGTCGAGGGGGAGGGCCGCCGGCCGTCGAGGAGAGTCATGGGGAGCGCTTCGCCGCGCTTGCGGAGATCCTCTACGGAGAGCATCTTGATGTCAGGGCGCGCCTCGGCGATCGAATCGAGGATTTTCTGGGTGGGCTCGCCATCGAAGACGACGTGCTTGACGGAGGGCGTGTTGGGGAGGACGGCGAGCAGCGTCTGGAGCAGCTCAGCGTTGGTGAAAAGCGCAGCGCAATTTGGCTCGTTGAGCGAGTGGGTCAGACCAGAGGGGCCGAGTGTATCGTAAGCGGTGGCGATAGTCGTTGATATGGACCCGCATGCGTGAGCCATGAGCTGCCAGTTGAGACTGAGGGAGCATCAGCATATTGTCTGGGGGTCTGGACAAGAAAAGAACGGCGGCAGAGCGGACTGTACAGGACGGGATGCCGTTAGCATCCACACGAGGCGCCGGGGAGCCCGCAGCAAGCACCGACAGCGATAGACAGTAGTCCACCCCTTCCACGGAGTAGTCCCAGGATTGAAGCGAGAAATGGCGTTGAAGATTCGAACTCACCTCGTTGCAGCATAGATGTTGAACACGTCGTCCGTGGTCAGCCCGAGGTCCACAAGTCCCCTTCCAATCTGGGAGACGCGTTCGCGCAGCTCGACGTATGAGATGTACTTGTAGTCGCTCAGCTGGAAGTACTTCCACTTCTTGGTCTCGGTGACCTCCTTTCCGTCGACCATCTTCTTCACGTCCTTAGCCTCTTCGTGGACATCGACGATATCGCGCCACCCGAGCGCATCGCGCGTGCCGTGCGTTTTAGCCACATACTCGAGGATGTCGTAGCCCGTTTCGATACCCTCGAACGGGGAAGTGACAAGGCGGTCGGAGGCGATGGCCAGGCGGCGCGTCGGGCCTTCGTTGTCAGCAGTTGGGGGCGCGACCTCGACGGAGCCTTTGCCGTAGTACCCTGGTTTGATCGTCTTCGTCGTGATACTCATGTGTGGTAGAGGAAAGGTAGGCTGTAGCGCTTCCGTATCTACAAAACAGTGCAAATATTCATTATATATATATGTCAATAATGCTAAGGCCCTCTGGGCACCCCTGGTACCAGGACCTGACACTGCGGACCAGATTACTGGATCATATAGTACGCATATAATACAAAAGTGTCGGCCACCGACCAGCTCCCATTATGATCAAGCTAGCGCTGTAGGGCTGAAGATGCGCTAATGATTACTTGTGATATTCGGATTTATTTCTTGAATTATTTATGGGAATTAAATATCTCTCCGGTCAGCCGACCAGGTTGCTTGCCAATGCTTGGTGATCTTCTGGGTTTGATGGCATACGAACGATCACGACATCTGTGATTTTATTTTTGACTTGGCGTAGCTTGGCCTGGGCCCTGTTGTATCGACTCGGAAGTAGAGGCTATGTCGTGAAGGGGGGCAAACTCCTGGAGGGCCTACAATCTCGTATTCCATAGCCCATGACACAACTTGTCGCGTCGAACACAGGCGTATGAATGAGTTCAGCCCCGTGGTATATCGTCCTTGTTGAGTATTTGGGTAACATGCAAGTAACATGCCTCTTGAGATATCTCTTGGCCTTTCACATATGTGAAGTTAACTCCGAGTCGGCACGGTTCAAAAAGGGAGCTGATCAAATTTCTCTTGTGCTCAACTTGTGCTAGTAGTACTGCTACACCGTAACGCAGTTAAATCTTGTATTCAATTTTCGATCAATTCAACCAAGACCGAACTGAGGTCGGAGGAGGAGGACGAAGAAATCCAGTCAAATCGAGAACAGAAAAGTGCTGCTGCAATCACGCGCGTACGGTTATCAATGAACATTTCGTTTGCAAGGCCCGCCAGAATCAGTGGCTCTTTCAGGAGCAAAAACATTTATGTTTGTCGGCATCGTCTTTAAAATTATGACTCGCCCAGATTCCTGTCTTCGACAGATTCTTGCAAGGTACAGCAGCGAATGCTTCAATTCCTCGGTATCGCTGAATCGGCGAGCCCTACACTGCCACTGATCTCAATCTTGGCTCTTGCCAACTTCTTGTTGCTGCTGAGCTTGACTGAGGCAACTGCTCGTTTCATTGGTTCTTGCTCCGGGCCAGTGTCATGGATCAATGGTCTATCCTTCTCAGCGGCAGCGAAGGGATCGGGAAAAAAGCATTGGCTGTTCAGGTGCGGATGCCGCGGGGTGTGTCTACATGATGTCGACAAATTGACGCCCTGCAATGGTAGTTCACTATGCAAAACTTCGATGGCGAGTCCCTTTTCGATAACCCATTTTGGAACTGAACCTCCCCTAGACGTATGATAATTAGATCTCTCTGCCCTTAAACCCGACCCTTACTATCGATCAGACATACTATGACCCGACTCTGGAGGAGGGTTATCGCAAACAGTGGGTTGTCGACAACCAGACGTGCCTCGTCTATGCCACGACTACTGTAGGGGAAAGTAAGTGGTATCCAACATCGAATATGTTGAGTCGACGACGTAACTCGAAACCATCAGTAGAGAACGCGGTTTACAACCACTGGCAAAGCATCTAGTTCGTGTTTCAGTCTTCCATATGCAGACAAGTGACCCACAATATGCAGCCGGGCAGACGGAATCTTCCTTGTCTACTCAATCAGCTATCGCCCGAGTTTCGACCAACTGCGCGCTTTTTGGCAGGAAATCCGGCGTATAAGGGGTGATAACATCCCGCTCATACTGCTGGCCAACAAATGTGACCTCCTGGATCACGAAATATCGACAACGGAAGGCGCAGCGCTTGCCAGCCAGTTTGGCTGTCCCTTCCTCGAGGTTTCTGCTAAAACGGGGCTGAACGTAGACCGCGCATTTGCGGATTTCATTCGTCTGTTGCGACAGCAGAAAGCGGATGCGACTAAAGGCTCAGATGTTACTGTCAGGGCAGCGAAAGGGCGGACACGATCATGTGTTGTCTTATAGTGAATCCCAGTGTCTCTATATGAAGTCCGTTTGGAAACACCGCTGTCATTGTTAGCGCAGGGAAAAGGCGGGAGCGAAAATGTATCATCTTATAGTGGCTGCCATCCCTGGCTATTTCCCGAATCGCAGTGCCTGATATTCTGAGTGAGAACCTGTTTCGGATAGGGCATGCAACCGTGCGTAATACGCCCACGGGCGTATTATTTACGCCGTAAATTGCATACGTTACGGCTATACCCGTGCGTATAGGTCCGAAGATTTTCCTCGGACGGTACGGGTCCCGTACGTACCGTCCGTTTACGCGTAATTTACGGGACATTTTCCCCTTTTGGACAGACAGGTGGAAATCCTTCGCTATATATACTGAGGCTGGAAAACGACTTGATACAAGTTGTATGGGCCACAGGCATAGATAATAGTGACACTTACACCCGGAATAATCATATCTAAAAGGATAGACAATGTGTTCCATCCAGGACTTGGGATGTTGAGGTCGTCGGCAAAAGGCCGGGTAGTGGCCGGCATGCCAGACGACTGACATTTCGGTTGATCTCGGTCCATCAACGGTGGATATCAAGAGATTGATCCCGGCCTGACGGCACCCGTAAATATACGCGTAAACGGCCGGTTACGGCCCCCCCGTATACGGGTATACCCGTACCGTACCCGTCCCGTATCAGGAGGTACTAATCTCGCTGACGGGACGGGGGCGTAACCGTTTTTACGGGCCGTATTTCCGTAAAATTACGGGACGGTTGCATGCCCTAGTTTCGGATGCTACAACGATTATTATCTTGACCTGCAGTTTGCACTGCCACATTGCCTTTTTCTTTCTACCCGTACGTTCCTTATAGGGACCACCGCTGAATGAGATCCTCCTCCTCCTCCTTCTCCAGCGGAATATGGAGGAATGGCACATTACCCTCCTTGGCGCCGACTTTGTGGGTAAGACAAACTTGTGTCGTCGGGTACCTGGGTTCCGCTCCCAACCGCATGTCCGCGAAACTCATACCCCTAAGTTTTGCGGACAGGCCTTCCATTCAGAGGTCGCGGACCGTTACCTATCATGGAGCCCACCGCTGACCTTCCTACAGCTGAGCGACCCGACCATCGAAGATATCTATCGACAACAGAAGATAGTCGACAGCAAGCCTTGTCTCGTGGATGCAACTAGAAGTCTCAACGACTGTACGTCCATGTTCTCATCCTCAATTACCCGTTCAAAGTTGAAATCCTTGAAGGGACCCTGGGTGGCCCTGAGCTCTATATCCGGTATGTACATGCACTCATTTCTGCGACAAGCGCACTAACCCAGGCTATCCATAGGCGTGGCAAGGCATTCCTCCTCGTGTACTCAGTTTCGTCCCGCGCGACCTTCGACGGACTCGATATCTTTTGGCAGGCGATACGGCGGATTAAGGAAGACGACAGCGTTCCGCTTATACTGCTCGGCAACAAATGCGACGACGCGCTGGGCCGCGAGGTCGCGATGGAGGAAGGCGCAGCACTTGCCCGAAAGCACGGCTGCCCGTTCCTCGAGGTCTCTGCCAAAACGAATATCAACGTAGAGCGCGCCTTTGCGGATCTAGTTCGGCTGCTACGGCCAGACGTGATTGAGGTTGCGCCGCTGAAGAAGCCGAAGAGGCTCAAAAAGTGCATTATCTTCTAAGTAGCGTCCGTCTACTTCCGAATATCCGTGAGCGCGCCACTTCTAAGACTCGAGCGAATCGGAACCAGGAAGATAACACAGTTGCCAGTTTCAGTGCCCATCTACATTGTCTGTTGTGGCGACATCATCGAATCTGTGTGGTGCCAGCCCACGTCTCTGGTCATAGTGGAAGCCGTGTACGGGCGGGAGAGGCCGCGATGCGCGACGTGCGCGCCGCCTTCTGGGCCAGTGGTGGTGGTGGGGGGGCGGCGCTTTGCGCCTCGTCCGCGGAGTCGCCGCTATTTCCAGACGAGATGGCGGCGAGGGAATTATGAGGGGCGGGAACTGCAGACCTCCGGTGCACTGATCAAACGACTGGCTTGATCTTTGATCTTCATAAGAGAGACTGGTAGGACAACACATCATCCAATTTCTCCAGGAGCACTTCGAGAAGACTCATCTGAAAACCAAATTTCAGAATCCGCACGATTCCAATCTTTTGTTACTGGAGCATAGGAAATGATTGCACATCTTTCCGCCCAAGAATCCTGAGGCACTCAAGCTTCAAGCTCGCGGCAGGACAGTCCCAGAGTCCCGGATCCCAGTTCTTCTCGATAATCCTACAGGAACTTGGCACCAGCGGGTCCCGTCCCTTGGCGCAAGAATAGCGCAGCCTGTCTTTCCACGCTGACCCGCGTCCATGGATCTGGCGCGGGAGCCAGGAGCCCGGAGCCAAGTCGCCCGGCCGCGTCCAAAGATACGCCCAGGAAACCTGGACCTCCGGAGCGAGTCTTACCTCCTCCGCCCCCAAGGAATCAGTGCGCGGTTGTTAGCGGCTCTCTGCCAGTTTGGGGACAGGCCCCAAGGGACATGTGATTCGACGCACCCGCTGGGAGCCTTGCATGGATGATGAAGGAATGCTGAGCTGACGGTCCAAGACAAGGCGCTGCGCTGCAGAATAGTTAGTTCACGGCAAAACAAACATCTATTCCGACTTGTACATACACCCGGTAGAGATCCACATAACAATACAATGAACCCAGAATGTGATGGATAGTATGGCACACAACGAAAGCAAGAAGAGACCAGACACAGATAGGTAGGAATGTGGTAAAGAGCCCGATAATGCATGGTAAGAACGTAGTAAGATTGCGGAATATGAAACGAGAACAATGAATGTCTGTCTCATCAATGTACAATGTGCACAGATAATACACCGTCGCCGGCGCCGACACCACTGCCACGCACATCAGCACGGCGCAACAGAATAACGGAAAGCCCCCCACCGATACTGCCACTAATGCGACTCGTCGGAGATAATACTTCCGATGCTGAGGGGGTTTTTCTTCCCATCGCGGTCCCGGTCCCGCTCGCGACTGGAGCCATTACTCCCCCCACCACGCCCCGCCGCGCTCCCACTGCGCAGCTGGATGATCGGGTGCGGCCCCGCGCCCTCCTCCTCCCGCGCACGCAGCGGCGCAAGCTCGATACGCGCGTTAGGGCTCCGCAGGGCGCCGACCTGCCCCTGCGGCGCCTGTACCTGCCCGGGCGCGCCCCCGACCCCGCCAATCTGCTGAGGCGGAGGGGGAGCCACTTGCGGCTGCGGTTGAGCGTATTCGCCCCACGCCTGCTGCTGCACAGGCGGCGCGAACCCGTTCGGCGGCGTCCCCACGGCCGGAGGGTACCCAACGGGCGGTGTACCAACAGCGAGAGGCGGCGCGAACCCGCTCGGCGGGGTGCCCCAGGGATGCGCCTCGTGGTGCTGGGGTGGCTGCTGCTGGGGTGGATACCCGTAGTACGGTGGCGGTGGCGGCTGCGCGTACGGGCGGTACGAGTAATGCGTCGGTGGCGGTGGGCGCGCGTTCGGGTTGCCTTGCATGTTCGGGTTCGGGACCATGCCAGGGTTCGGGGCCATATTGGGGTTCGGAGTCATATTTGGGTTGGGTGTCATGCCATGGCTGGGGCCCTGCATGCCTGGACTCGGCCCCTGCATGTTTAGGTTCCCCTGCATATTCGGATTGGCCTGCATACCGGGATTCGGATTCGACTGCATATTCGCGTTCGGCGCCATGCCCGAATTCACCCCCTGCATCCCTGGATTCTGATGCTGCACCGGCTGCGCGTTGGAGCCCACCGGCACTGTCGGGCCACCCTGCTGCTGCTGCTGCTGTTGCTGTTGCTGTTGCTGTGCGCCATACCCCGCGTTATAGTCGGCGTACGGCTGCTGCTGCTGGGGCTGGGGCTGCTGCTCGTAGTAAGGGTACCCGTGGTGTGGAGGCGGCGGCGGGTAGCCATAGTCGTAACGTATCGGGGGCGGCGGTGGTGCGTACGGGTGGTGATGTCCATGGCCGTGCCCGTGAGCGTAAGGGTCGCTGTATGCGCCGGGCCACGGTGGGTACGCGTAGTATGGGTGCTGATACTGCGGCGGGGGCGGCGGCGCATAGCCCGGGTGCACACCCGGCGGAGGAGGTGGCGGCATCGTGTCTGCACGGTAGCCAGGGGGTGGCGGGGGTGGTATGTGTTGCTGCTGTTGCTGCTGCTGCCCTGAATGTTGCTGGCCCGGGTGGTGCTGCTGCTGCTGCGCGTTGGCGTCGTATGTGTACCCCCCGTCGTGCGGTGGCCCACCGGCGGGGGGTGGCGGGGGGATAACCATTTGCGATCCCTGTCCTTGCTGCTGCCCCTGCATTCCCACTTGTCCATGTACATGAGCCCCCGCTTGGCCGTGGGCGTGTGTTCCCGCCTGCTGTATGCGCGTCAGCGTCTGCATGCGCAAAAGCAAGGGAAGACCGACTTGTCCCGCTGGAGCCTGAATTTCCGCCCCAGGTGGAGGCGGAATCAAAGGCTCAGATGGCCATGCGGATCCCACAGGCGGCGCTCCGCCCGTGTTGCTACCTGTCCCGTCGTCCGTACGGCTCCGCTTTGCCGGCCGGTGGGTCGAGTTCTAACATAGCGTCAGCGCTAGTAGGGAAACAAATTGGGGAACCCACCTTGTCTGTCTGCTCATCGTCCACTGGGTCGGGATCCACAGTCGGCATCGGGACCTCCACTGTGCTCCCGCTCCCACTCCCACTTGCGCCTATGAGACCCCCACCACGCGCGTCGGCTCCTAGAAGGAACAAGTAAGATATGTGAGCGATGACAAGGGCAGAGACGACGCGGGTAAGAGAAGGCGTGCAAGCGATGCCGACGTGCCAGTCGACGACCCGCGAGACGGATATTGTGGACATCGTCGAGGAGGAAACAACTAACCTCCGATCGGCGCCCCCAGTCCCGGCACTCGCGCCTTGCGCATGCGGATGTCTTTCCTAATGCGAATCTTGATGCCTTGATCCGCGAGCGAGCATGTCAGCGGGGAGGATTCTGAGGAGATATTATCGTCGTCATCGAGGGTCACCCGATAAGACAGCGAAAACGCACCCTCGACCCCCGGGAACTTCTTCGCCGTGTACACGTAGAACGGCGCACTGAAGATCGACTTGCAATGCCGGACGTCATTGCTGGTAATACAAGTCAGTCGGAAACGTGGAATGACTGAAAGGAGGGAAAGGGAAAGCCGATCGACGTTATAGCGACGAAAGAAAAGAGGGAGCAAGATGCGAGCGATTGTAAGGGATGTGATTGAGATGCAAGCACGGAACCACCGTGAGGAAGGATAGAGAAGATCGTCAAGGGGGTAGTGAAGCGTCATGGAAAACAATGATAGCGGGGAGCACTTAGAAAAAAGAGAAAAAAATGAGCACTTACCCTACGACCTCGAAGAGACTGAGCTTCAGCCGATACGAGCCCTCCGTTCGCACGGAGAGGTCAGGAAAGACGAAGAAGCCCGCATCGCACGCCGGCGCCGCTGTCGTTGGGCCCCCGCTGCCATTGCTATTGCCATTGCCGTCCTTGCCAGTATTGGCAGGTGCCGCGGTAGGGTCCTTTAGCGCATATAGTGACGAGACGACGCTCCCCGTTGTGCACCGCGTCCGTCCGTCTTTGAGCCAGTGCAGCTCCGTGTCGTCATCCGGCTTCGCGAGGCTCGCGAACATGAAGTAGTACGGATTCTGCAGAAAACTCTGCGCATAGCCAGCGAGATTTGCATACGGTGGCTCGCCGTTGTCCGCTTTGTCATCTTGGGAGTCAGAGGGCGGGGGATCCGGCACAGCGGGATCAATGACGCGCAGCTGCACAATGACAGGCGGGTCGATGGGGCGGCGGTCCGCTGCAAAGGCAAGGTTACTGGCAGGAGACGACGATAGCGAGCAGCGACGACGGACCCTTTCCACCGATGCCGCACATGCGGGCTTGCTTCGGCTCTTGGCGGACGGTGAGCTCGTATTGCCTGCGCATAGGGTCGTCAATCGTGGTTTGGGACGGAGGATAGACGGGATTTGAAGGAGGAATGGACTCGGGGAACCCAAATCCACGGACTCGGGTCATCAGGAGGCTCTGTGCACCCATGGACACACATGAGGGCAGAAGAGAAGGACACACAGTCTATTCCGGTCCTGGGCGTAGCCTACGGGCATCGTGTGTGCCGCCATCTGCAGCTCGTCGCCATCGAGGTCCATCGCGAGTAGGCGGCGCAGAGAAGCGAGGGAGTGCGCAGTTGGGGTTAGGGTTTCTGCCAGTAGCCGCAATGCCGACAGCATCCGGATTTAAAATGTACCATAGTCCTGGTTCGTGGCTTCACCTGACAGCACCGACTAATCCAAATCTCAAGAGCCAATCACTGGCAAGAGCACCGAATGTCCGCAACAAGTGTGGGTCGCCGCGAGCATCTATAGCCCACTTAATCCCCTCAAGGTATTCTATCACAGCAGGCAGTAGCGCCTGTAAAAGGCAGTATGAGAGAACACCCAGCTCCGGGGGCTCGGTTCGTGCGTCAGCCTTCAATTTTGGGTCAGCGACGGGATTGGCCCGAGGTTCCGACAATCTGGTACAACTCTTTTCCCACCACAGGTACATGAACTAGTCTCCCGTAGGCCCCCCCCCCCCCCGTAGGCAGATTCAGAGTAATATGAGTCGGAAAAATCGAAACAGCTGCCTCATCATGCATCAGGCCTGACAAACACACCCAATGGGTGACTTTCCACGGCGGGTTAAATACTCTGGGGAGTATCCGAACGTTTCTGGCCGTCGATGCCGAGGCAGCTGTCAGGACCCCGGAAAAGCTGTCAGCTTAAAGGGGCAAAATTTATTGTACGCCTGCGAGAATCTGTAGACGGGGTCGGGACCCCCTGTACAGATTTTCTTCAATCCATACAAGCTGGAATAAACCATTTTACGCAATGATTGGAAGATCCTGCCTAATTGGGTGGATGTCACACCCGTGACAAAGTTACTTCCTTCTGCGACATATGCAGCGCGCTCGTCCTCATCGCAGCAACTCGCTTCAAGCTATACAGCCTTCGCTCCCAGCTAGCAACACATTACTCCCAAATGTCTCCGTCGTTCACCGGGGTCCCCGTGTTTCCCTCTCGACGAGAAGTTTACCTGAAAACTGCATCCGACTCGATGATGCAAGCCTCTCCAGCGCTTCAGCGGACGAGATATAAGACGAGCGAAACGGTATGTGTTCCTCGCTTGTTGCATTCCTTCAAGCACATCCCTCACATTCCTTCTCTTCCATTTCTTTCTCAGCATGTCAGACTCAAATCCTCCACCGTTCACCCCCACTTCCTACCCGCCCGGCGTGCACTTTGACGGGAGCGGGAACCCATGGTGCATCGACTCGACCGGTGATTGGGTTCGCTACACTGTGCCCGCTTCGGTACGTGTTTTTTTCATCCAGAGAAATGTCTACGCATTTGATCATGCTTCACATCTTAGACAATGCCGCCACCTAACCCAATCCCTGCTCGGCGTAACGACTGCCAGAGCATCCAGTTCAACTCCAGTGTATGTCGTCTACCAGTGCCGCACACATATCATTGATTGGCAACAGGAATACGATGTCACTATGCGGCCGTACTCCAGACCGATCGCACCCATCGCTTCCACATCCCAGAGCGCCAGCACTGCGTTCGATCTCCGTCTCCCTCCCCTTCCCCACGATGATGACGACGACCTGAAGGACCCGGTCGCCGTCGCGCACGCCCGCGGTCTCAAACCCGCCAAGAAGGTCGCCGGCGTCCGGCACAAGGTCAAAGACCCAAAGGGCAAGAAGCGCCGCCAGGACTCCGACTCAGACAACGAGAGCGATGCACCGACGTCGAAGCGCCGTGGCGGTCGTCCTTCGGGCTCGGGCAACTATTCCAAGGAGGACATGAAGTGCCTCCTGGATGCGCTTCAAGACGAGCTGCCTCTCGGTCCGAAGGGTTGGAACGTCGTCGCGGGCAAGTACAAGCGATGGGCAGTCAAGCATGGGCGTCCGGAGCGGGGGCAGAAGTCTCTGGAAACCAAGTTCAAGCAGGTGCGTTGACTCTTCCTATTCTCATTCGCTTCATTCTCATTGCCGCTCCAGTTTCTCAAAGTGAAGAAGCCAACCGGCGACGCTGTGTGCCCCCCCGAGATCAAGCGCGCTCATCAAATTGAGGAGCTCATGAATCAACGCGCGGGGACACGCGACCTCAATGACTCGGACTTCGACGACGACGCCAAGAATGCCTCATCCGACGATGAGATCGAGATCGTCGACGCCCCTGTGCGCACCGCCATTGCTCGCCGCGTTCCCACACCCCCGCTCCGTCGAAATTCGCGCCTCAATGCTCCCGAAGTGCTCAATCAGCTCTCGCGTGCCTTTGATCCGGACGTCCAGCGCGCGCGGGATGACGAGCGCTCACAGCGCTCCCTCCAGAACACACAGCTGCTTGCTGTCAATCAGCAACTGCGGGACGCTCTCGCCACTAACGAAAGTTTGCGGTCGCAAATCACCAGCATGCAGGGCCATATAAACGATGTCGAGCGTGCGCGTGACCGTGCTGAGCTTCGGCTGGAGATGAGGGATGGGCCTGGGATGGGAAGGGAGTCTCGTCGACGTTCACCTTCTGCCGTACGCGAGAAGCCTCGCAAGAAGATTCGCTGTGAGAGACATTATCGGGATGGTGGACGAGCTACTTATTGGATCACAGGGTCTTCTGGAAGTGACTCCGAGAAGGAGAACGAGCACCCTTCGTCTGATCCTCTTCCCTCATCATCGTCTTCTCGTCCTGCGGTCCTTCCCCTCCCCCGCCCCCGCACGCGCTCCGACGTCTACCCAGGCTCTTCTCCTTACCCCTCTTCCTCTCCTTCCCATGGCGGCAATCTCATTGCGCCAATCACAGATGGTGTTGTTGGTGACGACGTGGACTTTATGGAGTTCACAATGACTCCTCGTCGCGGTGGCCGTCCCCTGTCGGTTGTTGTTGCTACCCCTGTCCCCAAGAACACGGCAGACACTGACAACTGATGGTATACTTTCTTCGTTACTCTTTTTCATCCTACCTACAATACTGCCATTCCTTACCTCCCTTGTGTCTCGTTACTAATTCTCTGTGCTCCGGCTACCTACCACGCTCGCTACCATTCTTCATACATTACAGACCGCTAATACTATGATCAATATATCATGCTATTGAATCATACACTGGGAACGTATGAAAACGGGTAACACGAGGAATTGGAAGTGTGTTCCACGCTTCCCCAAACCCGCCAGAAACGATCGCGTGAAAAGTCTTCACGTCAAAGCCCATGGTGGTTATATAGGCGCGGTCACTGCCGCTTCTGAAAAGAGTTTGCCACGGAGTGGTTCCGCGTGGATTGCGCAGGAGCTGGGCGCGACACAGATACAGCCGGCTAGGTTTGCGCCTTTCGGCACGTCGACGACGTGCCTCGTGTGCTCCGAGGGCAATGGAAGCGATGGCTGTTGCAATGAGGGCCTGCTCGCTGTCTGTTTCGTCCATATCGAGGTCGTCGTCCAGCTGATGGAGTAGAAATGCCTCGAGATCCATGGTGGCAGTTATTGAAGAGAATCAGGACGTGTTGTTTGGCACCCTCATCGGCTCCAAGCACTCGGCCCGGACGGCAAGCAGATACGAGAAATATTGTGCATCAAGTTTAAAAACTGTTCTTGCGCGTTTCCCGCAGAATACGCAGGAGTATCCCAGTTGATCCGATCACTGGTACTCTCAAACAAGCTCAGATATAGCACAGAATATTTAACCCGCCGTGGAAAGTCACCCAATAATGCAAAATCTTGACCTACGGAGAAAGTGCATCTGAAATAATTTATGTAAATAATTTGCAAAATTTTGCCTTACGGAAATGTTGATAACAATAAAAATCGGAAAGGACTATTGAAAGACCAGCTTTCAGCATCTGTTTCAAAAGAAAGGAAAGCCTTTCTTCCAATATGGCTGAAAGACTGCCTGAAAGAACTTCTTTCAGCCACACTTTCAGCTCTATTGAAAGAACAACTTTCAGTGATTTTTCCTTTGTAAAGCTTCTGAAAGAGGTTTTGAAAGGAAAACTGAAAGTGGTGCTGAAAGAAGTTCTTTCAGGTGGTCTTTCAGCTGTGTTGAAAGAAAGGCTTTCCTTTCTTTTGAAATGGATGCTAACAGCTGGTCTTTCAACCATCCATTCTTATTTTTCTTTTTTGAACATTTCCGGTAATTATGATTTTGCAATTTATTTACATAATTTCAGGTTCACTTTCTCCGTAGGTCAAGATTTTCCCATGTTGGGTGTGAAAACCTGATGGCCTTATCAGGTCTTGTCAGGTCTTGTCCGATGAGCTCTGGGGACATTATAAATTTTCCAGAATTGTGAGCTTAGGTTGCTCTCCTCCTTGCTAGGAAGCTCTCCTCCTTGCGAGTTATGTACCCGCCGGTGGAAACTCCATTATTGGTGCCAGTGGCCACCACTGGACACCGGTGGCCATTGGTGGACATTGTGCTCGGCATTGATACCCGGTGTGTTTGTTGGGAGGATCCGCCAATTACCAGCGGCCCTTGAGGATACCAGTGGCTGTCGCTGTAGACTGGGGGGATAGAGTAGGCCGAGGGTCAACCGAGGGTGTCTCTCATCATATGCTCACATATTTTGCAGAATGCAACCAAATTCAGTCCGAATTTGTGGTTCAGCTGATTGCGATCAAATGGACTTGTAAGGGGTCATCCTTCCTTTTTAGGACTCTTCCGCTACAAGATCACATGTATTACATATCACATGACATCTTATCACCTTATCACAAACCACCAGCCTAATTGGCCTTCACCTCTCGTCGAGTACCTCCGAGACCCTTGTCGAGTAGCTCCAAGGACCGAAGGCATAGGCTAAAGTTTGATCTATATTACGACTCCAACGACCTTGACTGATATTACGACTCTACGCCCTTATCTCTTGGAATCCTTCGGCCTAGCGTCGAACCTCACTTCTCTCGGATATCCGGTGAAGTCGAGAGTCAATCTTTGGGAGCACGGGAATCCGGCTCTCGATTGGCTTCTCTCAGAGGCGAGACCGGGAGTGTTGCCAGCAGGCAACCACTTTGCTATTCTTATCTCTCGCCAGGACACGCGTACGACGGTTTCCGCCTTGTAGACTCGAAACAAGTCTTACAAAGTGGACAAGCTCGGAACCGTCGTTACCTCCTGGCCGGACACCGCTCATCGGATTTCATAATGCCTTGCTCTCAGCTCTCAGAGATATGGTCTACGTATATCACTTCACCCGATCCCTTATCGGGCATGGATTCACTCTACCAGGCATGTTCAACACTCACCAGGCACTCCCTGGAACCTTCTAATATCATCCTCACTGGCGATGGCTTTTCGCTGCACCCGGATCTAGCTCGATCGCTAGCGGATGTTATCCTCACGATGGATTATTTGCTATCCCTTGCGGCCCAATACCATGGTCTCCCCAGCACTCCGTTCATTGGTACTTCGGAGCTCGTTATTCTCACTACCACTATAGGCCTACGAGTTCCCGCCACAGAAAGGCAAGTCGTCCTCGCATGGTTTCAGCTCATCCCACGCCTTGAAGCGGCGAGGTGCGAGCTCAAAGCTCTTTGCATCGGCATACCCGTTTCGGAAGGGAGCCCCTCGAAGGTGCTGCACGGCTCCGCGCTAGTTCGAGGCTACCGGGATCGAGTCGCACCCTCTGGTCTTCGCTCGAAGCCGTGTCTGCGGGACCAGGCAGTCAAGGCCAGTGCCGTCGCAGCTTCGCATCAATCTCCCGCTCCGGCGCATGTCAAGTGCAAGACTGTCGAGCTTGGGAACCTGGAAGATCTGTGTCAACAGGTGGTGAATCCACAGCGATCGACACACACCGCCAACAATCCCGCAAGCGCAGACGGCGGGGACAATCCTTGCCTTGCCCCACAGCACATGTCTTCATCGCCGCTGATGCCTCTGGCACCCGTTCTCGTTTGCGACGAAGGTATAGTCGAGCTTGGGGGGCAGGACAAAGCACGTCCGCATACGGCGAATCCGGATTTGGGTGAAGCACACACCTTGGACGAGGTTTCTCGCGCAAGCAGCGAGCGGTATCCGCTGAATCACACCTCGCGCCCGGCTTCCTCGCCCTCGTCTCCGCCCGCGGCTCCCACGCTTGTTTTCGACGAGGGCGTTGTCGAGCTTCGGGGACAAAGCGATGCTGCACATGCCGTGGATCCGCGCCGGATGGTCGAGATTGGGATGCCAAGCAACAATCTGGCAACGGATCAGTCTTGCCCAGAGGTTCTCAAAGCTACAGTACTCACCGAGGAGCCGAAACCCGTGGACGCGCCTGAAGCTGGTGTCGACGCACTCGATATCGCGCGCATTACGCCACACCCGAAGTCCCCCGCTCCAGCGCCCGCTATTGCGGACACTGTAGAGCTTGGGGGGCTACGCGTCGAAGTGACACAATTGCGAGCGACTGCGAGCGCAAGCACCATCAAGCACGGGGGGCTCCCATCCGTGCCCGACGATGAGTGGCATACGCCCGCCGTACCCTTCACGGAAGTTTGCCCCGCTATGGCTGTGCCGCCGCACAATCATGCACCATCTCGAGACTCAAGTCGAGATGGCCGGGCTTGCATCGCGCCGACCGATTTTCGCTCAATGCAATATCCCGCTCCAGCGCTTGTCAGGGACGAGTCTGCTGTCGAGCTTGGGGGGCGGAACGAAACACCTCAGCACACGGTGATTCCAGATTTGAGTAAAGCACACACCTCGAGCAGCGAGCAGTGTCTACCGCTTCGAGCAGCATGCTCAGTTCCTTCGCGTCCTCTGCACGCTCCCGCGCTCGTTTTTGATGAGAAGCCGGTCAAGTCCGGGGGGCAGAGAATGAGTCCACTGAAAGCGCAGTACGACCTGGGCGCGTCGGATCAGCTACGTGCTCAAGGAAACCACTTGCGTCCTCGTACCTGGAGCTCTCAAGGTGCACCCCTCGCTGCAGACAATGCGGAAGAGGTTGCGAGGCTAGAAAACGACCTTCAAGAGCTTCCTACGTTGGCTTTTGAACGACGCATTGGCAGGACGTACCTCCAGAGCAACGTGCTCACAACTTTGTCGCCTCCCGCTCCCGTCGCCGTATGCGACAAAGATCCGGTCGAGCCTGGGGGGCGGGACAAGAACTTGGGCGAGGTATGCACCCTGGATGGATCTCCAGTCCCGCTTCTCAAGATTGGTGCACTTGATGTTGCGCGCGTTACGCCACCACCGAAGTCCCCCGCTCCAGCGCCCGCTATTGCGGACACCGTAGAGCTTGGGGGGCTGCGCTTCAAGGTGACGCAATGCCAAGGGACAGCAAGCGCGAGCACCGGAAGAGACACACAGCAGGGAGTCGAAGCTCCTCTCGCGGCGGCGGAAAGCAGCGCACGGCGGTCGGAGATTCTGCAAGAGGCGCTCTCGAACGCTGACCATGTTCTCGTCCGCGGCGTAGTCACGTCTCCAGCCCCTCGCACTTCGACCTCTCTCATACCTTCCTTCGACACGGACATCAAGGTCTTCGCGCTTATCAGCGCGATTATACGGACTCAGTGGATACCGCACCTCGCTTGCACATGGCGCGAGGACCGTGCGCCGCCCATCGTATGGGAGCGGGAAGGAATTGGAACGGCTTCGCGGCGCTAAAACTCAAGGCGCGGGCGCGTGTGAACGCAGCTGAGTCTGTCTCAGCCTCCAAATCCATCTGCGAGGTATTCGAGGACATACCTCGATGCCTCGCCCGGTCTCATCGTCATGGCAACTCGACCTGCGGGACGACTCGACTCGGAGCGTCTCGCAGCCCCAGTCAGGCTCTTTCAGCCCTATTTTTCGGAATTTCCTATCAGCATTTCAGTCTCGAAGCAGTCAAGAGGCTTTCAGCACGCACCCCCGGGACGTTCAGGCTCTTCGATTACGGCCGCGGCATCTGACGCAGCTGAATTCGGGGGGCTTGAAGATCCCATATACCAAGTGACGGACTTTATTTGCTATTTTTCGCATTTTCTGCCTATTTTTTCAGTTTCACCTGGAGACCTTGAATTTTCGCACCTACCGGAAGGCTCTGGGATGTTCAACGAGATCCCGCGCGGCGTGTGCGAGGCTACGCGTTCGAATTGCTTCAAAACTTCGCATTTTCATCTACAGGCAAAGTTGGCATAATTCCAAGACTTGCCAGTTTCCAGTGCTGGATTAGAGGCGGCTATGCACCCCAGATCCAAGCGTGGGGCATTTCGTTCGGTTCCCGGAGGGCGTCGAAGCCCTGGATGCGAGATCGAAGGGGAGGAGGAGCAAGGATGGAGAGCCAGATCGGTATTGTTTGGCAGCGGCACGATCAAAGGCCAAACACGCCATTTTCGGTCGTCCACTCTCGGCGCGTTCTATCAAGTTCTACTTGCTTTCTACACACCTTACCTCCCTCGAACGCACCACCTCCATCGGCGTCTCCACTCTGAGCTCACGCCGGGACGAGCCCGCACGTAGGCCTGCACCGGCTTGGCAACAATGCAGAAGCTGAATAGTCCACGCCGCGAGGTCCCGGTTCTCCGCGCTTTCCAGAATTTTGCAGCAGCTGCTCTAGTGTGCATCCCGAAGGGCAGCTCGACGGGCGCTATCGCCTCGCGCCGCCGCTACGTCTGCCGCCGCTGCGTTGAGCAGCTGCGGCCGTCTCCAGCTTCGCCAGCGGGTGCGCATCGGGCGAGATCGACGTCGAGTGCCCCGCAGAGGTGAACATGTCGTGGTGCGCCTCAACCTCGTGTGGACGATACACGCCCCGCGCGAGCTTCGCGCTGAGCACGTACCCGCCGACCGGGGTCAACGAACGGCTGCGTCTGGGTGCTGTTGCTGCTAGGAAGTGCATTGAATCTCGGAAGTCAGCGCCTCCGCGCCTGCCTCGGCGACCGATCCTCTCACTTGACTGGACTCCGTGACGTCGAATGCAGCAACGGCAAAGGCCTATGCCCACCGTGCTCGCCTCGTTCCTGCTCAGTCTTTAACACCCCCTGCCCTGACCTGCACGCTCCATGCCCGTCGCCCGCCGTCCGCTGTATAGTCTCACGCTCGCACAAACCTACTGTGCCATACGGCTCTCCCTCTGCATTCAACTCCACGGCGGCGTGTGCCGTGCTCAATGGACTCCGCCTTTCCTTTATCTTTTCCCACCACATCCCGCCTCGTTTTGGGACAGTCACCTTCAGCTCTCGAATTCAAATGGGGGGGCTTATGAAGTTTTGGAATGGGTTCCGAAAGCATCCGCTCTCGCTTGACCGTTGCTAGCGGCTTCTTTCGTGGGGGGCAGGTAGGGTATGGTATGACGCAGCGGAGTATATTGGTTATGGTCTGGTATGGGTTTGGGAGCGGAGCGACCTCGCAACAAAGTGGAGTCGGAGAGGTATCGGAGGCGGAGACGGAGCGGACTCGGAGAGGCCCGTTGAGATGGAGTCGAGATGGCTCGAGGACGAAAAGCAGTGCGAAAATTTTTCTTTTCATTTTTCTGGACGCTTGTCACTTTTTCTCCCGCCATTCCCGCCCCTCACACATCTATTCATCTTGCAGCTGAAGAGTGGGGGGCTCTGTAAGGGGTCATCCTTCCTTTTTAGGACTCTTCCGCTACAAGATCACATGTATTACATATCACATGACATCTTATCACCTTATCACAAACCACCAGCCTAATTGGCCTTCACCTCTCGTCGAGTACCTCCGAGACCCTTGTCGAGTAGCTCCAAGGACCGAAGGCATAGGCTAAAGTTTGATCTATATTACGACTCCAACGACCTTGACTGATATTACGACTCTACGCCCTTATCTCTTGGAATCCTTCGGCCTAGCGTCGAACCTCACTTCTCTCGGATATCCGGTGAAGTCGAGAGTCAATCTTTGGGAGCACGGGAATCCGGCTCTCGATTGGCTTCTCTCAGAGGCGAGACCGGGAGTGTTGCCAGCAGGCAACCACTTTGCTATTCTTATCTCTCGCCAGGACACGCGTACGACGGTTTCCGCCTTGTAGACTCGAAACAAGTCTTACAGGACTCTAGTTGAACTTCACATACTTGCCAGATACTTGCATGGAACTGATCATCCTGTATGACTTTCTACTCTAACAGAGGCTCTGATGGGAGCACTTAGCTGTAGCCGTGGGTTGAATTATTGCGCTCTTCCCAATGCATTGCCGACATATTCGATCAATTGCACCTGATCGTAGCGGTCGCACATCTACAGTCGGCATACTGGAAGTTCAAACAGGAGCTAATATATGAGTAAGATGGATGTAGTACCTCCAATTGAAAACCTGACAAAAATTCGGCTGGGAATTGTGAATTCATTGGTATTAGAGAACTAGGAGAATGATTAGAGTTGCCTTCGCAAGAGAAGAAGTTTTGCTTTGCCGACAATGAGGTCCTGACAAGACCCGACAACCCCCTTCAGGCATTGTAAGGGTCTTCAGGCGTTGTCGGGGATCGCCAGGCCTGGTACCGGGCTTTTGCGAAAGTGACGTGGCCGCCCAGCGTTTCTTCATCAAACGGCGATGAAACCTTAGCAATCTGATGTGCCGCCTGCACCGCGAAGCCATGTATGAACATCGCACATAGAGAGCCAGTCCAGTTGTCGAGGAGCACGAAGTTCGCCGTGGGATGCAAAACGGGGAACATGAAGAAAATACCCTTCTCCTTGCGAAGAGCCTCTATGTCTGTAGTCTGCCAATCAGGTTATAGAAGAATCCAGAAACACTGTAACACATACCCATGAATATACCCGCCACATCAGATTCGCGGCGGTCACCAAGCCCTCGATGGGCAGAGGCTCCTCCTGGAAGACAATTCTCAGACGTCGCGGATCGGTAGCACCACTGGTTGATTCTCGAGAGCGCACGCGAGTTGGTGAAGACTCTTCTCCCAGAGCGCCTTCAGATCTTTTGGACATGCAAGTGCACGGGGATGTCGACTGGCTCCATTTGATGATCCGAGATGCACTGCCAGCGCCCGCAAGCTGAGCTGCATGTCCAGTGCACCCGCATGAGTACTCTTGACAACGAACCGCTGTCCAGCTGGCTCGTCATTCAATAGTTGGGTATTCGAGTTCCGCAAGGTAGTGAGCGGGAAAGTGGGGAGATAACTGGGAGCGCCGGAAGTACGGGAAAACTTGGCACCTAAGGTCGGCCAGTGTGTCACATGTCACAGATGAACGAACGCAAGAAGCAAAAGGGCAATTGCACTGCCACTGTTTCGGAATCCATCATTCGACCTTCGACAATTCTCATTTTGCAACTTTACATGGCCTTGTATAGTTCCTGTTATTTCGTCGTCTTGAAGTCGCCCTACGCGTTGACTGATGGAAATGAATCCCATAAGGAAGTACATCATCCAAGTTAGAGTCCTATACATGCCGCAAAAGCGTCAAAAGTGACGTGTCCTCCAAGCGTTTCTTCATCGAATACCGGGACGACGCGACCCATGGATTCCTCTACTAGAAACGCATGATCTACTTGCGCGGTGTTACCGCGTTGGAACATAGCCACCAAGGTCAAAATCCACAGGCGCAGAGCCGCGAAGTGCGCCGTGGTAGTCACAACGGGCTTGAAGAAGAAAGCCTGCTTCTCCGTCAAAAGAGTCCCCATGTCCAACTGATGCCACTTCCATAGCGGCGCGTTGTGGATGCGTTGGCCGTCGTGGAAGCCTGCCACAATCGAGGCGATAACATAGAAGAGTGACTCGAGGTCATGGCGGTATAGATGCTGGGGTGGATTCGGCACAAGGAGATCTATAGCCCCGTACGTCGGTGAAGCTCGCCCTCGAACGGACGGCGCGCTATCAAACTCGCCCAGTATTCCGACGATCTGTCCAGCCTTATCGCAGTACCCGAGGCTGTCGAGGCCAATATCGCAGTGAAGCGCCTGACCCTTTTCATATAGCTGTCTGTAGTCTGCGATGCAAGTGAGCATGAAGGAGTCAAGGATCCGCGGGCGCATACCCTTGAAAATGCCCCGCACAGCTTGCATCAGATCTGGCGCGTTTGTCAAGCGCTGCAGCGGCTGCATGTCCTCTTCGATGACGATCCTCAGATTGCGAAGCTGGTCCCATCGATCGATAGGTCGTGGATGCGCATTGGTGGGGCTCTCGTCAGACCCAGAGGGTAGAGGGCAAGCCCGAGGCTCCGAAATGTCCGTCGCTCCTCGTAGCCTTGCAGCTTCAATAATCCGGGCTTCTGGCATTCGACTCCGGATGTCGTCTGGCTCTACTTGACGGGGACCACCGTGCTCGATGTGGGAGGCAGCCGCGGCGCACGTAGTTAGAAACGTCGTTTCAATGAGACAGTATCGCCCGGACTCATGCATGCTTGTCACGGTAGATGCGTCCGCGGTGCGACCGTAGCATTTCCTGCCGTGGCTTTGGTTCAAGACCTCGTTCGCGGATGATTTAATCAGTTTTGACACGGGGGAGAAAGCAGATGCTTCATTGAATGGCCCAGAGGGTAGATGGTCGGTAGATGGTATCGTCGATGAGCCTGCACTGCCACTGATGGGCCTTTTTCCCCCTGCTTTCAAGCTTTTCCTCAATTTCCGCAAATAGAATACCGGCCCCGCAGGCTCATGTCAGCCGCATGCGTGCCCGTACATACTGCCGGTTTAGGTGGAAGGTATAGCAGTCTCTTCGAGTCCCCAGAGACCAAAAAAAAATGCGCTGTTTACAAGGTGGAAGATCCATGCTCTTACAGGTACAGTCATGTGCATGAGCGACACCGCAATGTTTCGCCAGCAGGCACGAGAGAACGTACGTATATACAAGTATATACACCGCGGAGGGAGCGACACACCCCCTATGGAGGGCAATGCGCGGCCTTGACAAGGCCATCCCGCTCAAACGCGCACGCCTCGTCCTTGAGCCAGTAGTGGTCCGAGACCCACCAGAACAGCCGGTGGGCGATCCAATCCTCCCACACCACGCGCCACGGGCGCGTCAGCGTCAGGTGCTTGAGCGTCCCGTAGTACAGCCAGTTGTGCGGCGTGTACGCTGCAGCGCGGCTCAGTATCTCGGGAGATGAAGGAGACGCGGACTGTGCTTACCGACGGTGACCTGGGGGTTGACGAATATGCGCGGCCGGAGGGGCGCGGTGCGCCGGTGCATGTCGTACGATATGAGGAAGCACTCCGATTCCGCGCAGGGGGTGTCGGCTCGGAAGGTGAGAGGGGTCCCCGGGGGCACGGTCGGCGGCGTGGCTGGTCGGACGGTCGGAATATCATTACTGGGGGGCAGAAACCAGTTGGCATCAAAAACCGCGACGCCGTTCCAGCACGTCGCGACCTCTACGGGCTCCTCGCGGCGGAGCCGGTCGACCGCGACGCTGTCGAACGAGAAGTACGGCCAGATTTCCTTCGTGCGCTGGCCGCAGGAGTCTCTGATCACCCAGCTGGAGAGAAATCAACACGACGACGGGTGCATCGAGCGCCACTGACGTGTCATAGAGCCCGATTCCGTCAAAGTCGAGGGCGCAGGCGAGATCGAAGTCTCCGTTGTTCGTGTCCAGCAAGCGAACGATAGACTCTACAAGCAAGTCAGTGATTCGTCGCAGGGGCAGACAACGACGCACTCCACGCGAAGTACACGTCGTTGAAGAAGATGAGTTTGTCGAAACGTCTGCCGTCGAGTCCGCCTTGCAGCGGCTCGAGCGCCTTGTTGCGCATGTCCGCCATGTACTGCACGCGCTCGTGGCCGTTGCTCGCCCAGCCGTCCCGGCGCCGCGTGTCCGTATCGAGCACAACACTGCTCTTCACGCCGGCCCGACGCAGCTTCCCCTCAAACTCGCGCAGCAGGTCCTTCGTGCCGTCGTGCGAGTTGGACTCGTAGATGGAGACAAACACGTTCTCCGGCCCCAGGTGGCTGATGAGCAGCGCCATCTGCTTCGTCCACACGGGGAGATGGACGCCGTAGTCGTACAGATTGGCCGCGATGAAGTACGCCGCGGTCCCGTTGCCACCGGGCTTCAGCATGGGCAGTGGGGCGGCCGGGTTCATGTACGACGAGCGCGGATACGTCGGCGCGAAGAGCAGCAGCGCACACCACGCCACGCAGAGCGCAAAGCGCACGCGTCGGCGCTTCGGCCACGCGTACATGTTCCGGTAGTCCAGGGCATCCAGGACCGCGAGCGCAGGGACGCAGATGACGACGAGGGGGATGTATATGAGCAGCGTCGAGAAGAATCCGAGGTGGATCGCCACGAAGGTCGCTGTGGCTAGCGAGAAGGTGATGGCCCCCAGAAAAAGCCGGTGAGCGTGGATAAACGAGAACAAGCGCGAGCGTCGCCGACGCCGGTCCCGCAGTCGCCGTTCTTCAGGCATAATGGAGGGAACTATCCTCCGCCGGGCATGTAAACACGACTTGGGCGCGTGGTCGCTGTCGCTGTCAAGATCAAGCTGTGCTTGGTGGCGGAGGGTAACAGTCAATATAACATTGCAGGTACGGTATATACGCTGACTGCCTTGCCGGGCTCAAAAGTTAAGACAAGCTCCTGATACACATAGTGCACCCTACAAGAACCGAGGAATACAAGCAGTACATAGTTCATACATTCTGTGGAGATTCAGGCGAAGATTTCTTTAAAAACTCCGATGATCTTCTCCACCTCCTCGAGCGTATTGTAGTGCACCAGTGACACACGGACCGGCCCCTCCTCCTTGTCCACCGGGGGCGGCAGCGTGCCCGTAAGTGTGTACGCGTAGAAGTGGCCATAGCGTATGCCAATCTGGAGAGGGAAATTGGCAGAAGCATAGGCGAGAACGGCGGACGCACCCCGCCTCGCTGGTCAAACACCTTCACGACGTCCTTGCTGCGCATGGGGCGGTCTCCAACGACGACGAACGAGACCGTCGGCACACGGTCCGTGCTGGGTTCCTCGACGCCCACGACGCGCAGCCCGCGCGCGACCTGCTCCGGCGCGGTGAGGTACCCGAGCAGCGCGCTCACGAGCTTGGTCTCATGCGCCGCGATCGCGTCGAACGACGCGGCGAGGTCGTTCGCGGGGGTGAGCGAGAGGAGGTACGGGACGACCGACGTCGTCGCGTATAACGTCTCGTAGCCGGGCCCGCCGGGCTGCAGCTTGTATGCGCGGTCGGCGGGCAGGAAGTGGTGCGCGAGAGACGATACGGACGCGTCGAAGGCCGCAGCGCGGACGTACAGCGCGGAGATGTGGGGGGCATACACCTGCGTAGCGAGGGTAGCGGGTCATTGCAGGCGATGCGAGCATGTACCTTGTAAAAGGAGAAGACGCAGAAGTCCTAGAGCAGGGAATTGAGTTGGAGAGGGGACAGGGAGGAGCCACGTACGATGTCCCACGCCTGGACATCCATGCGGCGATGTGGGGCGTACGCGACGCAGTCCACTGACACCTCGACCTTTGGGGCGCCCTTGGCGGCGGCCACAGCGCGGACCGCTTTGGTGATCGCCTGAACGGGCACGACTGACCCGAGGAGGTTAGAGGTCGCGGTGAACGCCACGATGCGCGTCTTGGCCGACACGAGCGGCAGCAGGTCCTCGACCTTCAGACTGAGCGAGTACGGGTTGTTGGGGCTCGTCGGGGTCGAGTGCCAGTACTTGATGATCGCACCCCGACGCGCTGCCAGCTTCTTCCACGGCCCGCAGTTCGCTGTGTGCGCACCGGCCTCAAAATCGCGCGGAAGCGAGAGGAAGAGGACACACCCTCATGCTCGCCCGTGATAATAAACTCGTCGCCCTCCTTGATGCCCGCCTCCAGCCCTCGCGCGAGATTCTCGACATTCGCCGTCGAGCTCGGGCCAAAGACGATCTCATTCTTGTCCGCGGCGCCAAAAAGCTTCCGCGCCTCCTCTGCTGCGCTGTACACGCGCTGCGTCGAGGCCACCGAGACGCTGTAGTCGGCGCCGAGCTGGACGTTGGTGTTCGAGAGGTAATCAACGATTAGATCGATCGACGACTGGGTGACTTGGCTGCCGCCCGCGTTGTCGGCGAAGACGAAACCAGATTTGAGGGCGGGGAACTGCGATCGCGCGAACTCTACGTCGAGGACGTGGACCATGGTCGAAGTTTGGGTGAGAACGAACGAGGCACGGGGACGGAAGCATGTGGAGCCACGAACTTGATAGCGGAGGGTGGATGAAGTCAGATACAGTTACGCCACAAAAGTCTTGCTGCTCGCCAAAGAGGAGGAAACTGGGCCCCTACAGCCGCGATTGCGAGAACTCAGCAGGTCCAGACAGTGCATCGGGCTGAAAACCCTCGAAAAACCCTGCAATATCTTTCCGAGAGAAACTAGAGTTGCCCTCCGGAACGTTCGTAGTATGTCGAGCAGATATCGGATCAAACGCGATGAAAGACGACTGGAAGAATGTGCAAGAGACTTGAAGAGTGCTCGTCGCGATGAGTGTCGCGATCCAGTGACCAGGCGGCACTATGGCGGTCAGAGTGCACTTTTAATATTTCGCGCAAAAAAGGGCCATTTGAGCAATCTTTTGGGCCGAGAGCAAAAGATTCTGGACCTGAGCTAAAAAAAAAACAGGGAGATGAAAAAAACCTTTTTTTTCGAGGTGCGCGCAAACTCTTCGGGCATGCGGAGCAATAGTTTTCCTGTGAGCAAAAAAAAAGTTGTGTGTGGCTGTGCCAAGCCGCCTGATCCATTGATTGCCTTGATCAAATGCCGCCGGCCAGGAGTCCAGGTGGACCAGATTTGAAGATCTATGCTCGTTTGAAGTTATACAGCCCATATATGTACCACTATAGAGCCTTTGAATAACTGATTCACCCCATTCAATTCCTCTGTGGACTTGTCTGAGTGAAACTAGCAGGCATACATAGCAATATTTGAATCATGTTGAGCAGGCTTCAAGTACCATCTAAAGGGAGTACCTGCCTCTGACAAGAGAAAGGCCATGATTGAATGAGGAGTAGCTATCTTCTGTGCCCATGCAAGCTCCTACTCCCTCAACGAGGCCAAAAGCATTGGACTCCTGGCCGGCGGCATTTGTGGCGGACAGCGGCAATCAGCGCATCAGCCGGCTTGGCACAGCCACATGGACATTTTTTTTGCGCACAGGAAAACAATTGCGCTGCATGCCCGAACAGTTTGCGCGCACCTTGAAAAAAAGTTTTTTTTGGACATTACTCAATTTTTTTTCGCTCGAGGCCAAAAAATTGCTCAAATGGCACATTTTTGCGCTAAATAATAAAAGTGCAGTCTGACCGCCATACGGCACAGCCAGGTGGCCGTTTCCTCTCGCCAACTCCCATCATGACTGACCGCCCAGCTATTCCGCCCCAGGAAACAACTCCCGGCTACTCTACTGCGGCTATCTGTATGGCGGTCACAATGCACTTTTATTATTTCGCGCAAAAATGTGCCATTTGAGCAATATTTTGAGCCGAGAGCAAAAAATTCTGGCCCAAGCCAAAAAAAAAGAGGGAGATGAAAAAAAAAACTTTTTTTCAAGGTGCGCGCAAACTTTGCGGGCATGCGGAGCAATAGTTTTGCTGTGCGCAGAAAAAAGGGGTGTGTGGCTGTGCCAAGCCGACTGATCCATTGATTGCCTGGATCAATTGCCGCCGGCCAGGAGTCTTTTGGCTACTTCAACATACAAAGAGACCATTGAAGAGCAGGAACTTGAATGAGCACAGAAGGTAGCTACTCCTCATTTAATTCTGGCCTTTCTCCTGGAGGCAGGTACTCCCATTGAATGGGAGTACTTGAAGCCTACTCAACATGATTTCAATATTACTATGTATGCCTACTAGTAGCACTAAGGCAAGTCCACAGAGTAATTGGATGGGTGAATGAGCTGGTCAAAGTTTTTATAGGGCTATGGGCTGTATGGCTTCAACTGGGCATAGATCTTCAAATCTGGTCCAGCTGGACTCCTGGCCGGCGGCATTTGATCCAGGCAATCAATGGATCAGCCGGCTTGGCACAGCCACACACATCATCTTCTTTTGCTCACAGGAAAACTATTGCTCCGCATGGCCAAAGAGTTTGCGCGCACCTTGAAAAAAAGTTTTTTTTTTCATCTCCCTCATTTTTTCTAGCTCAGGTACAGATTTTTTTGCTCTCAGCCGAAAATAGTGCTCAAGTGGCACTTTTTTTGCGCGAAATATTAAAAGTGCAGTCTGACCGCCATATATCTGGGGCTCGGCGAGCCATGCCAGCTATTCGACGAAGTCCACCCAACTGGATTATCTCTCATATCTGCGAGAAGATCTCGCTAATACTGAAAAGACCGTCGCTTTCGACCGCTTTTTCGGGCTGATACTCCCTTCAAAAACTGGTGATCCCAGCTTGCAAGAACTTGAGGAGATCTCCGACTGGTCGACCGTACAAACTTTACTCCACGAATATGAAGCGGTCACTCTTCCGGAAACGAGCCTGTATCAGCCCTTCGGGGTGCTGGAAGATTATCACTTGGACATTCTGGCTGTGAATTGCGGCGTTGTGGAGCCAGGCAAAATTCGGGGTCGAATCCCAGCAGCCCGGATTATTGAAGCCGCAAGCCTGAGAGCAGCGAAGGACATTTCGAAGCCTCGGGCTTGCCCTCTACCCTCTGGGTCTGACAAGAGCCTCACCGATGCGCATCCACGACGTATTGATCGATGGGCCCAACGTCGCAATTTGAGGATTATCATCGAAGAGGACATGGAGCCGCTGCAGCGCTTGACAAACGCGCCAGATCTGATGCAAGCTGTGCGGGGCATTTTCAAGGGTATGCGCGCGCGGATCCTTGACTCCTGCATGCTCACTTGCCTCGCAGACTACAGACAGCTATGCGAGAAGGGTCAGGCGCTTCACTGCGATATTGGCCTCGACAGCCTCGGGTACTGCGATAAGGCCGGTCAGATCATCGGCATACTGTGCGAGTTCGACAGCGCGCCGTCCGTTCGAGGGCGAGCTTCACCGACGTACGGGGCTATAGATCTCCTTGTCCCGAATCCGCCCCGGCATCTATACCGCCACGACCTCGAGTCACTCTTCTATGTCCTCGCCTCGATTGCGACCGGCTTCCACGAAGGCAAACACATCAGGAGCGCTCCGCTTTGGAAGTGGCATATTTTGGACATGGAGACTCTTTTGGAGGAGAAAACGGCTTTCTTATCACAGTCCGTTTTGACTACCACGGCGCACTTCGCGGCTCTGGACCTGTGGATTTTGGACTTGGGGGCTATGATCGGCCACGGTGTCATCGCGCGAAAAGATCATGCGATTCTAGTCAAGAAATCCATGGGTCGTGTCGTCCAGGTATTCGATGAAGAAACGCTTGGAGGACACGTCACTTTTGACACTTTTGCGGCATGTATAGGACTTATGTATAGGACTTTAACTTGATGTACTTCCCTATGTTTTGCATTATCGCGCACTTCAGAATTTCGACGCCACCTCTAGAGGTAGCGGTCGCACTTTCAGCTCGAATGAATATTTGACGTTCGAACACACTACTTAAACGCGCGAACGGTTCAGATTCAGATCAAAATTGCATGTGGTCTCAAAGCGCTAAGTATCTTAGCCTCCTTCTCCACATAGTAGAAATGCTTCATGTAGCGAAGCTCCAGCTGGAAGGAAACACCGAGGTACTTATATAGCATGTAACTATGTAGTTCAACATTTCAAGTCTTTGATTCCAAGATTGGCTCGGACGATCAGATTTAGATAAACTTTCTTGTTGTTGGGCATTAGAATGTGATATAGCATTAAATTCAGCTCTGCACCACATTGAACTCTTTTTTCTCATCAACTTGAGCAGCTGCGGACTCCGTCGGAGAATTAGCCTCGGGAATGTTGGGCCCCGTGTAGTGGAAACGACCACCTGGAGGAGGCCGTCAGCTTCATCCAGTACACAGCAAATCACGCACTTATCAGATACCAAGCCGCACTCATGAGCGCGAATGCGACGAATACCACAGACGCATAATCTATGAGATCGACCCATTCAGCGGGACGTACATCCAATTTGACTAAGCGTACTCATCGACTGCGGTGTCACTGGGAGCACAGCAGGCATCGAGAACAGCACCATCTCGAACGCGGCCCATACGACGGCGATTCCGTTCAGCGCGGGCCCGAATCGGCCAAGGGGAAACGGCGATTCGACCATGTCCCTCCGCGCACTCGCGAGCGAGATGGCAACAGGCATGGCGTATGAGGAGCCGAGCGCCATGACAGCGACGCCGACGAACGCGTTGAACGCCGCGCTGGAGCCTAGGTAGATGAGGGCGAGAAGGACTTGGATCGTGGTCGAGAGCAGAAGTGCGTTGAGCGGGATCCCGCCAGATAGGTGTTTGTTTACTTTTGAGAATGTGGTGTGGAAGGGGATCGCGCCATCCCGTGCGAAGGCCCAGGTTGCGCGCGATGCAGCGCAGGAGATCGATATGGCGCAAAACATACCGATGCCAAAAACTTCAATAGAGTGAGATCTTAACCAAGCATACTAAGCGAGCGACTGACTGATGAACCACTGCAACAGAGTGGGTGCATGAAGATAAGAGAGGGAAAGACAACTCACCAGACCGAAACCACCACCCTTTGAGCCCATTATGAGCTCGAACATTAACGCGATTGGTTGGCCGCTGGCCACTGGAGATAAGAATAAGTGCATGCTTAATTTGCAGAATGAGATTCTACCAGAAATCAAAGTTGCGATATCAGGGAGGGTAAACATGATCGGAACGAGGAATAGCACCCCGCAGAGAAATCCGATTGGGATGGACCAAACAATAGCTCTTGGTAGATCAGATGATGGGTTATGGACTTCTTCAGCCATGCTTGCAACTACGCTGCGTTAGACGCTCAGTATGACAGGTATAATGAAAGACTCCCTCATGCCAATTGCAGAAAATGTGTAGGCTGCGGGACCAGCTTCAGCTACTGCTGACAATCTTAGTTGTTAGAGGTTCTTACCGGGCTAAGATCCTCGTGAGATGGAAAGCGCGATAAGGCGATGGGAACGCACTGGTAGCAGACCGATACAGAAGGCCCATCCAGGAGTCCACCCCGACGGCGATGGATCAAAGTGGCCCAGGGCAAATGCAGCCGAATGTCGGCCAGCCGCGGCTTTGACCGAAACACATACGAGGATGACTAGACAAGGAATGAGCACCGGATGCAGAAAGCGCCGGAAAAGAATAGACCAATGACACCCAGAAGTGTCCAATATGCGGAAATGATCTAGATATCGGTCAGCACCGCACAGATAAGCTATGACTCAACAGTACAGACATCGATCGTTGGAAGGATAGAGTTGAAAAACACACAAAACAGAACGGCGACGGCCGTGACCGCAAGGAAGATCAAGTCTGGTTGAGCGTCAACGGAACTTGAAGGGAATTCAGTGATATGAAACTTGCATGTGTGCCATGGTTTGACATCCCAGTCTGGAAGATATATGCCCGTTCCCGCCACGACGAGTTGGGCAGTTCCCTAGATGCGGGGCTTAGATCTCTCGGTCTGCGGATTCGAGACGAAGGAGGATGCTGACAAATGTAACCGACAAGCTTACAGTCCAAACACCGACCAGCGTGAGCCACCCATTGATCCAGGAGAGGAGGAGTTTATAGCGCGGCGGGGCGAGCCTGAAACACCAGTAATATGCGCCAGCGGAAGTGGGATATTTTGCACAGATTTCGCCAAGCGAGAACGCGAGGGGAAGCGAGAGAATGGCGACAGCAACCCAGCTTCAATGACGGTAGTAGCACCAAAATAAAATCGACCATGACGGCACCTACCCCCATATAATTGTCGCCGGTCCTCCAGCGATCAGCGATGTCGCAATCGGTGCTGCGAGACCGTACGCTATTGGGAATATCAGACTCGACCCCAGGAAAGTTGCCCACAACGTACGAACAGCCATTATAGCTTGTTTAAAGTTGTATGATGAACAGGCAAGGTTGCTTCGCGACGGAGCCTGAGCTCACCGAGAGTCACTGCAGATGTATGTTCGGGGCAGGTCGACGGGCAGTCTGGCGGTTTCCACTCACTGAACAAGATATGTGACAATCCGCGAGACTGAGAGCCGGCTGAGAATAAGTGTGTGGATCGAGCTCGGACTCTGAGCGCACCCTGGTCATTTCTTGTGTGTACCCCAGCTTCTGGAGATCAGCAGCAGCATAGGCGTCCTGAAGGTCGGGCTTTCGAGCATCATCCGAATCGTGCATGGTGGGAGGTAGCAGGACGATAGCGCGATGTTCGCCGAAAAGATGTGTTCCCGAAGAGAAGCCGGGCGTATACGTAACCGACGCCTGCGTGAATTCCCAGGTCAAGCCAAAAGGCCTATTATCTTGAGGACAGCTGAAAACTAGTTAGTGCTCGTCCTACATACTATTTTGCGGAAGTGAGGCCAGTCACTGCCAGTCCCACTGAGCTGAGCTTCGGAAGTTTGGCTTGCCACTTGGAGATGATTCCAACCAAGTCCGTCGAGGGTCCAGTGACAAGAGGTGGGCCCGTGGGATGGTAGCGTGGCACGGATCGGACATCGGAACACCAGGAGAATAGAGCATATTGGCAAGTGGCGCTGGCAGTGTAACTTGAAAACGGTTTTAAATTTGTATCAGCGTTGATTGGCTGCCCCAGATTTCCCAGCCAATCAACGGTGAGAAAGATGGTTCTAAACCACTTGTCGACATGCTACAATGTCCCAGAAACTCCGGTGGGTAATATTTTCGTGGATTGTAAACTGTGGCACGGTGGCAGTCTGGAAGGAGTTCAGTCTGCATCTGGAAACGCGTTTTTCTTTGATAGAAGTCGACTTACGTGGTAGAAGTGGCAGTGTCTATGTAGGCCCGGATAGATCCGATATCTCTACATAGAGCCACATAGACTCGGTGGATCTTTGTAGAACTGTGGTCTCGATGTAGAGCTCTGGATTCTACACCACACTATCAACGACCCTGTCCGGGGCTACGACGACCTAGCCACATGGTTTCCGCAGGGTTCCGCCCTGTTCCGCCCGTCCCATCAAAGCTGCAAGTATGTAAATGACAAGTCGTCGCAAAGTCGTCCCATCTTTTCTCTTCCGCCCCCCATCTTCTCTGCGCCCTCCCCCATCCGCTGGCTCCCATTCTGCCTTACCTCCTCAAGAATGTGGCTCTTCCTGGCTTCTGTCTGTGCCTTCCTCGCGCGTGCCTTCAAAGTCAAAGTTCTTCAAGACAAGCCACTCGAGTCAAAGTTCTCAAGCAGTCAAGCAAAGCTCAAGCTCTTCAAGTGCAACTAACGACTCCTTCCTATCTACAAGCCTGCTTCTTCAGGGTCGCCTCGCTGCTCTGAGTCTCCGTTCACTCGCCGCCACCGTCGCAACCAGCAACGATCATCATTGCCTCACCTCGTCGCCAGTTCAGCACTTTCCGTCCCTTTCCTCTATGTAGTACTCCTTGTTGTAGTTCCAGTCAATCTTAATCTATTTCTCATTCTATTTTATTGAGCGGAGCTGAGCTGGAGCAAAAATTCAAGCGGGAATCGGAAGCGAGCGGGATCAGAGCGGTTGATGATCAAAGATGCCCGGCGACCTGCTCAATGCCGACTCTATGAGACTCTACGCGAGCTCTATGAGAGTTCTACGGTAGAAGTGCCCGTCTATGTAGACTTGCATAGAAGGGGGGGGTCACTATGGCTCTATGGCTCTACCGGTGCCTATACAGACCTACATAGTGACTGGGTGTTTTCCAGATGTGAGTCACCAACCGTTACGGTATCACGTGATGTACATCTGCTGACTCTCAAGGTCACTGTCACGGTGACTGGCGACTGCGATGGATGTCACGGTGCGGGGTGCTCCGGGGTCGGAACGAGAGCGAGAGCGGGGGCGAAGGAGAGCGAGGCACGGAGAGACGGCGTTGAGAAGACCAGGAACTAGCTACGTGGCGCTACATAATATATCTAACTAGCCGAAAACCCGTAAAGTATAATGTCCGTGATCTATCTAGAATGATCTACATGAGTCATCAATACAACGTAACCAGCGCCGCTACACTATCCCCCGTCTAGCGCGGGACGTGAGGACCAGCGCGGAAATTAGGCCAAGCGGCGCATGCGGTAGGGAGTGCATCGCCGGAGTACAGGATGGGGTCATGAGGATCGTGAACAAGGGGGAGCATAGGACAGGAGTGGAACAAGAGCATAGGAATCAACAAGGTCGAGGACAGAGCAGGGACAAGGGTGAGGACGGGGAGATGACGCCGCGGGGGAGCGAGAGGTGCCGCATGCCGGTCAAGGCCATGGGCGAAGGTGGCTAGGGGAGTGTGCAAGTTCCGCGAGCCGAGCACAAGGGGAGTTGTGAATGGTAGTGTAAGACCGAAGCCTTTGGCTGCCAATGCGAGTTGTGCGAGCGCCAGAGCAAGGAGAGCGTAAAAACGCGGGGAGAGATGAGAGCATAAGGGGAGGCGCGAAGGCGCACCGAAAAAACGCGAAGCATTGAGCTCCAGGACGTGAACCGCGACCGTAGCCGGGAGAATCCGGGAGGAGGAACAAAGTTTTGAAAAGTCTGAAAATTCCGCAAGCAGAAAGTCGATCCGGCGCGCCACGCATCGCTTCCCTACGGGTAAGCTCCGCGCGATGTGCTCCGGTCGTCGCCTTCCTCCGCACATTCTGGCGCGCTGCGCGCTCCGCTTCCGCTTCGCGCGCACGGGTGCGCTCCAGTCGATCCCTCCTTCCGCGCATCCCTTCGGATCTCCGAGACCACCGGTCTATCTTCCTTTTTATGAAGGACAGAGGAGACGGCCACTAGGGCGGCGACGGTGGGCTGGGTGGGTAGGCAGGATATGACAACGAAGTATCTTCCTTTTTGATGAAGGGTGGGTGGGTGGGTAGGAAAAGGAAGGGACGAGTGCGGGGCGGCGAAGAAAAGTCGAAATGTGGGCCCCAAAAAATTGAAAGAGTGAGGGGAAGGGGCCCCGAGGAACTTGAAGGTCACCGGTTCGTCGTGCTTCACATACCTCCAGATGCCGAGAGAGGGTTACACGAGGAACGGGGGAGAGGATGGACAAGGAGTATGCCGGGGGAGCCACGTTAAAACGGGTGATGACCGACATAAACGCCGGAGGCGCTCGGAAAGGGATGGGAGGAGTGTACAGGGGGAGCCACGCTTCAGCGGGTGATGACCTGCACAAACGCCGGAGGCGCTCGGAAGGGGGGAGAGGAGTGCGCCGGGGGAGCCACGTTAAGACGGGTGATGACCGGCGCAAACGCCAGAGGCGCTCGACCCGTAAGCAGAGCTTCGGGGGTTCCCGTTGGGGAGAAACGGGTCGGGGTGACGAAGTCCAAGGTGAGCAAATGGACAAGGAGGGAATGAAGCGAACTCAATGGCCGACGAAAGGGACTGAGATTCCCGCAGAGCTCAAAAACTCCGAACCCAATTCCACTGGATGTGGAGAAGTCCGAACGAGGGGAGCAGGAGGCCAAGAGAGACACCGGGGAACTGGCTCGTGACCCAAGCCAGCAGACGAGCCGAAGGAACGAGTCGACCCGTCGAACGAGTCCGGGGGATGGCTCAAACGAGCTTGGGATCCCGGGGACTATTTTTGGGGGTCTTCTCAAACTGTCACGGTGCGGGGTGCTCCGGGGTCGGAACGAGAGCGAGAGCGGGGGCGAAGGAGAGCGAGGCACGGAGAGACGGCGTAACTGGCGACTGGCGTTGAGAAGACCAGGAACTAGCTACGTGGCGCTACATAATATATCTAACTAGCCGAAAACCCGTAAAGTATAATGTCCGTGATCTATCTAGAATGATCTACATGAGTCATCAATACAACGTAACCAGCGCCGCTACAATGGACTCCAAAGTCGCTCTCATCATCGTGGACTTGCAGGAGGACTTCTGCCCGCCGGTATTTATCACCAGACCCTGGACATCTATGCGATAACAACTCCAAGCCAGAACGGAAGCCTAGCGGTTCCTGGTGGGCGCGAGATCGTCCCGGTCATAAATCGTCTCCTCGCGTCGCCGTTGTTCGACGTTACGGTCGCCACCAAAGACTGGCATCCCGCAGATCATATCTCCTTCGCGTCGAATCACCCCGCGCCCGATAACCTGCCCTTCGAATCTTTCGCAAAGGTCGTGAACCCATATAATCCCTCGGAAAGCTACGAGACGCGGCTTTGGCCGGTGCATTGCGTCCAGGGCACTACGGGCGCGCAGCTGGTCCCTGACCTTGACGTCGCGAAAGTCAATCACATCATCGAGAAGGGCCAGGACAAGCGCGTGGAGATGTATTCCGCCTTTTGGGACCCATTCGTGAATCCGCGCGTTGCTGAAAGCGGGCTCCGAGGATATCTGCGAGAGCACGGAGTGGGAACGGTGTACGTTGTGGGCCTGGCCATGGATTATTGTGTCAAGGCTACTGCGGAGGATGCAGCATCGGAAGGACTCGAAACGTATGTCATCAAGGACGGGACCAAGGCAGTCGACCCGGACGAGGGATGGAAGAAGGCTAAAGCCGAGATGGAGAGCAAAGGCGTTAGATTCGTCGGAATCTATGACATCCAAATTTGAAGCGAATAAACTCTCAAATCTCAGGGAAACGACATCAGACTGCCCTCGCGTTCCGACATCGGACACACGAGAAATTCTGGTACGTTAGACACGCCATGCGGTTAGAATGAGCGTGCTGGACATTTCTGGGCGGATTCAAGGAGAAAACTTAGCGACTCCATGGCACGCAGACGCAGGCAGGGCAGCGCCGCGGCTGCTCGATAGAGCACTTGAACAGTGCAGATGAGAGTCGAGTGCGAGCGAAACATCCCGAGAGCACCTGCAATTGCCAACGTTGTGCAATATAATCACGGTCTATCGAATTCATTTCATTGAACCGGTCTTATAGAACGCGATAAAAGTCGGTTCAAGTGCGGCCGCCCGCCTCGCTGCCTCTGCTCATTCCACCGATTCCTGCCCCCGCACCGGTCGAACTCCACAGAAATCATCATCCGATACACACCCCGCGCGGTGAACACCGGAGGACGCAGACACGGCTGCTGCTCGATCGCGTGTGTGCGGCCTGGCTGGAGACCGGCGGGAAGCGGGCCCAGCGGGAAGCTGCCGACGGGGTGCGGACCCGTGCTATCGATGGTGTGGACGAGATACCGGTTGCCTGCGCGCAGTAGGACGGCGATGTCGGAGGAGGCAATGTCCGCGGCGAACGCCTGGGGCACGATGCGGACTGGAAACCCGTACGCGTGGTCCATGAGCCACGCAAAGTCGCCTTGATTATGCTGCCATTCGTTCCATTGGCCGTAGTTGCCAAAAATCCAGTCCGTGTGCCAGATCGTACGGTCTAGCGCTAGGTCGTCCTGCGAGAAATGGGAGATGGTAGTTTCGTCCGGTGTATTGAGGCCGAAGCGTCGGCTCGGTACGAGACGCAGATCCAGGGGAATTGGGTCCTGCACTGGAGTAAGGAACAATGTGGACCTAAGGTGGAGGTGCTTACCAGAGGAAGCAGAGTTGCAAGCGGGCTACACGTGGCTTGCTCGGTGAAGTCTGGCGCTAATCCGCAACACTTTGTCGGGTCGGAGCCTACGTGGTCGTATATAGCGAGCTCGCCGAAACAATTACCGATCACAGTTAGCCCAAGTGCGTCGTCGAAATCGAGGATGGGATAGGCCCATAGCGCGGGGTCCTGTGGGAGATCATTTGTCCAGCGAATAAGGGGAGGTTGGGTGTCCGACGGCTGGGAGGGAATGGCCATGGTGACTAGATGTGGATAGGTAGTGCCAACACAAGGGCCATCCCCGACCGCAACCCAGCCCGCGCGCCTGCCTGTCCCCCCGGCGTGGAGATGGTAAAAAGGGGCGTCAGAGGCCATCTGACCAGGCGACGTGGCGAGCAGGGTGTACGCAAAAACGGACGGGTGAGCAAACACCGGGTCGTGTTCTAGCGTAAACAGTTCCACTCCCGTTGACGAGATCACGAGCAGTCTCAGGGGCGCACAAGGCTGGTTTGCCAGCACAGCGACCTCCCAGATGGGCGGCGTGTTGACGGTTTCGATGTAGACCGCGCCACCGTCCGAAGATGGGTGGGCATATAGCTCGAGGGCGCTTTGGCGGATGACAACGATGAAGGGATGCCACCCGACTATAAGGTGCGGCGCGCCCTGGAGATATAAGGATGAGTGTGCCTCGATTTAGCGCATATACTCACGCGTCTGTACGGAAGGTCGAGTCCGGACGGAAGATCGTATGTCGCATCTTCCACCCAGTCTATGAGATGGGGAACAATCGCGTCGTCGCGCACAGCGCACCCCAAGAGATTTCCCTGCAGCATCAATACGTGCGATGAGCCCTCGAAGCGACATAGTTCCATGAAGTGATGGGATCCTAGGTGTTGTCGCAGCGTGATAATGTGCACCGACGGAGAGCTGCGAAATCGTAAGCCGTCTGTACTAAGTTCGGAGTTGCATCCGCTCACTCGAGATCTAAGCCTAGCGCGATGATTATGCCCGAGGCCTGCACCTCCAGTCGTGCCGTTCTGACCTGGCCGGGCAGGAACGCTTCGGCGAGAGGTTCCGTATAGCCCTGGAAAACCAAGGACAGGTCCCAGCAACTGATCTTGCTAACATGGTTGTCTGACGATGCGACGAACAGCCAGCTGCCGGAGACGAGCCGCATCCAGTTGATTGAGTGACAAAGGTAGAGGCGCCATACATTGACCGGGCATAAATCTTTTGCCCTCCACTTGCGCGCCAGACAGGACACTCGGGTTACGACCGCTTCAGCTGCGGCCGCGTCCAAAAGACCAGGCGGTTTTAGATATGCGGGGAAAATCTCGCCTGTTTCTGACCCTGCTTTGCATATCATCGTAAGCCAGATGATCTTGGAGCGCGTGGCCCGAGCAAATGCACGGTTAACCTTCAATGAGATCAGAGATAGGACAGAGTCAGTGGATACTACACGCACTCGACGGAGTGAAAGCACATCGGTCACATCCAACTGGAAGCACACGAGAAGGAGAATGTCTTCGCTCAAGGACTCCAGCAAGCTTCCGAGTCGATGCATAGCGGGCCGATTGGAAAACACGCAGTTCTGAGTTGTCAACTTGCAAAATAAGTAGGTCCGACCTAGTCTCTTGAAAACAGACGCTAGAACATTGAGCTCGTGCCTCGCTTGTTGTAGGTCCGACCCATGGATGTCGAGGATTGAGCTTGGATTGAGCCACTCGAAAGGAGTCCGCAGTCCGGCTCGGACTTAGTCGGACTTCAACTTGATCCGAGTCCAACACACGGAGTCACAGACAATCGTGACCTATCGTGACTTCCAGTTCCCCGGGCCGGTCAGGCTTGGCCCGGGCTCCTTCAAGTTGACCAACGCTTGATCTCTTGACCTCTCCTTTCGCAGTCCCTCCCTTGAACATCCTGAGCATCTTGGGCTAGCTTGGATCACATCTTGCGGCGCTCGCCTCCGCCGAGCGACCAGTGTCACCGACATGACATCAAAACTCAATGCACACGACTCCACCAACACGACACTTCCCCAGGATTAGAAGGAGATCTCGCAGTGCGCACCACTCTCGACTCTTCGTCCCGCCAAAGGTTAGCTTCCCCTGCCCGTGCCGCCATTTGCTGACTGGCCCGTTCATCGATCCACTCAGTACTGCGCCTCAACCTTTGTAATTACTTGATCCAAGCGGTGGTCTCACTATAGATAGTGACGGCGCGAATCAAGGATCCGGGGATGAGCTTTTACTCCAGACTGGCACCCCATTCCATCGTGGAGGCTTTTGTAAGCCAATTTGCTGTTTTTCTTCGTTATCTTGGCACCCTCTGATTTCTGCTCGCCACAGAGGTTCAGAGCGCCAGACGTCAACTCCTCATTACTTCGTGGCCCTACTCTACCAGTGCGGCGCGTCTCGTTTCCAAGTTCCTTGTTGTTCCTTGAAGCCCCGACCTCCCACTGCCACTGTGGCCGTCAATTCTTTTGAAAAACGGGAAGGCCTCGCTGCCCATGACCATTGTACACGAGTTGGAATCGGCCGCGGGCACCCTCTTGCTCTCCAGCCGCCTCGTTAGCGATCGCAATGTACATGGCGTCGTTCTTGCTCCCTGCACCCCTACCTTTGTGTCCCCACTCAATGCACCGTTTGCGACGCCGGTGGAATTGGGTGTCACGCGCGACGATCCTCCTGCGCTATTGTGCTCCGACCTCGCGGCACAGACAGTTTCATCGTCCCCCCGTGCCATGTAATCCGTCTGAACGGGGCAGGTAATGCCCATGCAAAGCATCATCGAAAGCACGGTGTCGCGCCCAGCGACAGCACATATCGCAAGAAATATCCTCGGCATACTTTTCTGCCACCATCCTTGCCCTGGGCATGTACTACCGGGGCGCGCGCTAGCGGGTTTTAGGATGCATGACTGGTCTCTCGGCCCGTTCTCCATGTGGACCGTCCTTCACACATCAGGCCGTATTCCTTAGCAGGCGTACCTCAGATCGTGTGCGAAATCGGGCTTTTCACCGTCCCTCGTTCGCGCCCGAGCAGCCTAGCGTGATTTCCCCTCGAGCTCGAGTGGCAAAATGTTCAAGGGCCGTTCAGGCGTGCGACGGGGCGATGGTCGCGACTACCACGCGCGGACTCTCATCTCGCCCGCTTCCAAGTTTCCACCACCCCTCTGTCTTCCACAGCCACCTACTATAGGGTTACCTACCATAATGCCCTACTTATGATGGGATGGATGCGCGAAGAAGATTCCGGCGCATCATCAGGAGCGGCATCGCACTCCCCCTCATCGCAGTGGGGCCGGAGCCACTTACCCGCTCGGACTGGGGGCTCGATACGATCTGGCATCGGGATGAACGGCGCGGGAGGGCGAGGTGGCTGCTCTGAGCCTGTTTATGGAGCATCGTGGCATCGCGGTCTTCAGCGGACACCGGTCTCCTCCGCCATGTGGCGACGTGTACATACGAGGGGAAGCCAGGGGATGTCAACCTGTCCATCCCGTCTTCGTTTCCCTTCCTCTCAGCGCTCCGTCTACTACCCGACGTCGATAACCACAGCTCGTTGCTGGAGCCAGCTTCAAATTCCTGCCTACACTCCCCTTCGAGATCGACGGGAGTCTGACCGGCTTCTCATGTGGGGGCGACTACCGAGTTAGCGCAAGACGAAGCACATCGGAAGCATTGCCCCAAGGTGGGCGTTGGTAGAATCTGGATGCTTTTGAGCGGTATGCCGCCACTCGCCGGCCCGACGAGGGCGCATATGTGGCATGCCACTAAACCTCGGCGAGCTGCTGATAGTCGCTTGTAGAAGCGTATCCCTGGTTTCGTTCGTTCCCCTTCTGCTCTCATCCAATACGGAGCCATTCTTCGGATTTTGGCCTCCAAGTGCATGGGTCTCGAGCAGTCTATCATGCCTGCTGCGAATTCTCGCCATCCACTCTCGAACTAGTCAGTTGTCGTCGCTGTCGCTCTCGATAAATATAAATCCAAGACTCATATCTATCTCTTACAGACAACCTCATCCCGCGCTCAGCCAGCTGCTGCCATCGCTCGCGGAGCCGAGATGCTGGAGCGGTTTCCGCATGCTACATTAGCAGGGAAAACGAGCACAGCTGCACATGCTCCGGGGACCGCGTCACCCTTCGAAGGAGGACGTTCGTGAGGTCGTGGAACAGCCCGGGCATAACATGGTCGTACGTCTTGTGGTGCGATACTACCAACGCCTGGAGCTGGGGGAGGAAGCTCGCGACGGAGTCGGTGAATGGTGCGCGAGATAGTCTGCGCCTCCGTCACCGCGAGCCCGAGGCTTTCCAGCGTCGGCAGCCCTTCGAGGAGCTGGAGTCCTGGACCGCGGGTTCCGTGAAGACACTGGAGACGTAGTAGAGGCGCAGGCGGCGCAGCTGCCACCTGGAGCGCCTAACGAAGAGCTGGAGGCTCGTGAGGTCGCTTGCTTTTAGAAAGCGGCCCGCCAGTTTCAGGGCCTCCAGCGCGGGCGGGCATGACGACGTACGCGAGAATCGACGAGGTCGCCGGGCCCCTCAGAACGAGAGACCGGAGCGTAAGCAGGGGCTGGACCGAGAGCGGGGCCTGAGCTGCGTCGGGCAGGATCTCGAACACACAGCGGACAAGTCGCGGGGTGCGGCGCACGGCGCAGTCGTTGGGGCTGACGGAGGACATTTCGAGACTCATTCACTGCTTCCAAGGGAGGACAAAATGCGAGGGGCGAAGAGCCGGAGGTGGATGAGCAGTGGCGCGTGCTCAAATGCAGCGATTGGAGTGTCGACTTCGCCGCGCGGGATGTTGTTGGCGTCGAGCGTCGCGCCGGAGAGTGGGGAGTTGGTGGGTCGAAAGTGGCAGGAGAGCGAGAAGGGGAGGGTGAACAGTACGCCGCGCCACTGCGGGCGGTAGCCGTCCAGGAGATCGACCAGCGCCCCGTCAGGGTCCTTGTGGGCTATTAGGCTCGAGATGACCACGTCAAGGGCTGCGTCTGCGCACGAGCGATCCACCGGCTCAGGAACACGACCCACCACTCGTGCAGATAGTCTGCTCGGTCGTTTTTGCCGCGAAACTCGAGTCGGAGGTGGGCCAACGCGATTATCCGCCAGTCTCGGCACATTCGGGTCAGCAGAACGGAGGGCGGAGGGCCTGCACGGCTTGGTCTCGTCTAGTAGCCGGCATTGATCATTTAGTCTTCACTCTGGTCTCCTCTCCTCACAATAACCCTCAATAATAAACCGGCCAGTCTCGACCAGGGTGGATTGGCAACACGACTGCAAAACACGCATCCGAATTGGCGCTTGAGTCAAGTCTACCGGACGATTTATACGAGCAGCTTTCGGTATCCGAATCGCAGCTATGATCGATTCGAGATCCTCCGCCAATTACAGTCTGTATCATACCCTATACGACACACATGGTGTACACCCAAAGAGAAACGAACGTCAAGAAGGTCAAGCCACCGAATGTCTAAGCGCGCATCATGCCTCTGGCCTCAGGGCCCGTACACCTCCGCGATCTGCGCCCCGACAAGCTCGATGCGCATGCGTAGGCGCGGGGGTAGCGCATCGCCGAGCATCAGGCCCGCCATAGCGCGCAGGCGCAGGCAGAGCAACGTACAGAGAAGCGCGGCGGCGTTGGCCCAGCACATGCGCAGCGTGTAGGGCGTGGTCCCTTCCTCTTCCCTCAATAACCGGACACCGAGGACGTCGGACTCGTACGGCGCGAGGACGGCGGCGGCGCGCGCGACGAGGGGCATGGACGCGAGGCGTCTCCCCAGCGGCGCTGACGTCAGGCGGGCGTAGAGGCGGGCGAGAAGCGAGGAGCGTGTGCGCGCGCGGACGCGCTGCGGCAGGAGGAGTGGCTTAGGTGGCGGGGGGCGGTTCGTGCCACCGACGCGGAGGAGCGCGCCGGAGACCCTGCGCGCGGTGCCCAGGATGCTGTCTTTGGGAGCGAGGAAGGGGCGGGGCGTGGTGTGCAGGCTTCCGAGGTCGAGCGAGGCGCGGCGGTTGTGGACAGAGGCGGGGTAGGCGCGGACGGGGGGCGGGGCGGGGAGCGAGCGCCTGTTCGCCTGCTTGCTGCTGGCGGGCGCGGCGGTGGGAGGAATCACGGCGTGGTATAGCGAGGACGTGTTGCTGCTGCTGTTGCGCTGCGTGCGCCCGAAGCCTACGAGCGTCGAGCGGGGTCTTGCACTGGTGTTTGCGGACTTGAGTGGGGACACAGTTGGGAGCATGGCACAGGAGTCGTCCGAGGGCAAAGATTGCGGGCGTTGGCTTGAACCGAGCACGGACGAGACCGTACGAGCGCAGTCGGAGTCACAGGCAAGGTCTAGCGTGGGGGTGTCCGAATGGAAGGATTGCGGGCATTGACCTGAACCGAGCAGGGACGAGATGGCACGAGCGTAGTCAGAGTCGAAGGCAAGCGGATCGAATTCTGCCTTGAGCGAGCTGGCGTTTGGGTCGACAGCGAGGCCGCGGGGGCGGGCTTTCCGTGATCGCGCTTGAGGAGGAGGGGCATGAGCTTGGGCGGGCGCGTGTGTTTGCATCTGGAGGAAATTCAGACATGGCGAGATGCGATCTCAAGGTTAAAGCATACGTTCGCGAGCGTGCGGTCTGAGCAGCGCGTCATGGACACTGGCGAGCTGTAGACGAGGCGAAGAAAGAAGGAGCGTGAAGTGTAGTAGCGTGTAGTGATAGTGCAGACGGTCGGGGGTGGAAGTAGGATGTCAAGTAGGTAATACTAGATGGCGGTAGCGGAAAGAAAAGGCAATGGGACCGTTTGCTGCTGATAAGGGGCGGAGGCTGACACGACGACTAGTGACATCCACATTTCGATAGGGGAAGTCAAAGGAACGCGGCCACCGATTCTGGTGCAATGCTGTTGAGTCTCACCGGCACCCATAATCGCGTCTAACGCAGCATCGCTCTGAGCAGTTGTTGCTCCGAAGGAGCGACTTCGCCAGAATCGCGATTTCCCATTTCAGGCGACTCTGGGTCCAGGTCTAAAAGGCGATCGGCCGTCGAAAGAGCGGGTGGCGGCAGTGGGGTCTAGACTAGACTAAGAGAGGGAGGATGGTGGCAAGACCGTGACGAAAGAGTGGTCGCATGGGAGATGCAGAGCTTGTACCTGCCAAAATCCTATCGGTCTGAGAAGACCATCCATAAATCGTGTCCCTCCTGGTCAACGTTTCAACGCCGGGATGATTCTGCTCTGATTCTGTCGTTGAATTCGTGTCTATCGGAAGCCGGAATTGGCCCTCTCTTCCAACTTTCGACTTCGCGATCGCTTGAAAGCGCTGCAGAGTTTTTTACGGGCTAGACCGGATCCAGAGTTTCCGACAGCGTAATTTTCGCCGCGAAGTCGAAGTACATAGTCCGGAATCGGAGTGGGAATGCCCGCATTCGGCTGAAGAAACCAAGCTTACATAAATCTTTTGTTACTGGATGCCGAACGAGGGAGTGAGCGCGACGAGCAGAAGAGTCCGCCGTGCACGGACCACGCCCGGCCCGCTGGCACGCCGGTCCAGGAAAAATACTCATCACGTGGCGGCGACCGTTCTTCAACTTAGACTCCTTCGAAGTCTTCGAAGTCTGACCGAGGGTAAGAATCTCCTTCGTAAGTATCTTTCCTTATCTTTCGCTCTAGCCGTTCGCAGCCTCACGTAGATTCAGCTAGCACTACTTATCCTTGCAACCGTGCGGAAACAAATGCTAAAGCGCGTCCAGGCTCCCCGCAGCCTCGAGCGCTGCTCAGCCTGCATCAGCTTGAAGTCCAGAACTGAAACAACTTTCAAACCTCAGCAGCACGTCAAGCAGCACGTCAAGCAGCTAGCGTCAACTACGGAAGGAACCCTGACTTCGATGGATTCCTATTCGCCACCGTCTGTATGGCACCATACATATTTAAGCTCCCGTCTGCGGCCACTGTGCGGCCTTGCTCTCCGTCTCCCACAATATGCCCCTCCTCGAAAGTGCCGCAAAGCTCTTCCGCCTCGTCTACATCCTCTGCTGGGACCTCTCATTGACTCTCGTCAACCTGGTGACCCCTAGTCTGAAGCCCGGGCGCATCGTCCCGCATGAGAGCCCCGGTGCCGGGGGAAAGTGGCCCGAGTTCGTGCCACCGAAGGAGGGCGACAGCCGCTGCGCGTGTCCCATGCTGAACGCGCTAGCTAACCACGGTGCGTACTCCCCCCATATCTATATCTCGTTCTATGGGCTTACCGCTCCAGGTATCCTCCCGCATGGTCCGCGCGTCGTATCTTCCCCCGATCTGCGGCTCATCTACTACTCGCACCTCAGACGGGCGAAACATCAGGTTCACAGAGCTGACGCAAACGGTGCGGACGTCGTACAACTTCGCGTCGACGTTCTGCGTCTTCGTGCCCCGCTACGCAGCCGACCTGCTGCTCAAGAACTACAAGACCGTGCGACCGCGCTACGCACATGCCTCCCTCGCTCACCTTTGCATAGGACACCTTCGACCTCGCGGAGCTCAGCCAGCACAACGGCATCGAACACGACGCGTCCCTCACGCGTGCGTCCGTTCCCCTCCGCTGCATCAGCTGACGCCGCCCCCGCAGGCCAAGACGCAGAATACGACCCGGACCAGAGCCGCGTGCACCTGCCGTTCGTCAACGCGCTCCTCGCGTGCGCCTCGGGGAAAGACCGCGCCGGGCACGTGCGCCTCACGCCCGCCGACGTGTCGCGGTACTCGAGCACGCGGCGCGCCGCGGCGCGCGCGACCAACCCCGCGTTCACGCTCAGCCGGACGCACAAGATGTTCGGGAGCTCCAAGTGCGTTTGTTTCCGTGCCAATTTATTTGTGGGATGCACGCTGATTGGACCAGCTCCTCGACGCTGCTCACGATCCTGGGGGGCCGGGTCGCGGACGTGGAGGTGTTCCTGAAGGAGGAGCGCATACCGGCGGGGTGGGAGCCGCGCGCCGCGCACCGCATGGGCCTGACGATGCTGGCGTTCCAGCGCACCGTGCTGAAGGTGGAATGCGCGATCGACGAGGGGGCTGTGTTGTCGGAGGGCGACGCGGAGTGAGGCCATCTTCGCGATGCCAGCTTTGGGGAAAAGTCTGTACGGAGCGAGTTACGAGAATGCCCTGTCTAGACTTTTGTTGACATCCGTAGTTCTATCGGCTCAGTAGATCGAACCGTGGGAAATCCCACAGCACGTTCATCGTCGACCAACCATGTTCCATAATGATATATTTTGTATTCCGGTGCCCGGAGACTTAAAAGGGAGCTCGCCATTACAGACTCTTGGATTCACAATTGGAAATGGAAACAATCATATTGTTCACACGGTTGTGATTCTGCCCGAAAAGAGTCGTCGTCCTGCCGAACTTTCATATCAGCATTTTTTGGTTCTGGAGTATCATTCTTGCCCGGCACAGGACTTGTCCATCTGGGTGATGGAATATTTCTTGCGATTGGTAGGAGTCCAACGCTATAGTCACCGTAGCGCCTTACCTTGTTGACTTCAAATTTGACCCGGTCCGGACAACCTTTCTCTGTCAGCTGCCTGCCATTGGATACCCCTGACCAGGGTGCTTGTTCAGTGGTTACTTGCACATTCCAAAACTCAAATAGCGCTTTACATGCCTCGAGATATCATCTCTACCACGCGATTGTCCCCTGCTTTCCGGAGAATGTTCCCGTCTCGCCGTCCTCGCCGAGAGTCGCCAGACGCACCGCGCCCCTGGCCCCATCCTCCACTGTCCCAGTTCCCCGGTGGTCCGTCATATCTGTTGCGGTGTATCCAGGACTGTGGATATTGACCTTCCACCCTTGCGCGCGGAATCTCTGGGCGTACCCGAGCGCGAGCATATTCAGAGCTGCCTGTCAATGCGGAATGATTCTTGACCAATGAAAAATCTCCCGAACCACTTCCCGCACCTTGCTGCAGCGGTACGATTGCTCCTCCACCGTATTGGCCCGCCCCTCAGAGCCGGCGCGAAGCCCCATTGAGGCCAGATCGGACGACATGAAAACGACGCGGGCAGCGGCCGATTTCTCCAGCAGCGGGATAAACGCCTCGGTAGTGGCGGCCGCGCCAAAATTATTGGTGGCGAAAGTCTCCTCGAACATCTTGCGGCCCGCACAGATTCGGTCCCCGTCAATCGCGATCGCGGCGTTGTTGATGAGCACGTCTAGCCGCCCGAATTTGGCCTTCACGATCTCTGCCGCAGCTGTGATAGACCGGTCGTCTGTGACGTCTATGGTGAGAGCCTCGACGGATAAGCCTTCGCGTTGCAGCGCTTCCGCAGCCTTCGCGCCCCGTTCGACGTCCCGGCTGCCCATTACGATGTGGTATCCCTTGTGGTGGGCCGCAATCTGCCTTGCAATCTCGAAGCCGATCCCTTTGTTCGCGCCTGTGATGAGAACGAGCTTGGAAGGGGATGCCATGGAGAGACACTGGCTTCGGGGCGTGTCGGTCCTGAAAGGTTCCGAAAAGGTGGTAGTATCTAGCTTCCGTGAGGCGAACAAGTCCACGTACATAAACGGTGCAGCCCGCGGTGGTTTCCAAGTTTGGTGGATCGATGGTATCGATAACGGCCGGCCCAGGTCATTTCCCCCCAGTTAGCGTATAGAGAGTTAGCGCATAGAGCTTCGCGTTGAGACAAGACCACGACGCAAGCAGGCCGAAAGTAGGAGATAAGTAACATGATTCAAGATGAGACGACTCAGAGTCAGACGAGACCCTTAAGGCGAGCGAGATTAGATTAGATTGAACTAATCTTATCAACACAGCCATACACACGCACCACATCAAGTTGGCCATTGTGGCCACATCCGTTCCTACTCTCTTGCATCTCTCTAGATCTCCCTCTGTTTCCGCCCACAACGTACAGCGAGTTTTCTTCCTCTGAAAACTCTGCACCGAGCTTACAGAACTTCATAGCCGACCGCGCCTAAGCAGGCCTCGACGAAAAAATCGTGATGTATTGGCATTCGTGCCACTGCTTGAGTGCTAGCTGGCCCGCTTGTACTTACATCGTCTGCCAGTGGAGTCTGGACCACAAACAGCACTAGAAAACCTGCGGATCCAAACGGTCACAAGTCACTGCTGCCTGGATCGCTGATTCGACTTTCCGCGATGCTCCCGAAACTCATTGCGTTTGACCTCGAGTAGGTGCACAGCATCATCTCGACATGGAATCACCCTTACAACACTCCAGCTACACCCTGTGGGATCTATGGATAGATACGCACGTAACCGGGCCCCTGCGGCGGTCGGGCGACGCCGTCGTGGACGCACACGGTACGGTCATCGAGTTTTACCCTGACGTTGCGGGCATCCTCCGCCGCCTCCGAGACGAGGGCGTGCTTCTCGCAGCTTGCTCGCGCACCCATGCTCCCGATCTGTGCGTATAACGCCCAGAATACTATCCTTGGTCCTCGGGCTGATTCGCGATGTGCAAAGGGCGCGCCAGGCGCTCCAGCTCCTGCGCGTACCAGGCGCGGAGGCATCGGAAGCCGGGCCCGCGATTGGGATGTTCGACAACCTGCAGATCTACCCCGGCTCCAAGCTCGCGCACTTCCGCGCGCTGCACGCGGTGACTGGCGTGCCCTACGAGCAGATGGTGGGTATGCTGCCAGTGCTCCTTTGTCTGTGTGATCTCATCTATCCTGCCTTGCAGCTGTTCTTTGACGACGAGCCGCGTAACCGCGAGGTCGAGCGCCTCGGTAAGCATCGTGCTTCCTTCGGAGCCCGCGGGACAACAACCGTTTTTTTTTGACAGGGGTCACATTCCATCTTACGCCGACAGGCGTGGACAATGCCGTGTTTGACGCGGGGGTGCGGACATGGGCTGTTCGCAGGACCAAGTCATAGTGGCCTAGACGGTGCGCGCGACTGCCATGAATTTTATCGCAGTAATCACAACACTGGTGTGCGTCGATATCCTTACGCGAAGACAGAAATTTCGGTGAATCACGGCGCGCGCTGATGGATGTTGAGGAGGTAGATGACTGAATCAGCGCGCCTTCTTGGCATGCTATCTTTAGCCATGATGGGACGGCGGGGTGTCCCCGTCTCCCAAAATGCATAAATCTCGCCTGGATCACCGCTTTCCTGCTTTCTCTACCTTTCCTTCCGCTTCCCAGTATGTTTTTCCCCGCCCTGTTCGTGGCCTCCTCCGCCGTCGCCTCCGTGCGCGCAGCTTTCCCCGCAGGCGTTATCGCGACAGGAACACAGGGCGTCACGAACCCCCCCGTCCCGACTATGCCCACAATTATCAACCAGAACTCTATGGCCCGCCTTCTCAGCGTGAACTCGATCGACGACTTTTGCCTCTTCGCCCCGCCCTCGCCGAATTCCCTGATCTCTGACACCGAGGTACCATTATCGCGCCTCTCTGGATAAGTCTGTGCGGCTGATCCGCTCGGTAGACGGAGGAGATCGCGTGGTGCACCAAGCCCCGCAACAACGCACGCGTTATCCCAGACGGCACCCTTACCGGCGTCACCTTCCTCAAGACCGACTTCTATGTGCAGATCATGGGCACGGGCGACTTCACCAAGCTCAACGTCCGTGCAGGCGATACGGGTGGTGAGCTTGACCCCCACGGCGCAGAGGCGAGCCATATTTCTTTGCGGAAGAACGCTTGCTGATATCCGAGTCAGGGAACCGGTACGCACCCTGGAACGTGAAAAGGGCTCGTCACGAATATTTTCACAGGAAATCCAGTCGGAGGGAATGTCACTACAACCGTCGCTGATGGAATCGACGAGCCGATCGAAGAATGGATGCTCTACATGTCGGCGAACCAATTTTGTCTCCGCGCCTGCACGAACGCCAACTCAACGTATGCCGCGAAGTACATGTGCTGGCACGAACTGGACGTGATGGGCTGCGAATTCGTCATGCCTGGTACATACCACGGCGCCGGAACCTTGTGCGTTGTCCGCATGCTAAGCGGTCCGTTCTCACTGACGCGCCGCTCAGCGAAACCTGCGACGCGGACGTCGCATACCCGCCCGGGTGGTATCCTACCGTCGTCGACGGCAAGACGACCTTCTCCACCTTCGCGCAGTATTTCACGGGCGTCTACAACGGCAAAGACGGCCAGCCGACGCCGTACACCGTCGGCGACAAAGTCACGCCGGCCGCGCCCTTCAGCACCCCGAAATCGTCGAACTGCGTGACAAAAGCCACCATTTCGAACGGCATCGCTGCCTCGCTCCTGACTGCCGGCGCCAGTGGTACCGCGCCCCCTCCAGGTTTTTCCTCAAGCGCCGCCGCCGCCGCTCACCCGCCCTCCAGCAACACCGCCGCCAACACCGCCGCCTCGTCCGCTGCTACCGAGGCGTCCGGAAAGAAGTCGTCTACTCCCGCCGCAGGCGGCACCGCTGCTAACACCAACGCCAAGGTGACGAGCTCAGGCTCAGGGACCCGTGGGTGCAGTGCTATCTGCCTGTTAAGCTGATCGCTGACGTGCTCGCCAGGTGCTGTACCCACGGGCTCTAGCGCTGCCTTCCGGGGTGCGGGCATTGGGTACGGCCATGGCGGCCAGTACGTTGGCATCGCCCTCGTCAGCTTTGTCTCTGCCCTCGCCGCCATCGGCCTCCTGCACTGAACGCCCACCCAAATGAGCATCGTCACGACTTCTATACGCTCCCCCTCTAATTAGTACGGCCTGCGTACACACGTATCCCCCATACACACACTCGCTTCTTGACGCCGCCGCACCTGTGTATCTACTTGTTTCACGTCGGTACATGCGCAGCGCCGCCTCTCACAGTCTTTTCGGTCGTACCTACTCACAGTATCTTCCGGGATTTGGACCTTTTCTGGACTTTCTTATCACTGGGATGGATGGATATCTGCGCTTTCAGGCCTGCAACTCATAAGCGAAAATCATGAACCAGAGCTGAGGCAAATTCGAATTTGTGGCTGGAGGTGCAACGTGTCAGATCACGTGGCTTCCCTGGCCTCGCTTTTACTTACCACTTTTGGTAGTGCCAGTACTTGGCCAGTACCACTCATTGCTTCTTCATCAAGTTCCTGCGTTTCCTGCGAAGAACTTGGGGAAGCTCCGCTCCTACCGGCTAGCTGCTCACCGGGATCGAGGCTGAGAGAAAAGTCAATGGTCAACCTCATTTCGGGCTTTCGATGCGACTTTCTGATGCGACTTTCTTCTCAAGAACTCAGCAACTCTGAGACCTGATGGTCTAGGACTGCAGCTCAAAAGTCAATGAAGGCTAGGCAAACACCATTCTAGCTTATCTGGGTAGACTCGGAGTTGTGGATCACGAATTTAATCCAAGCATACAATTGGCAGCCATCCGAGTATCTTTGGCGCTACCGATACTAGCATCTTCCTATCACCGGAACTAGGCCGACGACTCCCGCGGGATCCTGTAATGGTCAGCACCGAGCTGGCTGTGGCGGAGCCACCTTTTGGCTGAGGTGCCAGTTTGCGATGACTCGAACTGAGGTGATTCTGTTGAAGTGGGCTGACCATCGATTCCGGTTATCTAGAAACGTTGCCTGGGTGGAAAAACACCGTGACGGTCAAAATACCTCTGCCTTTGGATCGTCCGATTCCGCAGCCTGAGCCGTAAATAACTGTGCGTCACCCGACCTCAGGCTCAGTGACAGCTCTTCTCCTGCCCTCAGGATGTTTCTCGCGAGTTTGCTGCTGGGCGCCAGTGCCGTCGCTTCTGTGCATGCTGCGTCCTCCTCATTCCCTGCGGGGGTCATCGCTACCGGGACGCAGGGAGTGACGAACCCTCCAGTCCCCACGATGCCGACAACGATCAACCAGACCTCCATGGCCCGTCTGCTCAGTCTCAACTCGATAGATGACTTTTGTCTATTCGCGCCCCCTACCGGGCCATCTGTCATTGGAAATACTGAGGTGCGAGAGCTACACTCGAGACTCGCGCCGATCTGATTTTCTTACAGACGGAGGAGGTCGCCTGGTGCACGAAACCACGAAACGGTGCACGAGTCATTCCAGACGGCACCATCACCGGTGTCACCTTCCTCAAAACCGATTTCTACGTGCAAATAATGGGCACCGGCGATTTCACAAAACTGAACATTCAATCGGGCGATCAGGGCGGCGAGCTTGATCCCCATGGTGCAACGGTGGGTCGCATTGCCCTTTTTTCCTCACTCAGGGAACGTGTACTGATACCCAATTCAGGGAGCCGGTACGCAAATATCTCGATAACACGGGGCAACTCTCCGTTCAATTGCCTTTCCAGGGAATCCGGTGGGAGGCAATGTGACGACGAATATCGTCGACGGCTTGGACGAGCCCATTGCGGAGTGGATGCTCTACATCGATTTCAACCAATTCTGCGTCCGCGCGTGTACGAACGCCAACTCCACGTATGCGGCGGAATTTATGTGCTGGCACGAGCTGGATGAGATGGGCTGCGAGTTCGTTATGCCAGGGGTCTACAACCCTCCCGGGACCTTGTGCGTCGCTCACTCCCGTACCAGATATTCCTACTTAATGCAGCCAATTCCAGCGAGAGCTGCGACGCGGACGTCGCATACCCGCCGGGGTGGTACCCCACTGCCACAGTGGCCGGCACGACCAGCTTTTCCACATTTGCGCAGTTCTTCACAGGCGTGTTTACTGGCGCCGATGGCCAGCCGACGCCGTTTACTGTTGGCGACACCGTGACGCCCAGCGCCCCGTTCAGCACCCCGAGCTCTTCCAACTGTGTTACCCAAGCCACCATCTCCAACGGCATTGCGCTTGCCTCGCTGTCGTCCGGTGCAGTCGGTACGGCGCCTCCGACAAACCTTCCTACGGGTGGTGCCAGTGGGAGCCCTGGAGCCACTAGAGGCACTAGTGCCGCCGCTTCCCAGGGTAGCCCATCAGGTAAGATGTTGTTATTTCCCTGCATCTGCTAAAACATCCCCCGCAGCTGGTGCTGCGTTCCGGGCTGCGCGCATCGGATATGGCGGCGGTGGGGAGTATGCGGGGATTGCGCTCGTGAGCCTCGTCTCGGGCTTGGCCGCGATCGCGATGCTCCATTGAACAGTGGTGAGTTATTTTTCTCTTCCCTTGCCTTTTATGTTCAGGCGTGATGTTGTGCTTTTAGCTTGTTTGCTGCGTCATTTCGATGCGCATACAGACATTGTTTGATACTACTGCCAGCTTGCAGAGACTTGGTAGTTCTGCTTTGACATTTGCGAGTACTTTATAGTGTTCTCATGTCCTTACGAATTGATGCTTTTGACGATCTTTTGACAATAGGATTTTTTGACAATAGGAATTTAAATTTCCAACACATGATGCAACTTTGGTGCACGCCCTTCTCCTTCACAGAGCTCGCACCCTAACGGAGATGAGGGAGATGATTCTGGGCGACGCCGACGCAGTCAACCTCGACAGCATATTCAGCACCACACTGGATGAGAATAATACATGAACCACCGATCGGACTTGTGGGCTCAATTGTTTTCTTGTGTACTCAATTTTTGTAGCCATCCTCCGCCAGTCGCGAGCGCGAGAAAGAACCCTTCAATCAATTATCCCCTTGACACTTGAGGCCTTGAGGTCCGGTCGCCGAATTGCCGAGGTCGTGGCCACGTGTAGCGTGCACTCTGAGGTTATTCTATCAATGCTGCAATTGCCTCAGCCTCTCACCACCATCGATATCAAGCAGAAGCTCCGTCAATGCACAACATAGGCCACGAAGCTCCCACTCTTTTCCCGACGCAGGGCTGACTGAACGGCTTCAACTGGCCTGTGAATATCACGAGGATCCCTGCAGTTCCCACCACACAAAGATACCGGTCTTCCTCGAGTCTGGCTTCTTGATCTTCTTTGCCGCGGGAAAACTATAGCAGGCATGCGCATCCCATGACTACGCTCCCTCGACGCGGAGGACTGCCAGAAAATCTGATATCATTCAAAGGTTGCCGCGCCCACATCCCTCCGTCTACCATGCTCACTGAAAACCCCCGCGTCGTCTTTGCAAAGCGCCCTGGCACTGGCATGCCGGTTGCAGGAGAGCACATTGTGTTTGAGCCATCGCATTCAATCGATCTAGATCAAGTCCCGTTGAATGGCGGGTTCCTGACCAAGACCTTGATGTTGAGGTCAGGATTATCTTTTCAAGCATCTGGGATCTCACCTCCTACAGCCCTGAGCCCTTCATGCGCGAAAGGATGCGCGATCTATGTATTCCCAGCTACTCCACGCATGCAGTCCTGGGCGATCCGTGCGTCTGCAAACGGGTCTGAATCACAGCTGAACTGTGGCTCATAGGCTAGTGAGCTTCGGCCTAGTGGTGGTGATGAGATCCGAGAAGGAAGGCGAGTCTGGGGCTTGCCTCGATTCTATTTCTGACGCTTGATGACCTACAAAGGTATCAATCCCGGGGTCAGTGATGCTCGCTAGACCAGCATGCACTCCCTCTCAAAAATTTAGGACCATCTCTACGGTCTCACGACATGGGAAGCATACACCGTTCAGCCATATGTTCAGGGTGCCGCTAACCATTCTCACCCTCGACACAAATTGAGAGCAATATTCAGGCAGGGCAAAGTATGATGCTAGAGAGGTCCCGGACTATACATTCGATGTGGATGCACTCTCCCTGCAAATGGTTCCGGACCCTAAGGGAGCCTTTCCGTGGAGCCGGTATTTTACCGTCCTCGGCGCACCAGGCCTCACTGCATTCTGCGGATTCGAAGGATGTGCAGATGCAAAAGCGGTAGCTTGATTGTCGTCCCTATTTAGTATTTATGAGCCTCACGCCGGTCAATGTAGGGGGAGACAATCTATGTATCATCGGGCGCCTCCGCGGTTGGAATGTAGGTTTACAACCATCGTATCTTGGCACAGCACCTAATGGTTGTACAGTGTTGTGATCCAGCTGGCCAAAGCCAAAGGGTTCGCTCGATCTCTCCCTGTGCACGCTTGATCACAAACCAGAATATTTTAGGCTGAAAGTGATCGCCTCAGCTGGTGCTGATGTCAAGGTTGAGTACATGCGATCTCTGGGAGCGGATGTTGCGTTCAACTACAAGACCACCCCTATCGCGAAAGTCCTGCAGGAGCACGGTCCGCTGGCAAGTACCGCGAGCTTATATCCGGACCGAGTATGACAACAGCCTCCTGTAGGACTTGTACTGGGATAACGTCGGCGGCGAAACAGTTGAAATAGCCATCGAGAATTCGCGTTTGCGCGCCCGCCTCATCGTACGTGCCCAGAGCATCACATTGCATGCATACTCACTCCACACCTGCAGATGTGCGGCTCAATATCCGAGTACACCGTCGCGCCCGAGGACCGATACGGAATCAAGGCAAGCCGGCTGATATCGCTCGCTCCGATTTATGACAGCCTCTGCCAGAACACGAGTATGATCTTCAAGAAACGCCTCCGCATCGAGGGTTTCCTCGTGCCGGACCTAGCGCCGGCCCTAGCACCGCGGTTCTATGCAGAGATGCCGGGCCTGGTCGCTGCGGGCAAGGTCACCGCCAAGGAGCATATTACTGTGGGGCTTGAGAACGGGCCGGAAGCGCTTGTGGCCGTACTCAAAGCAGGCGGAAACGAGGCTGCGGGCAAGCCGGTCATATTGGTCGCCAATGAGTAGGGGGTAGTATGGGAGGCTAGACGACTGGTCCGCAAATCTGCATATCGGTTTTATATGTGTTCTTGTACTATTTTACAATGCATTCAAAGAGCTATCCACCTCTTGAAGCTCCTAAGTAGAACGCTGGTGTTGAAACTTAGTTTATATTAGCAATGAAGTGATCAAAGATAAAAGTCTTGTGTACCGTGTGCTCCAGCTCCAGTGTACTGTTGACACGATGCGCACATTCTTCCTGATCACTATAATTGAGTGATGTTACATAGACAGCTTGAACTACAAAGTGGGTTGAAAATCGAATAACCATTGTTCAGTGAGAGCACTCGGATGCAAGGAACTCGTATATCAATGGCCTGCATGGCGGGAATTATGTCCTACTTCTGATTTATATTCGTTCGAATGACTGCGAGGGCACATTGAATGGCAACGAATGGATAGCTCTAAGGATGCGCACCGCCCGGGTGAAGACTGGTATGCGCATTGATCCTTCCTTTCGAGCGTTTCGACAACTCAACTTAAATATGAGTTCGCGCCTTTTGCTTGATAATACACCTTGAACAGTTGGTACTTCTTCCCGTCCGGACGTGTGATCGTGTCGAGGGGCACCGGTCCGCTACCAGTGAGTATGCGCGCTGCTCGATACAAGCACTACGTACGGGACGAAGCTCGGGGTGACGGAAGTCATTAGTTTTGGCGCGAGTAACTTGGTCAGTAGGATTGTTCCAAAGTGGTAGAACGTCATCTGACTCTCGAAATTGTCGACGCTGAGGTTGAACGCGCCATAGATGGCTGCAGCATTGTGGATTAGGACCTGAAGCAGTGTTAGATATTGGATGAATAAACGGATTCGGGAGTAGACGGAGATGGACCAGCTCTTGGTACGCATTGACTCGAGCAGCAGCTGTGCGAACGGCGGCTAAGGACGATGAAACGGAGTTCTCAGTTCGCCCTTGACACGTCCCCTTTGGTCGATCTCGGCTTCCGAGAGCTGGAGTTGAGCTGGAGGGTATTTATCCTATTAAGCAATTTAACCCGGCACATTTCAACCTGTCAAAATTGCAGCCCGTTATGAGTATCAGTCCAGCGTGCTTGACATACATATCGAGGAGGTACACGGACGCAGATAAGCGCCAGATAACGATATGATAAGATGGCGATAAGCGCGGCGATGTGACGCGGGGCTGTATGCGCGTGTTGTGCTCGGCGCGTCGGCTCACTGCTTTCCTAAGTTTCCCTACGCGCCTCTGCCCAACTCTGAACTCAGGACTGTGAGTCTGCTAAGAGAAGGGTCGAAGGTCCCGGCTCACAGTGCGGCTAGACCCGCGCACGCAAGCGAAGCACCGAGATGGGGAAGAAGAGACACCGCAAGTCAGCGGAGGTCAAGATGAACGGAAAGACGAACGGGGGTGCGGGGGAGGAGGACGGGGCAGCGCTGACGGCGGCGGCGCTCGCGGCGACGAACGAACTGATCGCGACGGCGAAGGAGCTGTACGCGAGCCTCGGGGGCGAGTCGGGGGCGGAGGGCGACCTGCTCACAACCGCGGACGGGAAGCGAAGAGACGGGGGCGGGGAGGAGGCGTGCGTGCAGGACGCGGAGGTGGAGAAGCTGCTGGGCGCGGACGCGGCGTACTGGCGGGCGCTGCCGGCAAGCGTGCGGGAGTTTGTCGGCGGGGTATACGCAGGAGCAGGGGCGGGCGCGGGCGCGGGCGCGGGACGGGGCGCTTTGAGCTCGGGGCAGTTCGCGGCGAGCGTCCGGGCGGCGGCGGCGGCGCTGGTGCCGGCGGGCGGCGGCGGTGAGTCTGCGGCCAGTGCGCGAAGGCAGGACGACGCTGACCGGCATCCCCCGGCAGGAATTGAAACTCCGGCTGATTACCAAGAATTTGCACTCGATCTCAGCGACGCAGCAGACCCCGCCGCCGACGACCACGACGCCGACGACCCGCACAGCATGCCGCCTCCGCCGCCGACCCCGACGCCGAGCAGCGTCTCCATTGGAAAAAAACCTATGGCCTATGCACAGGCGCCCGCGCCCCCCGCCGCGCCGCGCAGCGCCCGCGCCGCCGCCAAGGCGCCGTCCTCCGCTGCCACCAACTCTCCCAACCCCGCGCCGGGCGCAGCGTATCCCGCCGAAGGCAAGGGCAAGCAGCAGGCCACCAACAACAAGATCTGGAGCACGAGCAGCAGCGAGGAGCGCGAGCGCATTCGCGACTTCTGGCTTGCCCTCGCGGAGGACGAGCGCCGCGCGCTCGTCAAGGTCGAGAAGGACACCGTGCTTCGCAAGATGAAGGAGCAGCAGAAGCATTCGTGCGCGTGTGCCGTGTGCGGGCGCAAGCGGTGCGTCTCCCTTTGTCTATGATGCGATGGCCACTTATCGATGGCCAGAAATGCTATCGAGGAGGAGCTGCAGGTGCTGTACGACGCGTACTACGAGGACCTCGAGCAGTACGCGCTGTACCAGCAGCAGTACCTTTCCTCAAATCGCACACTTCCGCCGCCGCCCGGACCCGGGCCGTTCCCCGGTAGCGTTGAGGTCGACCGCTATGGCGCGGTCGTCGGCGGCGCTGGCGGGTATCCGCCCGCGGCACCCGTGCTCCCTGTGGCACGGCGCGGGCGGAATCGATCAAGGCGCAAGCCAAGGGAACAGGATGAGGACGACGTGTATGAGGAGGAGGAGGAAGGAAGCGAGGAGGAGGGCGAGGAGGAGGTGCCGCCGCCGCCGCCTGTGGTAAATGGCCGGGGGCGCGGTGGAGCTCCGCGGGGGGGCGGAAGAGGCGGTGCACGCGGCGCGGTGGACATGAAAGGGAAGATCGCGGCGGGGGTGGGGGCAGGCGTTGGCGGTGAGTCGTCTCTTTCTTCTTTCTCTCCGTGGCGTCGCCGCGTCGTGCGGCGGCTGCACGCACGCCCATGTGATAAGGCGGCGTGCATCCCGAACCATGCAATTATTCCATCAATGCCGACGCCACCCTCGGCCTCCATTCTCGTCTTTGCCTCCATCTTTTATCATTACTCCCCCCCCCCCCCCCCCCCCCCCCCCTACCAAACCACTCCGTTCCTCCCGTCCCTGGGATCGCGATGGTCATACGCTCTTCGCTCGTTGGGCGGGCGGCCCCCCTCTTCGTCCTTATGTCGTTCCCCGACATATATCCTTCTTACCCTCCGCATCTCCCGGTACTACCCTATGCTACCCCTGCCTCAGCCTCATCGTCATACTTGCGTCGCGCGTGCTGCCAGCTCATCGCTCGTGTGCATTTCACCATTCTACACCATCCGATCCACCCATTCCACACTTTCCCTGTCCGTCCTCGGCTGCGCGTGTGCTTCCCTTTGTGTATGCTCGCTGCGCTTCCTGCCCACCTCCGTCGCCACAAATCCCAACTTCTTCCTGTCTGTCTGCTCCACTATGTCCCCTCCAGACCCTCCCATTTCTCGTTCCACTTTTCCTGATTTCTCGCTTTTCCCTTCCCTTCCTTCCCCCTCGTCATCTTGCCTTTCTTCTCTCGTCCCCCATTCCAGCCGTTCCGCCGTTCCGCCATTTCCCTCACCCCCTCCATCTTGCCTTCCTTCTTTCATCTGTCCTTCCTCCATCTTCCCATCTCCCGTTCTCTGCTTTCCGTCTCATCTCCCATCCATCTCTTGCCTAGTCTGCCTCCCGCTTACACTGAGACCGATACTGACGACTGCGCTCTCAAAGGCCCAACGTCGATCCTTACGGTCGCCGACGATCTGCTCAAGAATGACGGGCAGAAGTTCCTCGAGATGATGGAGCAGCTCGTGCGTGATTTTTCCTTATCTTTCTTCTATCTATCGTTGCGTCCCTCTATCTTTCTTTGACTGTCCCTCCTCGTCAAGAGGAAGGGGCGGTGTTCTGCCTTTGTCGTGGCTTTATGGTGTCTGCAGCCACGTCGGCCGGGAGCGCAGGTCGGCTTCATAGAGCAGAGCCTCCTTCGCGCGGTCGTAACTTATTTCGCGTCGCCCCGCTCTCTTGCATCCCCCCCCCCCTATTTCCGACTACATCTGACCATTGTCTTTGTTTTTTGTACAGGCGGAGCGCCGGATGCAGCGCGAGGAGGAGGCGGCCGGCGGCGTGAGCGGGGACGAGGTGTGTTTTTCTTCCAGTGTGTCCTCTTTCCCAGTCCGCCTTGTTCTGCTGTTGCGTATCCACCTCTAACCTCTATTCATCCTCCATCTGCCGCCTACCATCTCGCTATCGCTCTCCTGACCTTACCTCCACTGCTTACCTTCTCCGCTCCCCTTTCACCTTGTCCTTTCTTTTTTATGCTGTGCACTATTGCTGACCCATATGCGCAGGACGACTCCTCGGAGGACCTGGGCTCAGACGACGACGACGGTTCGGGTTCGGAGGGCTCCGGCGACGAGTCAGGCGAGGAGGACGGGGACGAGGACGAGGACGGGGAGGACGATGGCGAGGATGACGGGGAGGACGAGGGGAGCGAGGGAGAGGAGGTACGTTCGCCCTTCTGCGGCCTTGCGTGTTTCTAGCCCATGTGGTCTGACGGAGCGCAGGTGATGACGGAGGAGCAAAAAATGGAGGAGGGCAAGCGGATGTTCAGCATCTTCGCGGCGCGGATGTTTGAGCAGCGCGTGCTACAAGCGTATCGCGAGCGTGTCGCGCAGGAGAGGCAGCTGCAGCTTTTGCGGGAGGTGAGTTGTTTTGCTCGATTCATTTTGGTCCCCCCCCCTTTTCTATCTTTCCGTCGCAAGCTTTGTTATGAGCGGGTGACAGCGGTGGGAGGATAGAGGACGCGTGACTCTGTCGTGGGCTTCGGCTCTGATGGAAGGGCGGCCATGAGATGGGCTCGGCGGCGGTTTTGCGACGGCGGGGGGACAAGAGACATGACGCTGACCTGCTTGTTTGACAGCTGGAAGACGAGGACGAGCGAGAACGAGAAAAGGAAGCGAAGAAGCAGACGCAGAACCAGAAGAAGAAGGATAAGAGACGGCGAGTCTCCTTGGTCCCGCCGGCTTTGAGATCTGCTAATATGTGTTCACTCCGCCCGTAGACAACAAAAACAGGCAAAGGAGGAGAAAGAGGCACAGAAGGCGGCGGAGAAGGCCGCCGAGGAAGCGGCAGTGAAAGCGAAGCAGGCGGCGGCAGAGGAGGAGCAACGCAAGCGGCGCGACGAGGAGCGCGTGCGGCGCGAAACGGCGCGCCGGGCACAGGAGGAGGAGAAGGCCAAGAAGGAGGACGAGCGAAAACGGCGGCTTGCGGAGGAGAAGGAGAAGGAAGCGGAGCGGGAGCGGAAGAAGCGCGAGAAGGAGGAGCGTGGGAAGGCAGAGCGGCGGGAGCGCGAGGAGCGCGAGCGCAAGGGGCGGGAGGAGCGCGAGGCACGGGCGGCGAAGGAGCGGGCGGCTCAGCTTGCGGCTGCAAGGGAGCGCGAGGAGAAGGAGCGCGAGAGGAAGAAGGCGGTGAGGGAGAGAGAGGAGCGCGAGGCGAAGGAGCGGGCGGAGAAGGTGCAGCAGCAGCAGCTCCAGCAGCAGCAGCAGCAGCAGCGTGCCGTGCCTATGGCCAAGACCAACAGCGCCAGCAGCGCCAACAGCGCGCGCGCCGCCGCCGTTACCTCCCCCACGCCCCGTGGGAACGCTAACGCCGCTGCGTCGGGATCAAATCCGCGCGCCGCACCGCCCACTGCAAACGGGAGTGTCAACGCTGCGCAAGCGCCGAAGAAGATCCTGAGCAAGCAGCAGCAGTCCGCGCCCATCCCCATCCCCGCTAGCGCCAGCGTCAACGCCCCGCCGCTGGTCTCCTCACCGCCCGGGCAGACACAAGCACAAGCACATGCCGCCGCACGCCACATGTCCCCCCAGCAGGTACAACCACCGCGCGCAGTCCCGCCGCTGCACTCGCACTCGCTTTCGATGTCGCATTCGCAGCCGCAGACGCCGCTCACGCCGCAGATGCCGCATATGCTGCCGCCGGGGACGCCGATGTTCTCGCACCAGCAGCAGGGACAGCCCATGTCCCCACGCACCGGGTTCGTCCCGCCGCCCTACGGTTTCGCGGGCCCGTCCAGCCTCCTCGCGCAGCAGGCGCAGGGGCTGCCGCCCGCGCAGCGTGGCTTCGCGCCGCCACCATTCGACCCCACTCAGAACACTAGCGCGTCCGGAGCGCCGTTCCACCGTGGACTGCCCACCTCTGCGTCGCTTCCGCTGTCTGCGCCCATCGGCCCCCCGCCGAAGCTCGCCCCTGGCGCGGGGCGCCGCGCCTCGCTCATGGGCGGGGCCGACCCCGCTTCCGGCCTTGGCCCCATCGGGCGACCGTCGCCGATCGCGAGGCCTGCTCCCGCCGCGGACACGAGCAGTGGCAGTGCAAGCCCTGCCCGGCGGTCGCCGAGCCCGAAGGGCGTGCTTGGCTCCGCGGCGCTGCTGGCGGACGACGACGAGGTGGTGCCTGCGCGCCGCATGGGCGCCGGGGGCGCAGTGGGCTGGGGCGCGCCAGGGTCCGCAGGGCGAGGGGCACCCGCGCCGTGGGGTGCGCCCGGCGTCGGCGTCGGCTTCAACGGTGTCGCGATAGGTGCTGGCCGCGCTCCCCAGGCGCCGGGTCCGGGAGCGCTCTGGGGGGGTGCGACTGCCGGGAGCGCGCAGGCTGAGTGGCATCCCGCCGCGATGGGCGCGTTCTACCCGCGCGCGAACTACATCGGGAACCCCGCTAGCGCGTCGTCACCCCCGCCGCACTCGAATGGAAACTAAGGTCGCGCTGCGCTGCTGAACGAAGAGATCTTGGCCACCACACGCGCGGCTCGCGTTGTTTCGATTCGTTTTTTCTTTTGCGTACTACTTACTAGCATCTCTTTCGTTACACTGACACGATTGATTCTCATGATCTAATCCCAACCAATACAATTCTCAAAAGACTCGTTCTGCTGCGTGATAAGACAAGTCTCAGACGCTTTCTTATTCGATGCTGTCGACCTACAGTACTGCAGCCATATTATTATTATGCCATATGCAGTGTTGACCGATAACGGCTAAATAGCCAGGGAGGGACAGGTAGGTTTTTCGAGAGATATAATGATGACAAGGACAACGTATCGAGTCCTCTTTTGCTTATTAACTCTCCACGCATTTTTGTCAGGCGTGGTCTCTATCCATGCAGACGAATTGAACCACCAGTTATTCTGACCGCGTCGCAGGTTCAGCCTACTTTTCCTGTACTTTTGTCATGTTCAAGTGATGGGACCGTGAGGATTGACTGCGGCCATGATTCCGATACAGCGAACACCCGAACTTGAAAAAAGCCCTTTGGAATGGGGGTGCATTGAAAACTATGTGCTAATTAACTAGCTTGTCCAAATGATAATACGCGTATTTGGAGCTCATTAGATGCTCTCAGTGGTCCAGTCTTGGTTGAGGTTGTTATCGGGAACAACACAGTCCCACAGTTGAATCTGCATTTCCCGATCAGTCCACTGTCAATAGAAGGGCGGGGAAAGACGAACGGGGTTGCCGTTGGTCAACTTTCCGTCAGTCAGGTCGAGGCACTTGCCCTTGCCCTTCCACTCGACCTGGCCACGGTGGTTGGTGAACATCTGATTGGTGTTGCCGGCGGCGCACGTCCAGATCTGAAGCTTGACGCCGTTGGTGGTAGACCCATTGGGGACGTCAAGGCACTTGTTGTTGAAAGTCTTGATCGTGCCACTGAGCGGCGCGACGGGGGCGAGCCAAGTGATGTTGCCTGTGGTGTTCATGCGGGTCAGAAAACTGTACTTATTGGACCAGATCTAAGCTTAGCTGCTTACCGTTGGGAAACGTGGTGTGAAAGTCGTTCGCGCAGTTGGCGAGGGCGACCTCGGCACCGTCAGCGTCGGAAGCTGCAGTAATGCAGTACGGGCCGAGGCCGTCAGGAGCGTTTGTATCTGCGTAGAAGTTAACGAAAAAGCGCCCACAGTGATCAGATCTGAGCCTTACCGTCGACGTCAGATATTATGTGGACAGGTCTGGAAAGAGGGCGATGAATTTTCCCTGAGACCAAGGGCAACACACTTACTGCGTGGTAAAGGGATTCGGCTCCCCGACCCAGCCTAGGAGCAACCATGTTTGGTCCGAAGAGCGTCTGTCAAGAGAAAATAGATCCAACCTTGATTCGAGTTTTTCGAGTCGCAGGTCCAGATCTGGAGCTGATTTCCGTCGGTAATCTTCCCGTCGCTAAGGTCGATGCACTTGTTCGTCCCCGCCCATTGAAGGGTAAAATCATTCAAGGAGATGAACTGCTGGTTGGTCGATCCGGGGACGCACGTCCAGATCTGGAGTTTCGTGCCATCGGCATTGACGCCGTTGGTTACATCGATGCACTGTTCATTGCTGTGAGACCAATGCATCAGAAATGCGGTTGCGCAAACCTTGTTACCAAAGATCGTGATTGGTTGAGGTCCGGCAGGCTGTCTCGTAAAGAACGAGAGCTTCCAATCTTGGTTCGCGGGGGCTTCAGTGTTGCAGTCGTGGATGACAACAGGAGATCCATCGGTGTTGTTGGCCACGCTGATGCAGCCCTGAATTCCTGCGTTGAAGACTGCTGGAGATCAGTTGCTATCTAACAGCGGAAAGGCAAACACCCACATGCCGAATTCAAGCTCTGGATCTCAACAGCAGCGGCCGAGAGAGCGAAGACCGAGAGGGCGACGAGGGCGGGGGAGATCATGACTCTGGAGTAGGCTTAGCAGAGGATTCTGGAGTTCGGCGTCCTCCCGCCCCTTTGTTCTTTATACTTTCGTTTCCGAAAGGTTTCCGCTCGTCGGTGTCCTGGTTCCCGTGAAACATGGAGGATACTCTGGTCCTCGGCGTCAAGCTCCCGCATTACCGCATGTCTTGTTATAATGGGAGCACGCAGACTAAAGCCCAGCCCATGATAGACGTCGTGTCAGTGGCAAGGATCCCGGCGTTCGTGATTCGGAGAGTCGTGATTCGGAGAGTCGTTGTCGGTGATGGTGGTTCGAGCTCGAGTAGTCAACTAGTCATGCCTGATAATTTCTGATCTCGGCAAGATGCTAGTGATCGCGGCTAGAACCGTTCAGTGTTCATTCACAACCCGAGCCGTTCTAAACTGATACCTCCTACTCTCAGTCATAGCTCAACTTGAATCCGCTCCATTCAACTTGAAGAAGCCCATTCAATCAGTCTCGAGCAAGTCTCGAGGGCGATGTCAGATCATCCTGCAGCGGATTTTGGCCCAGATGTCACAGCCAGCGGACTAGAGCCGCCGTCGTCGGACTCACTGTCGGATTCGCGGAGACTACTAGTACAAGAGTGGGGCTGGGCTGTGGGCTACGCCACCGGCAGAATCGGACGACACTACGGTCTTTGCGTGAAAATGATATGGAATCATGATAACTTTATATCCCGACGTAGTCCACTGTATTCCGATGTTTCAACCCGGACCAAGTCGGATTCCTGAATCTGAACCGAGCCCTCGTCAAGATCGCCTTACACAGATATCAACTCCCACTCAACTATGCCCAAGTACGGAGTGATTGCATAGGGTGTTGAAAATCAACCTCAAAGCTACATACCGCTCGACCGTTCAGCGAGTGTGAACACTGGAGACCCGATGAACTAGAGAGAGATAGTTATAAGGAGCATGGTTAGCAGCAAATTTAAAAATAATGAATAGAAATATAATGTGGGCCGGAGGGCCATCACAATTATTATAATTCTCCGAGTCGGCGGAAACCCATAGTTGACATGGTTATTAACTGATAAAACAGAATAGTGAGTGTAGATAGCTCCTAGGTACCTAGGCAGCGAATAAAAGTTCGGCACGAGTCGAAACTCGAGGAGAGAATTGAATCTGAACGGATCAAACACTCGAGTCCTGGTTGCGGTTGTTGTCCGGGACGGCGCAGTCCCACAGTTGGATCTATACTCGCTCAGTCCTGTAAAAGTACGGATGGGAGAACGCACCGGTTGGCCGTTGACAGACTTTCCGTCGGTGAGATCGAGGCACTTGCCTGTGCCCGCCCACTCGATCTGGCCGCGGTGGTTCGTGAACATCTGATTCGTGTTCCCGGCGGCGCACGTCCAGATCTGCAGCTTCACGCCGTTAGCCTTGGATCCGTTGGGGACGTCGATGCACTTGTTGTTGAACGTCGAGATGGTGCCGGTGAGGGGTGCGATGGGGGCAACCCAGGTGATGTTGCCTGTCACGTTCATGTCAGAAAATGCAATATTATCGAAGGGTTGCTCACCGTTAGGGAACGTGGTGTGCAATTCCGAGTTGAGGCATTTGACGAGAGCAACCTCGGCGCCGTCCTTGTCGGAGGCTGCAGCAATGCAGTATGGGCCACCGCCTCCAGCGGAGACTGCAAAAACAAGAATCAAACAAGCGGCGCACATTGGGCCACTCAGTGCTTACAATCTCCACCAGTAATTTCGACAGCCCTGAAAAGAGGGTAGTAAATGTCTGCGTTGGGTCTGAGCATACGGCACCCACGATGGCTTCGGTCTCTCAGTCCACCCCTGGTTTGAGCTGCCGGAAGTGCAGGTCCAGATCTGGAGCTGGGTGCCGTCGGTGATCGACCCGCCAGTGAGGTCAATGCACTTGTTTGTGCCAGCCCATTGCATAGTGAAATTGGTCAAGGAGATCCACTGCTGGTTCTTGCTTCCTTCAACGCACGACCAGATCTGCAGCTTTGTCCCGTCGGCGTTGACACCACCGGATGCACTGATCCATATAAGAATGAGGCGCAGGCAACTAAACGCGCACGCACCTTGTCGCCGAAGACCTTGATGGGCTGAGGGCCCGCGGGCTGTCTCGTAAAGAATGAGAGCTCCCAGTCCTGGTTCGACGCGTTCTTTTGAGTGTTGCAGTCATGGATGGTCACGGGGGCGCCGTTAGCGTTCTCAGGCACACTGATGCAGCCCTGCATCCCCGCATTGAAGACTTGACCCATGTTAGCTGAGCACCAGCCTGTGCAGCACCTGCGACTCAGACGTACAAGCAGTGCTCGTGCTTTCAATCTCGACGCGCGCGGTGGCCGAGACAATGAAAGCCGAGAGGGCGACGAGGACAGAGGAAATCATGAGAAACGTGGACTAAGTGGAAAGATGGAATTGACCTTACTGTCGCGTCCCTTAGGCTTTTGTACATGCCTGGAACGCGGACTTGTTTCCCCATGTCAGGAACGCGGACTTGTATCCCCGTACAACACGGCAGCTGATGTCCGAAAAGTTGATCCCGACTCGGATCATTTCGGGGATGCCAAATCCGCGACGTTTTGAGCATCTGTATGTACTTGTATAGAAGATGTTCAGAATGTTCGTCTTATGTATCTTACATGAACACTCTTTGAAACACTATCATTTCAACTTATGTTGTGGTCATCGACGTGAACACTGAACGCTGCGCGGGGTAGAAAGACAAGGCTTTTCGTAGCCTCGAGCTCGTGATTTGACGGAAAGCCAACGGAAAGCTCCTAGGATCATTGGTTACAGAGCATCACTCGTTTCTGAAATTTCTATTGGTTTTACGTTGCCATGCGCCAGGGCTATTTTAAAGCAAGGTTCTCAACACATACTTACTTAACTGTGAAGCCCTGCGGCGGCCCCTGCCCGAAAGGACGCTGAAAATCACTGTTTCAATGGGTATGTATACGTCAACTGGAACGTTGGAATTTGATGTTTCCTTCCACTTGTATATATATATTATATAATAGCCAAAGGGCAGTGCTTAGTTCCACCCTCGCGGGACGGCGGGATCCGGGGTAGAGGTTAACGGAGCCAGATCTTGATTGAAGATCTATGTGTCAACTCAACACCGGTTGGCCGAGGCTCACTCTATGCACACCTGCTTTTTATTATCATAAGAACACCGATGAGGAAGCATGCTAAATCAACAAACATGAGCCTCACTTGTCAACTACTTCAGTATTAGGAGCTCATGTGATGTTAGTTGTCTTTTTTTGACTATCTTTCTCGGTTGTAATGGGAACCATCTCAGAGAACTGAGTTACTCCTGGAAGTTTGAAAGCTGGCTACACCGCTGCACTATACTTATACCTGGTTGAACATCTAAGCAATTCTTTCTTCTTCACTTTTCAACCTTGTTCAAAAATTTCAATGGGAGGTCCGGAAGGTCTCAAGTATCTCAGATTTTGTACGCAAACTTACAGTGAGAATTATCATTAGTGTTCCACCAAAATTTCCACCAAAAACCTTGACAATGACATGTTCAACCAGTTCTAGAGGTTGTGGAGCAGCAAATGGGAGAGCTCAAAATCTAAGCTAAAATCATCCCGTTGTTCTCAGCCCCGGGCTGTGTTGTAAACGAAGGAAACATCAACAGAGATGGAACCTACTTTCTCAAGTCCGTACCAAATGAGCTTATGTGCTACTTAGTACGTTGAGTCGTCGCTTTATTAGCCCTGTCAACATCAATGGGGCCCTATGGACTCCTGGAGCCCTAAAGCAAACCAGTTAATGTTATGTAAGATCCGGAAACAACCAGTATACATAGCATAGAGAACCACAGTTTCAAATTTGAGGTCAGTAGACAAGGACTCGTCCAGAATTTCCGAGCCAACACTCCATCCTCCGAGTTCAGGCTTAGTCAAAACCATCTTGTGAGTCGACTGTCAGCACCTTCTCGGCTCCGGCAAGTGCTCTCGATGAAAGCGGGAATAGAGCTCCACTCCGACAGTTTCGCACCACTTGATGGTATCACGCTCTGGAGTATATAAGCTGGCTGATTCAACTCCCTTCGCACCCCAATCACGTACTACCATGCCCACCCTCCGCGTCCTCTCCTTCATCCTTGCGTCTGTGCTCGCACTTGCTGCAGCAAATCCTCTGGAGTGCAAAAGCGATAAATGCCTCTGCACATCGCCCACGGGGTGCCCCGGGCGCTGCGAGGGGAACTCGTTGTGCGTCGGGTACTGTGGCACGAACACAACGGTCGTCTGTGGTGCCTGTGGAGACACGAGCCTTGCGTGTATTCTGGACGATGATGGAACTTGCTTCACGGGTGAGCCTGGATCCACCTTCTATGAGGATTCTTGAAGTGACGAAGTTGCCCTAGTCAACGAGTGATGGAGAAACGACTGGTAGAGGACATAGTGTCCATATAGCAGGAAATGTTCACGGAACCTCCAAATGATGATGTTCTCCCGAGGAGTCCAGGAAGGCAAGTTCGCACGACACAAAAAGCCACAATGCACTGCCTAGTGCATAAGTTCTCCACTTCCAGGGAGTGCGTGTGGGCGGGCTCGCGAAATTGGAGGCTATTATTACAGGCGTCCCATAGCTAAACGTTGAACATTGAACGTTGAACACTGTGGCCTGAGGACTGAGCGCTGAAATTTGAAAGTTGAACAAAACTTGCGGAATGCCGATGACGGTTGGACAAGAGGACTCGACACTGCCACTGATCTGACAGCAAATCTTCTCGCAAACCACCTTTCGGCTACTAACCGAGTTCGTTCGCAGCTACCTCGACCTCTGCAGCCTCATTGGTCTTTGCAAAAGCCCTTACATTGGAATGTCCCATCTGACGTTGGGCAGACATCCTTGGCGGGGATTGCTTCCACTCGAGTAGCTTCAAATTGATAACAGAACCCGATCCTCTTTGAGTGTCGCCAACGCGCGATATCTTCATGTGCACCTTTATATACTATAGCACCTTTCTGTGAATGTTTCTTGGGTAGCCGAAGGATTTCGGAATACCTTGCTTGCGACCTGCCCTAAACCCTGATCGATAGTGACTCGATGTAACTGTGATTGTGAGTCACAAATTTTATCCTCCTACTTTGTTCCCTACTCTCATGTCGTCCGCTGGCACTCTCTGGACTATCCCCGCCCAAGCTGTTGGCAAAGCCGTGCGTTGATTCACCATCCTACGACATCGGGTTGACTTGTGTCTCTAGATCACGGCAGTTGCTGCCTTGGGAGGCGTTGTCATTGACTTCCCCGAAAACTACACGCACTACGAGGATAACAAGAAGCCCGAGTTCCTCAGCAAATTTCCCCACGGCAAGATTCCCGCCTGGGAGGGCAAGGACGGCTTCTATCTCTTCGAGTCTGGCGCGATCGCCCGATACCGTATGTGTCCTGTCGTCGATCTTTGTCTTCGGGCCAGAGCACGATTTCGAGGATGAGAGTATGCCATTTTTCAGTTATCCCTGTCTTAACATTCATGTCGAGATCTTGAAAATCTGACCATATTCGTCGCTCTGGCTCGAAGTCTCCTCTCCCATGTGGCCGATTCTAATCTGCTGTTTCGCAGTCGCCACCATCGCTCCCAAAGCAGGTCTGCTTGGCAAAACTAAAGAGGACGCCGCCCTCGTTGACCAATGGGTTCACGTCGTGGAGACAGAGGTCGACGTTAACACAGTGCTGATTCACCACCTCGTTCTCGGCAAACTGAGCCCCTACAGCAAGCCTGTGCGTCCTCTATTCATATCCACGTACATCGTATTGACGAGCGCAGCTCCACAACACCTTCCTTGAGCGCCAGCTCCGAGGTCTCTATACCCTCGAGAAGCATATCTCGACACGCACGTTCTTCGTTGGCGAGCGCATCACCGTCGCTGACCTCTACATCGCCGCCCTGGTTCAGCGAGCAGCCACGATCACCATTGACACCCCCACGCGCGCTAAGCTCCCCAACCTTTTCCGCCATCTTGAGACCATCATCAACCAGCCCGCGCTGAAGAACATCTTCGGGCCCACGCAAGTCCTCGAGAAGGCCCTGCAGTACGTTGCCCCCAAGAAGGAGAAGGAGGCCAAGCCCGCGCCCGCGCCTGCAGCCCCCAAAGCCGAGAAGAAGCCCAAGCCCAAAGCGGACGATGATGATGAGGACGACAACCTCGTCCCCGAGGAGCCCAAGGCACGGAACCCCCTCGAAGACCTCCCCAAAAGCGCATTCAACCTCGAGGACTGGAAACGCGCGTACTCTAACAAGGAGACCCGCGGCGCTGGCGGCGCGCTCGAGTGGTTCTATGAGAAGTGTGTGCCTCTCCCCCCTCCTCCACTTGCTCGTTCTCACGCCGCGTTGGTTTGCAGCTACGACAAGGACGGTTTCTCTGTGTGGCGCGTGGACTTCAAGTACCCCGAGGAGCTTACGCAGACGTTCATGTCGAACAACCAGATCGGCGGGTTCTTCAACCGACTCGAGGGGTCGCGCAAGTACCTCTTCGGGTCCATGGGCGTGCTCGGAACGGCGAACAACTCGCTCATCTCCGGCGCGCTGATCCTTCGCGGACAGGAGGCGCAGCCCGTCGTCGACGTTGCGCCCGATTGGGAGTCGTACGAGTACAAGAAGCTCGATCTTGCCGACGCGGCGGACAAAGCCTTCTTCGAGGCCGCGCTCGCCTGGGACTTGGAGATTGACGGTAAGAAGTGGATCGATGGCAAGAACGTGCGTTTCGCTTTCCTTTCTCGCCCCCCGCAGCGCTGACGTGTCGCTCTGCCTCTTCTTTAGTTCAAGTAATCGTGCCGCGACGTATATATCGACCATCTCTCCCTCCTACTTACTTACATGCTGCGCGCCGGTGTCGGAATAAAAGAAGAATCAAAGCTTGCATTATCATTGTACAGTTGTTTGTATACGAGACGATGCCTAGATTCAATACTCTTTTGGCCCGTTCATCTTGTTTGCGACCCACCGTACCGCGAGCGACCCGCTCGCGGAAATCAGGAATGTCCAGTCGAAGAGAGCGCCGAAGACCTGGAACTCGGGAACGGTCGAGAAGAGGTTGTCCCCCGTCGCTTCGGTGGATGGAGCGGGCGGGAAGGACGCGCGGAGCTGCACGATTGTGGAGAGCAGGTAGATGACCTGCGCAGGCGTCAGGAGCCAGCCGGACAAGGAGAATGACCGTACCATGAGCTGAGCGACAAGCAGCAGCATGAGCGACGCGCCGAGATTACGGCTCGTTACGCGGAGCACCTAGGACTTGGTGAGCATGCACGAACGGTCCTGCGGGGAGGGGAGCGTACCCGTGTCACCCCTTGCAGGACGAGCCGGATGCTAGTCAGGATGATGACGCCGACGAGCACGAGGCTGACGTGGTGCGTCGTGCGCTCGACGTCGTCCAGCTGCACCTGTGGCGCAACTAGACGCAGGATGCGCATAGCCATATCGACCGCGGCGTCTGGAGTACTCGTCCCGGACGCCGACGCCGATGTATGCGGCAGGATGACATTCGCGAGGCTCTGTAGGGCAGCTTAAGAGGCACGTCGTGTGGGAAGCGGCACGCATACATACGGTGACGAAGCGCAGCAGGCAGTACGCGGCGAAGAGCCGCCCGCCGGTGTTCGCCAGTTTCCCGCGCAAAGTGTTGGAGTACTTTGCGGTGGAGCGCCGCTCGCGCTTGGCGTCGAGACTACGTCCCATCTGGTATTCGAGGGCCTCAAGACCACGCAACTCCTGAAGGTCTGCGGCGGTGTGGGTGATTCTCGGCGAGGAAGGGAGGTACGACGTACCCTCGTCCCCACGGAAGCTGGGCATCACACGCGATACCCATGATGTGCTTTCCGCCTGCTGAAGTGACGACTTAGCGGCGACTTGGCAGAGGGAGACCGGGGAGTACCTGGACTGCGCGGCGAGCGGCCTCTGCTCTTCGGCGATCGAGATCGTCCCGAACGCTGATGAGCGCGTGCTCTGCGGTGACGATGTCCTGTTCCGTCGGTATGACTCTGTCCGCACGCTTCAGCAGTGGACATGAGCACAGAAGAAGGGGTTTACGTTGTTTGCTTAGACGGCAAAAAAGCCCACGAGCTGCTCACAGCACCAAATCCAGCGAGCAGCCCAAGTATAATGGTGCCGAGGACCACAAGTCGAGATAGTGTGGCGGTCATTTGATCCGACTCAGAGAGGGTGGGTGGAAGGGGGATGAAGGAAAGCGCAAAGAGATACAGCGCGACGGAGATGGTGCTGAGCACAAGTCGCGGCAGTGGGGATTGCGGACGTGGCGCTGGCAGACTGCAATGAGTTCGATGGGAGCCATATACAGAGCGGTGTAGAACGGACGGGAATCTGGGCCGGCGGTGAGGAGAAAGCTGAGAAAGAACGGGATGAGGACCAGGACGCAGGTCAAGATGAAAAATAAGGAGAGTCTCCAGTTAAATAGGCGGGTGCTGCCGATGCGATTATATCAATACAGAGGCATCTCAATGGCATATGCCACAAACCTTGAGGTAAAAACATCCATGCCTTGGAGCATAAGCAGAAGAAACAGAAGGCAGGTCTCAGAGAAACAACCAGCAAAGATGTTGCTGGCAAGAGTAGAGTACAGCTTTTCGGTTTTCCCCTGAGGTTTCCGTACGGACTCCCGCACAGTCTGTGTGATTGGCGAAGGGAGTGGGTCGCGCGAGGGGGATTCAGCACCCGACATATCCTGCAAGTCTGAGTACAGGCTCCGCAACACATATTTGCGGCACGAGAAAAATATGGCAATTCTGCGTTCGTTGGGACACACTATGGGTACAGTTTTCAGTGGAGCGCACCTCAGCACCACAATGGTCCCTGTTTCAGCCAGCAGCTCAGTGGGCATTGCGATGATGGTAGTCGTGAGGGCCAGAAATCGACGACGTGGACGGTGGAGGAGCGTGCCAGAGGCGCGCCTTGGTCACGTGGCACGGCAAACTTCGAGCCCAAACCCTCACTCGACTTGTTAGCCCTTTTCTATTACCACTTGCGCGAACGAGGCCATCGACTTATCACTGCCCATTTTATTGTCGAGGGGACATCCGGGTGGGACTTTGTTCAAGCTACTAGCTTGAGATCTTTCCAAGATTTCCGAGCAAGGATCCGGATCCGGACTCCGATCGCGTAAGTAGTCTCTTATAAACAGACGCTACAACCGATTGGTGCTCGTACCTCGCGAGTCGCATGGTTGTACCCCCATACTTATTGTATTACTCACTCGTCGTGTCGTCATCCCTATAGGGAACCGTTCTCTACACCCCATCCACCATCATTCAAGACCAGAGCCGGCTTCTCTGGCATCGGCCTTGCGTTTCACAAACGGCCAATGAATGTGCTGGATCCCACAGTTCCACCCGGCACAGGCCCATGTCTCAATGTCCTCAAGAGAAGTAGCGTCGCGCGGGAATACGGCACGACTGAAACTCTCACTTAACTTCCGTCTTTCTGTCACTTTGCTAGGACCCCCGGCAGGTCAGTTTTGAACAGCTTCTTGCAGAATATCCGGGAATCGCTCGTCGTTCGCCCAGTGGAAAACTTGAATAATTGGCACTAGCATCCCGCATACACCGCACTTTCGGAACGTAATCCCAATCTCTTGGAACGACTATGGCAGCTTGCGACTCGGACTCCAAGTCGGCCCCGAATACCTGCACGACTTTATCAATGTCGTCGAAGTACCTCCATAGACCGGAGTCGAACTTTGGGCCAGGGATCGCGTCCATGTCTACGGAGGCTGGCCAGCACTCTCAAAGCCCAATTTCCTTGTCAGTCTTGTTCACACGAATGTCTTGCGAAGACAACTGTCGAGAACTTGAAAGGATAACGCAACAGGTGGATGATCAGGCAGAGTGTTTGCCTCTTTCTTTTTCTTTGCCCCGCGCTCGTGAAACCACGCAATGAGGCATCGTCGCGTCTGTGCAGTTTATCGGAAACGTGCGACGCACTCGAAGGTCATCAGTTCCCGAGAAGTTCTTGGAGTGTATTAATATGAGAGTACAAATAGGGTCCAACTGCATCTCGTCTTCTCTCACAGGGTGCGCTATGATCTATCGCAGCGTGCTCGATAAGGAGGGCACAACCATAGAGGCAGTTCGTGCGGTGGTTCGGGTCGTTCGGGTCTGCAATGGATTCCACGAGCGACTGGAGGCACCCGCTCTTCGACTTTCCGTCGTGGCATGAGTAGAGCTTCAAATGTTTAAGGGTATGTTCTTCAAAGAGTATCGTATGGGTGCGGGGAGAGAGCTTGTCAGGCTTCGGGGTTGTATCAGTCTGATGGGAGCTCATCCAATTATCAGGGCCAGAAGCAACGCGAACACGTCACTTTCGTCGACTTCACTCAGACTTGAAGCTTGAGGCACACCTGGACCGTGACTGTTATCAGAGGCTGCGGCTTCAGCCCTCGCCTCCGCAGGTCACTCCTACTCTGGCTCAGCCGATATTTCCTTGGGTATCAGGCATTAGTAGAGTCCACCGACATTTGTGAGCAACACATGCAGCGAGCCCGCGTCGCGACTCGTCACGTCGCGTCGCGTCGCAGCATGCCATTGACAGGCTGCACAGCCTCCTCATCACGTTACCGAACACGACCAAGTTCCCTCAATGCTCTCGCCGCAACGAAACCCATGTCTGCCGTCCACAAGCGACCGCCAACAGGACGAAGCCACGTCCAGTATGTGCTGCATGTCGTCGTCAGAAAAGCCGCCGCGAGATTTGATCATATCAGCCTGGGGTCAGCGTTGTCGCTGGCCCTGCTGTATAGTGTAATGTCCTGCGCGTGGAGTGCTACTTCGAGAGGGTCGATACCCTCCATGCCCATGCCCATGCCCCATGTCCACGTCCCTCTCACTGCCTGCCCTTGACTTTGAACTCTTGGACGAATTGCGGTCACGCATATAGCCTGAGGCGAGGCTTCGTGCTTCCATGCCCTGGCTTGTCCATCCTTATTTCTCCTGGCCTCTGTCCGCCTATCCCTCCGCTCCGCACGAACGAGAGACTCGGGGTGTGTGCCATCTGCCTCGAGAGTCTCGTATGTGCGGCATTCACTGCTCCCTGCGTCCTGAGGCCTCCGCGTCCTAGCGTCATCTTTCTTATCCTATCCCCCGTCTTCTACAGCATATGTTGCTCAATCCCCTTCCTCCCCGCCCCTCCCCACTCTTTCTTTGCTGTCGCCAAACTCACCACCACTGAATATCATACCGTCCTGTGTTAACCAATCCGCTTTCCGTCTTGGACGTTTTCATGCCTCCTGCGCGAAGAGTCTCGGATGCTCGAGGCCCCGTACAGAGGGGCTTCATCTCCGCGGCTACTGGTAGTCCCGGGCGCGAGTATGAATCCCGCTTTTGCCTAAATCTGCGCGACGGGGCTGTGGACTGCACTGTACACATGGGCGGGCTGTCTTGCTTCCCCGTTGCGTTCACCGTCGCCTTGGAGGGGGAACGTGTGTCGGGTCTTGGACAGTCGGGTCAGTATAGATCCGCGCCCGCCCGCGCACAGACGACGTTAGTGCCTATATGCGCGGTGCATCCATGCGGTCCATCCCGTCGAGCTGTGATCCTCCGGATCCAGGCCCGAGTGAATGTGTGGGCGAGATGGGCTGCGTGTGGACTTCAACTAATTTGAACTTTTGAAGGTTGTTTAAGTTGGATGTGTCTCAAGCACTTGGGTCAGATTCAAATTTCAATTCGGCCCGGACCCGGTCCTTCCATTTTTGTTTGACCTTGGATGTCTGAAAGTCGTTGACAGACTCTGCTATACCCTCAGCCTGGCTCCAGAAACAATTCAGCAATGTACGGGGCTGCGTGGAAATTCCACTGATAGCCGTCTCCGAATTCGAATCCCGACACCCTCAATGACACATTGTGTACCTGGCCAGCGCCACACCCAAAAATAACCCAGGATCGCATTTCTGCGCGCAGACTCGTTGAAAGTTGTGCGGCCTGGAAGAGCACCACGGAGAGCACAGAGGAAAGTTCAAAGTTCAAACGACGCACGTTGCCGCCTTGTCCCCTTGTCTTGTTGTTGCAGAGTGTCCATTGATCCAGTAAGCGGGCTGATCCGTTTCATCGTCGTCTAGGCGCAACTTAGACCCATCCGTCAACAAACGTGCGCCCCTTGGCGCTGATAATATGGCTTGGAGGCTGGCGCAAGATACCGTCTCGTTCTCCCCACGCTCAGCCCATAATGGTTCTCGTTCTCGCCGACGCCTTTGACGACAGTCGCCTGTCCGCCGTAGAGCGCGAGAGCCAGTCGCGGTGGAAGCTCTCCTGGCCTGAGCTGAAGCTGCTGCTCATAGCATCTAGTGCGTATCACTGCCCAGCAGAGCCCAGCTTGCCTAGCTTCACTCGGCCCTCTTGGATTCTTGGCTGATTACGTGCTGCAGCGGGCTTTTTTATCGACGCATACGACCTGTTCAACATTAATCTGGTCGTGGTCATTCTCAAGTAAGAACGACCCCCTGTATTGCCTGCTGGAACTCACTCGCGCGCAGTTTTGTCGTCAATGGCAAGCTCTCTGGGACCATTGCCAATGCGCCGCTCCAGGGTGGTGTGCTCAAGGCCGCCGCGAACATTGGCTGTGTCGTCGGCCAGATTGGTTTCGGTCTGGCGGGCGATGTGTTCGGGCGCAAGGCCGTCTACGGGATTGAGATGATCGTCACGACTGTCGCGACCATCCTCATCATCGCGGCCCCGCTGTCGCTCGGCCCAGGCATTTTCACCTACCTCACGGTGTTCAGAACGCTCATGGGAATCGGAATCGGTGGCGACTACCCCATGTCCGCCTCCGTCGTCGCCGACCGCGCCAACCTCCGTCGCCGCGGCACCATGGTCACCTTTATCTTCGCCATGCAGGGCTGGGGCTCGCTCGTCGGCGGCATCATCTTCATCATCCTGCTCGCCATCTACAAAAAGGGCGTCCAGGAGCACGGCCACCTGGGCCAGCTCAACTCGCTCTGGCGCATCTACACGGGGCTCATCATCATCCCCGCGATCATCACCATCGTTCAGCGCATGATGATGACCGAGTCGACGCGCATGAAGGGCGTTCAGGCCGTCCGCGGCGACCCCACACTCATCCAAAAGGGCAAAGTCGACGGCATCAAGCTCGACCACAGCGGAGAAAAGATCGACCACAACGGCGAAAAGGTCGTCGACGACTCGGAGGCTCCGAGCATCGACAACGACTCCGTCCCCGCCGACACCCGCGCCGGCACCCTCGCTGCGACCAAGGCCGCCAAGGCCGCCGCGTGGCGCGACGCGCGCGACTACTTCTCCGAGTGGCGCCATCTCAAGATCCTCATCGGCACGACCATGTCGTGGTTCCTCCTCGACCTCATCTTCTACGGCATCTCGCTCAACCAGTCCATCTTCATCTCTGCGCTCGGCCTCGCCAACTCGAAGGACCCCTGGGAGTTCCTCTGGCAGCAGGGCGTCGCGAACGTCATCATCGCCGTCGGCGGGTTCCTCCCTGGGTACTACTTCACGCTGTTCACGATCGAGTACCTCGGGCGCAAGAAGATCCAGATCATGGGCCTCGTCATGAACGCCGTGATCTTCGCCATCATGGCCGGCAAGTACCAGGCGCTCAAGGCGAACTCGGGCGGCCTCATCGCGTGCTTCATCTTCCTCCAGTTCTTCTTCAACTTCGGCGCGAACGCGACCACCTTCGTCAGTGCGTACCCCTCTCGCTTCTCTCCCTCGTCGCGCCCTGTCTGACGCGCCCCCCCCCCCCGCAGTCCCCGCGGAGGTGTTCCCGACGCGCGTGCGCGGCTTCGCGCACGGGCTGTCCGCCGCGTGCGGCAAGTGCGGCGCGATCATCGCGTCGCTCGCGGTGTCCATCATGAGCACGAACGTCGGCCCGCAGAACGTGCTCTGGCTCTTCTTCGGCGTCGCCGTCATCTGTATCCCGTTCACGTTCCTCATCCCCGAGACGAAGGACCGCGACGCGGACGTGATCGATCTCGAGGAGCGCCAGGCCGCCCTGGGCCACGCCGCCGAAAAGATCTGAGCGCGCGCGTACGGAGCCGGACATGGCGTTTCCTTTGTGTCTTATTTGCTTCGCTTAAAATAATGCACGTACATAATAATTTATCTGCACTTACCTGCAGTCTCCTTTGCATTCATGATTGTAGCACTCAATGCGGGCGTTCTGGTCGGATTCTCCCCTGCCCAGGTATGTACCTTGTCCAAATTCTCGAGGAAAGGTTAGGGCCGTCCGGCACCAGCCGGGCTCGCGTGGCCAGATCAAAGGACAATGACTCGGATTCACAGCTGCTCCCAGCCGATTCGACGAGCCACTGCTACAAGGCTTCGACGAGGCTCGCGATTCTGTTGACTCCAGGCTCGCGCTTTCACACTCTTCAGGTCGGCCGATGCATCCGTCCACTCGGTCACTGCCTGTTGCTAGCTGCACCTTTCCCGTTCTCACAATACTCGACGCCAGCATCTGGCTGCACTCTTCAAACTCGTGGCCTGCCCGGAGCGCGTCGCGCATTGGTACCGCTCGTGAGTTGACTCTCTTCGATCTAACGCAACGTCTCTGTTTTCCTTTCTCGTTCTTCTCGTACCTCAGCACTCCGACTGTGTGGATTTTCGTGCCAGCTGTCGTCCCTCAGTCATGGGCGACGGCTCGATCCTTTACTAGGCTTTAAAGGTGTCCTACATCTTCGCTTGGCTTGACTGTGGCTCTTTCAGATTGCTACCAGACAGTACCTCGCCGCTCAGCTGACCGATTGGACGGGTGGATTGCTCACTGTATAGACTTCAAGGCTGCTGTAAGGGCGCTTTATCTCGCTCTAAATTTGATTCAGACCAGACTTTCGGTGGTTCCGTCTTCGTCCGTTCGAACCAGGCTAACTTGTGTGTGATCTAGTATAGATAACGATACAAGGCTTTGTCTCAGTCGAACTTCTCTGCAAAGCCTGGACGGGTTATTTGAGCAACTTGAAGTTCGCTGCGGCTCCGATATCGCTATATATAGTAAACCCGGCCGCTGCGGAATTTGATTCAATACAACTTTCCGATAGAAGCTTATGGTGTAATGGCCGAGACGGCACTGGTCTAGATCTTTTACCACACAAGAAAAGTTGAAGGTCAGCAGTTCCAGGCCGAGCACAATAGGGCTAAATTTGCCCAGCCGAGGAGGCAAGATTTGCACATCCCGGTGGAAGAGAAGATGAGAACATCAAGGAAGCTGATGAACCAGAAAAAGAAAGGATAGGAATCTGGCTTGATATCGTTATAAAGAACAGCCTGAGTCCATGCACAATAGTCCCCAAGATGCCCCGAGACACTAGCTTGGTTGATTCCCGGCTGAACAACATTGTGGCCTGCTTGGCACCAGTTGTACCCCTATTGAATGTGATCTATGACAGCTGCGGAACACCCTTCATGTTTGCTATTTCAGCAACTACTCAGTCTTTGATTACTGCAGTGCAGGTACATAGCTCTGATTCATTTTACTATTGGGCTAACTCAAAATTGCAGAAAGTGAAGAGGAATAAACAGGACTGTGCCCAGCTTTTGGAGAACATTCAAGCACTACTCCTTGCTGTCATCAATTTGCATCTCAAGTCTGAAACTGGAGGATCTCTGCCACCAGCAACACTGGCTCACATCGGAAAGTTTACTGAGTAAAAAATAATTTTCTGTCAAAATTTCGCTGAGAAGGTGTTCCAGAACTCTTCGCAAAGTTCACATGTTTGTTGAAGTGCAACAGGATGGGAATAGGATCAAGCATTTCTTACGCCAGAATGAGATTGGTAATTTGCTCAGGGCTTGTCATGAAGGCTTGCAACAAGCTATGGACGTGTTCAAGGTGAACATACTGTCCTTCCAATGTGGAACTCAACTGGACTATCAAGTAGATTGAGTCCATTGTATCAAGCAGCATTGCTGAAATGCACCAACTTGTTGAAACAATGCACCAGGAACTTCTTGAACAGATTTCTACTCTATCTGATGGAACATTGTCTGAGAGGACATCCTCTGTGTGTGATCTGTTTATTTTTGTGCCCAACTGACAGATTCAATTCAGCTCTTCAACTATCCAAATGGCTCTCAACTTAGCAGGTAGGCCTGAACATATAACAAATTGATTCTTTGTGCTGACCCTTGGCAAGTTCAAATTCCCTCTCAATTCTACCATCCAAGCCAAAGATATTCCATGGTCGTGATATTGAGCTCAGAGATATCATCCATCAACTCACTTATGGATTTCCTCGCATTGCCATTCTTGGCACTGGTGGGATCGGGAAAACAAGTCTGGCTCAAGCAGTGATACACCACCCAAATATTGAGAAAAAGTTGGAGCATAGGTTCTTTGTGTCCTGTGACTCAGCCAACAACAGCCTAGGACTCGGAGTGGCTGCACTCCTTGGGGCTCATCTAGGACTAAAGCCAGGAAAAGACCTAACAAAAGCTGTTCTAAAGCACTTTGCTGGGATATCAGCTTCACTCTTGATTCTTGACAACCTTGAAACATCATGGGAGCCACAGGACTCACGGGCTGGTGTTGAAGAATTTCTTTCATTACTCACTGACATAGAACAGTTGGCATTGATTGTGAGTCTACAATGATTTCTACTGAATTTCCCTTGCCTGATTAGTTGTATAGATCACCATGCGTGGTGCGGAGAGGCCAGCAAAAGTTCAGTGGAGCCGGCCCTTTCTACCACCCTTGAAACCTCTGGATTATGATGCTGCCAGACAGACCTTTTTTGACATTGCGGAGGACAACCACAAAAGTGAACATGTTGATCAGCTTCTGGGTCTTGCAGATAATTTGCCATTAGCAGTCAATCTCATTGCCCATTTAGCCGCAGATGAAGGCTGCCCTAATGTTCTAAGCCGCTGGGAGACTGAAAAGACTGCTCTTCTCTCTAATGGCTTGGATAAAAACTCTAGTCTAGATGCATCTATTGCTTTGTCTCTTTCAAGCCCCCGGATGTACTTGGCGGGGGCTAAAGACTTGCTGAGTCTTCTGTCAATTCTGCCAGATGGCCTCTCAGACATTGAGCTTCTCCAATGTGGTCTCCCCATCAGAAACATCCTCACCTGCAAAGCGACTTTACTTGGGACCTCATTGGCATATATCAATGGGAAGAAAAGGCTCAGGTCACTGGTTCCAATTCGGCAACATGTCCTACAACTCTATCCACCATCCAAAAATGTTGTTGAACCTCTGCGGAACCACTTCCATTTGCTTTTGGAGCTCTACAGAAACTATGGTGGACAGTTCCAAGTAGCTGCTCAGCTAAATCAAATAAATGACAATCTAGGGAACCTGCATCAATTACTTAAACAAGAGTTATCTCCAGACAACTTGGACCCATCTGATGCTATTCAGTGCACAATATCTTTGAACTCATTCAGCCGTCTCAGTGGCCATGGTTGGCTAGATTTGATGGATATTATTCCTGGTGTCTTCCCCCAGCCATGCAACCATAGGCTTGAGGTACACTATATCACCGAGATATTCAATTCACAGCGGCATCGTCGAGTACCTAATCCAGATGTATTGATAAATCAGGCTATATCTCACTTCAACCACTTCAATGATCATCATCTTGAAGGTCAGTAAACTAAGACTATGTGCCCCCTTCTCTTCCTGAAATATTATCTTCAGCAGCATTTTATGCTACAGTAGGGAATTATCATTTTTCTGCCAAGGATGACTTGCCCACAGCAATGGAGTTTTACGGAAAAGGACTTGCATTAACAAGGTCATCTGGGGCTGATGTCAAGCACGCAAACTTGCTAAACACTATTGCTGCTGTGCAGTTTGGTGTTGAGGAGTATGCAGCAGCACAGGAAAGTGCCCTCAAAGCCCAAAGCCTTGCTCAGATAGCTGCTGATTGCTTTTGTTGAAATAGGAGTGATGGGGAGAGCGGCAAGTAATATAGAGAGGGTAAGATTGCAATAGCACTGTCTGTTGGAAGGCTTGCTTAGAGCAATCAGATGCTCAAGCACTAAACTACTACAGGCTTATATACTACTGGGAAGTATATCTAGAATATTCTACAAGTATCTGCTGTGTTCTACTTATATGTTCGGGGTTACTAATCTTATCAGTCATCAGCCCGATGGCCGAGCTGTCAATATCACAACACTCTCCCTCAGCGAGGCTATCCTATATGCCCATGAATGACCCATGCTTGACAGCTCCAGAAGTTGTGGACTGGCACTATGCCCTGCACCATAAATCCTACTGCCGCAACATGCTAAATCACTGCATCAATCCAAGATGATGTCTTTTGCCGAGTTGCCTAGAAGGTGTAATCTTCGGCTGAATGATCCTCAAAAGTCTCGAAGGCGAAATTTGCTCTGTCGTGGGCATCACTGTCCGGTGATGGGCAAACCCGGGCAATATGGCCTTTGCCACCGCATTTATGACAGATTGCTTTCTTCCAAAATGGGGAAGACGTCGTGGGTGTGGGAGAAGAATTCGGAGTGGGTGATCGGAATGATTTCGGGGAACGATGATGTCCGGCTGCCATTGCCAAGTCGGTTTTGGATTCTCCATCGCGGTCGTTCCGGCGGCGCTCCTCCGTGAGAATTGCGGAGATGGTGGTTTTGGACTGGGGAGTGGAGGTACCAGTCAGGGTGGATCGGACAAATGTGTCCCAATCAGGTGGTAGGGAGCTGAGTAGGGCAATAGCAAAGTCTCCATCTGTGACTTCCTGCCCAAGCGACTGGAGCTCTCCCTGGAACTGGCGCATCAATTTGATGTGGGGTTCGAGCGCTAGATCGGTGGGTGCGCGTGTGCTATAGAGCTTGTGACGGGCTAGCACAATGCCCATTTGACCCTTGAGCTCAAATAAGTGTGAGAGCATCTCCCATGCACTCAGAGCTTTGGTCTCTCCCTGGATGTGTTGCACTACATCGGAAGCTACACGGAGTCGGATGGTGGAAAGAGCGCGGCGATCAGCTTTGTTCCACGCTGCCAATGCCGTGGGATCGACAGGGATCGAGGAGTCGGGATCGATGTGGTCCTCGAGGCCAATGTCGGTGAGGATGTCCATCATTTGAACTTTCCATGCAGCATAGTTATCACTGCCTTGGAGAGCCGAAACATAATTTCGGTGGATGGGGTCTGTGGACATGGTCGTCGGGTGATCGGTGACGGAACCGAGATCTGATTGTGTTGAAATAGGAGTGATGGGGAGAGCGGCAAGTAATATAGAGAGGGTAAGATTGCAATAGCACTGTCTGTTGGAAGGCTTGCTTAGAGCAATCAGATGCTCAAGCACTAAACTACTACAGGCTTATATACTACTGGGAAGTATATCTAGAATATTCTACAAGTATCTGCTGTGTTCTACTTATATGTTCGGGGTTACTAATCTTATCAGTCATCAGCCCGATGGCCGAGCTGTCAATATCACAACAGCTTTGAAGAAGCTCGAGCATTACGCACTCTTGCTGATTGTTACACAAGTAGTGGACAGTATGAGCAAAGTATCATCCTCTATAAGAGAGCAAGAGAGCTCTTGAAACTTTGTGGTCTAACTGGTGGGACCTTGGACTTAACTATTATGAACTATGTGGCTGAGGTCCACCTATTCAAATCTGAATATTCACACTCCAAAAAGATCAACACAGAGATTCTCCAAAGTGCCTCTGCCCAATCAAGTCCCCAGATTCACAGTGCAGCCCTACTTGGGATTGCAGAGGCTGATGTGAATCTTGGGTACACTGAAGATGTGGTCCAGAACCTGGATAAATTGAGGGAGATATATATGACTATGGGACGGCCAGGCTCAACTATATACTGTGACACAACTTTAGCAGACCTGCAGTTAGCCAAAAATGACATCATAGCTGCAAAAACCCTATTTAAAAAGTGCTTTGACTTGTCTTGGGGAAGGCACATAAGAGCCAAGTCATTCTGCTTGGAACGACTCGGTAATAGTAGCCGTTGGGGAGCAGTTGACTTTGATTGGTCATCCAAATGGACTATGGCATATCTGGGGCATGCAACCAAAATCCAGAACAAGTTAGATATTCACAAGGCACTCCAGTTTGTTGGGGATGTGTTCCTGCATAATGGAGATGAAGAAACAGCCCATAATCTTTTTGTTGTTGCACTTGAGGGATTTGATATCATGGATGTCCATCGCAGCAGAGCTATCTGTATGTTAAGACTTGGAGATATAGCACAGCACCAGGGACACTCAGTGGAGGCAGTTAGGCTCTGGAGAGATGCCCGCCCACTGTTTGAAGTATCGTCACAAATGCAGGATGTAGCTCAGATTGATGCCCGACTTTCCGATGCGAGGTCCACCAGCTATGTATAGGCTACAGTTTTCATTATTTTTAAAAAGGAACATGTCAGGTTTTGATCTAGTAGTGCTGTTCAATTTTTTTGCTGATCGCTGTTTGATGGTGAGTCACTTCTTGCTCCACTTTCCAATTAACCACAGCTGTGCACATAATCTGGTGTTAGGAGGAAGCTAATATGGATACATTGTGCAGTGCCCAGTTCAGAGTGGAATAAAAATCAAAACAATTTTTTTTCTGAAAACAGCTGCATGCTGATTTATTGGCTATTTTTGTTGTACTTCTAGTCATCGAAGAGATTCATGTTGTTCAACATGATGGAAGGTTCGACATTTGACAGATGTTGACCTGCATTGGTATACAGTATGATTGAGCTTGAGAATTCACTGACCAATTTGTTCTCAGGATCAGAGCATGTAGATGATAACTTACAACATTTCCAGACATTCACATACCGGTCGGCAGGCTTGCTTGAGGACAACCAAAGCTGACGTTGAACCTTGATTGAACCAAAGTCAACTAGTGAACCCGATTAGGATTTCCCCAAAGTGCAGCAAACACAATTCCCCATCTGGACCGTACTCAACGAAGACCCATGTCATTCGAGCTGCCGCAGACGTCGCACTACATCCTCTTGCGAACATCCCCGCCAGTGGAAGAACTTGCGTTGCGCCAGGCGCTCCAGGAGTCGACTTCCCAGGCTTTTGGACTTACGGCGAGCACACACATCGACATCTTGTGGGTGAAGCCGACCGAGGCGGGAGCCACCACGGGACGCGCTGTAGTGCGCGTCGACAACGGGTGCGAAACACGGCTCCATGAGCGAGAGGCGACCCTGATAATTGCGCGGTCCTTAGTGAAGACGCGACACGCGTTCTAGCAGCAATCGTCGTGTCATCTGGCACTCCTCGGATGGAGCTCATCAAAGCCTCGTCTTTCCTGCCCTCCTTGCTCGTAGACGACACACCACTTTGACGTGCGCTCGTCATCGCGGCATCCCACGCCGCAGCAAAGAGCGGCCCCAGAAGATGTCGCTGAACCCCCCGATACTCTTCCCTCATTCTCGAGATCTGTGTCCATCCACCCGTGGTATCGCCCGTGGCTTTGCACCGATGACCTATCGTGTTTATCGCTGGACCTTTCCTGACTCACTGTGACTGTGGCTCTCTTGGACGGGGACTGCTAAAACACGCCCTGTATCCCGTGTAAATAAATGCTCGATCGGCGCGCGTCGCTGTACTGGGAATGCCCCAATCAGGAAGTTTCAAACAGCCTCGCACACAGCTCAGCTGTAGTTCCTTTCCTTTTTTGCAATCCGGAGCTTGACCATCCCCATCGTGCTCCACTATCGATTTTGCAACGTTCGCTCAAACCTCGTCTCAGAAAAATCCCGGATAATACCTACAGGCTACCAACAGGCTACTAGATATTCGGGATTGAACGTGAACGTGGAATCATATTGACTTGATTTCAAGAGAGCGTCGTCTCCCGGACTACAAAGTACGGGGCGGGCAAGTACTACTACACACACAACTACAACAACATTGCGTCCCGGCGTCTGGCTGTCAGTACCAGATAACGATCGCGGCTACATGAGTCCGATGTAGAGTACGAAAATGGGTCCAGTCCATCGCGATCCCTGGAACAGCCGACACGATCCCTGCCTGCGGCACGGGTAAGTACAACGACCGTACACTAAAGTATACAAAGGAAAAAGATTGCAGCGAGCGCGTTACGCTATGGATGTGGTAAACGGATGGATGGATGGATGTGGATAGAGCGAGCGAGCGGGAAACACGTAGACTAGGAAATATATAAGCAAGTAAGATAGAATAGGAATAATATATACGAGTGTCAGGCGCGTGTGTACCGCCGACCTTCGTCTCACCCTGTCCGCGGGCACCCATGCCGGGTCAATTTGGGAGGTGCTGAGAGCAGGGGGTGGGGTGATGGCGCGGGGGGTAGAGCACAGGGCACAAGCATTCTCGTCAACGGCGCTCCAGCGCACGGAAAGATTATGCAGATTTCCCCCGTAGCAGACTGGGACGCGCCGGCAGCGCGCGCGGCGGCGGCATTGGGAGCGCGCGCGTCGGCGAAGTCGGAGTCGCTGTGTTCGTCGGGGGCGGGGGCGATGGCGTCCCAGCGGTCGTAACGGTCGCAGCGAGCGGGGAGGACGCCAGTGGCAGTAACGCCGGCGGCACGGGCAGCGCACGCGTCGGGCTGGTCGGCGGCGACCCGTGTCTGGGCGCGTACACAGGCGCAAGCGGCGTCAGTCCCCCGGGCGATGGCGTAGCCGCCCCAAACGCACTAGGCGTCGGGGTCGTCGATGTCGATCCAAAGGTGCTAGGCGAGTTGGACCCAAACACGCTCGGCGTCGGCGTCGCCCCCAAGGCGGTAGGCGTGTGCGACCCCGCGCTTCCGCCGTCCGCCCCGAACCCGAACCCATCCAACGACGTCGTCGGCGTCTGCGGGGCGCTCCCACCAGCGCTCCCAAGCAGCACGATCGGCGCGCTCCCCCCAAACGGAATTACCGGCGTCCGTTGTCCTCCTCCTTGCCCTCCCCCGCCCCCATCATACCCTCCTCCGCCCGCCCCCTCTCCCGCCTCCTCCCGGATGGGCGTCCCGACCGGGCTGCCCGTGAAGTAGCTCCCGCTACTCGTGCTCCCCGTTCTTCTCACGTCCACGCCCACCCCTGCGCCGGAAACGGGCGCCTGGCTCGCAGGGCTGCCCGTAAAGTAGCTCCCGCTGCTCGTGCTCCCAGTCCTCCGCACGTCCGCTCCGCCCCCCGCGGTGCCGATGACAGGCGAGAGCGGCGGGAAGTACGCCCCCGCCCCCGTAGCGTCCACGCTGCCCGCGCGGCTCGGCCCCGCGCTGCCCTCCGTCCCGGTCCCCACACTGCTCGGCGTCATCGTCAGCGTCCCCGCGCGTGTCGGCGGTCGGCTCCCCCCATACCCGCTGGCGCTCCCAGCGACGCTGCTCCCCGCGACGCTCCCCGCATATCCTCCCATGCTCCCGCCCCACCCGCTCGTGCTCGTGCTGTGCCGCAGCGACCCGCCCCCCAGCGTCGACCCCACCTCGCGGCTCCCCATGCTCTCGATCGTCGGCATGCGCCGGATGTACGAGTTCAGGATGCGCACGTGGTCCGCGCCGTACGTGCCTGGCGTGCTGTGCGCGTACGGGTCGTACCTGTACGCGTACCCGTCGTCGTCGTCCTCGTCATCGGAGTCGAACTCGTAGTTGGGGTTGTTGCTGGTGTAGCCGTACCTGCCGTACCCAGGGTCCGCAGCGCCGGAGGGTGGGCGGGATGAAGAGGTGGCGCCCGCAGAGGATGAAGAGGGGGAGGAAGAGGAGGAAGAGGAAGAGGCGGCTGGGGGCGAGGACAGCGACGCGCCGTCCACCGACTCCTTTGCAACCTGCGACACGAGCGCCCGAAACCGCTCCACGAAACCTGCGAGCTCCCAGTCCTGCTCCCTCGCCGCCTGCCCCGACACGTCATCCGCCTCCACCTCCTCCCCCTTTTCCCTTTCCCTTTCCCTCCGTGATGCTGCTGCTGCTGCCCCCGCTCCCCCACTCCTCCCCCTTCCCTCCGCCTCTGCATACGGGTCGAACTCCTCCCTTCCCCCTTCCCCGCCCCCGTTACCCACCGCCTCATCCGACCGATTCCGGCTCCCCAACCCCGCCACAACACCCGGCGGCGGCGAGAACGACGCGCTCCGCGGCAGCCGCACGCTCTCCAGCGCCGGCGAAGGTGAGAACGACCCCCGCGAGCTGCGCAGCGAGCGCCGGCTTCCCGCGCTCACCCCGCCCGTCAGATGGCCACTCCCCGCCGTCGACCCCTTGCCCACCGACTCGCGGCTCCGCCCATTCGCGCTTGGCGACAGCGACTTGTCCCGTGCGCCCCAGCCCGCCCCCGAGCCCGAGCCCGAATGCGCGCGCGACAGGAGCGTCACGCTGCTCGGCCCGCTCTCGTGCACTGACGCCGACCGTGCGCGCGCGAGCGCGGAGGACGAGTACGAGGAGAAGTTGAAGCTGAATGAGGAGGAGGAGCGGTGCGAGTGCACCGAGGAGGAGGGGCGCCGCGTGCGGCGGTAGGCGGAGAGGGTGAGGCAGTAGCATGTCTGTGGAAAGAAGACGGGTCAGCGGCTGGGAAGCAGAAGAAGCAAGAGGCAAAAAAAAACAAGAAAGAGAAAGAAAGAGGAAAATGAGTTGGGAAGGAGGGCGAAATGGAGAGAGAAAAACCGGTCCGTAATCAGAGAGGAAGCCTGCAGTGAAGCCGTCGGAAGCACGAGCAGAGCAGAGCACGAGGAGCGTGGGAAAGCACGACTAGCACAGCAGGAGAAGTATACGAGAAACGAAAGGGGGTTGGCAGGAGAGAAAAGTAGAAGAAGCGGTTGACGGAGCAGGACGAGAAGGGAGGGCAGACGTGCGGCTGACGAGTGGAGAGAAAACGAGGGGCGGCTGACGGACGGACGGACGGACGGAGGGGGGAGGAAAGGCCATGGCGCGATAACGGTAAGGACGTCAAGATGAGTGACAATGGTCCTGGAGCGCGGGCGCGGGCGTGCGTGGCAGACGGCAGGAAGGACAGGGATCTGGAACGTGGAACGTGAAACGTGGGCGGGGCAAGCAAAGTGGCGTTGGATTGAAGCGTGCAGCACGGGGCACGGGGAGGAGGGAAGTTGAATATAAGCAGCATAGGGCAGAAACGGAGGGCGGTGGGTACACGCTGAACGCCGGAAGGGAGGTGGACGCGCGGGAAGAGAGAGGAAGGGAGAAGAGAGAGAAGAGTGGCTGACGGCGAGCAGGGGATATGATGGGCGGCGGCTGACGGGACGGTAGGAGGCGGGAGGGAAGGGAAAGCTTGGAGAACAAGTGGCGATGCGGAGACGGACGAGCAGGAGTGGTGGGAGCGAGGGTAGCGGCAGGCGCGGGAGTGGAGAGAACGCCAATGCACGCGGACGGCGAGGGGCAAACAGAGACGGGTACACGTCGCGGCAGGAGGGCGGGAATGGAGATGGACGGCGTGCAGAACGGGAGACGCATGCGTGCTGGGGCGGAAGAGAGAAATGGGTAAGGAGGAGACATGGAGAGGAGAAGGGGGACACGAGGGGACATCAGGACGGCGGGGATGGTCGGAACGCGCGCCTTTCCAAAGTTGATCGACCCGGGTGAAAGAGGACGATATGAAGGATGGGGGGGGAGATAGAAATTGTGTGGGAGCCAAGACACGATAGGATATATGGATGAACAAGATGCGAAGAGGGGCGAGCAATAGATGGACGAGCCGTGGCAGGAGAACCGACGCAAAATGGCAGAAGCTCGGGGACGGGATGCATAGAGGGGGTAGATGAGAAGGGGGATGGGTGCAGGAGGTGGCGGCGAGCTGGAGGGGGGAATGCAAAGGGAGGGCGCCAAAAGATGGATGGGTGAGTGGCTGGCAAAGGCGTCGCGTCTCTGCCTGCGAGCGCATCGCGCCAGCGCCCGCCCAGCCTGCAGCCGGCTAGATATCGGGCCGCGTCTGCGCGGAGGAAGATTGGAATTGGTAAGGCACCATGCGAAACGATTCAAACGAAACAAGCTGGCGATCGGGGGGCAACAAGGAGGCCGCGCGCAACAAGGCACAAGAGTGAGACACTTACGAGCACAGCGAGCGTAACGACGACACGCACTACGGCGAGCGCCAGCGCTACCGTGCCTGCACGGCACCGATCGCCGTTCCAGACGATGTCCACGTCGACCGTGCATGCTGCCCCCGTGTGCCGCTTGTACACGGCCGCGAGCGCGAGGTTCACGGCGGCGGGCGCGAGGAGGAGGAGCGCGGCGCCGGAGCGGAGGGCGGTGCGCGCGGCGAGGAGCGCGTGCGCGGAGAGGTGCTGGGCGCGGAGGTGGCGGCGCAGGAGCGGGAGAGCGGCGCTGCCGAGAAGGAGCGCGGGGCAGGCGGTCGCAGCCGCGCCGAGGGCGAGCGCTGGGGCGGGCGACGAGGTGGTGTGGGCGTAGGTGAGGAAGTAGCGCACTCCGGTGTAGAGCGACCAGGCGACTGGGCGCTGTTAGGTGTATATTCGACGAAGGGGGAACGACGCACGCATGAGGCCTTCGAGCACTACAATTCCGAGCTTGAGGCGGCGGAGACGGCGGCGCAATCGGTCGTCCGCGGCGCCCTTGCGCTCGCGCAGCGTCGTGGGGTCGCCGTTGAAGCTGAGGGCGGTGTCGGCACGCGGGGCGTTGGGGTGCGTCGGCTGGCGCGCGAGCAGGTCGAGGAACGCGATGGTTTCGCGGGCGCTCTCCTGCAACAGCGGCTGGCCCGCGTCGGAGAACTGCAGCGTCTGGATGGTCGCGGTCGACGTCGTGCGGTGGTGCTGGCCGTTGGCGGCGGGGCCGTCGGGGTCGGGGCGCCAGAACGAGTTGTGGAGGTACAGCGCGGCCATGGCAGACCATCGACCAGGTTGAGGGAGGTTGAGGAGCAGCTCACGGCATTTCAATTCTTGACAGACGTCAGATGCCGGCAACTGTGCCGGCATATTGATGGCGCGTATTTACCTGTATATACGCTGCACAGCCTTTGGAACCACGGAAAGGCTCCCCGCCGCAGCAGACCATTTCGGGGTTCCACTGCAGCAGTGCCAAGACCGCTGCACATCGCGCGTGCGCATCCCCGTCACCGACGCTGGCGCTACATCCGGCTCGAAGGTGTGCAGCGAGGCGCATTAATCATGTAGTCAACTTGAAGGACAGCACGCTCCGCCCAGCTCCGCCCATTTGATCCCCACCATATCTATCCACGAATCACGCACGACAGACGCCTAATCAATCGCGAGCACGACGCCCATCCTCAAATCAAGCTAGCGCGCTGCGCGCACCGCCCCTCTGATGCGCGGAATGCACCTTAGTCAACTCTCCTCAACCCCAAGCGCAATCCCGGTTTCGAACCCGCAGATCCCTTGCTCTCGTGCCTTGCAAGGCCGGGATTGATCCCCGAAGCTTGATGGTAGGCTCAACCCGACAAGTTTGAAAGTTTCAGCCCCGACGCCCAGCCCCAAAGCGCGTATGCACCAGGCGCGGGAGTCAAATCTCGGAACACCCGCCCGACTATTATACTTGCAGCCAGCCCTAACCAGCGTTCAAATCTACTAGTAGAACCACCGGCTCAAACCTTTTTTTTTGTTCCACGAACTGCAACGGGCCACGAATTTCGCTTGTATGCTTAAATCTAAACCCACCAAAGCGCAGATTCTGGTGGAGTTGAAACACAGTAGGCACTTTTATAAACCGAATTTGAGCGGACGCCAAAAATCCAGCAGGTGGTCATACTCCGGATCCGGATTACGAAGAAAAAAGAAATTCCAGTTGAAATCCTCTTCATGCATATTCCCATTCCCGGTTTCCACCTTGGTGAGTCAAGTTTGAGCGGAGGTTGGAAATTTGAGACGGGATGCGGAATCAGAGTTACAGGTTCAGCCCCAGATCCAATATCACGCCAGGTCGGACCGATGAACCGAGATCCCAGCATGGTGGTTCGAGCAAGGTTCGAGAACATCTTTTCCGGCCAGTGTTTGCGATTTGCTGCCGCGTCGTCACAAAGCAGCTCCCGAGTAGTCCCGAGTCCCCAGGAGGTCAAGACCAAGAAGCGTGAGTCGTGACTCGGAGGATGTCCACCGTGACGCGTCAAAGCGGTGTGGCGTCTACGAGCGAGAAGGTCAGGAAGGACGAGGACGAGGCTTCGATAGGCTCCGTCCGAAGGGCGCCGCTGGACGACGCGACGATTGCCGCTCGGCGCCAGCACGCGCGTCGCGTCTTCCGTAAAGACCTCGACATCAAGGCCACCTCTCGCCCATTGACACGGAGCTATGTTTCAGAGCTCGTTATCGACGCGCACCACAGCGCGTCCCGTAGCGTCTTCTCCCTCAGTCGGCTTCACCCACTGGCACAAGATGTCGATGATCATGGGCCCGAGCGTGCTCGCCGTGAGCCCAAACACCTGGGAGGTCGACTCCGATGGAGCGCCCGGCGCAGCGCAGGTTCTTCCGCGAGCGAGGACGTGCGCAGGATGTAGCGAGACGTCTGCGGCAGTTCGAAGCAAGCTCGATTCGGCTTATGTAGCTGCTCAAATGACATGGGCGTTTTTTTGAGTCCTAACGTGGAAAGCAATTTGCCGTGCGTTGATGGGATCACCCGCCCCGCACCGGCAAACCCGGACCGGACCACTGGCGGCTTCTTGCTTCATACCGCCTCGACCTTGAAAAGTTGTCTCGACCTGCAGGCCTTAGGCGCCGGAATTCGGTGCTCAGACTCTGCGCTGGCTCTGTTCAGTCACTTGCAGACGCCCGTTGGACGCCCTCCGCGTCTCCGAGTCCGGCGCCAATTGCAATGCCAGATTTACGCGCCGTTACGCGCTCGTCTCCGACTCATTGATGTCTAGGCTTGCTCAACACGAATCATCCTTGCGCTATTTCAGGAAGCTATCGTCCGACTCCAAGAGGCGCGAACAGGAATTTTTGCTCCTCTGATATACGCTCCCGTTCAAAAACACCTCTAAGATTTACAAACTCCTGGACTGTCTCCCGGATCTTCCAGAAGCCGCAAGAAGCCCTGCGTCTTTATGCCTCCCCTGCCGTCCCTCTCAGGTGCTCACTCTTGTCTGTCGATACTGGCGAGCGCTCGCGATATCCACATCCGCACTGCGGGGCTCGAACTCGATACAGCACATCGGCGCAAACTTGGTGAAGCTCCCGAATATTTGGCTGCACAGATAGTAACCGCATGCGTCCTCACTGCCAGTCGACCTCCGTAATTGGAGCTATGTACGCGAGACGCGTCGGTGTCCTCGATCGAGACTCTTCGAGGTTGCGTGATCTGATGCTCGCTACCTTACAGCCTCTCCCGACTCAGGACACGCGCGCTCGAGCGGCTGTATACCCTTTGCATACGGATCCCCGGAAATGGTCACCCCATCTCCGCGTTTAATGACGCGCCGCTACTGCGCCACCCTGCGCCACCTCTGTTCAGAGGGCGCAATCCTTCCCCCGCCTGGGTTGGTCCTGGGAGCAGGTTACGACCGGGGAGTTGTAGGTCGCCACCGCGGACGACTACCCTGGGCTCCTCCGCCTTTGTCTGAGCGTGGAGAGCTGTGTGCTGAACGCTGAAGATTCAATACGGCGCGCACGCGTCGAGACTCGGCTCGCCCCTCCAGCATTCTGCATGAAGCATCCGGCTCCTACAGCGCTCGCAACGCGAGCTCCGCGATTTATGGCTTACCCCTCCACGAGAGATTATCCTCCCCCTGCATCCCCTGCCGACGCTCTCCGCACTCGAGAAGTACATCAACGTAGGTGGAGTACTGATCGTTAAATTAAACATCGTTAAATTAAACATCATCAAACATCTTCAGAGGCTCTCCGATCGATTCCCCGCATCCCATAAGATTCGGTCCTGAGTGGAACGTCGACACCACGTTTGCTCTCAACTGCTGGCGCACTGGAACCGCCATGGCTGCTGGAAGTCCACCGCAGCGTGCTTGCGCCGACACCAGTGTCTAGGGAGGAATCGGGCTCCCAGATGGTCTGGTGAAGGTTCACAATGACGATGATGAGCGTGGGGTACATGCCCGAGATCTGGTCGCCCATGCTGGAGAACAGCTGGTAGACGTAAATCACCGGCGTATCTCTCGACACATCAACGAAGAGAATGAGCTGCGTGAGCTGGTATCGGCAGGCAAATTCGTTGAGCTACGCAGCATTCACTGTGCGGGAATAATATGGACTAACCCAGAACAAGCAGTAAATGAAGCCGGATTCCACGAGGACCGAAAGCAGCTTGTCGGTCGACATTTTGTAGTGGTTCGGCGAGACGTTGAGCACTTTCATGCTCTTGCGATGATTCCTGACCTCGATAAGTAAGTGTTCATTCTAAGAACGACATATGCGACACACCAAGCCTTGAGCCCGATCATGATAGTGCAGGTTGCGTTGGTGATAAACGAGAATGCCCATGCTATGAGTTCCGCACGCGCACAGACGGGCCCGCCCCCGGCAATAGCGGTTTGGGTGCTCCAGCCCGTACCAGTGAGACAAGTGATATCGATGATCGTGAAAACTGATGGAATAGGTCAAGGCAGGTAAACGGAAAAGGTATGTCAGTCTTACTGAATGACATGAGGAGCATGAGACACGGGACCGAGATTATCCAGAGAGTCCTCTGGTATAGAACCCACGCCCGCCAGATGACAACACTATCACCGACTATCATCTACGTAACATGAGTGTCGAATCGTCAAACCATAATTTTCAACAACGCACATTGAACATGAATAGTGCTTCCATCGGTGTACCAAGCGCCGCGACATTGGAGGCGGCTTGCGCCCTCCTGCGCGGAAGCGGCATCTCCGGATAATCCATAAAATAAGCGTGCGCGTTCTTGTACCAAGCGGTGGCATTCAAGGCCCAAAGCGTAAGAGAGGTCGCGTATAAGTAGACCACCACGCAGAGCATGATGACGGACGTCCGTAACTTGAGCCCTCTCTTGCTGTAAAAGAACAAGGTCAGATCCTGCCTCGAAACTTGCCGAAGGGATCTTACAAAATGGTGAAGACAGCAATCGCAAAGAAGACCCCATACGCGCCTGGGTAGATTAAGAAAGGAACAATTGAACACAGATAATCCGTACTCATAAATATCGTTTCCCAGATAAGACCAATGGCGTCTTGTGTTATATTGCGACCATATAGATAGAGAACCCGGGAGTCCGCGGCAGATAGCGAGATAGATCCATTCGCAGCTGAATTCGAAGACATTATATTGGCAGAGGCGGGAGTGAGCGCTAACGACGGTAGAAGTGGGAAATGGGGCCTGCCTGGCGGCGCACTCTGAGATCTGAGGGCTGTACGTTATATGTCCTTTCGTTACAAGCGCGTGTCCGCTATCTCGCACCGGACCGGAATAATCAGCGCCACACGAGAGCACACGAGTTACCAAGAGTTACCACTTGCCGAGACAGGCCGTATCCATAATTAATTACACATGTAAGATGGTACATACACCACACGTTAAGTACCTGGACGAAAGGCATCTTTCACGCAGAACAGAGATCAGTACTCAGTACAGCCAAATCACTACAACATCTCAAATGTACATGCACACAACTGGCATGTTCCGAAATGGGACCGCGCCGGGTAATATTTAACCCTGATTGAAATTCTTATCATATGCTAGGATGCTGTGCTATGCTGTGCCGCCACTATCACTGATCAGTGGCACTACCGACCTACAATATTAATGCCGTTAAGGCCGTTGTGTTGTGTCGATTCAAGCCGCATCTTCCGAGACCTCCCGAGTTGTTCCCAATCACAGCATGAAAAAAAAAGCTTTCATATCGATGAATTTTGTGATCCAAGCAAGACCAAGTACACCGAGCCTTTAGATTTGGCTTCCAGGCTGTGTAACCAGATGGATAGGCGAGGAGATGGTAGGCAGCACGGAGCTAGAGCGGGTAAATCTTAGTCAAATTGCCTCAGTGCAGCGTCGAAGACATGGGATAGTTGTGGTAAATATTGAAGAGTGGCGAACTCTCTGAGAACTTCTGTTTTAGTCAAGTTTTAAGTGGAACAAGATGGCATTTAGAGTAGTACTAGCTAGTACTTTTCCGTCACCGTAAGTACGGATCCCTCGAAAATACGACAAAGTCGTCTCCTATTTTACCACACAGTTGTTAAGGGCGGCGGGGACCACATTCTTTCAACCTCGCCTGACAGCCACTCCAGGGAATGCAAATTACGCACGATACGTCTCGATCAACGCCTGTGTGGGACTCGGACCTCCGGGTTCAGGATTGGCGCACACCAATCCATCATCACCCTTCATCAGCCTATACCCACTAGAACCCTGGTCTCCCTGATCCAATCGGAGGGGAGTCTGTCTTCGTCTCGGATGATCCCGGTCCACGTTTTGAGCACTAGTGATTTCTTGAGTGCCTTGGAGCCGTACTTCGCTTTGTTTACTAGTAAGCAGTCCATTTTTAGTCTCGTGTTTAAGGCGTGAATCCATCGGTTGTGAATCTCGGATAATGTCGATGGGGGCTTGCCGTTCAAGACTCTCTCATTGCGAAGGCGCCAAATTAGGTGGGAGGATTCGGAGATGGTTATTAGGTACAGCCGTGTCGTGCCCACGTCTGTTTTGCCAGGGGTGATTCCTTTTTTGGTGAGGCCACAGGCCATTATCTCTCCCATGAGTGGGGGGCGCATCTCAGTGCCAGTTTTGAGTTTCCAAAGCTCGGAGACTAACTCCCAGACTGCGGCTTGCCCATTTTCGTTACACTGTGTAAGTATGTGTGTTATGCTTTCCGGGGTGTTGCATTTTTTACATATTCCACGGTCCTCGTAGCCCGTAAAATGTCGCCAATGGTCCCCAAGGGCATAGCCCTCGTGAATTACCATCCAGAGGAAATAGCGGATACTTCTAGAGATATCACTATGCCGGATCGATTTCCATATCTGTGCCGCGGTCGGTACGTTCTCATCACCGCCTGCGGCGGCATCCTGTGCGTACATAATGTTCCGTGATGTTGCGGTTCTGTCGAGAGCCTCTTGGTATTGGGGTTTATCTATGTTCTGTGCTCGAATCATTTTGTATGCAGACGACTGTGTTATGCTTCGAAGCTTCACTCCCGGTATCAGCACTTCCCTAGGGATATTGAGGTCTACTACCGGGTTTACAGTCTTCTGGCGGCCTTCATCCGCTAGTTGATCTGCCATTTCGTTGCCTTCAACACCTGAATGGCCTTTGACCCACTCAAAGGTTGTAGCGGCCTTGCGGCCGTGACTTTGATCAGGTGACCGTTTTCGGTATTTTGGAATCCCTCGTTTTCCCATCTCCCGAGGTTCTTGGTCAAGCCATCTATGACTAGCTTTGAGTCACTTTTTATTCTCAGGACTACGTCGTGTGGGCTGTGCTCAATTGCCTCCTTGACTGCCAGTATCTCTGCTATGTTATTTGACTGCTTGATTTCTGCAGGGACTCTGAGCGCGAGATTGCGGACGTCTCCCGGGCCAAAGTACACACCGGAGCCTGCCCGAGCATCCATCCGTCCATTGTTGGTTGCGGAGCCGTCGGTATAGACCGTTATATCCTCTTCATCGGGTTCGGGTTCCATCCGGTTGTCTGGTGCTGATGAACCACCTTTCAGACCATTGGTAAATATACGGAACGAGTCTCCTAGGTTTCCCTCAACTGTGATTTTTGGGTCAAAGAGCTTCTCGTTTTCCCCCAGTGTGATTGCGGGCATGGGTGCGTTCTCATGATCCTCAGGTTGCGGCTGGAGGGGATTCCACTTGGGTTCTAGGGTGTTGAGGAGTTGCCGTGCTTTGATATAGCACTTGTGGGGGCTTGAGCACCCCGGGCATTCAGTCCTAGTTGACCGACACCCTCTGCACGCACAATTGGATCTCGGGTGGTGGTCTGGTGTCAGCCTGCGTGCTAGGATTTCGGTCTCCCGTACTGTTCTGACTCTGTGGTTCGTTTTTAGGCAGGCTACTGCGGCACCTAGGTTGAAGACTCCTCGTCCAGAATTGGACTTGATGTGGTACCATATCGTGGCATCACGCATTATCTCTCGGGAAAATGCGAGTCCCTCCATTCCAGCGCCCCTCTTCCGGGCAACTTTCAACATCTCTACAAGATCGTGGGGCTTCAGGGTTTGACCAGACTCCCAGGCTTGGAGGAATACACAGGTGCGAAGGTCTTTATCTATCCGTTTTGCCTTCTCAAGTGGCATATTTAGAGCTATCAGTTCGTCGGCGGCAAACGTCCAGAGTGGGCGTGTTGGCCCAAAGTCGAGGTATGACTTGAGCCATGTTGCAGTGATAGCCTCGTTACGAGCGACTATATCGAGGAGATCACGGCCCCCCATATCGATAGGTGCATATACTGTTTCTTTATTCACTGGGATCAGCTTTTTGTCATTCCACAGGAAGGCCCTGATTCGGCGCTCGAGCTTCCGCTCAACTTCGGGGGGCATGCCCTGCACTTTGGCAAGGTATTGGGACATTCCCCCTACCACCATCATGATTATAAGACGGCGTCCCTCCATAGTTGGATGCCCTTTGCTCCATCGCTCTAGGGCATCATCAATTTTCTCGATTGTTTTAGCCCATGTGGCCGCTTGGTCTACCTTGTTTCCCACCCATGCACCGAGGGTACGGATGGGTTCGCCTTCCTTGGCTATTTTTATATGGGCCGGGATTTTTGTCCCGTCATTCCCGTTGACTGTACGTGACGTTCGAACCTTATCCCGATGGGCAAGCGATCCTATAGGTATGATTTCGGTCTTCTCGATGTTGAACTTGGCGCCTGATGCCGTACACCATTCTTCCAGTATGTCGAGAAGCGACTGGAAGTCGTCGAGGCAGTTCAAGTAAACCAACGTATCATCGGCAAATAAGGTGGCTATAACCCTGTCGTCAACTTCTTTGAGTTTGAAACCTTTCAGGCCTGATTGTCGTAAGGCTTCTGCGAGCGGCTCTATTGCAAGATCAAATAGTAGGCATGAGAGGGGGTCACCCTGTCTCACACCCCGCGTCACCTTGAAGGGGCGCTCACTTGTTACACCGTTGACGATCACAGTGGTGTACGCATCACTGTAAAGAGCTTTAACAATGTTAATAAACTCGTCTGGAATTCCGAATCGCTGGAGCGCTTTCCATAGGTAGTCGTGCTCGATTTTGTCGTAAGCTTTCTCCTGATCCAGTGCAACGATAACTCCATTCTGTTCTGTTGCTTCGGCCAATTCGATGATGCGCTTTGTTAACCACACCTGGTCGTAGATATGGCGTCCGGGGACAAAGCCTGCTTGTGCCGGGTGGATCAAGTCCGGAGCAACTCGTGCTAGCTTTATGGTGAGTGCCTTTGTGAAGATCTTGTAATCTGTGTTCAAGAGTGAGATAGGTCGGTAGTTGACTATATCCGCTGGATCATTTTTCTTGTATATCGGTGCCATCCAGCTTTTTGAGAAGCCTGTGCCCGGGGTTATTCCGTGGGACTCAATGTCATTGAACAGCAGAAGTAGGAGTCCGATAATGTCAAATGCTGGCTTATTCTGGGCTGTCTTTGTGCGGAATCTCGAATCTAGCATACGCCAGACCTCATAAGGTATCCCGTTCAGCCCTGGGGCTTTATTATTTGCTGACATCTTTAGGGCAAGCTCAATGTCATCCCGTGTGAGCTGTTTGCGCAGGTAGTCAAACTGCTCGGGGGTTGTTGTGCGGACTATTCGCTGAAGCACCACTTCGATAGTTGGATCCCGGATATCTGGTGCGGTGTCCCTCCGCACCTTTTGGATCTTATTGTGGTAGTTCCGGGCTATCGTGGCCATTTTTTGTGAGTCTGTCTCGTATTTTGCTGCAGTATTATCTAGTGGATCATGTCCTGGTTTAAGGAGACGTCGGAGTACATCCCTGGGCTTTTTCGTTTTATTGACGGCGGTCCAATAGCGGCCGATCATCTCCCCTTCGAGGCGGTTTTTTATCTTGGCTGATATCCGGCTCTTGTCGTGTTTAGCGACATGTGTCCGAGCTAGACGTTCGGTCAGGAGAGCTGCCGAAAGAATCACTTCCTCCTCTGGGATTGTCGGATCATTGAGCACTAGTTCTAGGTCGGCTTCTAGCTTCTTGATTTCAGCGACTGCCTTCGGTATCAAGATCTTCGACCGTGCTCTGGCTTTATCCCGTATATCGGACTGGAAGCTAGCCCATAGGGTTTGTATGTTTGATTTCGCATCTCGGGTCGGCCAGTTGGCAGTCCTCTCCGCAGCTTCGAGTGTCTGTGTTCCACGTTTGTGGATGAACTCCGTCAGGTCTTTGTCGCTGTTTATATGTGCAGGCCAGACCCATCTTCCGGGTCCGGTAGTGGGTGCTCCTTCTTGTGTTATCCGGACAGAAACCATCCGGTGGTCTGTTGATATTCCTACCGTGCTTATTTGCCAGTCGTATGCCTGCGCAAACTTATCGCGACGGATGTATATTCGGTCAATACGGGATTGTGAGCCGCCTCCAGCATTTCGCAACTGGGTATATGTATAAGCTCTCGTGGTCGGGTAGGTTTTCCGCCATCCGTCTACAAGCCTTAACTTTGTCAAGAGTAGATCAAGTGCTTTTGTTGGGGCTTCAGGATCAGGGCGGGATGGCAGCCTATCTATGGGCTCTTCGACAATATTTGTGTCGCCACCCATTATGTCTGGTCGGGGTATCCTGAGGTCGGCCTCAAAGAAGCTCTGGATTGTCTCCCAAAAAGCGGCATTCTCAAGAGGCGCATTTGGGGCATAGACTCCAAGGACAGTCGTCATCTTTCCTTTATGGGTCTCGATTTCAAGCAGCATTGCCCGGCCTGGGACTATCTCCCAGGTGCGCATGCTATCTGTGCTAAGCAGGTCTTTATTGATGACGAATGCAACACCCTTCGCATTTGGATTTACAGGGTCTTCTGAGAAGAGGACTTCAAGCCTCCGTCCAAAGAGGGCTTGGATGTTTGCGTGTCGTAGCACATTGAGGTGACTTTCTCCCAGGATTAGTATACCTGCTTTATTTTCTTTCGAGAGCTGGTTTACATGGAACCATTTGTGTTTTGGATGCCACGGGTTTGGGTTGCCGATTCCTCGTATGTTGAGCGCTGCAACAAGAACTGATGCCTTCGTGGTCTTTCTAGACTTCCCACCTGCCGCGCGACGACGTGGGGGGCCCGGGAAGGTGCGGTCCATATTCAGGGGTGTGCGCGGGCGGCCTGGTGGGTCATCTGGGCCATCTACGAATGGTAGGGGGTCACCGTCTACTGGTGGGGTTGGCATCCGGGTGGGTATGTCAGGCTCGTCGGGTGGTGGTGTTCCCGGCGGAGTTTCCATCAAGAACTCTTCCCAGTTAAAGTCTGGTGTTGGCGCATGGGTTTCATTACCCACTGGGGCTCGGTTGCCCCCTTCAGCTGGGATGTGCTGGAAGTCCCTATATGCGGGAACCTCATCGTTCGACAGATGAGTTTGGTGCCTTTGATTCGGCCCATGCCTTGGATTCGGCAAATGTGTTGGATGCGCATTAGCACACGTACTGGTGCCCCCCTGTTGGCGCACTGCCTCAGGAGTTGCGTCAGCTAGTCCCGAAGGACCAGCGTCAGCCATTTCCCCTCCTCTACTGACACCATCATCGGTTGGGCGGGCGCCGGTGGCGGAGCTCCCGCCGCCTACAGTGCCTGAGTCTCCCATTTCCGTGCCTGTGATTAACCCGTCAGTTGGTACATTCCCGTACCGTGGGGGTGGAACATGGTTCCCATTAAAATTTGTAGTTGCTGGGTTGGTAGGCGCGACCAACCAGGGACCTCGCTAGGGTCCTCGGTCTCGGTGTCGCACCCAGTGGGATTGTGTGCCCTTTCGCGGGACATCTTCTGAGAATGTCACGGCCCAGGGCACACTGCCAGGGTTGCTGGCCAGCGGATCCCGGCTCACTGTAGTGGAGCCCCGCCGTTGTGGCGTAGCATCGGCAGTAGCATGTGTGGCCACAGGCGCCACACATGTTGCTGTTTCCGCTACGCAGAACCTTCCCCTGCGTCCCGTCCTGTGTCGCGAGACGGCAGTCGGTAAATTAGGCAGGTTCAGGCTGCGTACCCTTTTGATGTCAGGTACGTCTTCTTCTGAGCTCAGACTCAGGTTCCCTCCAATAGCAGATAAAATCAATTATCAATTTCAATTTTGAGAGGGGGGGAATTGTTCAGTAGAATACGAAGAGCGTACGATCATGTATAGATTGAGATATATAAGGGCAGGCTTTGCTCAGCGCCGACCACGACCACGGCCGCGTGCCACAAAAGGGCCCCCCGTGCGCGGGCGGGGTTCACCGCGGTTCTCCCCTTCTGAGTCCGAGTTTCCCCCGTTGATCTGCCGGATGATGGCTTCGAGGCTTTTAGGGCCCCACCAGCCCTTGTCGCGTTCGGTGAACATGCAGTTGTATCGCGGGTGGCAGTCGAGCTTGCAGTTGGCACAGAGGTTGTGGCCCGTCGCGGCGTTCGCATGTGGGACAAAGGCCTCGAGGAGGTCGGTGTAGGTGATGCGAAGGGCGGCGCGGATCTCATCCCAAAGTTTGGGGTCCTTGGTGCAGGGCTTTGCATGCAGGACGTAGACGGGATCAGTATCGTGCGGTAGGTAGCGGACCTGGATGGTTTTAGCAAAGTTGAGGACTCGTTCCTCCCGAGGGAGCACGTTGCCACCCTGTGTGGCGCGGTCAATGAGCGCCGCTGCCTTTGGCGCCGGTGAAGTATTAGTGAGTTTGTCATATACTGCCCATCGGAACCGACGTGCGGTAGCTGCGGGGGTGTCGCTGATGTCTGTCTTGAAGAAACCGACGGCCCAGGAGAGCACCGTAGCATCGAACGGGGTTATATGGAAGGCGAGGAGCTGGTCGGCTGCATAGGTTGCAGGGTCGAGGAAGGCGGTGCGGATGTCAAGGTCGGAGCAGCGTATGAGCAAGGATATGTGGCCCGCGAACTTATCCGGCTTTCCCCCTGGTTTGCGGCGAGGTGCCTGCTTGGTCGCTACAAGTTTGACCTGCGGCATGATCACCGTGACGTTGCCAGCGCCAGCGACCTCCTCGAGGACCGCGACAGCGTCGACCCGGGCATTCTTGTATTTGGCATAGAAGGTGCTCCCGGCGCAGAAGGGGGGTGAGGGCGAGGTATTGTTCTGGGTTGGCGCGGACAGATGCCTGAGTTGCATCGTCCAGGTGTTCGAGGACGACGTGGTCGGGAATGATGGGGGTCCCCCAGGAGGCGTCGTTCGCCTGGAACCCCGTATATTGGGTCAGGGCCTTCTCGCTGTTGGCGTTGTGGGCAGTCGAGGGGCAGTGGGGATTTTCGTCCGTGCAAGTGGGCTCCATCACGAGGAACTCGCTACGTGTGGGCGCTTTGAAAACCGTTGCAGGTGGGGTGTCTTCCTCCATGGTCTCGTCGTGCAGGGGAGTTGCGGTGAGAGACGGTGATGCGGGCCCGGACTGTGCTGATACAGATGGCGATGGTGGTGGGCTCTGGGTGGTGGCCGGTCTCGGGGAAGATGCGGAGGCGGAGGGGCTCGACACAGCAGAGGGGTGTGGGAGGATGCCTAGGTCTGTTTCAACAGGGGGCGCGGGTTCAAAGAACGGATGGTCGTCGATAGGCGACCACTCTTCTTCAGGGTCGTAGCTGCGACTGACGAGCGAGCGTGAAGGGGTGGGTGAGGATGCGCGCTGCTTGTTCTTGCCCGTGTAGCGCTTGTGGGGTGACAATCGCTCGTCGTGGGACTGATCCCGGGGGGTATCTTGTCGGGTTCTTTTAAGCGCCTTATTTGGAGGGGGGGCAGGCGGCTGAGTCGCAGAGGGCCCCGCGTTGTTTTGATCCAGGGTGTCTGTATTATTGAGTCAGCTTCTGCTCTATGTACAGGCGCTGCCCACGCACTCTGTGGCCACCGGAGTCGGAGGGAAGGGAAAGGAAGTCCTTGTCAGGTAACTATGACGCTGTCATGCAAAGTTCGAGAACTTTTGCACGAATGCGTCATGGTGCTGATCCGAGTCAGAGCCGGACGCGCGGCCTTTTGGTAAGTGATATGACTGATGTGCCACGTATGTGGTTTTTTGAGTCTCCCGTGTTTGTTGGGCAAGGGGTGGGGGGGATGAGGGGAGGAGATGAGATCGATGAGATCCAAGAGCCTGTGCAAAGCTATGCCCGGGGTTTAGTATACTTCATGTTCTCACATGCACAGTTAACATTTGATCAATGTATTCAGAGTGTTTAGATCTCGTGGTAGCCCTACGAGCTTTTTAGCCCTATAGGCTCTACTCCCCGAGGGAGGCCCCACTTGTGATTGTGGGCCGGGGGTCGTACTGCCGCCCGCGCCGCGTACTGCGACGGGGGGAGCCCGCGGTCACTCGCCGTCCACCGAGATGGTGGTGGTAAGTGATCACGAGACCCCCTTTAGTCAAGTTTTAGTTATTGCAGTTAGAACATTCCGGGGGGTCAAATCCTGAGTTGCGGCAGAACAATATTAATCTATGGGGTCATGAGCACTTCAATTCTGGAGACAGCGAGGGGCCACTTCCAGTCAAGTTGGCTCCGGAGTGAGAGGTTCAACTATTTTTTCGGCCCGGCCCGGCTTCGGAAGCAACATTCGACTCCGGTTTGATCCGGGATTAGTCACCGGAAAGTCGAACTCGTAGCCTAGAGAGCTTCGTCGGGCTTCAAAGAACCGGGACCAAGGAATTAATCGACGATATTCCACACCGTAGGGGCTCGCTGGCACTGTTGGAGCTTTTGCATAATGTAAGGAACTCAATCCTTAGGTCAGTTGAATATTCGGTTCAATTGCAACTTATATGGTGCCCGTGAGTGCGAGTAGTACTTACAGGCTTGTGAGGAGATCCTCCCATCGTATATTGGTCATCCTGATTCCTGAGCAAGATCCTGAGAGTCAAACACGTTTTTCCACAATACTTAGATACTCTCCAATGTTGCTATCCCTGCTTCATAGAACAAGTCCCCCAGAATGCCCGAGATGCCCGCGCCGAGTCGGTGATGTGCCGGAGTGCTCAGGCGCCAAGGCCCAATACAGACTTATTTCAATGAACCGATGAAAATTGAGCATACCGAGGCCATAAACCACAGTTGCACTTTCTGTGATACAAGATGAGGCACACCATCGAGCTCGACTTCTTTATAGCGGCAGAAACAACCGACAATTCTGACTGCAGATGACATCCGGATATCAAAGCGTAAAGAGTCCGGGTGCCGTGAAATCAGAGGCAGAAATCTTCAAGCATCCGAGGTCATTGGTCAAAGCATGCATCAGTAAAACTACACGTTTGTCTTTGACGTCTTTGGCGTCTTTCATAAGACGCTAAAGACGCCAAAGACGCAGTTTTGTGAAAGACGCACGTCTTTCCACAAGTAGGTTCACTTGTCTTACGACAAGACGAAGCATCTTTGAAAGACTTGAAAGACGCAATCCATCTTGTCAAGACGTCGGTCGTCTTTCAGAGGTCATCCGCAGCTTAGGGAAAGATTACCTGAAAGATGTTCAAAGATGCTCAAAGCAGGCTTCAATCACCCGAATTATTCCCAAAATACGTCAGAATATTGCCAGATTGGGCCGTTATAATTGCAGGTGCTCGCGTACGACAGGGGAATGCGGTAAATAATCAGAGAGATGTATGCGTAGGTGTACACAACAAGATATGAGGACATGAAGCCCTGTAACGGGGAGCCTCGGGACAATAGCGGCTGGGATGTGATAACAGGCGCACCTTTCGGACTTGGCCGTCACCCCATTGCTTCCATCGAAAGGCCTGCTGCCGTCTTTGTGCTCCTGCAGCGCCCATTTGAAGAACTCGGAGATCCCCGCAGGTATCGGCGGTGGTAAGGGCCATATATGCGCTGTTAGCACTGAAGATGTACCAATGTGAAGCGAACGCACCGGGTTCTTCGCCTGCAAGGCAAAGTGAGCGCACCAGTCGTAGAGGCGGTAAGAGATCTTGAAGATGAAGGTCGGTGATGACGGGCTGCCAGCGCTGGAGGCGGAGAGCGAGATAGAAGGTCAGCAATCATTACCATTGGGTAAAGGACGACACACCTGGACCATGGATGTTGATGGTATGCACGCGGGGACCGTGAAGCACGAGGCTTGAGCCCGAGGTCGGTAGAGAGACCGCAAGGGTAGAGCCCAGCACGGATGGAGATCTGCAGATGGACTTGGACAGATTGGGACTCAGAGCATGGAGGTGACTTCGACATGGTCTTGGGGTTTGGCTAGGTCGTGCTACAGGCTTGAGCACCAGGGATTCAGTGAGTTGAGGACAAGTAGGCTCGGGGGACGATTTTGAAGGGGTTTTGAGGTGGCTTGATGCGAGTGAACCTGAGGCGCAGAGGGGTGTGAGAGCAGCGAGGTGGGGGGAAAGGTGGGGGAAGAAGACGGCGGAAAGCAAGGACTCGAGCGACGACGTGGCAAGCAACCATCAATCACGCCATCCAACGTGATCGATGACGTGATCGAGCGGAGTTTGAACTGACTTGTAGCATTTTACTTCCTCGACACGACTCGGACGATAGCTTCCGGGAGTACCCAAGGCGTACCGCATGAACAAGTACGCAGACCACCACTCACATGCACACGAGACCACTTTTTGAACTTATTAATTGTCTCTCTACGATCCAAATGTAACAATGTCTTTGATGTCTTTCATGTAGCCACATCTTTGACGTCTTTCAGAGAACCCCTTAAGACGAAGTATCCTTCAAGACATCAAGCATAAGACAAAGACTACTTTTACAAGACAAAAGCTATTTCTGCTAAGACAAAAGACATTGAAAGACGGAACTCAAAGATGCAAGACACTACTCAAAGCTGAAAGCGCTTAAAGACAAACATGCAGTTTTACTGATGTGCCCGCACAGTGTGGTTCAATCGTTCAAGGATCACGTTGTTCTTTATGTTATCCAACTTATATATTCATCAGATCCCCAATTTGTCCCCAATCTTGGTGCCCGCATCTATATTTTTTTTCCAACCTAAAACTTGTTGCCCTCGGTCCAGGTATTGTCCAGGTCTCGACCGAGGGCCTAGTTCAACGCTCTGTCACTAAGCTGACATCTTAATCAAGTCAAGTGTCAACCGTGATGTAGTCTCTCTAAGAGAGATGCTGTAATGGTATCGATACCAGCTCGTGCCTTGCTTATTACAGTGTTAACGCGTTAATGGCATGGGTTTTCATTCAATCATATAAGTCCTTGAAAGCTAAAGACTTTATTGCTCTATTGCTGTTGCAAAAGCCTTCCATTGGAAGGTGCAAAAAAGGTCTTAGAATTTCTACAAGCACGAATGCCACTGATGTGCAACTGTCATTATATGTAGGAAGGGTATTATCTGCCCCTTCTACTGTGGCAGGAAAAGTCCTGAAGCCGTCCTTGTATAGCTCAAGCCTTCATAAGTTCCATGACATTGCTTCAACCACAATGATAAGTATTGGAATCATAGGAAGCTGGGGAGAGAGTTATCTGTGAAAAAAGCATACTGTGAAGAGACACTGCTTGGACTGAGTAGTAGCAATCTGCCGTTGCATAAATCACCCGGATCAGCAAGCAGGATCAATTTAGGTTGCCATGATATCTCTCAGTTGAATCTCCAAGGCGAGGACCGGATCTCATTTTCACTTGGGAATATTGAGCCATCGGAGCACCTGAAATAATTCAGTTTGAAGAGGGAAGTTTCCAGCATGGGTGTCGGAAAAAACCCATTTGGGTTGTAACGGCTTCACCGGGATTATGAGATTACGACGGATTATGATGACTTATGGGATTAGGGGTTGGGATCATAAGCCGCAGTAAGCCACCATAAGTGGTCCAGGGGTTATGAGGGCCTACAGACTCGTCCTGGCAAGGCACAGTAGCGGCAGCCTCGCGGGTGTGAAGCCGGAGAGCTTCGGCAGAGGAGCTTCTCACAGGATATGGAGGGGTACCGCGCGCGAGCGTATCGAGCAGGCGCGGGAGGCCGAACGCGGGCCAATGGCGGCAGGCTGTAACCCAGTTGCGAGGGATGGTTTGACCCGCCATCGGGGAGCTGGTAACCTAGACAGGTGGGCAGAAGATGGATGCCCAGCCGGAGAGAGGTTTCTAGGTTGTCGCACGGACACTCTGGCTTTGCGAGCTCAGCTTGTCATGGTATGCGGGTAAAATATAATATATTATGTAATGTACGATGCAGTGCGTTCCGCGGAATGCTGACTAAACTACCTAATCGGGCGTATCCTACGAACATGCTAAATAGAGATACACCGGTATCACAGAGCCCCCCGCACGTTCAGAGGACATGCCCGAAAGTTGAGTCAGAGCAACCAGAAGTTGAATCGGAAGACCACAACCGAACGAGATATAACAATTCCAGCTTGTTGGAAAAAAAATTGGGCCCAATAATTTGATGTAAGGCTTGCACCGCCCAGTGGACTCGACGGAAGCCAGATGTTGCTGCAGTCACGTTGAGTAGCAGCAAGCTGCTTGTGACTGCAGCTACTATGAATCATGCAGAGCAAGTCATGCATAAATCAAATGGCCTTCAGGGAATAGCTCTCCGCTGCGAAGGCTGAGCCAACGTCATCGGACAGGAGGAGGATGTGGGCACCAGGTAGCCACATCTCCTCAGTATATCCCTGGATGAAGCCTACCATTGCATTCACCAAACCGAGTCTGGAGTGATTGCAATGGCGGGATTTACTCTCTGCTCCGGAAGGCGATGCCTCAAGGAGCAGAGAGGCATAGGGTCTGCTGGGCAGACCTCTACACATACCCTGAACAGCCTCTCCTCAGTGTGGTCCTGTAGGAGCACTTGTCATCACATCTAGTGCACCGCACATGAGATGGAGACAATGGCGGGATTTCCTCTCTGCTCCCGAAGGCAAAGCCATCTAGGATCAGAGAGGTGTAAGATCCGCTGCGCGAAGCTCTACACATCCCCCTATACAGCCCCCCGCTTCTTTGTGTGCATTTACGAACGGGTCTGTTCGAGATGTGCACAAAGAATCATAACTATGATGGGCGAAGGACAGATGGCTACCATGATTAAGCTCACGCCACTTCTCAAAGCAAGGGGAAAAAAATTGGCCTGGAAAAAGACTCTGGCTGAAAGACAGAGAGTGCTCGCTGGATTGAATCCCGGACAAATTGGCCAAGAAGGGCGGAGTCACATAGTGAACTCACGCTCCTTCATTGGTATGGAGCAAGATGACAGCCTTAAAAATGCTTTGCCCCCCAGCATTTTTGCGGCAGCCGGTGATATAAGTCCCGTAGAGCATATTAAATGAGAATTTTGATTCAAAACAGGCAGCTGTGGCAGCTGTTCAAGACTCGAGAAGAGGTGGTGGTAGGCGGCGGAACAGTGGCCCCCCTGGACGAGTCTTGAAAGAGCCGCAATGGATTTAAAAAGATGAAAATAAAACCGCTGAAAAGCGGGCAACCAAGCCATCGAGGCATGACATATAGCCCCCCAGGTGCGAGGACTGAAAGCGCGGTGGAGCAAGCTTTCCAAAGCTCGACTCGACACTCGCCGTGATTGTTGCGGGGTCGTGGCAGGAGCTCCCGAATTCGGGCTCGACCGCTCTCCCAAGGAACTCACCAACTGGTGCAACTCTGAGAGCAATGCACCCTCGGAGAGCTACACCCTGGCCAAGTATGCCTCATTACTCTCCTTCTGAGCATGCAAGAAGCAAGAGTCCGTAGTAGGCGGAGTCGCACGCGGCAACTCGACGCTCAGAAATCACAGATATCATGCGCTCAGAACTCTATTGGCATCGAGTATACTGGACAGTCAGTACACAGATACATGCAGAACGGAGTCGCGGCGCGAGCTCAACGTCCGAGGCAGCCCCCCAGTATTCGCTAGGGACCACTTAGCAATGCGGCGAGGAGTCTCCAAAAAAAAGGAGAGCTCGACTCTGCCGAGATGCATGCAGCGAGCCAAACAGCCAGTACGAATTCCAAGGCAGCTGGCGTTTTCCGAGCCTTGCGCCTGCGCGACGTCGCGGCGGGGAGGATGAGCCTTGTCCATGAGTCGCTCGATGCTGCGCCAACAGCTGCAGAGGAGAGAGGCCATCAGCCACGCGGGGCGTTGGTACACCAGCGCCTCGCATGATCCGCTCGCGTCCCGCACCGAAGGATATTGCACCCGCAGCTGGGAGCCGAGGTATCTAAGCGCGGATGGATCAGGTCCGAATGCCTCAGGTCGATGGCTGAAGTCAGCGCGCGATGAGTGGAAGCGCCAACGGAAGGTCGTGGAGGTCGTCCATGTCTTTGCCACGTAGCAGGTCGCGAGAAGGTTGATGCCGCCGCAAGGAACGCGCGTAGGCCAACGGTCAGGGAAGGTGCAGCATCTCGAGCGTCCAGGCTTTCGTGCGTGGGTGTCGGAAGCAAGGAATCCAAGGAAGGATGGCCGTCTCCACCCGGATGTGGGTGAAGCAGACACGCTCCGCGGGCGTCTAGAATCCGCCGGACACAAAACGCGCCTCGGGCAATGTCTTCACCTCCTGATTCGAGCCCTGACTCGTACGTCGTCGCCACGTAGCAGTCCGCGTCTCATCCCTCTCGACAGGTTGGGTGGTGGCGAGGAGTCTCAAAGAGGAGAACTCTACTCTGCCAACCGAAGCTGGCGCCGGCATGCACGATGAGAGGCAGGAGTGGGGCCCGGACGAATCGAATCCGAGCCCATGCAGCGCCCTTGAGGTCGTCGTTGTCGCTGCCACGTCGTTGACGGCGTGGGAGGCAACGGGGTCAGGGCCAAGGGCGGTGTCCGGACCGACGGACCGTACAAGCGGACCAGGGCGAGGAACGCGAATGCGGCGAAGGGACGTGAGAGCGAGGCGACTCCTCGCCGCGGATGAGGCGGCGCAACGGCGGAGCGCTGTTCCGAGTCGCAGGAGGGCGACTTGCTTGGCAAGGGCAGCGTGCGCGAGGGCGAGCTCGGGGCGACGCACGGGCCCTTCGCGCATGGGGGTCATCGCGGAGGCGAGTGTCCCGCGCCTGCTTAGCAGCGTTTGGCGAGGGCGTGCGGGAACGACATGCGCGTGGGCGAGGGCAGCGGGGCGGCGGGACGGCGAGGCCCGCGAGGGTGACGTGTACGGGCTACGTGCGCGGGGAGCTCGAGAACATGGCGCGAGGAACGTTCCGAGCCTGCTCGAAGATACAGCGCATAGGGCAGCGAGGAATCTCCGAATGGAGAGTCCAACTCTGCTGCAGCGCTTGTGTCTGTTTGCAGGAAGGCACGCATGGGGCTGCAAACGTCGGCGTCTTGAAGGCGAGCGTCGGGCGTAGCTCCGAGGCGCTTGGCGAAGGCAGCGCTCGCGGGGGCAAAGAACGCGAGGACGAGCCGGGCGGGCGTGCACGAGCGGGACGAGGAGCATGAAGACGAGGAGGGCGAGGATCATTGCGGCGGCTGCGACGGGTGCGCCTATGCGCGCGACGTCCGAACCGACGGAACGAGCTTCGTACCAGCGGACGGGGGCGAGGCGCTGCGAGCGGGCGCAGCCAGGCGCGGGGATGCGCCACGCATGAGGTCCCTGCGGTGGGCAGCAGCGAGCAGGTGAGCGGCGAGCACGGACTCGGGGTCGCGGTTGCCAGCGGAGGGCGAGCGCAGGGCGAATGTATTCAGCGTCGAGGAGCACGAGATTACAGGAGCGTGAAGACGAGCCAGGTCGACCCGTGGAAGCAGGGCGACGCGTGGAAGCAGGACGACGGCGAGCGTTGGAGCTTCCGACATCAGCTGAAATGTTCGCGGGCGAGGAGTCTTCGAAGACCTCTACTCTGCCGTAGCGAAGGTGTCGAGCCGAATGCCCGAGGATGAACAGCTGCACCTTTCGAATCGAGCAGCGAAAGAAGCGCTCCGGCGGAGGTACGAGTGAGGAACGAGCGCGTGGGCAGCGTACACGGGGAGGACCAATCGTCCTCGCGGTCGCGACGACGGCAAGCGATGCTGGGGACGCGATGTGCGCGGTGTCCCATTGGTGCTGCAAGTGTCGTGGTTGTCGCTGCCACGTCGTTGACGGCGTGGGAGCGGCGACGAGAACACCGAGCTCGGCGTCCGGATCGACGGCACGTGCAAGCGGACGAGGACGAGGAGCGCGGTCCGAAGGTGAAAGCCTAGGTTTGTAGCGGGCAGCTGCGGTGGTGGAAGCTCGAGCCAAGGACGGCGAGCTCAACACCGACGCAGCAACCCAACAGACCCGCGAGGCGCATCTCGGAAGCTAGGAGCGAGGAGCACGAGCGGGGCGAGCGCAGGGACGATGAGGTGGCGGGGACGGCGTGCACGGGGAGGATCAACATCCGGCGGCTGTATGCGAGCGCGGGGAGCGGGGTCGGCATGCACGAGGCGCGAGGGAGCGAGGCCTGCGGAGACTCGAAAGCAGCGGCTCTTGCGGTACTGATCTTGCCTGAGCACGGGTGCGACCTTGAACGGGCGTCGGAGACGGGGGGAGATCCTTGCCACGTCGCAGGCAGCGTGGCGGCGGCTCCGAAGCAGCCATCAACGGCGAGGAGCCTTCGGTAGAAGACCTCAACTCTGCCATAGCGCTGGAGCCGTCGTGCACAGATGCACATTGGATGTCCTCTCGCAGTCCCGGATTGGAGAGCTCGAGGCTGGTACTGAGGTTGTGTTGCACTTCGATCGGCAGAGTCTTGCGGCTCGAGCTCGGCGTCTTCGTACGCTCCGTACAGGCGGGCGCGTGGGAAGCAGAGGAAGCCAGTGGTACCGTTGAGTAAGCACTCGGACAGCGCAACTCCGAGCGCCAGTGCAGCGAGTCGAGTCGCGAGAAGTTGATGCATGCCACTTGCATGCCACTGGCGCGAGACGGAGTGGCCAGTGACCAAGTAACTCAAGCGCGCAATGCGGGCTAACCGCCGAACGACATGCTTGACATGATCCCGGGGATGTCTCGGCCTCAGGCGATGAGATGAGCACGAGTCCAAGGAGGGCGGAGCTGGTGAAGACTCAACGCCCTGCATCCAAGGATGTCGTGCCGTCTAGGCCGCCCGCGATCTGACCTCATGCTCGCGGCACGTCGTCGAGTCTGCCGGCTCCAAAGAAGGAGCTGCGGCGCTGGCATGGGCCGAGGTCGCGTTGGCTGTCCCAGCGTTGCGCAGTGGTCGAGCCTTTTGCGCAGAGGAGTACGACAGGATGGCGGGGCGGCATGGGCGTGGACGATGAACGTAGCTTGGGTGCTGCAAGCGTCGTGGCCGTCGTTGTCACGCTGTTGACGGCGTGAGAGAGGCGACGGGAACGCGCTGCACGGCGTCCGGATTGTCGGAGTAGACTCCGTTCAGCGGCCGCCAGCTACCGCCCACGACTTGAGGATGCGGGCTGCCACACTGCTCGATCACTGCTTGATCTACTCTCGACGGAGGTCACGATCTCGTGTATTGTGGTTCTCCTATCCGCACGGCCAGGGCGGGCATCGTAGGCGTACATAACGACAGCGGAGGGGAGAATGCAAAATCGCGATGGCTTGAGGGCGGGATCACGCGAACTGCTAGTCGGGCGAGGTTGTGGTAGAAAGATGACAAAGATGTATATTAAATATGATAGATGTCCGAGCTCACGCTACATGGCGGAGCTCAAGAACTATATACCATTGGCCACAGACCCGGAGCTCACGCATTCGGAGCTCACGGTGAGTGTAGCGAGAGAATATGAGCCAAGCGGGGCTCAAGCGGGTTTGATCCCGAGCTCACGCTGCATGGCGGAGCTCAGGAACACCGCTGAGAAGATGGCCCAAAGGAGCCTCTCGTGCGACAAGAGGGACGCGCGAGAGGGAGAGGGGGTCCCGTGACGTGGGGAGGTCGATCCGTGCAGAGGAAGGATGAAGGGAACGACATGCAGGCAGATGCCGTCGCACTCCCGGAATGGAATGAATGGAGTGGGAGGGGGCGACGGGGCATCTCGAGGTGTGATTGCTGAGGTACCGGAAGGGGCTCTCAACTCGGGAGAGCTCAGCAAAGATGTGCAGCGTATAAGCCGCCGCTCGAGACCTTCATATCCTGCTTGAGTGAAGCACCCCTGTGCGTCCACCACTGTGAAGCCGGAGAGCTTCGGCAGAGGAGCTTCTCACAGGATATGGAGGGGTACCGCGCGCGAGCGTATCGAGCAGGCGCGGGAGGCCGAACGCGGGCCAATGGCGGCAGGCTGTAACCCAGTTGCGAGGGATGGTTTGACCCGCCATCGGGGAGCTGGTAACCTAGACAGGTGGGCAGAAGATGGATGCCCAGCCGGAGAGAGGTTTCTAGGTTGTCGCACGGACACTCTGGCTTTGCGAGCTCAGCTTGTCATGGTATGCGGGTAAAATATAATATATTATGTAATGTACGATGCAGTGCGTTCCGCGGAATGCTGACTAAACTACCTAATCGGGCGTATCCTACGAACATGCTAAATAGAGATACACCGGTATCACAGCGGGAGGCCAATCATAATCTAATCTTTATTCACGTCAATAGACCCATCTGAGAAGTAAATGTTTATTCAATGTTGTTAAAGCGTAAGCACATGTCCTCGTTGACACAGTCCACCGTGGACGTATAATACTTACATCGCGCGAGGCCCCAAAGATAGGGCAAAGAAGTGTGCCACATTTGCCCGGGTAGTGTTGCCCCTGTAAGAGATTTGGGCTGCTTGCTTTTGAATCCGCGCTTGGGGCGCATCCTCGCGAGGTCGCATCCAAGTCGCAAATGGAATATGCAAGGTGATCCGTTTGGGTGATCTCGTCTTGATCTCGTCCGTGACGTAGTGTGACATTACGTGACTTACGCTCCACCACTCCACCGGGCTCCGTTCCAACCACCAGCTCCACCTCGCTCCACACCCGCTAGACTTATATAACGGCCGCTCACCTCAGCTCGTTCCTCCCTCCCCCATCTCACCTCTCTCCGATGCCGCGCTCCAGTCAACCACTGTCCAGCCCGATGGCATCGCCGACGACTCGGAGTCGCGCCCACCGGCTGCTTGAGCTCTTGAGCTGACCCAGCAGATGGCCGATTTGCGCAGGGTACGTGCTCAGTCTTCGCTTTGATCCCACAGACGAGTTCACCGACAAGAACAGATTGCAGGGCCAGCTGCCAGGCCAAGTACTGCGCCACCTGCGGCAGACGACATCAAACCCCTCCGAAAACCCGAGCTCATCTCGGGTGCGGTGCAGATCGTCGAAGCGCCGCCGAAGGCGACGCGCCCAAGGGTGCGACACGGTCCTTTTTCCCGCCGCCGGTGCATACGTGCGTGTGGACTCAGTATCAGGTCATACACTGACATCGCTTACAGTTTTACGGCATGTCTGGTCAACTCTTCGGAACGTAGCCTGGCGACGATTCCAGAGCCGCGGGGGCTGAGTCGGACCTTGAAGGCGGGGAGAACGACGAAGCCTTCTTCCATTCAGCGCCAGCTGTCGAGCGCTTATCCCGGTAACCCCTTTTACTAGTTCTGAAGGCTCCGTCTGATCACTCTGTGCAGCCTCGGCTTCCTACTCCTGCAGCGACGAACCCTCGGCCGCTTGACCGAAAGAGATCTTCGTCGCCGGCCGACGTTCAACGCAACCGGCGCCGCAGCCCCTCTCACTCAACCCCTCGCCATTCGACCACCTCCGACAACCGTTCGACACCGTCCTCTTCGGCGCAGCAAGGCAATCGCGATCGGGCTTTATCTGTCTCCCTAGCTCGAGAGCCGCTTTGTGAAGCGCCGTGTTGCGCGACATTGAATAGCATGTACAAACTAAGTACCGAATTAATACCCATTTCTTGCTCTCCCGTCGATCCCTATCCCAACCGCGGGTGCAGGAAGCACCCCAATTTTTCTATTATTGTCGCCCAAGGACCCAGGTTACGATGGCTTCAAGGAGCTTGTGACACAATGTGGAGCTCAGCGCGCTGTATGGGTCTGCGGGTGCTTATGAATCACAAGGTGGCTTATAATGGGATTATAAGGGCTTTGATCAACTAGACCTGTGTGCTATAAGCCAGGTCAAGTATTAGCACCTTATAACGGGTTGATATGGGATACAATACGGTATATTGCGTTTGGGATTTTTCCGACAGGTACTTCCAAATGGCTAGCATATGAAGCATTTTGAAGATACTAGTTCCAGTCAATTAGCATACCAATGATCCGAGGAAAGTCTCGAGGCGAATAAACGGCAATTCTTGTATTCTAGTTTGCTCCCCATACGAGGCCGACGGGGTCCAAACACGTGGTACATTTGCTCTTGGTTGTACTGAGAATTTATTTTTTTAGTTGTAGATCCTGTTGAGGGGTTTGGTGTTGAGCGACCACATAACTCAAAAATGACGGTCATTACACAAGCTCACATAATGTTCTCGTGCGCAACTGTCCGCCGCGACTTCATCTAGTGTACATAGATATGACACTTTTGCAAGCTGCATCGTCGGGCTCACCGTATGGCTAACGTAGATGTTCCTCACACGCTTGCCATACTCCCGATCTCTCCGGAATGCGGATATGAAACAGGGCCCCAACCGGCCCGTGTTCAACTTAGACTTACCCTCCTGCTCCGCGTTCTCTCCTTCTCTATTCCCACCACGCTTGATGCCCGGCCTGTGTGCTCGCGAACCTTATTTATTTCCGGCGTGGGCGTGTGTCGGGCGACAATAGAAGGCCTTCCAACACCGAAGATTCCCATAATTCGTCGTACCTCCGATCCGCGCGCGCGGCGGGACCGCCGATATCAATACCACTTCGTTCAGGGCGCGTGTACTAGCGGTTGAGATTCAGCGAACTGAGGGCGGCGTTACACACCCCGCTGTCGCGCTCTGATTGACGGATCGCGACTACTTATGGCTTCTGGTAAAAAAAAACATCACTCCGTTCGAGTCGTCAAGCTTCGCAGGTGACGTACTTGCGGGACTATTCGATTTGTTGGGATTTGAGTCTTCTGGAACGCAAATCTGAGCCTGGGCCTCATTCTCAGATCTCAGCGCTCAGCGCTCAGCAGCGGAATGTTGGCAGCTTGATGGTATCTATGAAGAGCGATTTTATAAACCAACGACCAAAACAGGAATAGTCCTGCATTGAGGCAGATTTCAGGTGGCGTTCGGAACAAGCCCAGATCCAAAGACCTACCTCATTTCGCTGGTCGCATACGCCTATTTGCCTGCATGGACATTGAGACCGAACGAGCAGATGGGAGGTGCGCGCAAAACTATCGGGTTCGAACTTGCCACACGAGGTGCGATACGCAAACACCAACAGAATCGTGCGAATTAGAACGACATGTCGCATAACCAGACTTCGATGTACAGTGCTGACCACCTGAAAGCAAAACCGTTGAGGTATGGAAGAGTATGAACGCGTTCAACGGACAGAGGCACGTACGTACAATATACTGGAAGTTACCGGGCGAGCTAGCCAGAAGGACCAAGGAAGATCACTCGGTCTGGTCGCCCTTCTTTTTCTTTTTCTTCTTCTTGCCACTTTCGCCCTCGGGGGTCTCCACCATCTGGTCGCGCGCGCGCTTACCTTTTGCTTTTTGTTCAGGGGGCTCGGCAGCAGGGGCAGCAGCAGCAGGCATCGAGGGTTTGACCGGGGCCGGCTCGTCGATGCCCGCGGGCTTCAAGAACGCGTTCGGCAGGGATGGCGGCGGCGCGGACGTGGGGAGAGACGCGGGCTCGCTTCTGTTTTTATTGTGCCGCAAGTCCTCCCCAACACCGGCGTTGTCGTAGATTGCTTGACGCGCCGTCTTGCCCCTGGGCCCATTCTTAGCGTTAGCGCTCTTGGGTGGCTGGCGCCCGCTCAGGGTTGATGAGATGGACTTGGGCCGCCCTGCGGGTTTAGACGTGGATGCAGCGGGCGGGGCAACGGGTGCCACTGGCTGATACTGTGCACCCAAGGTGTTATGAGTCGTTCAAGCTCTACAGGAGGCACGCACCCCATCGGCGACCTCCATGCCTCGTTTGAACGCGCGTCGGCCCTTGGCCGCCGGAGTGGGCGCGTCGTCCGAGAAGAGAAACGGAAGGTACGACGCCTCATAGCTCACGGACTGCCTGTATACCCGTGAGGTGCCGTCTGTTTATGATTGAAAGGAACGTGCGTCGTCTCTGGGCCCCAGGCATCGCGAATCTCCTTCGCGACCTCCCACTCGCCGTCGTCCTTGACTTCTGCTTTCTCCAGCTGGACTTCGGCGAGATTCTTGGCGCGGTGTGCATTCTGCATGAACTTGAGGCTGAGAGTGCTCGTGCTCAGCGCTTTGGCCGCCATTGCGAGCACGGTGCAGGAAACGGTCGGCAGCAAAGGCAGCGTCGACGGGGTGACATCACACATGTGACACACTCTCTTCCTCGAGCTCTCTCTTCCTTGAACGTCGAGTCGTCCACGTTGAACTGAGTCCCCTTCTGAAAAGCAGTATATTATAAGACTGAACCAGCTCCACCTCTCCTTCCCCTTCTTCAGGGTGGGTCACGGCGAAGAATCTAATTTTCCGCGCCCGTGGCAGCCCAGTCGCACCTGCCCCATTTCAATCTGAGGAGACCAGGAGGAGACTGGCTGGCCATTGGACGCTCTTTCATCGCCGATAGATAAGGACGCTAATTCCGTCCACAGGCGCGGCTCAAGTTGGCACCAGATACTCCTAGTATCCAGAGCCTCGGTCCTGTCTATATAGTAATAGTAAGGTCCTTTCTCTTTACCCTGTCACTGCCTCATCGGGACTCTGCTTGTGATATAGGCACCCAGTTGGCTCCTCGAATAATTCTGATCAGTCCTTCCCATCGCTAGTAATTGCACCTTCCAGTTACAGTTGTTTTCCTGTTGAGCGCTGAGCTTCCACGGTACCTCTTTGACTCGGAGCTGGTGCTAGATGAAATCCGGGATGTGCGCCGAGCGTCTCGGATATCTTTTGGCTGGCCCTCCCTATTCATCGCCTTCCGCGGAACCAAAACATCCTCAAGACGCCAGGAGTAAAATACTGCCAGAGGCCACAATGGGGCATACAGCACCCGCTCTTCGGACCCTTTCAAAAGATGTGTATTTATTTCCATTTGCCCTGGCAGCTTCGGCAAACACACCCTCTTGCGGGCTTGACACGCTCGAATTGGCCGAAGGGAAGGTCGCCCCACGGAGACATCGAAACGTATGACATTCACGTATTGCAGGTCAGCCGCCCCTCTGGCTTACATCGACAATGTCCGCGGCACACTCACGGAGACGCCCGTCTAGATGTCTGAACGGACCATCACGGACACGGACAGCTTCCCTGACCCGCCTACCTGCTTTCCACACTATTTCTGGATTCAAACGCTGCATCTCTGCGAGAGCTCACTATTCATCTAGGCAACACCTCAAGTCCAAGTGCTCTCGAATCTCCTCCTCCCCCTCCCCCCCCTTGGCCCCTGTTCTCGTCGTCCCCGCCTGGCAGAACTCCACGAGAGGTCGATCATCCGGACCACGTACGCCTCAACAACTAACGTACCTTCGGCGTTTGCCGCACAGCAACTTCCACACTCTTCACCGTCTCTCGTTAGGCCTCTTCATATGGATAAAGACCACAATCTTCTCTCCGCGGTGAAGCGAAGCCCCTAAGCGGCCAGCGTGGAACTCGAAGCATGGCTAAGCGACTACTGGCAGCGCCGCCGCCGGCCCGTCCCCCGCGACTTTCTTCGGGGGATTTAACTCGCCAACAAGATCCCGTCAAAATCAATGGCGCATGCGCCTTCCGAGCTCTCGAGTCCTATGCATGCTGCTCCGCCTGCTCCGTTGTCTTCTACGCGCTGCACCACATCCACGGTCTCGATCTGCACTGGCAAGAGAGGAAAGTGAGATTAGGCAGTGTCTGAAGATCTAGGCCAGGACTAAGGGCTTCAAGTTCTTTCCTGTTAAGAACGGCAAATCGAAAGTTTTCAGCGCCACCAAATTCCGGCCTGCTTGTACTCCTCACTGGCCAGCAATCTATACTACAGACAACAGCTGGACAAGGGACTTGGGCTCAGAGTTGCATCCCTTTACCGCGCTTGCTCTAATTTCTCCAGCCGACTTGACACTTGCCGCCACTTTCTCAGTCTTTCTGCACTTTTCGGTGATGCCAAGTTGCTCTGGCCGGGATGTCATACAGCGTAACGGCACTGGCGACGTCGGCGCTTCCCACTTGGAAAAATCCCCATCCCGGCTGTTCTAGCCCGGAGAATAGACATCACTCCGCTCCTCGGCTTTTCCCATCCCTTCCCCAAGTGGTCAACTTCCACGCTCGTCGCTGTTTAGTCTCCGCCACACTAATCACAAACATTCCTCCACGCTCACGCCATCCGCGCGATTTTTCTTCGGAGGGTTCACGCCTGTCCTTCTTCACGCTTGTCACCGTCTGTTGCCAGGTTCCCGTTCTCCGTCGAGCCCATGCAACTGTGCTCCCTGGAAAACACACGGCAGACGGCGGGCAGTCGTGGACAGTTCCAATCAAACTTGATTGTGGCAGAATCGCATGTACAGCTTTGACATCCACATTCAAACTATCCTCCCGCGTACGCATACACGTAACGTACGTCCGTCCGTGCATCTCCTCCGGTGTATACGTCTTCTAGTTCAATCATGCCCCGGAGATTCAACGTCACCTTTCACTGCCTTGATTTGAAATTCCTCAAGACGGATGCCACCTGGGATTCCACGGATTCGAGCTGATCGGCTGGTGGCACTGGGATAAGACGGGGACGGGACGGGGGAGCATACGGTCTCGGGGAGTGCCGGACAGCCGTCTGAAGCCGTCACTCTGGATCAATGAAGGCGCTGCCCCGGGCCCATTGCCAAACATTTTATTCACACGTATGGCTCATCCACTCGCACCGTATTTTGTTTAATGTGAGACGCGCAACAGAAAATCGGAAACAGCTGTAAGGGGTCAACGAAACATCTTTCGACTGCAGATATGATGGCGTTATGGCAAGGTGTTGGCAATGTTGAATGAACGCATGCGAGCCGCTGTTATCATGGCGTACGGTATGCAAGCAGTAAGTACTTATGGCATCGGCATCACCGTTGAACCTGAAGTGCTCAGATCTGAACTTGACAGCACCCGGCAAACAGCTGGCGGATCTAGATCTTGAAGTTTTCTGTTGATCGGAAGATATTTAGTGGGCGCCATCAATTAACGTACGAATCCGCAGCAGGCTTGTCAACAATTATCACAGGGACAGGCACGCCGAAAGCGGACGCAGATGCGTTGAATGTGGGAGTGCATGTGGATCTATCTGATTAGCATGACAGGACTGTGTGCTCTCCTACTTATCTCAGCGCGACGCTCGGGTTTCTCCGGCTTTGCTACGCTGCAAGTTGGGTGCGGAGGGCCGCGCAAATGTTGGAATGATCTCTAAGAATCCGGATGGGATCAGTGATAGGCATGGCGTTGAACTTGAACCCCGAGGCCGATGTTCGTGGACCTGCACCCATTCACATATTTACCGCGCTTCCAGATATCAATTTAAACAAAACGCGGGAGGTGGACCCGACAGCGGGCCTCCGAGTCCGCTGAGCAATTCAAAGATGATAGGATATCAATATTAGAGTTGCGTGTGCATATACATCAGTGGTAGAGGCCGCGACGTGTGAGTCTGTCAATGGTCATGATCAACGCTCCCGGTGGACTCGGTTACAGTAGCTTAAACTGAACCCTTCCGCGTTGGCAGGAGATGCGGCGTTGAGAGTAAGTAGCCCGGAAATCGGTGGAACAACAGCGGGGCTCCGCTCTGCGCATGATGATCCCAATGATGATTGGGATGGATGGCCAGCGGCAATTCGAACTTGAAGTTTCGCGATCGCAATCTAAATTGCATCGCGATGGCAGACATGAGAGCGAGAATTTTAGAGCGCAGGTAGGATAATAAATCTTCCGGGGCTTGCGCACAAATGGCTCGACCCTGAGTACAACTGGGAGTCGTGACGAGGAGCCTTCGCACTTCCCATAAGGCTGAAATCAGTAAATAAACTGCACCGCCTGCTGAGCAGTGCATCTCGGAGATTAAACGTAGTATGCGAAGGGACGCCATGCTCTTCCCACTCACGCTCTCTCAGAAAGCCCCCAAGACAAATCGGTCATTGGTGGTTCAAATTTGGCGGTGGGATGATGCTACCTTATCTGGAACATCGCCAAGTGATTATACACGCCCGCCAGGAAGATATTTGTACGAAGTTCAATTTCGGGCAACAGAGATGCGTGTAGATGAATGAGAAACCGAACCCGTCGCCAAGGTCGAATTCACAAGAGCCGGCCGTTATATAGGGATCATCCAAGCTCAAAAGCCGAGAACGCTTCTCTCGGACTCTCGAGCCTGACCTCGGGTGCAGATCTCCGGAAGACAGAAGTGTGGTCGTGGGCAGCGGTGGGAGGTGTCTTTGAGGCACCGCCGTACTTGGGCGAGAAGCTTAATCTGCGTGCGCGGGAGCACTTGGGCCCTGCAAAGTTCGATTCAGAGCATTTGCGGGGACGGGCGGCGAAAGTGCACAGGCTCCGCAGAGAAGGCATGGTCTGACATGGCATGCCTTCCTTGTGAAATGAACGTGACGTTGCTGCTGTGCAGGGTCTTCTATATTTCCTGGCGGTTCGTCAAGGTGTGGAGTTAACGCACCCTAGCCCCCGGATATTTATCGTGCGGTTCGGTCCCTTTTGGCGTAGTCTCCGGATTGGTGCCGAAATTAACAGGATGTGGTTGGTTGGGTTGTTCATTGGACGCAAATCGCTATTATCGGAGCGGTGGGAGGACAGTGTATGCATAGGGGCCAGGAAGCCGCGAGAGAAAAGCTTATGCATCAAGGATCGCAAGGTGATCCCACGAGCGAAGACCGCCGACTCACCGGAAGGCGCTAATCGCCGGACGTCATATTCGGTGTCCTTCGATATCTCGTAACGCAAGCCCAATGGCCCAAGGAAGAGATCCGTCGCCCCTGAACATGCCCCGTGTTAGCCCGGGTTATCGCCCTTTTGACAGTGAGGTCACATCCTGCCACGACCCTGAGGATCTATAAGTATACGTACGCTAAGTACAGCCCGAGATTATCAGAGAAGATCGCAGAAACATTGGACACGTCTTCATTTGCGTCGAAGTTCAACACGGTCACATGACCATGTTGAAAAACCGCGGCAACTCGGCTTGGCTACTAGGGAGCCCCTGAATAACGCAAATGTACCGCAAGGCAAGGAGCAGCTGTATTAGCATAAAGTGTGATGTGGAGGTAATATCTCTGGGGAACGTCACCGCGCGTAACTTCGCCCCCTGTGCATTACGAGCTTCAACGTTTCAAATTTCAACGTTCAACCTTCGCGGTTATGGCGTTTATTTTCTTTAGCTGATAGCCAAAGCCCCCCCCTTTTGTAAGACAAATTCTAAGTATGCCATCGAAAACATCCCGAGAAGAAAGAACCCAAAAAGAACCCCCCGCGTGGTGCCCTTAATTTCAAATGCTGCTCAAAGCCTCAAATACTTCGGCGCCACATGCATGGTAGTTCTCGCGGTGGGAAGCACAACAGGAGCCTTTACAGCGAGCTCAGGTACATTAAAGGCAAACCCTGCATGCTCAGGCCGGCCCAAGTTGTGCCCGCGATTCGATTAATGTTCAGCGGCGCCGGTGACGGGTCTGGGCGCGGGTCTCGCGCTGGCCCAGGCCAGATGCGGTGTCACGGGCATGTCATCCGCATGCGCAGGCAGTGCAGCTCTGTGCCCCACCGCGACGCCACTGGCATGCACGTCTCGGCGGCGCGCGGGGGCGGAAGCAAGCAAATAAAATAGAACGCAGAACGCAGAACACTGCAGCACACGCGCCAGACAGCGCAGTGGCGTCGGCGTCGGTGCCGCGGGGCTGCCAGTGCCTGCCTGCCAGCCAGCCTGCCTGCCAGGCTCCCGCGGCGCAGGGCCCAGGCTTCCATGCACGCTGCCGCGATCCGCGATCCGCGAAGATGCGTGCTGCTGCCCACTGGGCAGCATGCGCGTGGGGGATTCGAACAGCGCGGGATCTGGGAGCGAGCGAATTTCATGGGCGGGTCGTGGGCCGCTTTGCGCGGTCGCCCAGACCGCTCCAGCCTCGGGGGTGAGTTCAAGTTATGTATCGCTGGCATGGATTACGCCACAACAATGCGATGTGATGCGGACACTCTCCGGCAGCGTGGGCGTGCGTGCCAGGTGGCGTAACGGTATTCCGTGCCATGTTATGTCAAAACCGAATACCCCGTCTTTCATTGACAACATCCCGTCTTTCAAGTGTCTTTCTCTCTCTCTTCCCTGCCTTCCCGGGCCGTACCCGTTATTCCGTGTTGATTCCGTGCCATGCATGGTGTGTCATGATTGAAATTTAACATCCCGCCTAGACCTTTCGAGCTGTCTTTCTGCTCACCTCATCCACCGCCTGCCATGCCCGGGCCGCCGCGCCGCACTTCCATAATGTATATCATGTATGTATGTAGAAGCAGGTATAAGCAGGCGCGTATTCCGCGCCATGTTGTGCCAACAGTCAAACAGTCAAAATCGAACATCCTCTCGTTATCTTTGACTTCAAGTTCTAAATTATCTTCGTCTTCCAAGTCGCCGCCTGCCATGCCATCCATACCCACCCCTGACCCCGGGCCCATACCCGGGCCGCCGCCGATTCCAATTTCTGTGCCATGACCCATGTTCGAGTGGTGTCAAGATCGAACCTCCTGTCGGTGTGCACCTCTACATCGTCCTTCTCACGAGTCTCAGAAGTTTCTCTTCCGGGTCACCGCCTGCCGTGATGCCATTAAGTATGGACGCGGGCCGCCGCACCGGCGTGCCGGCGCCGTGATGTGTGTGTCAAAATCGAACATCCCGTCTTTCAAGATCCAACTTGTCTTAGGCTTTGTCGTTGAAAGCTCCTCGCCTCACCTCATCCACGCCATACTCATACCCGGCCCGCCGCCGCCGCATTGCCATTTGATTGCCATAAACTGAACCATATTAAAACTCAACTTGAAGTGGGCTCCCGGCTGCAACCTTATGTAATCTATTCCCAGCCATGTTCAACTTGAAGTTCGAATTGAAGTTGACATGGACATGGACGGACGATGTTGACAGGACGGGGGCGGGGGCGGTGGGTGCGGTGGGTGGAATGGTGCGGAATCGGATGTGCGTGCTTCGGACGAGGCGGACATGCGATGAAGCTTGAACGTGAGTGAAGTGAAGTGAAGTTCAATGAAGCTGCCAGAAATGATTGATATTCAGAACCTAGTATATAGAGTTTGGATTCAAGGTTACTTAGCAAGCCTGTATGACAGTATTTATCGCTGAATATTACGTACATGTTTAACCGAACTCCGTACAGCGTGCACGTGGTGAGCAAATCGTGCTCTCTGGTTCCGAATCGTGCCTTTTTTCCATTGAGGAGCTTCGGGATCCTTGTCTTTTGAACAATTGCTTACCTTTGAACTCCAGTTCTTGGTCATATTCCATGTAACTCGAGCGTGCAGAAGTGATGGGGAACGATTTGCCGATAATAGCCGAAGGCCGGATCACGATCCGAGGTAAAATTCACGTATCTCGGGTTGTGCCGTAACTCATCGGTCCGAAAGACTTCGCTTGATTAGGTGGTGTTGGGTCAGTCAAAGCACATATCCCTACATTTGTCTGTTTGTGAATGAAATATGAATGACAATCCCACCAACAGACGTTACAAATGTCAAGGACCGATAATGATTTCATCTGTCATCCCTATGGTTGGGAATTTCTTCGAGGCCTTCGTGCAACCCTAGGGACCGAGATCATGGTAGCCAAGAGATTAGAATTACCTTGCCATGTAGTACAACTCTTGCACCAAGGACCCTGTGGTTATACTTATGCTTCATTCTTAATTCTGCCAATTGAGTCTACAGCCGAGTCCGAACCGTGGGACTTTTAGCCGGTCTCGGCGCTACGGCAAGCTCGGCAAACAACGACCCGGCAGCACGAAGTACGGTGTTCGGAGTACGGTTGACGGACCACGTAATATTGCGCGAAAAAAGCTTTTATAAGCCTGAGGGTCCGGGGTGTAAACTCGTACGGCGCCAACTTCCACTTCCACTTCCACTTCAACTTCAACCCTCAACACTTCAACACTCCCACTTCCACTTCGACTGCAACTTCCACTTCCCCTTCAACCTCAACACTTCAACTTCAACACTCCAACACTCCCACTTCAACTTCAACGTTCAACACTTCAACTTCCACTTCACTTCAACACTTCCACTTCAACTTCAACTTCCACTTCAACACTTCAATACTTCAACCTCAACACTTCAACTTCAACACTTCCACCTCAACTTCAACTTCAACTTCGAGGGGGAGACTCGGACGCGCAGTGTAGGTAGCCCGGGTCGGCTCGATGCAGATACAGATACAGTACAGATACAGATACAGATACAGATACAGACAGATACAGATACAGATACAGACAGATACAGATACAGATACAGTACAGATACAGCCGCGAATACGGTATCAGAGCTGCCCGCGGCGCGGCGCACTGGCTGGCAGACGGACGGATGCGGATACGGATACGGATATGGGTATGGGATACGGATATGGGATCTATGGATAGGGATAGGGATCGCGCGTGAACGGGTTCAAGGGTGGACGGACGGATGGATGGACGGACGGGTGGGCCCCAGGGAGGCGCGCGGATCTGAGGATGCGCGAGCCGGGCAGGGGGTCATGGTGTGGGCGGATGGGCACGCAGATCCGGCTGGACTACTACTACTCCTACCTTGTAGACGCACTGTATCATACAACTTGAACGCAGACTCTGGCAGGCAAACAGACAGACAGACAGCTTAGCTTGTGGTAACGGGAGATGCCGGTTTGGTGCCGGTGCACACGGAACTTGTCCCCCGCGCCCGTCGCGTTGCTGTATGTATAAGTATGCTCACCGCTGTCGAGCGTCGTATATCCGATATCCGATATTCGATATCCGATATTCAACGTTTCAACACGCCCGGACCCGGCCGCAGACCCAGACTGTCTGGGTCTGGGCCTGCTGCACAGCGGATCCGCTAGCAGGCTGGCAGTGGCGCCCGCCGGAATCGAAAACTAAAATCGATCGCGACACCGACAGCCACCTTCCGATGATTCCGATCTCCAAGGCCAACCAACGAGGGCGGATCCACCTGAGCACTCAGGCTCAACTCAAGCTTCGCGAGCTACTCTTTCCGGGCCCTGGCGGTGGTTGGCCTGGGATCACTATTTCAGCATTCTGGCAGTGGTTGGAACTTGGAACTTTGAACCAAGTTGGATCCGGCTCGACTCGATAGGTGCGCCGGATTTGGGATACAGCCTATCATAGTAGGTAGGTAAGCAAGTAAGTAAGTAAGTAAGTATCGGCGCTTGGAGTAACTTATAAGGTCCATAAGCTAGGAAGCCGCGCCGCGATCAGTGATCGCCTCCCCGGTTCAACGCTTTCCCGCGCCAGCCAGACTCCAGTGCGCGGCGGCGCAAGAGGAGATATGATATGCTGAAGTTGACTTGCGTGTAGCACGCCCCGCACGGCCGTCACGATATCCTGGTTCGGAATTCCTCGCGGCCGCCGCCCTGATAGGTGTCTCTTTCCATCTGCAGCCTGAGATCGGCGCCGGCGTGCCCCTCTCCTGAGTCCTCCTACTCGTACTCGTACCCGTACTCCTACTCCTACTGAGTCCTACCCCAGACACAAACTCCAAACGCCCAACGCCCGATGCCCGACGCCCGATGCCCGACGCCCGACGCCAACGCAGAACGCAGCCGGACTTCAAGGCTCCCGGCGACCGAGGCAGCCAGTCCCCGACGTTCGAAACGGCCGCGCCGTCGAGGTTGGCTTCATAATCATTCAATCACAATCGCAAAGCTCCGTCGCGTCCCGGTGGTGCCTCGCGTTGTGCACTGGCAGAGCGGCGGGCTGGCTTGACTTGAGCTGCGCCTTGAACATGCCTTGACCTTGGGCTTGGACTTGGATTTGGATGTGACCTCGACCTGAACCCAACCTCCACATTCCCTTGAACTTGAACTTGAAGTTGAACTACAACCCCACGTGCCGGGTGCCTGTCCCGGGCCGACGACCGGTTAACGTTTACGGTTTACGGTAGGGGTCTGTGCGGGCTGGTGGCGATGGATCATGGACCGGGTGGAGTCGAGCGCGATGGCGAGAGCGATGACGGGGATGAATCGATGACGTGTCGGCCGATTCGAGGATGACGCGGACGCGACGGGGGCGAGGGCGAGAGGGCGGAGGCAGGCCCCCGGTCACTACTGTATAACTTTGTCCGCCTTTTGGTGAAAAAATCTGCTGTTTTACCCTAGGAAAATCACCGTCTGGCCGCTGATTTACCCTATTTCGGACAAGGTTACCCTAAAAATCGCAATTTTTTTCTCCAGGGTCCGTTTTTGGGCTCCGGGGCCGCTCCAAGCATCAGTTTTTACATCAGATATCTATGTTGTTATGATTTTGACAGCGCGGGGGACACCGCTGCCGGATGTTTTGCGACTTTCCGCCCATACTGAGTCCAAAATTTTTCTCGCGCTGCGCGCGTTTTACCCTACGTCGGACAGAGATTGACCATTTCCAGGCTGATTTACCCTATCTCACGGACAAGGATAGGGCCCTTTTTGGAGGCCTGATTTACCCTATCCCGGACAGAGTTATACCTTAGTGACCGGGGGCCTGCGGAGGCATTGAATTGAGTCCGCTACTATGTTCGTGACGGCGGATGACGATGACGCGCACTGGACAGAAGAGGCGCGTTGGACGGGAGACCTAGACAGGGGTGGTGCGACATGGTAGAACAGATCGCGGTGTTTCGGCTGGGCAGGACCCGACGGGAATGCGAAAGAATTTGAACGCAGAGCGATCAGCGGTAGCCTAACGGACTGCTTAGGGCGGCGGTAACGTTCGAGAAGAGTCGTGATGGCAGAACAAAAGAAAGGAAAAGAACCGAAGTCACTTAGACACCGGCGGAGGGGCCCAGATCGAGCGCATGCAGTCAGTTTTCAGAAAACAAAAGGAATTTGAGAACATCACACTAGAACCCGCTGACGACAAGGCACCACGTAGATCCACCCGCACCGCAAGCGGCCAGCGGATTTCATTTACGCCTGCCGTGATTGCGTTGGCGCCTGCGCTGCGAACCCCGCCTCCGCCTTCGAGCTTCGCGTTCCGAGCCCCATCACCGCCGACCTCGCGCGCAAAGCAGAAAGCAGCAAGTACTCCCGCGTCGGCCACCGCGCATACAGCGCCCGGCCCGGGAGCAGTCTTGTGCCCCGCCGGCGACTCGTTCGTTGAGCGTTTCTGTCAACCCGCATCGGGATCGCGCGCCCCACGTGCCGCGCCCGATCTTGATCAGCTTGAGATTCAATTTGATTCCGCCCGATCGCGCCCAATCCGGTGCGATCCGATGCGATCTGATCTGCGGGCACGCCAGATCGGGACGGGGTGGCAACGCGCGTCGTGAGTGGGAATGGGAATGGCAATGCAGGCTGGCTGGCACTGCTGTAAAAAAGTAAATTTGCGCGTTACGCCATACATAGACACGCTACACACTACACGCTACACGCTACCATATAAATCGCCCGCGCGCGACCCGCGGGAGCCCTCCCGCCTGTGCCACCGCTACCAGGTACTATAGGATGCCGAGCAAGTTCAGCCTGCGCCCCGTGCGCGACCTCTCGCCCTCCGTCTCCGTCTCTGTGTCCGCGTCCGCGTCGCCGTCCCCGCCCCCGCTGCCGTCCCCTGCGCCCCCGCACGCACGCCGCCCCGCCCCCGCGTCCGCGTCCATGTCCGCGGCGCCGTACCCCGCGCCCGCCCTGAAGCGCCCCGCGTCGCCCCCGAGGCGCCGGCCCATGTCCCCCGGCTCGCTGCGCGGTGCGTCTCTCGTCCTGTCTGTGCCCCCCTCCCCCCCCTCCCTCCCTCCCCCTCCCCTCCCCCGCCCTCTCTCCCAAACACTAACCCCCCCCCCCTCCCTTTACAGACCTCAACCTCTCCCCCTACCCCACCCCGCCCTCCTCCTCCTCCGCCCACCCCTCCTCCCCCTCCTCCTCCTCCCCCTCTTCCTCCCTCCTCCCCTCCTCTTCCTCGGGCAACCCCAACCCCACCGCCCCCACCGCGCGGCGCTACCCCGCCCCGCCCACGGGGCACGACCTCATGGCGCTCTTCCCCCCGCGCGCGCCCGCCGCGCCGCCCGGCGCCGTCTTCGCGCGCCAGGAGCGCGCGTTCTTCGCGCAGGCCGGGCGCGAGATCGTGCGCGTGCGCGTCGACGAGCCTGGTAGGGGGCGCGTGGACGAGCCTGGTAGGGTGCGCGTCGACGAGCCGGTGAGGGGGCGCGTGGATCGGGATGAGCCGGTGAGGGGGCGCGCCGAGCCCGTGCCGCCGTCGAAGCGGTGGCCACAGCACAACGGGATCGGGACCGGCACGCCGCGGCTGCTCGCGCCCCCAGCGCACGCGCTGCCGGACGAGTTCCGGCCCCCCACCGCGGGCTCTGGCTCCCACTCGGGCCCTGGGTCGGGGATGGGTGTGCGCCCCGGCAGCGCGGGGGGCGGACCGGGCGGGGGTGGGGGCGGGGATGGGCGGGAGGGAGGAGGAGGAGGTGGTGGAGGAGGAGGAGGAGGGATAGGTGGAATAGGAGGAGGAGGAGGGATAGGCGAAGGGCGACTAAACGGAGGAGGGATAGGCGGAGGGGGGGACGAGGACGACGCGTGGCGCCGCCCGATGCCGTACAACGAGCGCCGCCGCGCGGGGAAGCACACGCGGCGCGTCGTCGTGCGGAACTAGCCTGCTCGCGTCGTCGTAAGGAGCTAGCCGCGCGTCGTCGTGCGTGCTGCGTGCGTGCGTGCGTGCGTGCGTGCGTGCGTGCGTACGTGCGTGCGTGCGTGCTCGTGCTTCGTGCTTCGTGCTCGTGCTATCGGTGTTTTTGTTGGAGGAGGGGAGGAGGGGAGGAGTATTGGGGGAGGGGGAGGAGCCTGCCTAGGGGAGGCGCTATCCTTTCCGTGCCGCTGTTTTTTGGTGCGTGTTTTCGCCCGCCCGCCCGCCCGCCCGCCCGCCTGTTGCGCTTGCTTGTGCGCCCGCCTCTTTCGCGCTCGCCCTTCCTACCCTCCCTCCCCCTGCCCCGCCCCTCCCTCCCCCTGCGCCATCCCGCACCCCGCGCGGCGCGTCCTGCTACGACCTAGTACCCAACCCCCGCATGCCGCACCCCCCCCCCCCCCCCCCCCCCCCCGCGTTCCTGCGCTCGCACCGCCATCGCCGCCCTCTTTCGTGTTTGCGTGTTTCGTGTTTTCGTGTTTTCGTGTTTTCGTGCCCCCCCTCCCCCTTTTCGTGCCCCCCCTCCCCCTTTTCGTGCCCCACCTGCGCGGCCCCGGCCCATCCCACGTTCTCGATCGCTATCGCGCTCCCCCCTCCCCCCCACCCCGCACCCCGCTCTGCAGCCCGCTGACTCCCCCCCTCCCCGCAGACGCATATTTCTTGCCTTGCCCACTTGTATCATACCACGTCTCATACCACGCCATACCACGCCCCGTCGCCCCGTCGCCCCGCCCCGTCGCCCCAACGCTCGTCGCCCGTTCGTCGGCCGCCAGATGTCCGAGTACGCCCCGTCGCGCATCACGAGTGCGACGCGCCCCAATGCCCGTTCCATCGCCCCATCGCCCGTCCGTCAAATCAAGTGCGCACCACCGCCCGTTCGCCGCGCCCATCCGGGGCCGCCCAAACTAACTCCGAATTCGCGTCCGCCCCGCCCGCCGCCCGTTCGTCGCCTTTCGCCCGTTCCACGCCCCTTCGAATCCAGTCCACGCCCCATCGACTCCAGTCCAACGCCACGCCCCGAGCCCGCGCCCCGTTCCGAGCGCAAACGAGCCCGCAGGCCTTGCGCCGCGTCAGACCTTGCGCCGCGTCAGACCAGCCCAGAGCAAAACACCAACCCGCCCGCCCGCCCGCCCGATCGATCGATGCCATTGTCACAGCTATGATATCCATATCCCGAGCCCGTATCCCGAGCCCATGTCCCGAGCCCATATCCCGAGCCCACACTGCCCACTACCCACTACACTACCCTAGCCTACACACCAGGCGCGTCGATAATACGATAATACGATGATACGAAAGAACGAATGCGAAATGAACGCTCGGAGTCGAATGCACAAGCACGGTGCGAAAAGTTCGGAATACGCTGATACATGTAACAGGTGGCTCCTTCCGTGGCCAGTCCCTCCAGCCTCTATTATCACCTCTATTATCATCATCATCATTATCAGACGCTATACTAATAGTCGGAAGTCCAGTCTGCCCACAAGTCTGCCTGCCTGGCACGCAGGTCTTCGGGAGATACTCAAGTCAGAGTCGTGCAGACTTGAGCTTGAGAGCTTGAGAGCTTCAGAGTCGCGTGTGTGTTATGCGCGGGGCGCGGGGCGCGGTGCACGGTGCGCGGGGCCCCTTCGGCGTGCACGCCCCGACACCCCGGCGCCCCGCAGGGACACAGTCTCCGCGCGCGCCGACGTCTCCTCGCGCCGCGCGTCTCCCGACGCCCGCGCCACGCCCCACCCCGCGCGCGCGCAAACGGCGCGTCCTCCGCCCCCTCCCTCCGCTCCGGCAGCCTGAGCGGCGGCGCGTTCTCCGCTGCTGCCGTATACCTGCAGGCTGCCGTATACCTGCAGGTTGCCGTAGCTGCCGTAGCCCCTGCGTAATGTTAAGCGAGGCGGGGCGGGGCGAGGCGAGGCGAGGCGAGGCGGGTCGGGTCGGCGCTCGGGCTCGGGGCGATGGGTATTGATAACCTTAAGTACGTGAACTTTGGAGTGACTATCTGAATGCCGGCGCGCGTAGGGGGCGCGGTACATCTGCGCCGGATCTGTATCTGTGCGGGACGTTCGGGGTCGGGGTCGGGGTCGGGGGTCGGTGGGCGGGGGGGTAGATGATTCATGAACTTGAAATTTTTGAAGCTTGAAGCTTGGAGGGATCGGACAATATACTACTAGAGCCTGAGCGCACCGGCGGTTGATTGGGATTGGGGAGACGCGGTCTCGGGGAAAAAGAAAACAGGAAGCAGAAGACAGGAAGCAGGACTTAAGCATGGACCGCGTTGTGGCAGACGCAGCGGCGCGCGCCCCGCCCCGTGTATCCCCATCTTCCTGTCTTCTGAATCCTGCCTTCCCCTCTCTTCCTCTCTTCCCCTCGTGAGTCGTGCGCGTGAGTACTTGAGTCGTGAGTCGTGAGTTGTCGGGTCGAGCGCGCGCGTTCGCCTGCGTTCGTTCGCCTGGTACATACGTTCGCTCGCCTACACAGTCGACCCGACCCCGACCTCGAGCTCGCGACTCGGAGTCGGGCGCACATTCCGCCCGTCAACGTGTCCGCATTGCGCAAACTAAAGCCTTGCCGTCCGCATCGCGCAAAGCCTTGCCGTCCGCATCGCGCAAAGCCTTGCCGTCCGCATCGCGCAAAGCCTTGCCGGTACCGTCCGCATACGCGCTTGATTCTCCGGAGCTTCTCCGGCGCACAGGCAAGCGACGCGTGAAACAGCGGCGCGGGCGCGCGTGGGAGCGGGAGCGGGAGAGGGTGGGCACTGGGATCTACTGGGATCCGGGACTCGGAGCATTGGGAGCACGGCTGGATAATCATAGTCATAATGAAACTTCCGCGACGCGACGATACCGATATCGACTATACTACGCGACAGTATGCGACGCGGATCTGCGCGCGCGTACGTACGTGCGTGTGCGGATTTGCGGGCGGCGGGCCGGGGCGGCGCATCGGGGATCGGGGTCGCGTAGACAAGCGAGGGCAAGCGAGTACAAGCGAGGAGGGAGGCGCGTGAGGGTGTGAGTGTGAGTGTGAGACGTGGTGGAGCGCGTAGTACGCGTCGTCCGCGCTGAACGGAGTGGGGAATCGGGATGAGGTGGTGTGCATGCGGGGGCGGGCGGGCGGGCAGGCAGAGGCACATCGTATTATGTAGCTATACATAGCGCGAGTTCTAGTGCGGCTCGGAAATGGAATATCAATATATCACAAGGCGTCTGCGGTGTAGCGTGGACTGTGGGCGCACCGGACGGCGGACCCCCGGCGCAGTTTCCGTGTTACGCGGCTACGGTGGGTCCCTCGCGTCGCGTCCGGCACCCTCCGAGCGTCCACATGTGTGCGTCCGCGCCTGAATAGGAATCCCGGAACCCGATCGCGAAAATGAAGTGCGCGCTGCACATATGGTGCTGGGTGCGAGGCGATCGTGATCGCGCTGAGACCACGGCACCCACACAGATTGAGACAAGGGGAGACAACGAGGCGTGGGGTGAGACAAGGTGAGATGGTACGACGATGAGATGGTGAGACAGAGACGGGGCGGAGGCGGCCGATCCGCGATCACGATCATGCGGCGGGCTGATCATGATCGAGCGCTGCTTTGGGAAGGTGCCTGACTTGTCTACACTCGCGATCGGCGGGGCGGGCGGTGCCGGCGCGGTATATATTCGAGTTTGAATTTAGGAGTCTGGCTGCCTTCCTGCGCATGCCATGCGAGTCTCTACTTGAACTAGGCACGGACGTGTTCCACGCACGACGTCATCGCGGCGCGGCGTGCCTGGCCATGGCGAGGTTCGATACGGGAAGCGCGGGAAGCACGAACCAGGGCAGAACGCCGTGGTGCGACGCGCCTGCAGGCAAAGTAAGCCTGCGCATCTATGTAAGAATATATAAATCCAAAGCCTCGCGCTCTCCCAGTGCCTGGCACCTTTGCTTTCTTCTTACACTCGATCCGAGTCCGCGCTCTAACCTTGCCGCCGGCGTCCAAACGCGAGGTTCAACGTTCAACGTTCAACTTTAAGCTTACATACCCTACTAGCCTTTGAGGCCAGATCGGCTCAGGCCCGTGCGGCCCGCGTCCAACTTGAAGCCGCTCCCTGGCTTCAGATCTTCAGACGGGGATACTCACTTACTCACTTACTTACTTACATATATGACGCCCAGTTCAACCTACCACACCCCTATTAAGTCTAAACCTCCTTGGGGATCAGAACCAACTTGGCTGCGCCTGCAGACGCGGTCCGACGGCCCGCTTACGCTCCATCCTAATCCGCGCTCCCACTGGCAGCTTCAAGTTCCCGACGTCCACTGGCAACCGCGGGGCGAGGCGCGGTTCAACGTTCAACCTTAAGCTTACATCTTACTCCTTATTCAAATGAAACGTTGCCGGGCGCTTGAGTCTCGCTCGTATCATAGTCATAGTCTAAGCTCTAAGAATCATCGGTGCAATTAGAGGCTATTCGAAGCCAATCCCGAGCTTCGAGCTCGAAGCAGCTACAGCAATTTCGAACCCGGCCCCATTAATCATTAACAGTACTTAGGCTCGTATATACAGCAACCCGATGTTGATATAGATAAGCAGGCGAGATATCATATATGAATACTCAGCAGGCGGGATACGTAGAGAGATAGAGTAAAGCTTGATTTAAGCCTTGAGAGCTTGAGAGCTTAAGCAGGCATTTATTTAATTGGGCCCAGAAGCGCAGAAGCGCAGAAGCGCGGAAGTCACCGTGCCGCTGATCCGAGAACTTGGCTTCGGGAGGTTGGATTTGGGACGATGGAGGAGGGGGAAGGAGGGAGGGGGAAGCGGGGAAGGAGGGAGGGGGAAGCTGGGAAGGAGCGAAGGACTCGAGATTTGGATATCTGAATATTCGGATGATCAATTAATCGAAAACGAGAGAGGATTCCGGGACGGAGAACGAGGACGATCAGGAGAACGAGAAGGCGAATCACTTGTGTACTTCGCAATTGATAGTAAGCCAGGCCTTGTCTGATTCCGACAGGCAGCCTGCGCTACCTCGCTAGCGCCCCCGGGGACGGTTTACTTGCCGCCGATGTGTACTGCCGGTGTATACTGACATGGACATTGGATGTAAGATGGGTTCGGTGTCGTGGGTCTTCTAGCTTCTGGTTCTACATAGATAGATAGATGCTGCGATAGTGGAAATTTCGAAACGTTGAATTGGGACAAGGCGTCCCGCGGCCAAGTCCAAGTCCGCATCTGGGTTCTACTAGAATCTGGACTTCTCGTTAATTCTAGTGATCGTCGTTTGCACCGTCACGCGTCATTACCGTCATGCGTCCGCGTCATGATCATGATCGTAGCGCGGATACGGATACGGATACGGATACGTACGTGCAATTAGGCCGCACGGGGGTTCGGATGCATATATATAATAATAGGCGCCCACATCATCATGCATGTTCGAACTTCGGACACATGCATGTTCGAACTTCGGATGCTCGCCGCTAGCCTCTGTGTCATATGTAATTGATTGGCTGTATGAACGGTGTCAATGGGTATGTGGGTCCGCGGACTTAGGCGTACGCGTACGCCCCGTCTCCGCTCGGCGCTTTCCGGTGCCCACGGCGTCCACAATCGAACCAGGATACAGGATATGAGCCGAAGTTCGAACTGAGATCGGCGCTGGAATTCTGGAACGTTAGCGCGTTAGCGCGTTAGCAATTGATATATTTAAATATTGACCATGAATTATCGCGTTGCGGGGAAGTCAAGCACAAGCTGCGCACCGGAAGTTGCCGGTGGAAGTTGAACCACGTCGAAAGCTTATGTAATTATAAGTTGAACCATTTAGCCCTCCTACGCCACCGGATCGGTGGCCGTGGGGGCGCGGGCACGCTGTTGGAGTCTGTTCGAGTCTGGTGGAGTTGACGTGGTTGGTTCGCTGGGCCGGGGTGTCGCTGAGTAAGCTAGTCAGTTTAGCAAGTTCGAGTGCGGGTGGGAGTTTATGTAAATGCAGACTCTCCTACGCCACCGGATCCGTGGCCAATGCTGGCCGTGGGGGCGCGGGGCGCTTTTCGATCAGTGCGCTTGGTTGGTTGGCTGGTCTAGTTGGCTGGTCTGGGCGTGTGCGAGTCCGCCCGGCGGGTTGGGTGGGAGTTCGGAGAAGGGAGCAAGAAGGGCGGAGCGCCGTGGCCTGGAATACCCACTGATTCAGCACCACATCTTCGTTGATTCTCAGTACGTATACTTGGCTCCGCTCGGTGTTCCCATGCGCTCACAGGCGGCGTCACCACATTGCCAAAATCGGCGGTGCGACGGAAAGTACTGCGCACGCTGCTCGGAGAGTCTGTGCCGCGAAAGATGCAAGTCGGAAGTTGCGTGGGAGGAAGTTGAATCATTAATAGTCTGCCCAAACCTCCTATGCACGCCACCGGGTCCGTGGCCATGCGCTGTTCGATCCGTGCGCCTAGTTGGTTGACCGGTCTGGAGTGTATGCGTCGGAGGTCGAACACTTTGGGTCGCGGGGGGAGTAGGTGGGAGTTTGGAGCAGGGAGGAGCGTGCCTGCGGACGCATCTGCCTCTTCATCTTGATCGATGATCATCGATCCTGCGTAATCAGCTTGGCTTGGTGTTCCCATCCGTTCCCATGCACCCACCCGGCGCCCTTGGGGCGCGTGGGACTCGGAGTGGTGGTCAAATCGGATTTAATCATGTTGTGGCTCGGTTTACGTTCGATCGAGAGTTGTTGCGGTGGGGTGGGGTTGGGGTTGGGAGTCGGGTCGCTTGGGATTGTCGGAAAAAAGCCTGTCAGCTTGCAACGGCATGGTCTGGCATGTGACCTTGCCGGTGCTTTGAACCATGGCGGGCAGCCTTCAAACCACTTCGAAGCTGTTCGAAGGTTTGGTGGGGGTTTCAAGCAGTGACATGGTGTGTCAAGCCATGTACAAGTCATATGCTAATATTGAGACTCGGGGAGAGAGAAAAGGGAGTGTAAAGAATGAGATTGTCGGCAAATCCAAATTTCATGGGATTCTTTGAGTAAGCATGTTCAGGACTATTGTGGGTCATCGGAGTCTATCTGCCGGATTGCCGAGAGGTGTGGAGCGCGGTGGGGCCACAACCCGGTGGCTCGACCAAGGTACAAAACTCAGGTGGGGTCGTCGGGGAATTTTACCATACCTGTGTAAACGCACGCGCCCACCTAATTCTCGGCCACTAGTAGTTCATTTGATTAGACATCTCTTACCTTCTAGTACTTAGTCCTATAACTAAGCAACTAAATAATGATAGTGAGCAAATGTGTAAGGTAACCTCGCTACACTTGGGAAAGGCCTGTGTCGAATCGACATAGTACTTTTGTTACTTCTGAAGGACCGAGGCTTGACAGAGCTTGGAACGCCGCCGTGGCTTGGAACTTGTCAGCCAGGTTATAAGAGGTTGCAGGATTCCGAGCTGTGCGTTAGAAGCCAGCTAAAACCATGCGACCATGGAACGGCATGCATCAACTTCAAAGCCGATAGAAGCTGAATTGGATTTTTCCGACAATGGGATGGGTTGGGGTTGCTCGGGATGGGATGGGTTGGGATGGGGTAAGGTGATACAGTACCTGAGGTGTTTACGCTGGGGGCGGGTGGCGGGCGTCAGCTTCTGCTGCGCCAAGATATTTATGTAACAGCCCCCGGGGAGATGTTGGACCGCCTCCAGGGTGCGGACGTCCCGCGACGACGCCGACGCCGACGCTGTGCGCTCGCAAGACCCCCCCTCCGCGAGCGCATGGCCGGCGGGTCTCTGCGCACCAGACGTGGGCGACTCCGAGTCGGACTGTCGGACAGGGTGCGAGAGGCGGCGCACTGGCAGTGGTGCCGGGCCACTCGATGTTCGCGGCGCGCTGCAGACCGCGAGACTCAACACCGCGAGTTGTGTACTGTAGATGGGCGCCGGGGATTCGGAAGAACGGAGGAACGGGGTGCGGGGGTGCCAGTGGAGTCCGCGCTATAGACGCATACGGGGCGTGGGTGGCGGGGTTGAGACTGGTGGAGAACAGACAACGAAGATACCATCGAGCCTCGAGGAGGAGGAGATCGAGGAGGCATGCTGGTCGCTGGCCTGGCCCATGCTGATCCGATGCTGGTCTCCGGCGGGGGGCGGGACACGTGGTTCGAACTTCGAGCCGAGGTTGGGGCAGTGGTTGGACATATCGAGCTTGACTCAGAGCAGGAGGACGGCTGGCGGGGCGTTTCTAGCGAGGGGGAGACCAGTGGATCGCGACAGCTCGAGGGAGAGTGATAGGTGGAAGGCCGGCACCGGGCTGCGCGCTGGAGGCGTCGGTGGTTGAAGTGTTGGAGAGAGGGAGACTAGTACTCGGGAGAGAGTGTGGTACGAGTGAGAACGCGGCAGACGGAGGGAGGACGTCGATCGAGACTCAGAGTGACAGTCGGGGTGCGGTGTGTGGTCTTGACCAGTCCCAGACTCGGAGCCGCAGGTCTGCAGCTGCAGGGCTGATCATGAGTATGAGGCGACGCGACGCTGGCGGACTGAAATTCGAAGATCGAGCTGAGCCTGAGGATGGCGGCAAGGACTCGGAGGATAGCACTATGCCGACGACGGGGGAGCGGCAACGAGGAGGAGGAGGGCGGAGTCAAAAGCAGCGAGACTCAAGAGTGCAGGAGCGACTCACAATTTCCAACATCATACAACTTCAAGCTTCAAGCTTTAGGTTGTTCAGCTGCTTCAACATCGACGAGGCACTCGACCTTGCTTTTCCGAAGCACACTGCACGTGTCCCCTGCTGGCGGCCCGAAAAAAAATGTATAAGGACTGTCGACGCTGCGAAAACGGATCAGCCACTCGACGACGAGATGGCTCTACATTGAGACGGCTCGATCGGTTCGACGTAGCTTGCGGGCAGGGCTCACGAACCTTAGGCTCCGGAAACATGTGAATTCTCAATAACACACAGGATGATCAGAGGGCGTGGAACCGCGACACCCTTATGCAATCAACTTGGTCGGCATTCCACAGCAAAGGGGATGGCATTAGATCTAGACCACAGCCAAATTGAGCAGCGTGGAGATGACGCGACGACACAAAGGTACCTACCTTTCTCAGAGGATCGCGAAGCGGATGGACAATGTCATCCCTAACGCACTCGGATTGCAGCCGCCTTGTGTCCACCGAAAAGCCGCTGGTCCGCTTGATGAGCGCCGCGGCTGTCAACTCGTCCCTGTGTGCTCTATCGCTTTTGGTGTCCTGCTTCAGAGCGGAATCGTGTAGCTGGGCGGGGTCATCGGAGGAGGAGCCAGGGACCCAACGCGAGGGACCCAACGCGTCGCGAAGAAGGCCTTCGTTCCAGATTCATCGCCTCGTCCTTCTCGTTGGAGTTCTCGGTGCGCAATACTGCGGAGGAGGGTGTCAGGAGGAACATGCGCCTGAAGATGAACCTTCCGAGGCCACGTTACAGTGGAGCCGTGGAGCTTTCGTGTATTCTCCATCGGAGAGGGTCGTCGCCAGGAGTCCGACTGGAGTCGTAGTACTCGCAGACATGCAACGTGAATGGCAACTGATTTTGATGCTCTTGCGCATAGGCAGAGGCCGCAAAGTGTGGGCGGAGAGTCAACGCGAGTTCTACAAAGTATTCGGAGGACATGGAGTATCCGCTGAACATAGCGTGTTGTGGCTGCATGGTGGGAGGGATGACCGCGTTGCGGTAACGATGTCACGGCGTGACCCTGAACTGTGGCGGTGAAGACGAGTGGATGTATCATGTCGGCGGTCGCCAAGTTGAAGATGTCGCAGCAGGTCGCAGCAGTTGAGGTTGGCGATTCTGCCTGGCGAAAAAGCTCACCGAGAAGTGTATCATTCTGATGTACGGGCATTTCTCTGAATTCTGGCGGCAGAGGTTCAGTCAAAGAGGGCGAGGGGGCGATAACTTCGCTGAGCTTTGGTCAAGATCGAGAGTTGACGCACTTGACGGCAGGAGGACTGGAGCTGAATTCAAGCCAGCATTAGAAGAGCTCCACCAAGTGCTTTTGGAGGACGGGGCCGGCCCAGGTATCGACAGCGAGCTTTTCAGAGGACAACGGGTCGACTTGTGAGCTTTGACTCTCGCTTCAAAGTCGATTCAAACCAGCTTTTGCTCACCAGTGCATGATTCAGTAGGAAGAATTGCAATGATTCAGTGAAGAGCATTGCGCCATCTGCGACTCCGACTCTTAGTTTTACGGCGTCAGGACTCAGTACTAGTACTCAGTTGCCATCCGCGCATGGCTCTAAAAGCATCCGATTTTGACCATTCTTCGGAGGGGAAAACCGCTGAGGTTGCCTGTTCAGAAAATCTTCGAGGAGCACACAGAACAGAGCAGAGAGAAGGCACGGAAATAGGATAAGTTCCAGGTACAGCATGCCCGCCGGACTCCGAGCCCGGATGGGAGATAGCTGAGAAACTGTGTGACCGTCACACGCCCACCGCCAACATCAAGGCAAGATAGTCTGGTCAACGTCGGGGACGACGTGGGTGGTTATAGCCCTCTGCACCGCCATCTTATACGCCCGATATCGCCGCGCCCGCGCCCCCGCCGTGAGCCGCCCCTCCGCATCGTGTCGCGCGACATCCGACCTAATCACCGCATACAGTCATCTGAGTCGCCCCCGCATCCGCACTTGCACCCGCCCACGATGGTCGACAGGAAGATGGAAGAGAACATCGCGCAGTTCTGCGGCGTCACCGGCGCATCGTGCGTCCCCTCTCCCCTACGCGCGGATTGCGTTTGATCAGCGGTGCGCACGTAGAGTAAAGGACGCCAAAAAGTTCCTCGAGAAGTACAAGCGCGTCGACGTCGCGGTGGACGCTTACTACGGCGACCCGACGGCGCTTGCTGCCGCACCACCGCTCAAGGCCGCCGCAGCATCGACGAGCAGGCTGAATGCGCTGTTCGACAAATACAAGGGTGGGTCCACCGTTTCTCTACCTGCGTCCTGCTCCATGCGCCGCGTGTGCTAACGGAGAATAGATCCAGACGGCGCGGAGATCACGGTGGACGGCACCATCCGCCTCTGCGAGGACCTCCAGGTGGACCCCGAGGACGTCGTACTCCTCGCGGTCGCGTACGAACTCAAGTCTCCCCGCGTCGGCGAGTGGAGCCGCGCGGGCTGGCTCGAGGGCTGGAAGAACATCGGGTGAGTTCGAGTTTGTCGCGTGTCGTGTGCCGCCTCGTGCCAATGGCGGGACCCGGGGCGCCCACGTTCATGTGTCGGTGTGGCCTGCTGGCCACCGGTAGCACCAATCACTCACGGTGACGACGGGCTGCATTACAGAGGGATCTGCCCCCTCATCGCTTTGCGTGACATATAGTACGCGTGGCATCGTGCCGCGGATCGCCTTTTGCCGTGTCCACCGACAGCCAGGTCGCGCTGGCCTTGGCTGCCTGCTTCCGTGCCAGTTATTCGCCATAGCACGTATTGACTCCCCTTCCCTCTAGATGCGATACGATCCCCACGATGACGGCCGCGCTCGGCCGGCTGCGCACGCAGCTCGGGCAGGACGCGGCGTACTTCACTAAGGTGTACAACCACACGTTCGAGTTCGCGAAGGTCGAGGGGCAGCGGAGTATCGGTGCGTCTCGCGCGGCTGCTTTCCTTCCTCCTCTGCTTCTCGTCCTCGTTCTTCTGCCCCCTCTCCTTCGCCTTTCTCATTCCGCGTATCCCGTTTCCATCCGCCGAGATCCTCGCGCATTCCTCGCCTCACAGTCCACATATATACGCCTGTTTCTTACCGCCTGCGTCGCGTATCCATGACTGCACCCCTGCTCCATCCACTCAAACTCTGTCCCTTCTGACTCGGACTCTGTCCCTTCTGATCCCGTCCCTTCTGCCTCCACCCCACCCTACGCTCCCCAACCCCCCCTCAATCCCTCGTTTTTGTCAGTCTGCTGCCCCTCCTCGGAAAATACTATTAACTTCCCGCTTATTGCTATGAAGTCCTCTGGGGCAATGTCGTTTGCGTCGCGTATCCTTTTGCGAACTCTGCGTGCGCCTTCATCCATAGCGCCCAATAGCCGTTCCTTCTGTCCCCCTCCTTTCAAGGCCACATCCACATTCCGCTCATTCCCGCATCATTCGTTCCTCTATACTACTCTTTCTATTGGGAGCTGCAGGCATGTCCTCGTGTCAAGCTTGTGTTGCCTCCATTCCGTCGTGCGCTCATCCACCCTTTCCGCTGCTCCTCTTCAAGGGTGATCAGCCGTTTTGCCCTCCTTGCTTCCACTCTCCCATCCCGCTCCGCATCAACCCCCCTCATTTGAATTCTTCTATGCCTCCCATTTGCGAGTCTCCGCATTCTTTCCCATCCTCTATCAATTTCTTCCCCTCCATTCCGTTGCTCTCGCCGTGTCACCACCCATCCCTACTATCCCGCACCACACTAACAGATTTGCAGGCATCGACACCGCGCAGGCGTTCTGGGGGCTGCTCCTCCCGCACGGCATGACGGGTGGTGCGCTCTCCCACGTCGACGCGAGCGGCGACAGCGCGATGGACGGCAGCGCGGGGTGGCGCGCGGAGCACGTTGAGTGGTGGTTTGAGTTCTTGCAGGAGCGGGGTGGGAAGGGCGTGAGTAAGGATACGTGGGTCATGGTGAGTCGCGGGTCCGGGGCTTCTGCTATTTCAGTCTGCTGCGTAGGCGTGCTGCGTTGGGGACCTGCATGCCATCGCGTCCCTCGCGTCTTTCGTTTTTATCTCCCGTTTCGGCATCGTGCTTACTAACGCCACACGTCCGCAGTTCCTCGACTTTGCCCGCACGATCGATGCGCGGTTCGCGACGTACGACGCGGAGGGCGCGTGGCCGTCCACTATCGACGACTTTGTCGAGTGGGCCAGGGAGAAGCGGATTACGGCGTAGCGCGGGGCGCCGATCTTCGCTCAAAGGCCCATCATGTATCTCGTAGTTGGGCTGCGAGAGCAGGAGAGGGGGAAGGGGTGTCTCGATTTAGTGGTGTACAATGTGCGTAGGGTAGAGAGCGAAGCAGAGGTACGGTATATGTTGTAGTATCATAGATTGCGTATACAGCGTCGTATTAGCGTCTTGGGGTGGATGGACGTGATTCCGGGTGGGAGCTTTGTAGGTTTTCGCTCTACCCTAAGCAACTCGAGCGGCTTGGAGGCAGGCATTGCAGAACAGAATCGGTATCGGTCACGTATGAATAATGGACAAGTGGCAGGGGTGTCGAGACTCAAGCTCGATAGAGTGGCGTGCTGGGTGGATGGACGTGGTGCTGCACAGGACGGGAGATTTATTTGGGGGAAGCCAATAAGGACAGCAGGGCCGAAGCGAGGCGTGGTGGGTCTTTAGTATAGTGAGCATTTGGAATACGGGGGAAGCTCAGGGAGGGGCCACCAGGGCGAGGAGAAGCCGAGCAACGTTGACATGCGCGTTGGTCAGGAGGGAGTCAGGAATTGTCGACCTGCGACTTTCGGTGCCCGACGAGGAGTCAAGAGGTGAAACATAAACATTGGTATAGGAAGGCTAGCTGGTCGCGCCGTTGGACGGCAAGCGAACGAGACGAGATAGAAGGCTGTGCGAAAAGGCGGTATGACGCAGATTTAGAAACGGGACGACGGTGCTGGGCGGTGGGGAAGGGCCTAAACCGGGAGACACGGACAAGCAAATGCGGTCGGAGGAGTTCGCCGATAAGAATGAGGCAAGTAGTGGGCGAAGGTGAGGTCCTCCACGAAGCCTTGCAAAGGTGAGGCAACTCGGACTGGTCATGGGAAAGAATGCATGTTGAGGCGCGATTGGGATCATGGGAAACCAGTGCAAAATCCGCAAGAAGATCGTGACGCCGACGGAGGCAGTATCTGGCACGTTTCCCCAGCCAGCGGATTGACACCAAGCTTATATATATTAGGAGTGCAGCATCGTGCCGCAGGTCAGTACGAGACACTGTTCGGATGGCGGCCCGCAGGCACGACGCAGAAAATGCAGGATTCTTGTGCCTGTTGCTTCAACTTGCGCACCCTTTGAGGCACGGCGATGGCCAAGTGAATCAAAGGCCGGGAGAAGAAGCGGAGACAGTGTTGTATCGATGCGCCAGTCGGAGGTTGCCAAGAAGGATAGTACAGGCATCATCTCGGGCGAGCGGAATCCGACGGGCTCGTTCATTCCGGAAGAAGGGCTAGGAGTACCGCGGGGCAGGGTGTCTGCCAGGAGGGTGGGCACGATGCGCAGGCAGGAGACGATGTAGGCTAGTTGTGCATGTCCGATATTACATTTGAGGCGGCGAGAAGGCGGCACGCATATCAAAGGAGCACGACTTGCCGCGAACCTGGACGGGACAGTAGCGCGCCCGCCGCTGACACGATCGGCGCGGGCAAAGACGCATAGAAGTCGCGGGCATGTACGCCGAAGTGCGACGGAAGCAGAGAAGGTCCAGGGACGGATGGTGGTGGCGCGAGTCGCGCGACAGCGCGCGATGGGAGAAGCCACATACAGGGCCTGGACAAGGTTGGGTGCTGTATTTATGGTCAAGGTTGCGTTGCCGTTATCCTGGATAAGCCCGGACCAGCACGGTGGTCCAGAGCACAGGGGCGCCACCTACGAGGCTAGAGTAAATTGACTGGACTGGGCCCTTGATATGAGTTGCAAAAACGCAGCTGAGGTTGTTTAGCCATAACCATAGCCTGCGGCAGCCTGTCGTAGCGTCATGAAGCGCAGCCTACAAAGTTGTTACAAAGTGCGAAGTGATTGAAAATTCGACCCGGAAGTTGAAGACATGATCCGCACTCTCAGGGAGAGAAAGTTGCCGTTCATGGACGTGGTTCGCTCGAGAGAGATACGGATCCAGCGGCTCGCCGCTGGCTATATGGGATTGACGCTGTTAAAACGCGATATTGAACCGAACTAGGGAATCTGGGGCCGGATACTTACAACCTTAGCGGTGTGTGACCACATCGAGTAGTAGCAACGGAAATAACCGGTGCAAAATTTAGGATCGCCTGCCGAAAGACTGCTGAGTGCGGAATCCGGATACAGTGCCAATTAGAAACGACGAGAAGGCACGATCGCGCCGAGAGAACAGCTCAGCCCGAGCAATAGTACATGCGGGAAGGCGGCCGCAGCTTCTGTCTCAATCAAGGTTTTCCGACGAAGGGGTAGTACCAGTGTATGACGGCAGATTTGAGATTTTTGCGTTCAGTTAAGAAAAATCCAGATTGATTGGCCCGCCGCGGAACTTGGAAGGTAGAAATCAGATCTACATAGAGCTACGTCGAATGACCTGTTTGATACGTAGGCAGTGAGGCTGTTGGACACGCGCATAGATTTATTAGTCCGCGAGTCTGAGGAAGGTTGCCTGAAGTCGAAGCTGACCCCGGGTAACGATGTGGCCGGATCTCAGAGATAAGACCAGAATCGGAGCCAGAGAAGTTTGGAGCAGCGTGGAATGCCGGCGCTGGAGCGCTGGCAGCTTGCCGGGGCTTTCCGCTTCATTCAGGTCGCAGTGATGGGCAGTCCGCTAGCAGAAAGCACTCTGAACAGCCAAGGCGAAAGACCGGCGGAGATAGTAGCATTTCAGGTCATACTGGCACTGCTCCTGAGTAGTAACCGACCAGGGCTAGTTGATGCCTCCTAAGTAGAAGTCGGGAAAGTCTTGTCCGCATCTCTTCGTTCTGGCGAGGCCCCTTTCCCTGCAGCAGCGCGAGGGATAGATTCCAGGCTGTGTGGGACGGAACATCGAATCGAGCAGCTTGTGGAGGTCGTGAATAAACTTGGGGTTGCCACTGGTGACGAGAATAGCATCACATGCCTGGTTGTAACACGGTACGAGGATAGAGCGCAAGATGTTCTCATCCCTTATTGACTTGGGAATCGAATCCACCTCAGAACGACGTTTGTAACCGGGTCGGTTTTGGCTTCTGGTCGGGCCTCGAGGGTTCTGTACCTCTTCGTGCTGGTCAGCACTTCCCTGGTCGGGCTCTTCCCTGGTCGTGGACGGGGATGGCGTTACAGCCCCCCCGCTGCAGGTCGCAGTCGGGGAGGCCACGCAATGACTTCCACCACCGAGATGATGGTGGTACGAAGTCACGAGGCCTCCCACTCCATCATTGTTCGCTTCCGTCGACATGGCCTAAGCTATGTCGTCGTCTTTGAGACGTCCTACGCGTTGGCTGATAAAAAAAAACCCCAAATTTGAACGAACGGATCAGTCCATTGTCCAAGCTGGTATCTCGGAGTTCCTAGACGTCGACGACCGGAGCTTCATATGTTGAAGCGTTTTCTACTGCGCGGGAGCCTAGGCAAACGTACCTAGCACTTTGACACCAACGTGCGCGCGATCCTAATTTGAACAGTTCGCACATCTAGTGCATTCGGATGTCAAAAATATTAGTCATTTGAACTGGAAGTGCGGCCGCTACTCTTCGGAAGGTGACATCGGTATTTTTCAAGTGCAATGAATTCGGGTGATACAAAACATAGGAAAGTACATCATCCAAGTTAGAGTCCTATACATGCCGCAAAAGCGTCAAAAGTAACCTGTCCTCCAAGCGTTTCTTCATCGAATACCGGGACGACGCCACCCATGGATTCCTCTACTAGAATCGCATGATCTTTTCGCGCGGTGTTACCGCGTTGGAACATAGCCCCCAAGGTCAAAATCCACAGGCGCAGAGCCGCGAAGTGCGCCGTGGTAGTCACAACGGACTGTGATAAGAAAAACTCCTTCTTCTCCAAAAGAGTCTCCATGTCGAAAATATGCCACTTCCAAAGCGGAGCGCTCATGATGTGTTTGCCTTCGTGGAAGCCGGTCGCAATCGAGGCGAGGACATAGAAGAGTGACTCAAGGTCGTGGCGGTATAGATGCCGGGGTGGACTCGGCACAAGGAGATCCCTTGCCATGTACGGTTTCGTTCCTGTCCGCTGCTTGGATGTCGACAATGGGATGGCTGTCAAATGGAGCGCAAAATCGAAGTCGTTCAATACCCCGATGACTTTCCCACCCTCCATCTGACGGTACATCAAGTTGCCGAGGCTGATGTCGCGGTGCATGATCTTGACCTCCTCGTAAAGCCAGCGATAGCCTGCACCAGATGAGCCGCGAGCAAGGAAACAAATATGATGACATACACTTGAAGATGCCCTGTATGGCCAACGACAACTCCGCACTAGTGGTTAGGCTGGCGATTGGGTGGAGCACTTCCTGCACGGTAATGCGCAAAGTCCTAAGCTCGTATGAGTCCCCGAAAGCCTCGAACAGACGGCGCTGTGGGTAATCCAAATCCTCGAAAGCTTGGGAGTACATACAAGACGTGGGGAAGGTGACTGAGCATCTCGGCGCTTCCCGTTGCCTTCGCGTGATCGGTCGCGAGTGCGATGATTGCGGATTCCGCCGTTCGAGTCCTCGGCACCCAGCTCCACTTTACGGCGACGCGCTTGTCCTCGGGCATGTCGTCCTTTGTTGTCTTGATGACAGTCGCATCCACAACGCAAGTGCCGCGTCCGATGAGACCGTGAGCCCGGAAAATGTTGGTATCCAGTTCCAACGTCCACCCGTTTGCCAAATCCAGTTTCATTCCCCTGGAGTGAACGTCTTTCTCATTGTCTAACAAGGGATCTGGACCCTTGGGTTCACTACCCTTGAGTTCCCCGCGCAAAGTCTCCGGGTACCCCCACTCAGCGAGCGTGAGGGATGCGATCCTTGAGAGCATGGTGAGGAAGGGGACGAAGTCCGTCGTAAAATGAAGTGGCTCGGATTTGACAGTAATGGAATGGTCGTAGTACAACATCACAATGGTGCTGGGAGTGACGAGCGCGCCGATGACATGACTACGAAGCCCGCCATGGGACATGAGCTCGACGGCGTAGCTGGCGCACTGCAATTCTGGGGTGCTAGTGTTGGAGCGTTTCGTCGGGCGCTCGTCCTTGGGGCTCGGGCTGCGAGGGTGTTTGCTCGAGGAGCCAGAAGTATTGGCCGGTCTCTTCGCACGAGATGTCGTGACCGATGATCCAGAGGGTCGAGCAACTCGAGGCTCCGGAAGATGCGCCTTCGGAACGGGGGGGTCGTCCAATTTGAACTCATAGAAACCAAGAAGTTCGGCCCAGTGGAAGGCAGGCCCCGCGTCGTCTCCAGAAGGACCTCTGTCTGCGAGGTTGTCTGCGCTATCACGGTGCCCAATTCTCAAGGTGGCGGACTCCACGGTGCCGACGTCCGGTTTCCGTTGAGCACGAGAGCCACGCACGATGGCGGGGTCGTTTCGACAGAAGACGCTGTCCACCCCGGCGCCCTTCGTAGGCAGGAGTTCCATGCATTGGTTTGCCAGCTCCACGAAGGGCTGATACAAGCTTGTTTCCGGTACAGTGACCGCTTTATATTTGCTGAGGAAAGCTTGGACTCTGTGGTCCTCGGAGATCTTCTCGAGTTGTTGCGAGGTGGGATGGTCGGTTTTCGAAGGTAGCACCAGCTCGAGAAAGCTGTCGAAAGTGACCGTTTTCGCAGTGGCGAGATCTTCTCGCAGATATGGGAGATAATCCTCTTGGGTGTGGTGCGTCGAGTAGCTGCCATGGCTCGCCGAGCCGCGACTAGCCGGAGTAGAGAAGCTGGGAGGTGTATTCTGGGGCGGGGTGTTCGGACGGTCAGTCATGGTGGGAGTCGAGTGCAAGTCGATAGGTGTGGCCACCGTGGCTGTGCAGACTGATAGGTCGCGACTCAAATACTCAAGCGTCTTGAATTTGCGACGAGCAAAATCTCTTGCACTTTCTGCCGACTTTCTTCCATCCACGCCTCTCTTCATTCCTCCACCACTGCTTGATCACTCAGACTGCCGCCTTCCTCCTCTCCCCCTCCCACCGCCGCCCTGCGTCCCCACCGCTTCGCGCTCGCCCCGCGCCTCTTCACCGCACCCGCCCTCACACGGACGACTCGACCCAGACGCATCAACACACGCCATCGCAATGTCGCACATCCCCTCGTCCCCATTCTCAACAGCGTCCGCTCGCTGAACCTGAAGCCGACGACGCCGCATACGTCCCCTCGTTCGACTCCCCCGCCGATCTTACGCTGCGCCAGCGGATTACCCGGACAACTCGCCCAGCCAGATCCTCTTCACGGACGACAGCAACCACCTTTTCACGGACGACAACAAGCGCCTCTTCGCGTCCATCAAGGGGAGCAAGGACGCCTCGGGCAGAACACTGTGTCGCTCCCACCGGCGCCGTCCCGCGTCACCACCGCCTCGCGCACGTTTCTTCGCCCCACTCCCCCTTTCTCGGCTCCTGTCGTCATGCACGCGGACGACTCGACGCAGATCAACGCACACCAGCCATCGCAAGCAGTCTCATTCATGCACACTCAGGCGCTCCCCTGCCTCAGCACCCCTGCCTCCACTCCCTCCTACCGCCATCGCCCTGCGCACCTTTCACCGCTCTCGACGACTGCCCTACGCCGACGCATCAAACCACGCCGACGTTTAGGCCGTCCCCTGCTGGCCTCGCCACCTTTCGCCGCCACAGCCACCCCGGACCCTTCCTCCCCTGCCTGTCCCTCCATTCGCGCTGCGCCGTCACGTTCTTCTCCCCCTGCGTCCGTAGGAGACGTCAACGCTTCGTTTTGCTGCTGCCCTGCCTGTCCTCTCCTCCCTCCCATTCTCGGCCCTCCTGCCCTTTTTGTCCCGTTCGCCTTGACTGTCCCCGGCCCCAACGACCCCTGCCATCGCAATATCGCACATCACATTCGCCGCAATCATCGCGACAAGCCGACCCCTCGCCGACCTCTCCGTCTGCGTCTCCGCGGCTCGCTCCGCGTCGCGCCCACCACCCCCCATCTGCTGCTCGCCTCCTGCGTGTTCGGCCCCTCGCGTCTGCCTCTTCAAACGCCCGAGCTCTGCGCGTCCGTCGTGCCCCTTAAGCACTCGCCCGCCACCGGTCCCGCCGTCTCCGCGTCGCCCACTGCCGCCACGGTCCTGCCTCGTCCCCAGCCCCCGTCGTCTGTGCCCCGTGCACCCGCGCCACCGCCCTCCCGCACGCCCACAGCCGTGTCCCCTCGTGCCGATGCTCTCCTACGCGCGGCACTACGCTCCACCGCATCTACGACCGACAAAGGCGCTGAAGAACATGCGTGTACGTGGACAGCCACCTGATCGGGTTCGCTTGTATTCTCTCGCTGTCTGTGTATTGCTACATAGTACATCAGAATCTGTAACAAACTAAAATAAAATGCCTACCCATCTCAGGGCACTGGGCCACTTTCATGTGTATCTGAGCAAGCCACTCCGTCAAATCTCCCGAAATGCGATACAAGACCACGGATGGCAAACGGTCACAGTCAAGCTTCAACTACCATTACCAGAACCGAAAACTCGTATGTACGCAAAGTGGTCTCATTCGACCGCTCCGTATTCGCTTCAGACTACTTCCGATGATTTCACAAAAGACAGCACAGTTGACCCTGGCACCCAAATGGCAGATGCTTGTTCGCGAATGGGACCGGCGACCCTCGTTCTCTTCACAACAATTCATCTATTACTCTCTCTGCGACAGAACTGGTACGTATCATGTCTAGCCAGCGGGGCTTCTGTCCGACGCTCACTGTATAAAAGGCCCGCCCAGATGAAACCGCTTTTCTTCGTACCACTTGGGGTGCCGTTTCTTGGCCTATCTTTTCTTGTTGCTCGTTCCCGTCTCTCCTCTCGCCCTACCTTCTTGAAGCTTCGCGATGGTCCTTCTCACCGGCAACAAGCCCGCGCGCCAAAGCCTGGCTGCGCGTGTCCAGGAAAAGCTTGCCAACAATCCCGAGCTCGGTCGCGTCTTTGGCGAGGGACTCGACGAATCGTTTCACTATGCATTCCTCACCGACCCGACCCTCGACCAGCACGCCGACATGCGCATGAAGTGGCATGCCTTTGTCGACTATTACCAAGAGTCTGGCATTACTCGCCACAGGCTCCCTACCGATATCGAGCGCGGCACCGAGCTTGTCACGCTAGGTCTGTCTGTTTTCGCCCCGTTCCCACTCTAGTCGCCGCTCAATCCTGGTCAGGTGTCGTCAAGGAATTCGTAACATTCCTGGCTGTCGGCATTCAGGGTACCTTGACCGAGGTGGCTGCGCGCGTGTCGCTTCTGCACGCCATCGCTACGTACTTCGCTCTATGGCGGAGGTATGCAAATGTGCCGGTGCCCCAGGAGTACCGCATGCAGGTGCATTGTTTTCTTGCTGTACCTTTTTCCTGCGTTGCTAATGCTGTGCGCGCAGATCTCCGCTTTCATCAACTCGCTAGTAATGCGATTCTTCGCGCCGCTTAGCCGAGCCAGACGCGCAAAACCCGTCGCCACGGCCGTCGACCTCGTCCGCATCATATCCGCCACCTGGAATGATAAGGTCATCTTCAGAGCAACTCGCTCGAAGGCCCAGTTCATCCTCGTCAACAAGATCTGCCATCACGGGTGAGCGTTCAGGTGCAATAGTGGAGAGCTCATCATACCAGCGATCGAACAAAGCGCTCGCATGGGGTGACACTATCTTCTACGTCATTCCTAACCTCAAGCATCCTGAGGAGCCTCATCAGGCGGTTATGGTCACCTTTTGACTTCCCGAAGGCCATCACGGTGACCCGCAATTTTACAAATCCTTCTTTTTCATGTGCGAACCTGCTGGCAAGCTGCAAGAAAGAGGAAGAGTGTGACGGGGCATTGAGCGCGCTTGCCAGCGGGCTCGCGCATGAAAAAGAAAGATTTATAAAACTGCGGGTCGCCGCGATGGCCTTTGGGAAGTCGAAACGTGACCATGACTGCCTGATGAGGCTCCTCGGGATGCTTCAGATTCGGAATGATGTAGAAAATGGTGTCGCCCCATGCGAGCGCTTCGTTTGATCGCCGGTATGATGAACTCTCCACTATCGCACCTGGACGCTCGCCTGTGATGGCAGAGATCTCGTTGACGAGGATGAACTGAGCCTTTGAGCAAGTTGTTTTGAAGATGACCTTATTGTTCCAGGTGGCGCCACAACTATCACGACCCCCGCGTCTGCAACGCTCGACTCAGAGCTAGTCTCCAGTCGTACCAAGTGAGAAGCTTCGGCAGGAAGCACGTAGTCACACTCCCTAGGCTGTTATCCAGATATTCTGGGAAAATCAGGGAAACGCAGGGGTACCTAGGGATATACCCCACTGCTATCAACACACTGATGGTGAAGTGGTTTACATGCTTGCCTTCTGTTTTTTTTAAGGTGCAGGCAGGATAACCTGAGCAGACTAGTATTGGTGCTTGCACCTAGTAGGGGCATAGCCAGCATTGCACCTTTTGCAAGCTTGGGTGTGGACAGGGAGTGGCCTACCCCTGTACAAGTTGCAACCCCTGCCTTCACATGCATTTCATGTGCAGCGACAACAATCCCCCCTTGCATCTGCAGTAAGCCACAATATTGTTTTGCCTGTATCTCCCTAGGCTGTTATCCAAATATTCTGGGAAAATCAGGGAAACCTAGGGGTAGGTAGGGGTATACTCCACCGGTAGCAACACACTGATGGTGAAGCGGTTATCATGCTTGCCTTCCAGCTTTCGGCTTACGTCAGCCGATTACGTAAGCAGTTGCTAGCAAGCGGCAGGGGTTCGACTCCCCTTCAGTGTATTTTGTTGCTATCTGCTAGTTCCAATTGTTTTCAACGGGAAAACCAAAAAGCTCACCTGCCTGAGCTCGCAACAAGAGCTGCGGGGTGAAGAAACCGTGATGTACGACAACCGCTTCACCATCACCGTAAACCTTCCGACCTCGTCAGCTGCGGAAAAAGTACATGCATGCTCATGGTAAAGCGGGCATCGAGGTGCCATACTTATTAATTTGACTGGGTGTGCGCACAAGGAAGCAGGCATGCATCCGACTTGGCAGTCGCGTCTCCAGGTTAGCATCACGCCGTCAATACACTTCTTTAAAAGTTCTTTTGCGGACGATGTATGTATGCGGATCTGTAAGTACTTACTTGTAACTATTCGGATGAACACTGAAGATACAGTTGGCTTCATTCCACGCGTCTTGCACCCGCCAAATCGCGTCTCCGCCACTTTGCAAACTTAGGATCGGCTACGCGTATCCGGGAAATAACCATACTGACGGAGTGCACGTGGGCGCTTGAGCACGTGGATCACGCCTTCTACTCTTTCGGCGTACATCTCCGAGGAGTCGGCGGCCGTTGTTCTCTTGCGTTCAATCCCTTGCCTTTCGCCAATCCGAGAAGTGCTTGACCGCGGCTGCAGCTGGACCCCTTATCAGAGACCACGTCTACAATGCCCAAGAAAGTGGTCATCGTTGGCGGCCACGGGAATGTCTCTCCATCTCTTCCACCCGCCAAGACTCCTCCTGATTGTCCCTCGTTAGGTTGCATTGCGTCTTGCGCGCCTCATCGGCCCATCTCATTCCGTCACCTCCATAATCCGCAGCACCGAACACGAGGAGGACATAAAGGCCGCCTCAGCCACGCCTCTCCTCCTATCGCTCGAGGCTTCGCCGGTCGCCGAATTTACCGCTGCCTTCCAGGGCGCGGACGTCGTCTACTTCAGTGCCGGCGCGGGGGGCAAGGGCGGAGAGGAGCGCACCAAGAAGGTGGATTATGACGGCGCACTCAAAGTGTTCGACGCGATAGAAGCAGTGGACAGTCCGCGTCCGCGCCTCGTGCTCGTCTCCGCCATCGATATACGTGACCCGGACAAGATCCCGGCGCACTATGTGAGTAGCAGATAATCCCTACAAACGCGAGTGTTGACCGATTGCAGTCAGAGGAAGACATCACGCTTGCGAAGCGCGTTCGGGAGCACATCGCTGTGTACATGAAGTGGAAGTACGAGGCAGACAAGAACCTTGTGCGGCGCGACAAGTTTAAGTGGACGATTTTGCGTCCCGGAGGACTCAGCAATGAGCCCGGGGCTGGGAAGGCGTCTATTGGTCGTACCCACTTGTCGCCTACTATCTCTGTGCGTCATCTATAATATTGCCTTCTGAGGCTTAAACTGATCCAGCGCGACGATGTCGCGGCCGTTCTTGCGCTTCTGCTTGACCGCGAAGATGCAGCGGGCCTCGGAATTGACATGGTCGGTGGAGACACCCCCATCTCAGAGGGCTTGGATGCGATGATCAAGAAAGGGGCAACAGATTTCGTGGGATGAAAGACTTCCAACAGAAAGGAGAGCTTACCGCCGGAGGCAAAGGTCAGACCCTCCGGCAGTGTACAATTTGACAAAGTCAGAACCCAATGTAATAAATCTGGAACCGAGAATTATAGTAGCGTCTCGAGATCATGGGGTGGACTCAGTTCAAGCTCCAAGTCAAGTTCAGCGTAAAGCGCTATGAATCTTTCATTCCCAGGGGGGTTCGAATCGATCACACGAGTAGGTCCTGTGCGGCTGATGTATGCTTGACATTCAGACAGAAACAGTAGGGGTATACTAGAAAGACTTTCTCAACAGCCAGGGATTCCGCTGACTCCAGATCCGCACGCGTTCGTGAACGCATTTGCCTTGGTGTTCGTGAGGGACACTCCGGAGAACTGCGGCGGTCGGTCATTAGGGAGCAAGATCGGGAAGGCGAAGCACTACCTTGATGTTTTTGCAGGGCGTCGCTTTGTTGCAGTCCAGCAAGACGGCAGGGCGCGTGGGCGTTCCGGTCCCCTAATTGTGTCGTGGTCTTAGCTGCAGGAGCCAGGAAGCAGTTGAAACGCACGGCAAAGTTGTTGAAAGTCACGTCGGAGATTGCTAGCTTGCCTGTGTCGACACCGTTGCCCGCCCTGTTGACAGCCCACTTAGCTCTTTACAGAGTACATCTGGTCCTCGAACACCGACCAGAAGGCACTGATATCTATCTCTGCTTTCAGTAATAGCTCTTAGGGTTGAGAAGATGGCACACAAATCGGATAGGCCGCAGCGGACTAAATGCCCCCCACTCAGTGTCTGCAGAGACGCGAGAAAGTCAGACAGACGACGCACCATCGTGAAACCATTATATGTAATGTTCTTCACAATGCCAACATTGTCCGGGTATGACTTGATCATGACCCCCGCGTCCGAGTTGGATATCGTCACGTTATTGTAGACGACGTTCTGCACGTTCACTGCCGTGTTCGCTGCCCCGAAGGAGCCGATGTTACAGCCCGCGGTCCACTTGCAAGTGATGCGCTCTGCGACGAAGCCCTATGGCGGTGTCAGCGGTCAAAGGAAACGGATTCCAGCGTTTACATTCGTCGGGGTTTTCACGGTGACACACTGCGAGGAGGAGGGATCAACCGGACTACGCTCGAGGGTTGAAAAGCAGACCTCGTCCCCTGTTTGGAGATTATTTAACGATCTCCTGAGTTGAACCTGAAAGGCACGTACCGTTCTCGACCGAAACATCATGCACGTAGCTGCGTATGTTGTTCAAATTGAGATTCCAAAGTTCGACTGGGTGACCCACTTGTTGTTTCCACTCATGTCGAAGCCATCGGTCTCGCCTACCCAAAAGCTTAACTCAGAAAGAGCGAAACTCAGAGAGCACACACCAATATGACTGGCTATGATGGCCATGTTGTGCGCCACGTTGCTGCGGCAGGGAATAAGGGGAATCTGAAACCGAGTATGAACGTTCAAAGCTCACTTGTTGCCAATCATGGTGACATGAAATTGAGGGGCGTCGTAGAGCGTCACCGCCGTGATTTCACAACTGCAGATACATGAGGATTAGTTTTAGTCTCTGATTTACAACAAACTTGTTGCAGTTTTGGAAGCGAATGAGGCGCGGGCGGGAAGGATTGAGAGAGAGCTATAGAAACGTTTAGCGACCGGAGCAAGGTTCGTCTTGAAACTTTCACATTGCCTCCGGGTCGATAACGGTACCTTTGGACAAGAAGTGTCAGACAACGATGCGAGAGTGGTTGATGTAAACTAACCCGTTACCAAAGATAGCACCAGGTCCATTCAGGAGGATGTTTTGGCAGTTCTACAGGAACCCGATTAGCCCATCATGCATCACGCTTTGCAAAACCTGATTAAAGTAGAAAGATTCTGACGCACCTCGAATGTAAGCATGGTGCCGGTCAGCGAGGGGTTGTATGGTAAGTAGACGTTTCCCGCAATGTGGAGATTCCAATTCTTGGCATCGTCGAAGATAACGTTGGTCTTGAGGAGGAAGTTGCCGGCGGGGACATAGAGTAGGACGTCCGTTGCCACGGTGGTCTTGACCTGCGGTATAACGCACTTGGTCCATGCAGCAGTGAGCGCCGGTCCGAGATCAGTCGAATTGTCAGCCACGGCGCCGTAGCTCAAGACGTTGCACTCGATGAAGGCGGCCGTAGGACTCGCCACGAAGGCTAGCGCCAGAAAAAAGATTGTGGGCAACATGAGTTTCGCGCAAGAGCAGGCAGGAGTGGGCGAGTCTGCCCTTGTTTATATCTGGGCAGTGAGCAAGTCATCGGGGCGGGTGATATATCCAAAAATTCTCCACGGTTAGTCCTGCAGGTATCCATTGGAGGGACTGGCGGTCACGCGTTCACAGAGCACACGAGCTGGCGGTCCGCAGGATGGGCACAAGCGGCGCCAGCAGATCAACTATAATTAGTGCAGAGCCTACGCTGCAGGATCCAACTGGATTTATGTTATTTCCGAGCATTGATCATCTAGAGTAGAGACTTCAAAGCTTCGGTCCCAGAAGTAAAAAATCAACGGGTCGACTGCCTGAAAGAAGGTTGTGGGAGGTGACACTGACAAGCAGCAGGCCAGAAGAGTGGCGGTGACCGGAACCCGGGCCGGCGAAGGGAACCGACTTGTGTTTTCTACACCCACCTCGCGCTGTTCAAAGCTTTGGTACCACTGGCAATCCGGTCTCCGAGCCTGCTCCGAACTGGTATCCACTTGGCACCCCTTCCAGGAACTTCCAAGTCTCTTCCAAGGATGGCCTCTGGAAATGTGGCCCCGCCCACTGACAAGGACGGGATCGTCGCGCTCGACAAGCCGACGCTGTGCGGCACTATCTCCGAGGCCCGCTTCACCGCCCGCGAGCGCCGCGAAGCCCGCGCCCGCAAGCCGCAGCCATGGGTTGTGCGCAAGCTCATGGTCGTCGTGACCCTCGGCATCATGGGCTACACCGCATACGTATACGGCGGGCGTTTCGTCCTGCGCCTGATCAACAGCGGGCGGCGGAGGGAGGCGGGTGAGCTGCGGTCTGTCGATGAGCGGGATCGATGCTGACGAAGCGCCGCAGTCGGGCTGCTCGTGCCGTGGTCTTTCCTGTATGCATGGATGGTCTGGGCGTATGCAAAGGTGTGTGGCGAGCTATGCGCTCTTCTGACTTAATTGTTATTCCCAGGTCATCATAACACCCCCAGGAAACGCCTGCGACGTGCGTCTACCCCCTGACCATCGACGTGCATGTAGCTTACGCACCCCAGTACACGCCCAAAACGCCGCAGCCGCTCTTTCCCCGCGGCCAGTGGGAAGCAGAGACCCGTCAGCCACAGGACCCCGACACCGACTCCGCCTCCGCCTCCTCGGACGCGTCCCTCGCGGACATCGAGGCGGGCCGCATCGGCGGCCCCGCGTACGAGGAGTTGCCCGCGACGCACATCCCGGGCACCTCGTTGCCCATGCCGAATGGAAACGGCGGCCCACGCCCGCCTCCGCCGCGGCGGAAATCATCGACGCGCAGCCGCGGCGACTCCGAGTCCCGGCCGCCGCCCGGCCGCTTCCCGCCCACGACGGCGCCGCTGCTGCCGCCACACCGCTGGTGCTCGCGCTGCGCGATCGTGAAGCCGTACCGCGCGCACCATTGCCGTGTCTGTGGGACTGTGCGTGGGATCCTTTTTCGTTCAGCGACTTTCTGCTAGCTGGCTCGCTGACCCCGCTCTACAGTGCATCCTCAAGTTTGACCACCACTGCCCTTGTGCGTCGCTGCCCGTGTTTGCTCCCCGAGTCACCCCCGAGTTCATCTTACGTCCCAGGGATCGGTCAATGCGTCGGCGCGCGCAACCACAAGTTCTTCCTCAACTTCGCGCTCGCGACCGCCGTGTTCACGCTCTACACGTTCGGCTCGCTGCTCGCGTTCAGCGTCATGGCCGGGCGGGGCGGCGGCGGGAACGGGGACGAGGACGTCGACCCGCAGGAGGTGGTGGTGATTGCACTGTGAGCTCTTGCGTCTTTTCCGCTTGTGGATCCCGACGACCGCGTATACCGAAGCTTGCCCCGGCTTTGCGTCGGTCGGCCGCTCCGCTCCCGTGTCTTCTCCCTCTGCGTCTTCCCTGCTCCCAACCCGAAACTGATACCCTCCAGCGCGGCCCTCTTCGCGCTCTTCACGCTCTCGCTCGGCGCGGCGCACACGCGGCTCATCCTGCGCTCGCAGACGACCGTCGAGAGCCTCGGCGTGCAGCGCATGAAGGAGCGCGAGAGCGCGGCGCTCGCGGCGGCGGGGATGGGGTGCTTCGATGTTGGGTGCGTGTTTTTTGTCTTCTGGCTTTCTCGCATATCAGCCTCGATGCGACGACGGCCATTGGCCGATGTATCACAAGGGCGGGCGCTGACGTTGGGAGGGAGGGCTAGGCTGCGTCGCCGGGCCTCCCGACAGCGACGGCGCTCCTTTGCGGCTCCACCGCGAATGTCCTCGCTGTCTTCATCCGAGAGACGGCTATGTACTACGGGCCACCTCGCTCTAGTCTCTCGTCTACTTTACTACTCTACTAATGCTCCTCTGTCTTCGCAGTGCCAAGCGTCGCGCGCGCATCGCGTACGACAAGGAGTGGGGCGTGCCGGAAAAGGAGGGGAACATCTGGTGGGCGGGGTCCGCGCGCGCAGGGTGGGAGGACGTGATGGGGCGCAGCGTGTGGGGGTGGATATGTGCGTCCGCTTTCCTCTTCCCCCAGTGACTCTCTTTCTCTTCCTTCTTCGATCCCTATCATCCTCGATGCTCTCTGGTATCCTTCGCCGCCCATTTCTCTCCGCTCTCCGCTCCTCACCCTTCTCTTCCGTTCCCGTTCCCCAAGCCCCATTCCCTCACCACCATCGCATACCCATCGACTAAGACTAACGCGCGCTATACACTGACAGTCCCCATCGGCGCCCCGCTCGGGGACGGCCTGCACTACCGCCCGAACCCGCGCTTCGACGCAGACGGGCGCTGGCGCCGGCGGAGCGAGTGGCCCGAGGCGCTGCGGTAGCGCCTCGTCATGCGCCAGTATGATACGGCTGCTCGCGTTACGATACGGCTGCTCTCTGGCGGGCCCTGTGAGCGACTGGATCTCGGATGGCTGTACGGCGCGGAGGACGGCGACGATATACTTATTATACTTGCTTACATCCATCTCTGCGGTTCGGCGGGATGCACGCTCGGGGCACGGGCGGAGGAATATCACGACAATGAATATGTGCAAGGCATGTATGTACTATAAATTTACCAGGGTCGGACTTAAGGTTTACAGTGATGGTGAGGTGATACTGAAATGCATTCTAGGCCTCGCCTGCGAATGCATCGCTGTACTGGGGCGAAGAGACTCAGATCGTCATCTCTTCGGATAAGCCCCCCCTGCATGCGAGCACCCGCTCTCGCAACATCAACTTTCCAGGCTACATCTCCGACTGGGAGTCGTCGAATGCCGATGGCTCCCTCGGCGACACGCCCTTCGTCAACCCAACACCCGAGGCCGGGGAACTACATAGCAACATCCCCAGCGTGTCGCCATGGAACGATGCGAGCAAGAACATGCTGGTCCTTACCGACGAGGACACGGATTTCGTGGCGCTGTATGAACTGCAGGGCCGGGAGTTCGTTCTTCTGGACCGAGTCAAGTGAGCTTGTTTTCTTTCAAGCACCGGCAAATACTCATCTTGTTCCTTAGCATCACCGGGACCAACTGCTGTTAACGTTCAGGTTCGGTGTGGTTGGATTAGTGAATAAATTGCTCCGAGTCGATTACCCTGAGATGGCAGATCTAGACCAGATCTGTGATAACAGAATGTAAACCACCTGCGCGCAAATGTTTCTCAACGTTCGAGTCATTTTATTTTCATAAGTACTAGTAGAGCAGCGGTGGCGGGTCCGAGTCCGATTCGCCGGTCGTGACCTTGAAGCTGAACGTCGTTCAATGTTGATCAGAAGGGATTGATAAGGATTGATACGTATCGATTCAGAACCTGGCAACAAACCTCATCTTGCACTCCTCCAAATGCCCCCTTCTGAACCCAGCGACTCCCTTGCTCTGCTATCGGCTGCTGACACTTCCCAAGTGCGTTCAGTGGATGGCGATGCTGTAGCTTCAATCCTCAGGATACCCCCAGAAATCACAGCGGAAATATTCGTGCATTGTCTTCCCGACAAGCCTTCGCCTCCTGCAATCGACATAGCGCCCCTCCTCCTTGGCCGTATCTGCAAAGATTGGCGAAGTATTTCTTGGGGCTTACCAGAGCTTTGGTCCTCCCTGGAAATTTCCGGCAAATATGTCCCTCCCGAGCTTGTCGAGGCTTGGCTGTTCCGCGCTGGGGCTACTCCGCTGTCCATCGCGCTCGAACTCTCGAGACCCAAGTACGAGTGGGATAGCACCCTGTATATTGCAGTATTGCAGCGACATGCGCCACGGTGGCGCGACATGACGTTCGAACTGCCCTGCCAGCTGATAAAGCCGTTCTTCGAGGCCGAGCTTCACCTACCTATGCTCGAGCGGCTCACCATCACTGAAGCCAACGGAGATGAGTCCTCGCTACCCCCTTGCCATGCTTTCCGCAATGCTCCTGCACTTCGGCACCTCAAGATTATGTCCGTCAGTCTGGACTTAGCGGGACCAATTACACTTCCATGGGCGCAACTGACGTCCTTTGAATGCTCAATATACCCGCTCCTTCCCGAAGACTTCCTAGCCATCCTGCATCGTACTCCAAACCTCGTCAAGTGCAGAGTCAATATATACCACCGCAGTGAATCAGAGCGCCTCCACGATGTCCCGCCACTCCGATTCCTCACGGCCCTCGGAATCTCCGCGTTAGGTCGGGACGCGGAGGCGATGGATATTCTGCTGCACCTCTCCCTTCCCGCGCTCCAGTCGCTCGATCTCTCAAAGATCGGCTTCAGCAGCCGCGAGGTCGTCCCGCTCGTGCAGAGTTTCCTGTTCAAGCAAGAATGTCAGCTCCGCGAGCTGGCTATCCGGATAGACGGGGACAACTCGCGAGAAGAAGACTTCCTCCAGCTTCTCGAGACCCAGCCGACGCTCGAGAGGTTCAATTTGTGCAGGGGCTCGATGGGTCTTCACCTCGCGATTTTCCGGCGCCTGCGCGACGACCCATCATTTCTCCCCCAGCTCGTAGACTTGTGGGCATCGCCCCATCTTTGGGGTCTAGAGGCGATCGCCACGACGTTGATGTTATATACCCTCGCTGATGCGCTGTCGGCGCGGCGGGTCGCCTCGGACTCGTTTACACAGATCCGGACCTGCACCCTATCCTGGATTGGACCCCTCCCCGATGAAGTGGACAAAGCCATCGCCGAATTCCGCCCACGGCAGGAGGAGCTGATGGCACTCGGTATATCGATATCTGTGGGTCGGAGTCGTTGACAACACTGCGAATTTTAACTGTGGGTATCGGGCTTCTCTTGTCGAGACTTATAGTCTCTGTTCGAGTAATTAGATAGCGACGACACATCGCTCGACCGCCTTCCACGTAGTGGTGTCAAGGTTCGGTTCGGTTCAGGTTCAGGCTACTTTTGCCTGAACGCTGAACCTGAACCTGGCGTCCGGTTCAGGCACGTGCCGAACCTTGAACCTGAACGCGCGTTCAGCGTTCAGGGCGTTCGGTTCAGCGTTCACACGCGTTCGAACGCCGAACTGAACGCGTTTGGGCAGAAAAACTTTTTTTTCAGTATCGCGCGACAGAATACACCACAGAGCAACTATGTCTCAAAGTCAGAGTCCTCGGCTTCGTCCTCAGCTGCATACCCAAAGTCCGCATCGAGCTCCGCAATGAGCGCGTCGATATGCCTCGCCGCAATAGATCCAGCACTGATATGGCCGTTGCGATACGCACTTTTCAACAATTGGAGTGCCTCGAACATCTCCGTGGAAAGTGAATTGCGCAGCTTTGTGCCCGTAAGAGCGCCACTCGAGAAAGCTCGTTCGGCCGGAGTTGCTGAACCTTGAATGGCGAGGTAATCGCGGGCCATGCGACGAAGGATAGGAAACGAGGTATTGTGCTATGAAGAAGTCAAGAGGTGGAGCGAGTAACACGAAGGAGCGACTTACTCCCCAATAGTGCAGCACATTATCTGCCTGCTCAAGTGGCGAAGAGAGGTACGCGGTCAATTCCTCTCTCGGCTGCGCCTGAGCTCGCTCCGCTGCCTTCACCGAGGCCACAGCATCCAACAAGAATGAGCTTCCATAGCGATGCAAAGCCGGCGCCTAGGTTACAGCAGATTGTTACGCACACGTGATGTGGGCGCTGCCCACGCGATCTGACTGGATGCCTGGGTCTCCAAGTATGTATTGATTCGTCTAGTGGTTGTGACATGTCTGTTACTTCTTCAATTTTGCGCGGAGATCGTGAGTTCGATTCCTTGCCAGTAACTTTTTTTTTACGTTGCTTCGCGCAACCAGCGCTGCCGACCGTTGTCCGCGCTACGCACTGGTCGGGACGGCTGTGAAGTGTGGTCTCTAGGGGACCCACCCACACTAAAATCTCAGAAGTTGAGAAGAAATGCATGAGATAAATACAAATAAATTATTCTAAGCCCCAGTGAGTGATCCTCTGCATCGAGCAGGACCTTACATGCAGTATGCTATGCGGCGAGCACTAGGAGGGTCCGGGCAGGTCTCCCCTGCGCCAGAATAATCGCATTTTTCTTGGAATCAGCTGTAATCAAGATAAAAAACCTGGATAATTTATTTACTCATGCCGCCACAGAGCCGTGGGAGCCTGAAGATATCCCCCCACACGGATTTATTAGGAACAGTAGGCTCGTCCCCATCCGGTATTCTGTAAACACCAACAAACCCATCACGCCAAGACGCTCGGGACAGTAGTGTAGAATACCGGCTGGGTCGCCCTGGCAGTGATTTGGGTGATGGATTTCGCCCCGCCATTTGAGAGGCTCGGACTTGGGCAAAAACATCGAAAAAGTGCTGAAAAAGTGCTCAAAGTGTCTCTTTGAAAGATGGATAACTATCGCTCCTCTATCGATTGGCCAAAAATGTTTTTCTAATTAATTTTAGGCGAATCATTGTCAAAAAAAACATACAAAGCTACAGGATAGGTAAAACTATATCTACGGTTCATAAGGCGGCATATTCTGGGTATCCTGGGACGGAAATACGGAGTACGAAGCCCCCGTCGCTGGATCTGCTGGCGGCGGTAACGTTGTCACACTGTGTGACACGCCTACGACAGGCGATGGAGCACCCGCGAACGCAGGCCTGAATATACATATTTCACCCCCAAAAACAAGTTTGGCTCATTCGATAGAGAATCAAAAGTTGTTCATCTTTCAAACAGACACTTCGAGCACTTTTTTAACACTTTTCGACCTTTTTTTTCTAAGTCCGAGCCTCTTAATTGGCGGGGGGAAATCCCTCACCCAAAATCCTGCCAGGCCGGCCCAGTCGGTAAGCAGGACTACCCTCCCATCGCCGCATCATTGTTTGCAAAGATCTCTTGGCTTGATCGCTCGACCGAGTACTTGGCTCACCTGGAGGGTAGGACTGCTTACTGACTGGTTCACGAGTCTATAGGAACAGCATATTTCCGCACTGAAAACTCGTTACGAAAGTACTTGTTACGGGACATGTTACTCAAAAAGGAAATAAATCACGTGTTGCGTAACAACTTGCTGGGTCAATAGCGCTTAGTGTCTCAGAAGAATACAGAACACACTTCGAAATCAAATAAACAAAAATAAAAAAGAATACAAAGCTGCCCCATGCCGCAGTAAGCAGAGCGAAGCATTCAGTGTGCTCGGTGGGGTGCACTAAGGCGGTCTGTATTCTCCGACACATAAAATAAATTCTTACAACTTGTTACCTAAATTAAAAAGGTTGCACCACTGGGAGTCGAACGACTGACCTGATAAAGGCTTATCCCCAGCGAGAATCCCCTATGCCGGGGTCTGCCGAGGTCTGCCCAAATCTGCCCACCCAAAGAAGGGCAGACACAAGCAGATCTGGGCAGAGATTTGAGGATATAGCATATGTGCATTTTGCTTGCATATGCTCCAACCTGCCCAGATCTGCTGCTCGTATGCTCAATTCTGCTACATTCTGCCCTCGTAATCACTGGTAGTTCTCGTTGATATTATCGACAAATGAATATTATTCAGCTGCTACAAATAACTATCTAGAAACAAAACCTGACCCAAAGACGCCACCAAGTCCCCAGCGCCGCCGCCGCACCCATCTCGAATCTCCCGCCGCCATAGCCATCGCCGGGTCGTGCCGTAGGAAGGGGCGAGGAGCGGGGTGCCGAGGAGGCGGCGGAGGAAGGGGTTAGCGTAGTGTGGTGATAGCGTGGAACGGACGCAACATGTCTGGGTAATAACGGTGAGATAAAGAGCATCAGGATTACAAGGGCAGCGCACCCATTCAGCGAGTGGGCGGTAGCGTAGCGCAAGCGCTCCAAAGCTGTCCTAAAAAAAGTGGACGGCGGCAAGGCGCCCCGGCGAGGATCAAGCGGCAAAATTGGTAAGCGCAGGAAAGTCAGAACGAAAGCGAAACACACCAATTGGGCATGCAGCGGTGGACGCGCATCGTCCCGCACGCTGACAGCGGAGGAGGAGCCGAATCGTGTCGGACGAGGCGCAGCGGTGGCGGGCTCGCACGCGCGACACCGCCGTCTCGGAGTCCGCGCCCGAAGGGCGAATTGGCGCGGGAACACAAGACGGATGCGTAGCTCGAATCGCCTCGGATGCGCTCGCGTGGCGTGTCGGGGCCGATGGGCAAGTAGTATATAAGTAAGTAACAGAGAGAACTCAATTTAGATAACTTACCTTAGTAAATAACTTGCGGCGTCGTGCGTCCGTGCCGTCGCGTGCCCGCCGACGAGGAACGCCGCCCGCCTGCACGCGTAAGCTACCTACCGCTTGCATGAATCGCAGGACGCGCGCCCTCGTGCAAAGTCTGCGACATACCCCCCCAGGTCCTCCTGCGCGACGAGCTATGGAAGGCCCCCTTCAACCATATTAGCCCCGACACCAGTTCTGTGCGCCGGAGAACGAGGGAGAGCCATGGGTGCCAAACGACGCGTCGCAGATTTTGCGAACGTGTCGGCCGTAACGCCGCAGTCGTGCAGGGACGCGCAAGGGACGCGTCGCTAGTGCGGGCAGTGAGCGCGACGCGAGGATGTGGGGGACGGCGGCGAAGGGGTAGAGAGTGTTGCCGAGGAGGGGGAGCGAGGAGGGGGAAGATGGTGGGAGGAAGCAAGAAGGGTTTCAAAGTCCGCTGATCCCCAGTTTTGACATGGTCCGTGCGCACGCGCACGGAGGATTTGCCAGATTTCTCTCTAAGTCCAGTAGTTTCAAGCCGATCGACCGTCGTCCAGGCGATTGCATGCAGAAAACTGTTGTCGACTTTTAGAATGCAGCTTTGTAAAATGTTCTCTTTTACTTTTGATTCAATGACGTCGGCGGTTCGAGCAGAGGACGGCAGATGTCGGCAGATGTCGGCGCAACGCTCTAAGAATCCGGCAGATGTCGGGAGATCCGGGCAGATCCAGGCATAAGGGATTTTCGCTGGGGCTTATCAGTGATGCAATCAGTCAGAGTGGGGGAGGCCAAGGGGGGTTTTTGACTTCCGCTGGCCCCTGGGCCGCACGGCTTCCGGAATGAATGTTTGAAGATCGACCGCGCGCCTTGCTAGTTGCTACCGCAATGGCATGAGTGCAGACAGTGTACAGAATTTAGAGCTTCGATGTAAGGAGGCAGCCATTGTCCATGGGTACAATTGCAACGGAACGCCGCAAAAGGAAAACGGAGCAAAAGAGACATGCGGGCCTTGGCTTGACCAGCAATTGACCAGACGCGATCGGAAGTCAGTCGCCGGTCCGACATCCCGGCCCGACACCAACGCTTCTTGAAGCCTCCAACCCTTCGACGGAACCGCCACCCTGCCCGCCTTAGCTCAGCTGGAAGAGCGCGAGACTGTAACGGCAACCTCATATCTCGATGTCCTCCGTTCGAGCCGGGGAGGCGGGATCGTTTTGCCGTCGAATCCGCTATCTTCCTGCAATCCATCGATTGCTGAACTTATGTATTGAATTTTGCTGAGGGGCGAGATCTATGCGTGTGAAATGGTCGTGTATATCGTTCAGTACCAATTCAGTACTCAGTCTTTGCCGCTCTCCCGAAGAAAACATCAGGCATGACTTGGGCATGACGGCGACGAATGCATTACACTGCAAATATGGTACTTGGTACAACGGAACCCGCGATCCCGCAAACGATACGGTAGATAGATGGTCTATGATACATGCAATCGGTCCGTGTCTTCGTGTCTCCGCCATCCGATGGCTCAAGTCCATTCGCAACACACACGTCCTCTCTGTCCTAGTTGGTGCATACGTCCTCTGTCTGTCCTAGTTGGTCAGGAGGTCCGTGTGCCCCACCTCGCTCTCGACCTCGCCCGGGATCTCCTCGAGCTGCGTCGAAGGAGCGTCAGTATCGCATGAGGAGATAGGGGGATGGAGCAGAGGCGCGCTTACCTGATCCAAGTCAACGAGACACTCGCCGATGATCTTTACCGCCCGCAGGAGGTCCTCCTCGCTGATCACCAGCGGCGGCGCGAAGCGCACGCTGCCCGGGACATCATCGCGTTAGCATTCGCACCTGCAGAGGCGGAGGCGGACGGAGGAGGCAGGGACGCACATGTTAACGTGGGTGGGCTTCGCGAGGACGCCGCGGCTCTTGAGCAGGAGGCAGAACTGCCACGCCGTGCGCCCGCGCTTGCTCTTCGTCTCGTCGATCACGACCGCGTTGAGCAGCCCGCGCCCGCGCACGGTCTGCACGAGCGGCGACTCGAGCGCGGTGACGGCGTCGCGGAAGCACGCGCCCAGGGCCTCGGCGCGGGCGGCGAGTTGCTCGTCCACGAGCACGCGCAAAGCGGCCAGGGCGACGGCGCAGCCGAGCGGGTTCCTTAGATATTGTGAGTGTGCAGTAAGCAAGAGATGGAGGCGTGATGCGTACCCGCCGTAGGTGCTGCCGTGCTCGCCGGGCTTTATGCAGAGCATGATGTCGCGGTCTGCGAGGACCGCGGAGACGGGGTATACTGCGGGACGGTGTCAGCGGGGAGGCACGAGGACGACGACAGGACTGACGGCCGCCGGAGAGGGCTTTTCCCAGGAGGACGACATCGGGGCGGACGTTGTCGTGCTCGCATGCGAGCATCTTTCCCGTGCGGCACAGACCCTGCGACGAAGGGTTAGTGGCACTAGTAAGCTTGCGGAGTGGGCGCACCGTTTGGATTTCGTCGCAGATGAGGAGGACGTTGTGCTTCTTGCAGAGAGCGTGCACCTTCGTTAGGTACCCTGCGTCGGGGACGACGATCCTGGAGTGGAAGCTGAGCACATAAGTTCCCGGCCCCGTGGGACGGACTCACCCTGCCTCGCCCTGGATAGGCTCAACGAGAAACGCAGCGACGTTTTTCCCATTCAGCTCAAGCGCCCGCTCCAGATCGCCCACGCTGTTGAAGCGGATCGTCCGAAGCTTGCCGCCGTCGAGGAACGTTGGGCCGACGCCCTCCAAATAGGGCCCGAACCCGGTCCGGCTGTCGGGGTCCGTGCTCATGCTGTGCCCGCGGGCGGATGAGCGCCGGTGCACGGTGGGTCGCAGATACGACGCACCTGATGACGCCCAAGGTCCGGCCGTGGAAGTTGTTCTCCACGCTGAGCACGACGGCGTTGCCCTCGGGCACGCCCTTCCTCATGTACGCCCACTTGCGCGCGAGCTTGAGGGCGGTCTCGACCGCCTCCGCGCCTGTGTTCATCGGCAGGACCATGTCGTAGCCGAACATCTCCGTCACGGTCTGGGCGAAGCGGCCGAAGACGCTGTTGTAGAAGGCGCGCGAGGACAGCGTGAGCTTGCCCGCCTGCTCGCAGAGCGCCGCGACGATGCGCGGGTGGCAGTGGCCCTGATTCACCGCGCTGGAAGGGAGATAGGGTCGTGGGGTGTAGAATGGATAGAGCAACGCACGAATAGGCAGAAAGCATATCAATGTACTCTTTGCCTTCCGGATCCCATACTCTGGGCAACGGCACGAGGATCAGCGGCGGGAAAGTTAGAGGAAACCGTGCTCACTTTGCGCCGAGGGCCTTTTCAAACACGACAGGGAGAGGATGGTAGCTAGTGGCAAAAAAAGCGCAAGTTAGAAATAGGCGGGGAGGAGAGAATAAGAAGGACGGAACGAAGGATAAACCAGTCTGTCGCTCCTAGCACTCCCACCCGCTCCTGTCCAGGACGCAATGTCGACCGGCAAGGTTTCTGTGGGGGCCGTTGGGTCTGTCGACGACAAAACGCGCCAGGCGAATCGATGTGAAGCAATACTCACTTGTGCGCGCCGTGCTCGTGCTCGAGCCGTATCACGTCCGCTGAGGACAAGTGCACCTCGGGAGCGGGCTTCGTCTTGCTGACTTGATATTTGCCGTTCCCGTTCACATTGCCGTTGGTCGTGGTCGGGGTGATAGCGGATGGAGACATGCTTGTTCGTTTACTGGTGAGTTGCTCGCTGGTGGTGGTGGTACGAAGCAGAGATTGCTGAAACGATTGCAGCGAGTCATTCAATATGATCGGGCCTCCTCACAAGCTCCGCCCGTCGACCGTTCTCTTCTGCTCCCTCCGTCCGTCACATGCGGAGCCCTGCAAAACTGGGGTACTTGGCACCGCACCTGACGGAGACCTACATATGGCATACCTCACCCCAACGGGAAAAAAATCGTTTCAGAGGCTTCGAATTCAACATAAAAAACCACGCTCAATTGCAAGCAATTCGATGCATCTCAAGACCCAAGTACTCAAGAGTACTCAACAACGAAAGCCGAACGAAAGTGTATTTTGCCAATTGGAAGAAGGTACCAAGAGACTAAAGCTCCTCAGTTCGACAGTCAAGCGTGTCTTTGTTGTCGGCGGCTGCGATAACAGTCTGAGTCTCAACGTAAAGATGGTCAAAGGGTTGTCTAAATTTTCGTTTTCGATGTGCATTGACATACACGCTTGACAATTTGCTTGTCTAAACTTTAAGTAGGTTCTTGAGGCCTCGAAGCCTAAATCTTCAGGCGCTGTGTCAAGCCTGGTCGGATCCCAGGGCTTCGGCGCCATTTTTTGGTACTATGTATCATGCCAGGTGTGGATCTCTCCAAGGTCTTTCAGTTCTGCATGAAACGCCGGCATCTAACAATCAACTGCTCAGGCTCTTGCAGGGCAGTGGATTTAGGAGAAGATTACGGACTTTCGATCCCCGGTAAGGACCCAGAATGGCGGGCGACATCCAGTGTGGGCGAGAAGCAGTAAGTATCAGCATGAACTATCTCCATCCAAAATGATTCATACCACAGACAGGAATAGCAGACATCGAATATCAACTGCTATATAAATTATTAGGCTATGTCCTTTGAATTTATCGCCGCCAGTCTTGCGATACTACCGTCACATTCGTTCATCCTATGCACTGCGTGCTTCCTGAAGTTGGGTGTTTTTGTTCGAAAACTACCATTGCGCCCGTCTGATCCCACGCACCTATTCGTTAAAGCGATCTCTCACAGATGAACACTGTTATCCAGCAGGATCTGTCGTCTGTTAGCCACGCGCAGCTCCGGACCGCGCTTCAGACTTTGCAGCCGCATCAGCCCTGCTTACTAGCCTCACCCCATCAATACACCTGGACCAGGCTGAGACTCACTTCTTTTGCAGAGGATGTATGCGGGCCTATGAGTACTTATACTATTTATGATGAACGGCTCTATTCCACGCGTCCTGCGTCTGCCAAATCGCCACTTCGCCACTTTGAATCGCCTCTGCGCCACTTTCAAGTCACTTTGCAAGACTATAGAATCGGCTACGCCGCGGCGTAACAGCATATTGGCAGTGCACTCGTGAGCGTGGAACGCGCCGTCGCGAATCCGCGGGCCGGTATGCGCGCGCGGCTCTAGCTCGCCCGCCGCGACGGTCGCGTGAGCGGGAAGGCGGAAGTGACGGCGGGCACGTGCGGCGCGCCTCGCGCGATTCGCGAGAGTCCCGTCGCCGCGCGCGAGGGGCAGCGAGCGTAGGCGCGCTCGACTGCGGAAATGGCACGCAGCCGAGTCCCGCCCGCAGGCGGTGGTACATTTACGCAACCTGTCGACGCAGCTCGGGCACGTGTACGTCCCCAGCCCGCCCCCGAAAGACGCACGAATCGCGTCCCGCAGCGGCGCCGGGTCGAGCGGGATCGTCCGAGAACACGCGGCCGCGTCCGCGCCCCTGCCCAATTTATCCCCTCGCGCTAACGAGTTATATACCCGCCGCTGGAAAGTTCGCTGGCGGCCACCACTGGACACCGGTGGCCATCGGTGGACATTGGCTGATGTTGATGGACACTGTATACCAATGAGACTGCCGAGATCCATCAATCACCAGCGGTGTTCGCCGGTCTGCCGGCCCCATTTCCATCGGATTCCGGTGGTTTTCAGTGGAGACTGTCAGAGAAGCTAAAATCTAAGTCTTCATTTTTCGTCTTTGTGAATAGGACACCGGTCCGATTCAGTGCGGATTAATGAGTCGGGAGACAGAACCACTTGATTGAGTGATTGAGATCAAGTTGAGTCGCTTCGTGACCTTTTTAGGTTCCAGGCCAACTTGATTGCTTAAGTGGACACCGGTGCCGACAGTATCATCTCACACATCGTGTCGTAGACCACATACATCCTGCACCACTGGGAAATAATGGATAACTGGTGGATGTGTACACTCCCCCTAAAAACTCAACTAGGAACGGTTGTAAGTGACCTGGAACCAGCGGAGACGGGAATTTTAAACCAGTGGAATCCACCGGATCCCACTGTTTTCCGTTGTACATAGGGCGGCGGACCATGAGCCAGTGGACCCCATCAGAATCCGTTGGAATCCAGTGGATGGCAGTGGTTCAACACTGGATTTCGGCAAGACACAGTGCCGACCAATGCCGATCAGACATCTTGACAGCTCCGCGTGTATTACTGGCGCTAACGAGCAACGCTCGGCGCGGAGCGCTGTGCCGCTGTGGAGTCGCTTCGGCGCCGGCGTATATTTATATCATTTCCGCTTCCTCTGTCCGACCTGGACAAAGTACGGCGCTCGGACTGTAAGGTGTTCATAACGAATTGTTCAAGTCTAGGGGAATCATAAATGCAGCGGAATCCATTGGGTTGAGCAACCAGGTTATCGGAAGCGTATCCTAGAACACCTGTTCCAAAGGCGCAACCAGCGATGTGTTGTCGCCATCAACTTACACTAACACAGACTGTAAGTCTCGACAAGAGAAGTCCGATACCAGTTACTCACAGTTCGCAGTGTTGTCAACGGCCCACATATATTGATATACCGAGTGCCATCAACTCCTCATGCCGTGGCCGGAATTCGGCGATGACTTTGTCCAGATCGGTGAGGGATCCATTGACACTCCAGGATAAGGCGCAGGTCCGGATCTGTGTAAACTCCTGAGGCGCGACCCACCGCGCCGCCAGTGCATCGGCGAGAGTTTCTAACATCACTGGGAACGTCGTGGTGATCACCTCTGGAGGCCAAAGATGAGGCGACCCTACTAAGTCTACGAGCCGGGGGAGAAACGATGGGTCGTCGTGCAGGCGCCGGAAAATCGCGAGGTGAAGATCGACTGAGCCCTCGCACAGATTGAACCTCTCGAGCGTCGGCTGGGTCTCGAGAAGCTGGAGGAAGTCTTCTTCTCGCGGGTTGTCCCCGCGTATCCGGATGGCCAGCTCGCGGAGCTGACATCCTTGCTTGTACAGGAAACTCTGCACATGTGGGACTAGCTTGCGGCCGCTGGAGACGATATTTGAAAGATCGAGCGACCGGAGCGCGGGGAGGGAGAGGTGCAGCAGAACATCCATCGCGTCCGCGTCCGACTGGAACGCGGAGAATCCGAGGGCCGTGAGGAATCTGAGTGGCGGGACATCGGGGAGGCGCTCTGATTCACCGCGGTAGTCTATAATGACTTTGCACTTGACGAGGTTTGGAGTATGATACAGGATGGCCAGGAGGTGTTCGGGAAGGAGCGGGAATGTTGAGCATTCAAAGGACGTCAATTGCGCCCATGGAATTGTAATTGGTCCCGCTACGTCCAGACTGGCGGATGTGATATCGAGGTGCCGAAGCGCACGGGCATTGCGAAAAGCATGGCAATAGCCGAGCGAGTAATCGTCTTCGTGAATTGTACTGATGGTGAGCCGCTCGAGCATCGGCAGGTGAAGCTCGGCCTCGAAGAACTGCGGCATCAGCTCGCAGGCTAGTCTTTTAAACGTTATGTCGCGCCACCGTGGTGCATGTCGCTGCAATATTGCAATATACGGGGTGATATCCCAACCTTCCCCGGAATAATCCGAAATGATCACGATGGACAGCGGAGTAACCCCAGCGCGGAACAGCCAAGCCTCGACAAGCTCGAGAGGGACATATTTGTCGATTTTCAGGGAGGACCATAGCTCTGGTAGGCCCCAAGCAACCCTTCGCCATTCTTTGCAGATACGGCCAAGGAGGAGAGGCGCTATGTCGATTGCAGGAGGCGAAGGCTTGTCAGGAAGACAATGCCTGAATATTTTCGCTGTGATTTCTGGGGGTATCCTGAGGATTACGGCTACAGCATCGGTAGCCACTGAAGGCAATTGGGAAGTGTCAGCAACCGATAGCAGAGCAAGGGAGTCGCTGGGTTCAGAAGGGGGCATTTGGAGGAGTGCAAGATGAGGTTTGTTGCCAGGTTCCGAATTGATACGTTATCAATCCTTATCAATCCCTTCGGATCAACGTTTAACGTTTAACGTTCAACTTCAAGGTCACGACCGGCGGATCGGACTCAGACCCGCCACCGCTGCTATACTTATGAGAAAAATGACTCGAACGTTGAGAACATTTGCGCGCAGGTGGGTTACATTCTGTTATTCTAGATCTGGTCTGGTAATCAAGCAATTTATTCACTAATCCAACCACACCGAACCTGAACAGCAGTTGGTCCCGGTGATGCTGAGGAACAAGATGAGTATTTGCCGGTGCTCGAAAACAATCAAACTCACTTCACTCGGTCCAGAAGAACGAGCTCCCGGCCCTGCAGTTCATACAGCGCCACGAAATCCGTGTCTTGGTCGGTAAGGACCAGCATGTTCTTGCTCGCATCGTTCCACGGCGACACGCTGAGGATGTTGCTAGTTCCCCCGGCCTCGGGTGTCGGGTTGACGAAGAGCGTGTCGCCGAGGGAGCCGTCGGCATTCAACGACCAGCCGGAGATGTAGCCTGGAAAGTTGATGTTGCGGGAGCGGGTGCTCGCATACAGGGTGCGCCCATCCGAAGAGATGACGATCTCGTCGCCCCAGTACAGCGATGCATTCGCAGGCGTGAGGCCTGAAATGCGTTTTAGTATCACGTCGTAGAAAGTAGTAATAAAACAATTACCGAAGGGGGTAACAGCGAGCGACACGTTGGTGTAGTCGAGCGAGCCCGACGCTTGGTCGATGGTAAATTGGTCGACACGCAGACCTTGCTCGTCGATCAGATAGAAGTACGCGCCGTTGTCCGTGATCGCGGCGTGCCGCGGGCCCGCACCCAGCTCGCTGGGGCTGAAATCGCCTAGAGCAGCTACAGAGCCGTTGGCAAGGTTCAGCGCGTATGAATGGACGGTGTTGAGGCCCAGGTTCTATTGCGGGAACAGGTTAACGACCAGCTAAGTTACAAGTAGAAAAGACGCACAGTGAGATACATATACTTGAGGTCGGGTGTGGTGGCGAACCCATGCAAGGTCGAATGCGGCGGAAATTCGAGTGACTGAATTTTGGAAACGATCGCTCCCCGCTTGTTCACGGCCCATGCTTCTCCGCACGTCGTGACGAAATCTAGGCCATAGAACACGCCATGTTTTCCGGCTTCAGGAATAAAATCGTTTGCGATGGGCTTCGTTCCGCACGAGGTAACAGTGTTCATCAGAGATACAGAAAAGTCGGATTTGACATGATACGAGCTGAACGTCCTTGTCCCGTTCACGGGTGCCGACCAGCCTGATCCATAAACAGCACCCGCCTTGCGCTAGCGGCATTTGAGAAGGCGTTACGGATCAACGGGTGGAACGACTTACGTTGACGGAAAGCCATGGATGGGCGGCCGCCGCACGCGATGTGTGCTTGAGAGTCAGCGACTTCGCCTCTGCATCCACCAAGAGGGTGTACAAGAACCCCTTCCCTACGTCCTGTGTTCCGTCAAGCATGAGGGTGACATTGTAGTCCGTTCCAAAATTTCCAACGAGGATGTGGTGCTTGCCAGAGCCGTGGTGCTCAGGCTTGTGAGCCATAGCAAGCCCAAGCCCAAGCCAGACGACGGAAAGAATGCGCCTCGATGGAAACATTTTGTAGGAGAGCGGGCACAGCGAAATCTGAAGCTCAACCGACGGTTATATACTGTGCCCACAACGCACTATCATTATGGTTGGGTCATGGGTCCATTAGTATCACAAAATGTGCTTCCGCGGCCCGGCACCGCCGAGAGGCTGAGGTACAGACGGTTGATGCGGGAAGCAGCTGGAAGCAGGTAAGGCCAGGAGGTCATGAGTTAAGGGGGATTTGAGATCCTCACAAGAATGCGAAAGGCCTGGCCAGTGGCAGTGGATATCATCAAGGTACACATGGAGGTTCGGGACGTTCGGAGCAGCCCTTTATCCGGGCCGGCGAGCCGGACAATGTTGGCCGCGACTTTGCCGCAACTTGAAATTCAAATTGTAAAGAAGTGGTCACGCAGGGTCACGCCAGGTCACGGCCGAAGTCATCCGAGCGGACCGAAGTCCGAGTCGATATAAGCAGATATTAGCCGATTATGTTTGGACGCTCTCGTGTCAAGTTCTCGTGCCTCGCTTTCTTGTCGAGCATCGACGGCGACGACGTCCGAGTTGCTCACACTTCGTCCACTTATTACTCGGTCTCAGCCTTCCCTCCGAGCGGCGAGCGCCGCCTCGCTTCGCCGATTTGCGGCGGCTTCCCGCGGCGCCTCAAAAAGCTGGGTTTCTCCAAGGCTTCTCGACTTTGCCTGCATCCGATAAATCTTCTTGTAGCCCGGGAATCATTTCTTATCTTAGCTCAAGAGATCAGAGTTGGATTGGAGTCGAATCATAAGTCGGAACGTTGGAATTCGGAAATGGCTCGGAAGCCTAGAGCTCTGGCTTACAGAAATATTACTACAATGTCGGCCGACGGTTTCCAAGAATAATAAGTAGGTATGCCAGTCTGAATTGGTTCAATGTGACTCGGAGCAGGTTTTTCGTTGACATGAAAGTGATGCCCGAGCTGCGATCGGCGCAAACTTTGAACCGCCTTCAAGTATCTTAGTCTGTATCTACATATACTCTGAGTTAAGTATTACCTGCCCGTGCACACAGAGGTAGCAGGAGATGTTCATGGAGGCCTTGGTAGTGGTATGCATATTTCGGCATGTATGGGGGATGTCGGTGGCAGTGCCACAGCCGATCTGCGGTCGGCGCCAACGCTCGTCTTCTGCCTTTTACCACCACCTGGCCCCGATAACCAGCAGATGGTCGCGGAGGCCTCCACTGAAAATCTCTACCATGGCATCGCAAGACGAGCTCACCGCCACGGTCTTTGGCGCCGTGCAATCCCTGTCCCACACCCGCAAAGCCACGCTGCTGCTGGACACTGCGCTCGCGCTCATTAAAGCTGGCCAGTACGTCGCACTACTGCTCTTGGAGGCTCCAGAGACTCATTCTCAGGTATGGCACCGACGTGGAGAACTACATGGAGGTCTATCTGCGCACCCCAGACTTGCCGCGCAACGATGTGGTCAAGGCGCTGCTGGCCCGGGGGAATGCACGGAAAGCGGGGGGCGAGGACTTGATTGCCAAGGCGGAGCAGGGTGCGTGGCGTGCTGCAGCTGCAGCGTTCGACTTGAGCTGAAGAGCGACAGACTTCCGCGCGGTGCTGAAGCTCGATCCGTCCAACCGCGAAATCCAGCAACACCTGCGCCGCGAAAAAGTGGTGAGGCGATTATCGATATTCATATGCCTGCTAAACGGCTGCAGAAGATCCGCTTCGCGCACGACCCCGCCTCGCAGCGTGCGCCCGTCGAGGTCTGGGAACGGATCGCGGGCTTCATCCCGCGCTACCATCTGCGCACCTGGCTCTTCGTGTCCGCGTTCCACCGCGACATCGCCGTGCGCCTCATCTTCCACACGCTCGATCTGTACTTTGGCGACGACCAGGAGGCGCTGAACCGCGGCCTCGATGTCTTCGACCGCGTCAAGGCCGACCCCGTCTTCGCGAGCCGCGTCAAGTCGCTGCGGCTCCACTGGGCGTACGAGGAGGGCGACATGCTCGACCTCATGGTCCGCATCTTCCGCTCCACGCTCCCCGAGTTCAGGGCGCTCCGCGACTTTGAGTGGATCGGGTACCCGGAGATGCGCGCGGAGATGGTCCAGACCGTCCTCGCGACGCATCCGCACCTCCACGGCCTCGGCCTCATGTGCGTGCGCTGCGCTCGTTCGTCGCTTCCCGTCGCTAACGTCTCCCAGCGGCTGGCACTTCGACGCGGTCGGCGTGTCCGCGTTCCGCAACCTGCGCAAGTTCACGCTGCGCGCCGAGGACGACGACGGCTTCGCGGACATGGGCGAGGTGCGCACGGTGCTCGACCAGAACGCGTGCACGCTGCGGCACCTCGTGCTCGGCGCGTACCTCGCGCGGCACCACTCGTGGGACAGCGCGTTCCAGAGCGTCACGATCAAGAACCTCACGCACCTCGACCTCGTCGACACGCGCATCTCCCACGTCGTCCTCGCCCGCATCGCGCACGCGCACTCGCTCCAGAGCCTCACGCTCCACGGCACCTTCGAGGAGCCCGTCGCCGCGGGCGTCGTCTTCAACAGCGACCACATCCTCGATGGCGAGCACACGTTCCTGCCCCAGCTCGAGGCCTTCCGCTTCGTGCTGGTGGGCCACGACGACCAGGCGGGGCTCTACCGCGCCGTGACGCAGTTCCTCCGGCACCGCAAGCTCCTGCGGCGGCTCGACCTGGGCAACTGCCCCTGGGAGCTCGTCCTCGATGTCCTCCCCGACCTCGCCGCGCTGCGCGTCTTCGGCGTGCGCATCGCGAACCTGACCGCGCAGGCGGCCGCCGCCCTCGTCCGCGCCATCCCGCCCGCGATCTCCGCCCTCCACCTCTCCACGCTGGTCTCCGACCGGCCCCTCGTACGTCTTCTCCACTTCTCCACTTCTCCCGTCCCGTCCCGCCCCTCGCCCAGCCGCGCACGCTCACGCCCCCGCCCCGCAGAACGAGTACGCGAAGCTCTTCACGGCGTTTCCCGCGCTCGCGTTCCTGCACCTGCAGAACACGTCGATGCACCGCCCGAAGCCGAACCTCATGTCGGAGAAGGACCTGCTCGTGCAGACGGACCTCTGGGCGGCGTCCGCGCGCAGCGTCGCGACCGCGCTGCCCGCGCTCGACTTCCTCGGGTGGCACGGCGAGCACTACGTCGTCGTGCGCACCACCGACGCGAGCGTCGAGCTCAAGGAGCTGCCGTGCCGGCGCCATCTCGACTGCGGCAAGGGCGTCGACCTCGGCGGCGAGGACGCCGCCTGGCTCGAGCGCAAGGACGTCCCCATGGACTACGAGCTGCCCGTCGAGTCCTGACGACTCATATGAGTCGCCCCACATCGTCCCCATCCCTGTACATTGGTATATATAAGTAGTGATGTACGCAGTAATTTAATCAGTTCCCTTCTGTTTACCCTGGAATCATGTATACCATCTGTACTTATTCGCTCACTCAATATTCAATGCCTATCCACATTTTACAGCACAATCGTGACGACGACAACATTATACGACATATTAGACACTACGCTCTGCGGTCCGTTACATAAATAGTTGTGTCTCCCGTTCGTCCGGTTATACTTGACTGATAGGCTCATACCCACCGCGGCTGCTCCCCGCGCGGCCCATCCCCATCCCAAGGCCCATAAAGAGGCCCTTGCGGGGCTTACGGCCCCCAGTGCCAACCGACATCCCGTCCTCGTCCTCCTCGCGCTCCCGCCGCCGCCGCGCCTCCTCGAAGCCCTCGAGCGGCACGTCGTACAGCCGCTCGTACTCGACGCCAAGCTCCCTCCCGTTCGTCCAGAAGTCGCGGCAGTTGCGGTACGCCCCGAGGTCGAACGGGTTGCTCGCGCGCCCCGCGCGCGCGAGCCCGTCGACGGCCTTTCCGCGCGTGAAGCGGTCGAGCCCGAGGAGGTTCATGAGGAACCCGCTCGGCGGCGCCGCAGCGCTGGTCCCGGCAGGTGCGTCCGCCTCGGGCGAGTCCGTCGCGCCATGCGCATGCGTGTGGCGGTGGCCCATCTGCCCGTTTAGGCTCGCGCCGCCGCGGCCGCCCATGAAGCCGTAGCGCCCGAGGTTGGACACCTCGAGCGTCGTCATCTGGCGCGCGATCTGCCAGAACTGCGAAGCGAGGAGGACGGACGTCCACGACAGTTGGAGGGTAGCCCATACGGCGACGGAGACGAGGAACGCGTCGGTTGCGGTGAGAACGCAGAGGGAGGCAGGGAGCGGGCAGGAGGAGGATGGGACGGGGGCGGAGGGGTCAGAAGGTATCGGGAGAGTAAGGGAGGAAAAGACTGTGTACCATCGTCCGTCAGTCTTACGTCGTGAGTGAAATGAGACGAACACGCACAAGCATAAGTCAGATAGTCAAACAAGCCAATGCCAAGGACGAGCGTGGACACGAAGATAACAAACTGCCGGTGATTATTTGCACCCACTGTCAGTCGCCCTTCAGTCACCAGTACAGACAGCAGGAGATCGATACGCACCACAATTCCAAACCCACGGGCAGTGGCTAGAACGGACATCAGCACTATGCGAGGGAATAGAGTCATCGATATGTACTGGTCGCTCCGCGCAACACACTTGTCGCACACCCGGCAATGCTTGGAGCGCAGAGGCTTACGCGCCTGGTCATTCCGTTGCATTAGCGCAGGCTTCAAGATTAGAACAGGATCACACACCATACACTGGACACAGAACGTCTGCCCGTTCAGGCGCCCTTCAGACGCAAGATCCTCAATGATCTACAACACACATGCCTCAGTGGAGGAACGGATAAGAAAGGCAGATGCCGCACCGACTTTAGCTCCGCATCGCTCGCAGGCTTGGGACACGTCCCGGCGTCGAGGGTGACGGCGCGAAAGAAGTTGTACGCGCAGAGCCCGACGCAGAGTGCGAATAGAAGATGTGTAAACGCATGAGATTGAGTTTCTGGGATTGAGATTGGTGAGCAGACGAAGATGAAGAGCGGAGCGGTGACACGCGGGGTACCGTAGATACGCACGGTGTACGAGACGAGTGACCCAGCAGTAGAGCACCCAAACCATCGAGCCGCAGATGATGCCCGCGAAGTAAGGCGTTTGGTTGACGCTATCGGTATAGCTGGACTTATTGAGCAGGACGCGGGTGACAATCTGGAGTGCGGTTAGTCAGACATAGAACGAGACGAAGATGCCTACATGGTGCATGCCGAAAAATTCGGCCATCGCGAGCAGGATGCCCGTATACCAGGGAAGGATGGCGAGGGTCATAAAGACAACGTAAAACGCGAGGGTAGGGAGCGCGAAGATGGCGAAGCGCGTATTGCGCTCGCTTAGCGGACGCGACTTTTTCACGCCCTCGTCGTCCCAGCCGCCCTCCTCCAGCGCCCGCTTCCAGGCGCCGAGGCTCTTGAGCTCCTGCGCCATGTCGCGCGGCGTGCGACCTTCGTTGTCCTTGGCGTTGAGGATCGCGCCCTTTTCGATCAGGCGCCGGATGCTGACGCGGTTCCCGCGCACGACCGCCCAGTGGAGCGGCGTAAGTCCAGCGTCGTCTTGCGTCGTGGGCGATGCGCCGTGGCGAAGTAGGAGATCGACACTTAGAGCATCGCCCTGGTATGCCGCCCACATAAGCGCCGTATGCCCCTGGGCGTCACGCGAGTCCACGCTAACGGGTTGGTGTAGCAGGTATAGGAGCGGCATGATCGACGACGAGTGAGTGACCAGGTGCAGCGCGTTGTAGCCCTGCGAGTCGGCGATTGTCGGGTCTGCTCCGTGTGCCACCAGAAGCTGAATGACATAAAGATATCCACCGCGGGCGGCCCATTGCATGGGTGTCGCTACAAGGTCACCGCCTAGTGCGTCGACCTCTGCCCCTTGGTCCAGAAGTAAGCGGCACGCAGCCACCTGAGCATTGATGGCTGCCCAGTGCAGTGGGGTGATGTTTTGCGCGTCACGGTCGGTCGCCTGGGCTTTGCCGGACGAGATTAGTTCGCGGATAGTGTCGACATCCCCACGCTGGGCGGCCACGAAGATGGAGGTCTACAAAAGATCAGCACTGTTCTCTGGAGCTGCGGAGCACAATCGTAAGCGTACCTCCTCCGGACTAGTCTGGTCCAGCGCCTGGGCAAAAGAGATATTGGTAGCCGTCGCCGCATCCTGGGAGACTGCCGCCGTCGACGTGGTAGGTGGTGGTGGTTGGATCATGAAAAGAGAAAGGAATACACAGCCCCGGGATTATGAATTGAACAGCGAGCGCTGTTCTAATGACTCCGGCGTGTCAGAGCCACTGTACGTCGTCTATGTAGCCTGGCTGTCAAGAAAAGATACAAGTCAGCGGAAGGGGATTGGTCGTCGTGGAGGTCGTTGAGGAGGAGGCAGTGTCCAGTGCTTGGCAAGAGCGCGGAAGCCAAATACACTGCGCCTGCGGCCCTGACCTACCTCCGACGTTGTACGTACTATGACACCGCGATTTTGCTCACTGCCTTGCCTGCTCCCCATGAAATCGGTCGAGCACCGCTAGTCGGACGTATCTCCAGAGAGTGTTGCGGCATTGCTTGAGGCTCACCGAGCTGTCATGGTGGTCATACTGTCCCGATACTGTGTGTCTTTTCTACTTGTATCTTAACTGGTCATTAACCTACTTATTTCCGCAATAGAACTTGGGCCTCACCACTCCTCAACACCATCCATTTATACTCGCTGAACCTCGCCAATGGCTCTGTAGCTGTCTTAGGCGATTTCAGCCCCAGTGAGCTGGGCGCGGGCCCGCAGCACGCCGCGATCACGGACAACGGCGCGTGCTTCTATCTATCAGATCAACGAGGAAGGTCTCCGTGTCGACCAATGACAATTGACCATCGACCAAGCGTCGGGCTCGCTCGACTACACCAACGTGTCGCTCGCTATTACCCTTCGGTAATTGTTTTATCACTGCTTTTTACGAGGCCATACTAGCCTGCGAATGCATCGCTGTACTGGGGCGACGAGATCGTCATCTCTTCGGATGGGCGCACCCTGTATGCGAGCACCCGCTCCCGCAACATCAACTTTCCAGGCTACATCTCCGGCTGGTCGTTGAATGCCGACGGCTCCCTCGGCGACACGCTCTTCGTCAACCCGACACCCGAGGCCGGGGGAACTAGCAACATCCTCAGCGTGTCGCCGTGGAACGATGCGAGCAAGAACATGCTGGTCCTTACCGACCAAGACACGGATTTCGTGGCGCTGTATGAACTGCAGGGCCGGGAGCTCGTTCTTCTGGACCGAGTGAAGTGAGTTTGATTGTTTTCGAGCACCGGTAAATACTCATCTTGTTCCTCAGCATCACAGGGACCAACTGCTGTTCAGGTTCGGTGTGGTTGGATTAGTGAATAAATTGCTTGAGTACCAGACCAGATCTAGAATAACAGAATGTAACCCACCTGCGCGCAAATGTTCTCAACGTTCGAGTCATTTTTCTCATAAGTATAGCAGCGGTGGCGGGTCTGAGTCCGATCCGCCGGTCGTGACCTTGAAGTTGAACGTTACAATTTTAATACAAAACGTTGATCCGAAGGGATTGATAAGGATTGATAACGTATCAATTCGGAACCTGGCAACAAACCTCATCTTGCACTCCTCCAAATGCCCCCTTCTGAACCCAGCGACTCCCTTGCTCTGCTATCGGCTCCTGAGACTTCCCAATTGCGTTCAGGGGATAGCGATGTTGTAGCTTCAATCCTCAGGATACCGCCAGAAATCACAGCGAAAATATTCGGGCATTGTCTCCCCGACGACCCTTCGCCTCCTGCAATCGAAAGAGCGCCCCTCCTCCTTGGCCGCGTCTGCAAAGACTGGCGAAGGATTGCTTGGGGCTTACCAGAGCTATGGTCCTCCCTGAAAATTGCCGGCAACTATCTCCCTCTCGAGCTTGTCGAGGCTTGGCTGTTCCGCGCTGGGGCTGCTCCGCTATCCATCGCGCTAAAAGGCTCGCGATCAAAATACGGGTGGGATTTCACCCGGTATATCGCGGCATTGCAGCGGCATGCGCCACGGTGGCGCGACATGTCACTTGAACTGTCCTGCGAGCAGATGCAGCTCTTCGAGGCCGAGCTTTGCCTGCCGATGCTCGAGCGGCTCGCCATCCATGTAATTGAAGATAAGGGAAGATTGCTAGCCCCTTGTCATGCTTTCCGCAATGCCCCTGCGCTTCAGCACCTCGAGATGTCGTCCAACTGTATGGGCCCATCGAGACCAATCACACTTCCATTGGCGCAATTGACATGCTTTGAATGCCTAACGTTCCCACTCCTTCCCAAAGACTTCCTGGCCATCCTGCATCATACTGCAAACCTCGTCAAGTGCAAGGTCAATATATACAACCCCGATGATTCAGATCCGAGTCGCCTCCCCGATGTCCCGCCTCTCAGATTTCTCACGGCCCTCAGACTTTCCGCGTGGGAGCGGGACGCGACGGGTATCCTGCAGCACCTCTCCCTCCCCGCACTTCAGGCGCTCGATCTTTCAGAGGTACCCCTCGGCGAGTTTGTCGCGCCCGTGCAGAGTATCCTGTCCAAGCAAGGATGTCAGCTCCGCGAACTGGCCATCTGGATCACCGGGGCCAGACTCCGGGAGGCAGAATCCCTCCAGCTCCTCGAGACCCAGCCGACGCTCGAGAAGCTCGATCTGCGCAAGGGCTCGGCCTATCTTCCCCTCGCGATTTTCCGGCGCCTGCACGACGACCCATCATTTCTCCCCCTGCTCGTAGACTTAGTGGCGTCGCCCTATACTTGGCTTCCAGAGACCCCGACGCTCCCAGTGATGTTAGATACCCTCGCCAATGCGCTGCCGGCGCGATGGGTCGCGCCTCCGGACTCGTTTGCACAGATCCGGACCTGCACCCTATCCTGGCATGGAGCCCTCACCGATGAAGTGGACAAAGCCATAGCCGAATTCCGCCCACGGCAGGAGGAGCTGATGGCACTCGGTATATCGATATCTGTGGGTCGTTGACAACACTGTGAACTGTGAGTAACTGGTATCGTACTTCTCTTGTTGAGACTTACAGTCTGTGTTAGTGTAAGCTGATGGCAACGACACATCGCTCGAGCTCAAGGGTTGCGCCTTCCACGCCTTTGGACAGGTGTTTTAGTCGGATACGCTTCCGAATAACCCTGAATCCAACCGATTCCGTTGCATTTATGACTGCCTAAAATGTTAGGGACATCGTCAAATCCGGGCGTCTTACCTCGTCCAAGTCGGACGGAGGAAGCGGAAATGATACACTGATACATCGAGAAAGAGCGAAGAGCTAATTGTACGTGTTGAAAAACTGATTGCCAAATGTGCCACTAGTGAGTGGTTGGTGAGTGGGCATCATTCTTTTGGAGGCCGTTGGAGACGAAGGGTGGGTGATTTATACGCGCAGACCCAGAGGAGCCCAGGGGCAGCGAGACATTATCGAGGCAGCTCACCTGGTTTATTCTTTTGTTCGCGCATCAAATTTTGGGTTCGATGATTCGTGCTTGTGATGCCCATCAGTTGCCCATCGATATCCGAGTCGCATGGCTTCCCCACGTTTCCGTTCCTCACGCCCACGTCAAATGCCAAGTCGTCCGTACGCGTCAATCCTTACCACTTGGACCTACGTAAGTAGCAAGCCTAGGACTGTGAGGCCATCCGGGCTTCCCTTCACAGGCACTCAAAGCTCAAGATCGACAACCGCTTTGAGCCGGCCCGGAATCTTTTTGCCAGTGAAAATTGTGAAATGCTCAAGAAAGTTGAAGAAATGCTCTATACCACCAGCAGCCACCAGCAGGGCTCGTCAAGGTCAGGCGATTCCGCGCGGCGCTTACACACGCTGCTTCCATCTGAACTGACGGCATACAAGTTATATGCAGATGTATATCGTCGGCCAGCGTCGGCCAGTGACCGCCTGACTTCCTCGTCGCGTATTTAAATGTGCCGGCGCGATCCGCTCGAGGGTCTCTCGTCGACCATTCCCTACTACCCCACCGACCATGGCCGCGACACCAGGGCCCGGTTTCGAAACCGAGAAGTCGACGCAAGAGGCAGTGGAGGACGTCAAACAGGTTGGATGATCTCGATCAACTTCCTTCCACCCGTGAACCGCTGGGTCCTGATTCCTTATCTGCTAGGATTACGAGTCGCAGAGCCAGACAGACTCCTACGTCTACGACAGTGCCGCCGAACGGGCGCTTGTTCGTAAACAGGATATCCGCATCATCCCTCTTTCTGCGGGGATCTACTTGCTGGCCTACCTGGACCGCTCGAACATCGGTACAGAACATAAAGTGCATAAAGACTTAGTGGGCCCGAGCTGATTGCGCTCCAGGAAATGCCAAGATTCTAAACTCGGAGACGCACAATGACTTGCTTTCTGAGACGCATATGACGGCCTTTCAGTATACGTGAATACCATTCTGCTCGCTAAGATTCAAATTTAACTCCCTGACTTCATCGCTTAGGATTGCGCTTATGGTCTTCCTCGTGGCCTACGCTACATTCGAAGTCCCGTCGAATTACCTGCTGAAGAAACTGAATCCAAGTGTGCGTGGTGTTTGCCCGATATCGAAAGACGCTTTGTTGAATCTGATCTCCAGCGCTGGATTGCTTTCCTGATGCTCGCTTGGGGAGCGCTTACTATGGGGCTCGGCGGTACCAAAAGCTATGCTGAGGTCACCGTCGTGCGGTTTCTCCTCGGCGTGTTCGAGGCTGGGCTGTTTCCAGGTGCGTCGCGCGGGGACATAGCGAGCAGCGCTAAAAAAAATACCCAAGGACTCTGCTTTCTCATGACCTTTTGGTATCGCACGGAGGAGCGCTCCTTCCGGGTTGCGATCATTCTCGCCTCTGCAACACTGGCCGGCGCCTTCGGTGGTGCCATCGCTTTCGCTGTCGGGCACATGAACCAGACGCGCGGCATGTCCGCGTGGCGCTGGCTCTTCATCCTCGAGGGCCTTCCGTCGTGCATATCTTCGGTCCTCGTCTTCTTCCTCCTCCCGGACTATCCAGAGACCGCGCACTGGCTTTCGGACGACGAAAAGAAACTCGCGGCGCGACGGCTGCAAGGCCACGGCTCGCTCGGAAGCAGCAAAGCCATGACGTGGGCCGACGCCAAAGCCACGCTCGTTGATTGGCGGCTGTACGCCCATTACGCCGTTCGTCCCAGCCTCCCGCAACCTTTCAAAGCTTGACGTTGAACATGTAGATATATTTTGGAGTCTCTCCCCCATTTTCCAGCTTGAGCCTGTTCACCCCTTCCATCGTCGCGGGCCTCGGTAGTTCCATGCCTAGGAGCCTGCGCACAGAATCGCTAATGTGATATATACGTAGGTTTCAAATCGCTGAAGGCAAACCTGATGACCGTACCTCCGTACGCGGTGTCCTATGTTGTCACGCTCGCCGTATCTTGGTCTGCCGATCACTACAACCGGTATGCATATCCTCCAGCGCACTTCTGGCTCCTTACAATCCCCGCAGGCGGGGGCTGCATTCCGGCGTTGCGTGCATTGTGGGCGCCGCGGGGTTCATGGCGTCTGCCCTCCTTCCAGCAGACGCATACGCTGTGAGTCCCGTCGCGCCCAGCATCCGAGCTGCCTTGAAGCTGACTGTTGTTCCCAGCAACGTTATGGCTGTCTGATCGTGGGAGCAGCGGGGTCGTTTGCGTCCATCCCGCCCCTTGTAGGGTGGATCTCCTCCAACGTCTACTCGACGTCTGCTGCCGGCCTCGCAATTGCGCTGAACATATCCTTTGGCGCGCCAGGCCAGGTCTGTCTTGACTCCCTCTATATACAACACATAAAACTTAACCCTCGTTTAGATCGTGGGTGTCTGGATCTATACAGCGGACGAGGCCGCAAAAGGGTATCCAACAGGCCACTGGACTAATGCCGGGTTATTGTTGTTTTCCGCTGCGGGAGGCTTTCTCCTGCACGCGTATTATCAAAGGCTGAACGCGCGAATGTTGAAGCAAGGGGTGGAGCAGCGACCGTACAGTCTCTGAAATGAAGTTACGAATATGAAATCACGCAAAATTGTAGATGATTTGACCTGCTCTCGTACTGCTACAACTTCATCCAAACGATTTTCTACGGACTGGGTCCCCCATCAGCTTGGTGCCAATGGTAGCCATTTTGATGCTAAGTTGAAGCCCCTGCCAAAAATCAAAGTCGATTCCGCGGAGGTATTTATACTCCCTCCGTGGGCTTGATACAAATGCGAGAAAGCACTCAAGCACCACAGAGTCATTGGCATGAACGAACGTGTCGCGGCTCGGAAATCGGGCCGACGGGAATGGTGCCGTCACACCATGAGCATGCGTGACCCGATGGCGAGCGCACGTGGTTTGCGCTGAATGGAAGCCTTAGCCTGGTAATAGCCTTGCGTTTTTCACCCTCTTCCCTGCGTCCCAAAGCCTCATAAGGCCTCATAAGGCCCGCCTCGAGCTCGAGAGCCCTCTACCGGCATTTGCCTCATCCCTACTCCCCGGATTACACCGCAGACATGTCTGCGCCACTCCACGCTAGCCCAGAAAGGGTGCGTGCACTCGGCGACAGCACAAGCGCGCTCAATCGAGTTCCAGAGGACGAGGAACTGGCTGCTGAAGATGGTAGTGACTGGGAGCTTGAGGACGAGCTAGCGCTCGAGGAGCAAGGCTACTACAGAGGTATTTTCCGCGCTTTGCCTCCTAAGTCATAGTTTTCACCGCTGATAGGTTCATACAAACGCCTTGTTGCCCTGTATACCCTGACTCCACTCACTGCGCTGGTGGCTTTTCTGCTCCTTGCTTTACTGCCATACGTCGCATATCGGTGTCCAACTCCCCACCTGCGGAAATATCCTTACACAAAAATCCTCCCGTTTCCCTTGCCAGAGATCCTCGCCTCAATAGCCCTTTATACCCTCTCACACGTCCTTCGGAGCCCTTTATATAACATCTCTGCTGTCCTGGTGGCTCTCCCTCTCCCCGCGACGCTCATCTCGACCACCTTACACACGATACTCTCCATCAGCGCGCGTTTTTTCACACTTTCCCTCCTTCTCGTGCGCCCCTACGCGGAGAGCTCCTTTCCAACATGGCACGACTCAGCCTTCCTTCGCGTCTGGTGGGCCGCCCTAGGTTGGGCTGCCGCGGAGGCGGTAGTCAGCATACATCAGGGCTACACAGGCCTCGCGCTATACCGAGATGTGCTCATACCTCCGGCCCCTCCGCCTAGCAACCCAGAGCGCACCCCACTCCTTCCCCAGCGCCGCATCGACCCGGATCCAGACACGGAACTCGACCGCGATATTGACCAGCTCATTGCGCTTAAGGCGCGCGAGGAGCTCGAGGATGTATATGGCCTACCGCTTATCGTTCGTGCCCCAGCCTCTGTTTTTTTTTTCTTGCTCATCTTGACCCTACAGCACATCCCCGCATTCATCCCGTGCCTTCAGCGCATCAACTCGATGCTTCTCTCCCTTGGCCTGTCTCTTCTCCTTGGCGCGTTACTGTATGGCTCCGACCGCCTGCCGTTGGTCACTCTTGCGGTGGCAACCCACTTATTACTGGCGGTGCTGCACGCACCTTGGGTGCTCCCGCGCGTTGGCGTGCAGGGGGCTGCGTTTGTCGGCGCAGTCGTGTCGCTGGGCTTGCTCTTCGCTGGTTTAGGTGTGTGGGGCGGTGTCTCGTGAACCAGCGACGCGGTCCTTGACTCAATCTGACACACACACGGTGCATATTCAATGTATTATTTAACTCCATTGCATGTTCCGCGTGTACCGTCACAGTCATGGTCGACCGGGTGCACCCCCATGACCTAGATCTTGCGCGCATGCACCGTATGGAAGACCCCTACGAGCCCAGCGACGGTGCGCAACTCCCGCTCAACGCGTTGGTACATGTCATCGAGCGCCTCGGGCGTTGCGACACCGCTTTCCGCGAGCATGGGGCGCACGCTCGCTATGTAGCGGAGGAACACGACGCGGAACACGCGCCCGAGCTGCCTCATCGCAGGGTCGGGGTGCCACGCGCCGATGGGCATGTAGAACTCATCCGCGACGATGTCTGTGAACGCGTGCGTCTGCGCGAGGAGGGGCGCGACGGGCGGGGTGATGGGAAGCAGGCGCCGCTGCGCGAGTGCGGTGTAGAGATGCGCGTAGAAGGCGCTGAGCGCGGGAGCGTGCGTCGCAGGCGTGCGTGGCGCGAAGGAGGGGTGGAAGGAGGGGTAGCGACCCCATTCGCCCGAGAGGAGGAGCCCGCGCGGACGCAAGAGTCGCACGACCTCGATAAGGAGGGTGGGGTAGGAGGTCACCTGTGGGCGTGTGAGGGTGGCTGTCGGCGGATCGCAGACGACGACGAACCGCCATGGTGATCGAACGCCCGTGAATGAGGTCGAAGGTTCCCGCGGCCCAGGTCGTCGGTGTGTTGACATCGTGCATGGTGAATTGCACGTTGGGCAGGGGGAATTGTGTAGCGATGGGGACTTTGAGGGTCAGTGGCTGGCGCTCCGTAGGCGATGATGGAGATGCCCACCAATGTCGATGCCGCGGAAGGCGACATGGGGGAAATCGTACGCTACGTCCATTGCCCTGCGAGCAAATAGTCGATGAGGTCCATGAGGGTCGGTGGCGTACTGATAGATAGACATACCATTTGCCTGTACCCGTGCACAAATCTAGCGCGAACTTCTGCCGCCCTGGCTCTTCCAAAAGGACGTCTGAGACCGGGCAAGAGCTAGGATAGTGGCCGCCTATTAGCTCGAACAATGCTAGGTGCGAGACATTCATCCTCTGATCGTCATTGAAGGGCTGGATTGAGGGAAAGCTATGGACTTACCTCTAGCTCCGGCGTGTCCACAGGCAGGGGATATGGCGAGCCACCATGAGAATGGAAGAGCCGACCATTGCGTTCAGAAAAGTAGGTCGGGAAGTCGTCTGGCTGGAGTTCCTCAAATTCCGAATCAATTTGTTCTGCTCCAGGGTAAGAGGCTGGATATTCAGACTCATCGTCAGAGGCGGTGTCGGAGTCCTCGTCGAGAGGAACTGGAACGGGCATCGTGCTAATGGGAAACGAGCGGAGGGAAGGGCGAAGGTGGTTTATCGATTGAGGGAAGCATCTACCGCAATTTGCCGGCTCTCGCGGAGAACCTAGATTCTGACTTGATGAGCACGACTAGTAATCTCAGTCGCGATACTTGTTTTCTGATTTATGTGAGCTCTCAAAGTCTAATCCAGACGGCCATCATCTGAAGCTGCGAAGCAGCGCCCCAAAATGAAGACGCCGCGAGCAAAGAGTCCCAAGAGTCAGGATCTACTTGGATCCTCGCCCGGGAGGTTGGATACTTCCGGAGGTTACTATGTTTGCCTTTTGTACTGATCATTTTGTTGCGTAAATCCGGGTGAAAATCCTTACGCTCGGCTTCACACGTGTAGAAAGCTAAGGAACGTAAGACCTGGGCATCAATTTAAGCTAGTTTACTCCGCCCCCTCTTACCTGAATCTCCTGAAATATGTAGGTCCGTGTTTTGTTCCGCCCGCTTTGTGTGTTGAAGGGAAGTAAGTGAAGTGGCTGACCCGGACCGGGCCGAACTGATGCGATCCACAAGAGGTCATGTGACTCGGCTCTCGGCTCCGCGTCCACACATGTCCACACCGTTTGGTCCACACCACAACCTCCGCCTTGTGCACACGAGTTCCGCAAACTGGACTCGTATCTCAGTAACAAGGCCACGGTCGAATATTTGATCCGAACGCGTCCCTGAGCAGCTTGCGTAATCCCGCCTCGAAGATTGCTCCCTGCGGGATGTTCGACATGGATATCGACGCGTTCTTTGCTGAGCAAGACCTTAGAATGAACGAACCCGAAGACGACATGGAAGAATACTTGGCGAGGATGCGAAAGTACGTCGCGTCCTCGACGTCGCACGAATGTCTGACCCACCGCGTTGCAGCCATGTGGCCTCCTTTTCTGAGGATGATCATCTTGATTTCGAGACACCCCAGAATTTAATCCCAAACCAGGACGAGGGCCCTTCAAATCACTCAAGGTAATTCTTCTTCGCAATGAAGATATGCCGCTTATGGATGTATACCGGCGTAGAGAGGAACGTACATTCATAGAAGAACCATCAATGTTGGTCATCTGCCACTCTCCGCACTATCGTGTCAAGCTTACTCAAGGCTTCTAGGCATCCAATATCGTCGATCCCCATCCTTCACAGTCCAAAACCAAATGCAAGGGCTACAAAACTCCAAGTGGCATCGAGCAGCAAGCACAGCAATCGAGAACATGTCGAGATTGAACCGCCATTGCTCACAGAACCGTCAATGTTCGTCATCTTTCCGGCTTCAATATAGCTTGCTGAGTCTTCTAGGATCCCTGGCCCCTCCAGTACGAAACGTGATGAGACGGCCTCAGAAATCAGAGTATCGTCTAACAACAAGCATAATCATCCCGAGATAGAACCGCACATGTTTGTGGAGTCATCCATGTTCGTCGTTTCCCCACCTCCAAAACTGCTTACTGGATTGAACACTTGTAGGCGGCTGCTGTCCTCGATACCTATTCCGCCCAGTCCGGAGCGTAAACTCACCGCAACTCCGCCGGCCAGCAAACGTAAACGCCTCGACGTAGATCCACAAATGTCCGTCAGCTGTTACCATTGAAATTCTGGGCTGACTCCTGTAGGCAACTGCCCCCTAGAAAGTCGCCTCGCCGGCGCTCGCCTACTCCTACCCTTCCCCGGTTTTCCATTCCCCAGCTACCCGCCGCAAACCTGCCGACCAGAAAACACATAGATTTACAGATGTCCGTCAGCTGTTATCATCGAAGTTTTGTGCTAACTTCTGCAGGCCACCGGAGTCCACCCGAAAGTCGCCTCCCAGGCGTCCCCCCAGTCCCAAGCTCCTCCGGGCTTCCATTCCCCAGCTATCTCCCAATCACAAAGCGCAAGCTATTCTCAAACGCAAGGAGTCTCCCACTAAGCCCGAGAAGCCCGCTCGGAAGAAAGCCTCAATGGACGCAAGCAGCGGGGCGTCGTCGCCTATCGAAGTCTCCCCGTCAGTCTGTTATTTCCGTGAAGCCGCACGTGCATTGACTTGTCAACTAGCGAGCCGATGAAGAGACCGCTGCCGAGCAAACTGACGAAGAAAGCGACGCGACCGACTGTAAAAATCCCGCGCGCTCAGGTCCCCGAAACGATCGATATCTCCATGTCTCCCATTGAGGAGCCGGACTTCTCCGTCTTGGTTTCCCGCTTCGAACCGGAGGCAACGTCGACTCAGCCGCCGAAAGTCGTTGCGGCGCCCAGCATGAACTTTGCGGAGGTGAAAGAGCGCGTGGAGCGCGAGAAGCAGCGTAAGGCTTTGAAATTGCGTGCCAAAGCCTCTGCAGGTCCGAGCAAGGCTGGGCCAAACAACCGGAGCTCCGGGGACGAGTCCTCTATCATCTCAGTGTCCTCTTCGCCATCCCGGGCATCTTCGCCCCCGCTGAATGCCATCGTACCCATTAAGGCGAGCACGAAGGCCAAGCCGAAGCCGAAGCCTGCAGAGAAGGCGAAGCCCGTACCGGCGAAGAAGGGGAAGAAAAACGAGAAAATACTGATGCATCCCAAGGATTACGCGCAGATGCTCAATGACCAGCTCATCACTCCGGATCCAGCAGCCAAGCCCCGCCGCGAAAGGGAACAGTCTCTCAAGGGGAAGAATATTTTTTTTACGGGCGGCGATTACAAGACCGCGTCCGAGGGCACGATGAAGCGAATGCAGATGGTGGAGTTTACAACTTGTTCCCCACCGTCCTTCCTCCTAACCTGTTCTCCGAAGATTGTGGACTATGGTGGGACCCTGTTCCCCGTCTTCGATCCTGAGCGCGTGACCCAAATCGTCACGACCGCGATGTCGCCCTTGGCGATGGTGCGGGCGTGCGGGCTCAAACGCATGAAGGACATCCCTGCGCATATTCCCGTGCTTAACTGGGACTGGGTGCTGGCTGTGATGGACAATGGGGAGTCTGGCCCGCTCTTCGAGTATGCGGCGTACCCGGAACGCGTGCCCGAGATCGAGTATCCGCGCAAGGGACCGGGCAAGGGCAAGCAGCGCGCGCGCCCGGATCAGAGTGCGGATTTGAGTCGCATCTCGTGCGTAGCGTCTGCTTATGTTCATTCATCTGCTTACCGGCATGAATGCAGGGATTCCACAAAGCAGCGCAATATACACGACTCTGAAGACGACGAGCCGCACGACCGTGCGGGGCACCGGGGTGCTGTGCCGGCATCGCCGACGTCGCCGCCGCGGAAGGTTGTGGTTGGCGTGGCCTCGTCGTCGCACCTTAAATTGGACGACACGACTGCAAATGACCCCTTGGCAGAATTTTATGAGCAAGCGCGTGCTGATCGGGATAACACTGTGCGTGCCACCCATTCACCCATCCACCAACCTTTTGTAATTCAGGTGATTCCTTTCAGTTTGGGCGGCTTGGCGAAGCCGAGAATGATGAGACAGATGATGAGGATGTCCCTAAGGGGCAGAATGCCGGGCCTGCGCCGAGGAGGGTACGTCTTTCCAGTTGCGCTCTTTTCTTGCATCCAATCCTTGCTGCAGGGTTTTACCTGCGATAACAAGGAGGTTCAGCGGAAGAATGGCCCAAACGAGTTCATTGCTAAAAAGGCGGGTGGCACGGCCTTTGGTTGGGTTGTGTATGAGGACTCACCTTTTCTTCCAGCTGGAAGAACTAATGGAGCTGCATAAAGCCAAGCCGGGCCCCGATAATCACTGGCGTGCGCTGGGCTATCAGAAGGGTGGGTGGCATCGGCTCTTTCTAGTCCATCTGCTTAATGTTGCGTTTAGCTGTGCGAGCGTTGAGAAATCACCCCACGAAAATCGCGTCAATCAACCAGGCGAAGAAACTCCGTGGGGTTGCGGAGAAAACGGCGCTCAAGGTGATATTCGTTTCGTGGCAGTCCTTCGCTGCATGTTGAAAACAACCTTGCCGTAGATCATGGAAATCGTCAACACGGGCGATCTACAGCGGATCAAGTGGGAGAACACGGAAGGTACTCTTTGCGCTTGTCATTAGGCCCCCGGGACCAATTCACACCCCCCGTCCCAGACGTTGGTGTGCGTAAAACATTCCAGGGGATCTACGGAGTTGGTATGTGCATCGGTGTTTCTGGGGCTAACCACCACTGACCTGGCTGTTTTCGTAGGGCAATCGACTGCGTACAAGTGGTATGCGGCTGGTTGTCGCACACTCGACGATCTCAAGGCTGGAGTGGGTGGCGTTGAATTAACACCTGCGCAGAAGATTGGCATCGAATTTTACGACGGTCAGTTTACTGCGTGTGATATCGTACAGCATATTGACTTGCGTTGCAGATATCAATGATCGTATGCCCCGAGAAGAAGCCGGGGCGCTGTTCGAGCTTATCAAGCCGATCGGTACTTTCGTTCCGTTGCGGTGGGCTTTGAACCAACTGACGTAATAACGCAGCACTCGCTCTTGATCCCAAGATTGAGATACAGATAATGGGAAGCTACCGACGGTGCGCACTTCGTTGGATCTGCTTTCCAGATAATCAACTCTATTGTTCCTTTTTTTCGCAGTGGGAAAGCGGATTGTGGAGACATCGATATCATGATAACGCGCTGTCCCGACGACGGGAAAACTCAAGCAGGCATCCTCCACCATCTCTTGAAGGAGCTACGAAAGCGCAAAATTATTACGGAGGACCTTGCGCTGCCAGAAAACCCGTTCGACGATGAGTCTATCTATCGCGGCCTGTGCCGCTTGCCGCAGCCTGGGTCTCGGCGCCGGAGGATAGATTTCCTAGTCGTCCCGTATAAGTTCGTGGCGTTTTCACTTCGTTGCAGCAAAATACTAAACAACGTTGGATAGATCGCGCGGTGCTGCTCTTCTCTATTACACTGGAGATGATATCGTGCGTCACTGCTCTTTTACCTGCCAATGCACGATATTGAAAAGCATGATAATGCAGTTCAACCGCGCGATGCGGTACAAGGCAAACAAGCTTAAATACTCACTGAACCAGAAAGGCTTGTACGAAGGTGTCGTGCGCGACGTGCAGGATCGGACGAAGAAGACGAATAAAGGTCCGCCCCCCTTTTTTTGCGTGTGCATCTTGAGGGGCTGAGATGGACGACAGGGAATCTACTGGCGTCTGAGACGGAGGAGGAAATATTCAGGATACTGGATGTGCCGTACCAGGAGCCACATGAGCGTGTGCGGGGGTGATTTATCTTCGGTGTTACAGGAGAAAGACCAAGTTTTTCGTAACCGTCAGACTTGTACCATCTTAAGAGCATGTATCATTAGCTACAATGTACTTATCCGCATTTCTGTATCTTATTCCGTATTGCTGCTCGCAATATCATGTTCTAATTCGAGAATAACGACTTGCTTCATACAAGAATCCTTGCAAGAGTCTAAGACTCTAAGGCACCCTGAACTAGAGCCGACATCAACAGTGGGAACAATTTCAAGTTTTCCAGGTGGTGAACACTATCGATATTAGAGCTTATTATCAAGTGGCGCAAACTGATGATTGGCTAGAGATTTCGGAGCAGCCAATCAGCGTTGATACAAAAACGTTTTTCGCGACTTGCGAATAAGCTCTATTTCCTCAAATATGTTTACTGCATACCTTGCCCGGCAACGTCGACTTACTGTACCTGCCAGTTCTCGAAAGTGTCAGTGAATGCCCGATGAATTGAATGTCACTATACATCCTCAAGCATGGTCTGTGCCGACGGAGTCGGTGCACACTTGTTACAAATTATACTCGTACAATGTCGTAGATCCCATATGCACCCTGTCGTCTAATATCCTTTGCCTATACTATGTCTTTTTCCTTTTTCAGCACAGCGCCCTCCACTGCGTTGTCCGCCCGAATGCGCAAAATATCCGCACGCTGCAAGTTCGCATCGTTACACAGAGATCGGAAGATAGAGTCTTCTCGGTCGAACAGGTTCAGCACCGTGTCGAACTCCGCAACCCGGCCCTGGTCCATAACGAGGATGCGGTCGTAATACGCTGCAGATCGAACAGTCAGCGATGCGGAAGCGGCAAAGGGGCTGAGGCTTGCCGATGGTGTTCAGACGGTGGGCAATGCAGAGCAGTGTAGACTCTGCGAACTCCGTCCGAATCGTCCGCTGTAGTTTCGCGTCGGTCTCCACATCAACGGAGCTCGTAGCCTCATCCTATATGATAGCATCGGAAGAGAGTTCATGGAAGGACCGGAGGACATACCAAGACAATGATGGGGCTATTCTTGACCAGTGCGCGACACAGCGCCAGCAACTGCTTCTCTCCAGCGCTGTAATTGGAGCCTAGAGAGATTAGATACAACAACCGGTTTGAACAAAAGAGCGACGTACCCTCATCCCCGATAGTCGAGTTCAGGCTGAATTTCGCGTCAGCTGCCGGGTCCGAAGGCTCGCCATCTCGCGGGAGGAGCCAAGCCCGTTGAAGCACCGATATCAGCTCCGCGTCCATCTTTGTGTTTTCCGGATCTCTTCACACGGGGTCAGCGAAAGCCCGCCGCAACTGCACTTGTGGACGCACAGATTTTCTCTCAGTGTACCTATGAAAAGCACGCCCTCTTGGGGGACAAGAGACAAACGGCCACGGAGTACGTCGAGTCCGATATTACGGATATTGCGCCCGTCAATCTCAATCTTGCCAGCTTGCAGCTCGACAATACTAGCATGAATGAGGAACGGTCTTCTCCCCAGGCGAAGGGCTTACCGGAAGAGAGCTTGTAAAAGCGAACTCTTGCCTAGAATTCGGTGAGGTCATGCCTAAGAATGGCGGAAAAGTACACACCAGCCCCAGTCCTCCCGACAATCCCCACCTTCTCGCCAGGTCGTACGTCGAAACTGACGTCCTTGAGGACCAGCGGCAATCCTTCCCGATAGCACATCTCAACATTCTTGAAGCTAACCTCACCCCGCTCCGGCCAGGAGCTAGGGGGATCGTCCGGTGTCGTGGCAGCGCCTTCTGACGGAAGTTCAGCGTAGACAAGGATCCGCTCGACCGCATTCAAGTTCTGTTCGTTCGTCGCCATGAGGTTGATCATCTGTGCTATAGCGAGTGCGTGAGCTGATACTCCCCCTAGAATCATCAGGGCAGCTTACAGAAGATCTGGGTGACTGGTGGACGGGATCAGATTTATTTGCGTGATGATACGGAAATATGGCTCACTGCTTAAGCTATAGCTGAGGACGACGCCGATCTGACTAGGGCTGACGCTGGTGCGGCTGGAGATTGGACGTGAGAAACCATGTAGGAGCTTGACACAAAGAACGCACAAGCCGGCGGCAAAGAGAGCGATACCGAAAATGAGCACGTTCCCAAACACATCCAGCCGGAGCGAGAGCCAATTTTGTACTACGAGACGTTGAGTATCTGTGGACGACGCAACAAAGACCGACTTACGCGTGATAGTCATCAAGTAGGCTCTGTTCTCCAGATCCAAGCCGTGGTCCGCCTGCTTGATAGCATCGGCCTGTCCGCGGTAGGCCCGGATAGTCGACAAACCCGTCAGAGTTTCTGGACAAGATGAATGCTTGCCACACGCTCAAACGTCAGGACCTACCAGTGTACGAAGCATATAACGCCGAACGCATGAGGGAGTCCAGACGCTTGGTCTCTACAGACGACCGCCTGTAGTAGATGGAGACGAGGCCGTAGAGCACGGACATCGGCGCAAAGATGATGCCAAGATAAGGGAACGTGTAGAAGACCAGAGCGATTGTGCCCAGGACGTTAGCGAACGACATCAAGAGCTGCATGAGGGTCATCGAAAGCTCGTTGTCCAATGTATCTTGATCCTTGACGAGTCGGGACAAGATCCGACCTTGAAAGACATAAAGCACTTTCTAACATAAGGGGAAGCAGAGCCTACCCATCGGCGTCGTATCGAAAAAAGACGAAGGAGACCGCAGGACATGGGCCAAGGCAGTCTTGAAGAGACTTAAACTTGCTACCAAGCTCGCAATGCTGTGAGGGAGGCCATATCAGCGGGAGGGAGGTGCTGTGGAAACAACCCCGACGTACGCAAATGCAAAACTCGTCAAGAACGAAAAGAACGCTTGGGAAACACCGAGAGCCGTGTAGACAGCCATATAATCCCCTTGATGGAAGCCGTTGATGCTGCCGGCAGTCCAGTACCCAAGGAAGAGGTTGTTGCCAACTAGAGCCGCGGCCATGAGTGGAGGCCTGCGCCACTGTGGAAAACCCTTACCTTGAGACGCTTGCGAAAGCGTGAGTAGAAGGACGATGAGCGGAGCCCAGGAGAGCCCGCCGGCAAAGCTCAAGTACTTCTTATATGTCTCCCACGAGACCGCGCCGGTGTTGCGCTCCTCCGCCTGCATCAAAGCGGCCTGGTCCTTCTTGCTGGCGTCGACCTCGTCTTTCACCTCTGGGTCAACGGCCGCCGTCTCGCCCTTGACAGCAGCGGCTTGTTCTTCCTGGTCGAGGTTTCCGTAGTCTTCCATGAGCCGAGAAAAGACGACACCGTCCTTCATCAGTGTCTGGGCGAAAGGTCAGATATAACTCGGGCTGTAGGATAGGCCACGCACCTCGTAAGTTCCCTCCTCCTTGATCACACCGTTGTCCATGACCTGCAATTCCGTTAGCTACCAATGGTGGAAGGAGGCGAGGACACTGACGTAGATGTAGTCCGTTTTGTCTAACACATGCAGAGAGTGGGTTACGAGGACACGGGTGCGTTCAGCCAACGGTCCATGCAGGATGCAGTCCTCCAGGATTGCCTTGCCGACGAAGGAGTCCACGGCGCTGAGGGGGTCGTCCAGTAGTACGATGTCCGAGGTCGAATAGGCGGCTCTGGCTAGAGACACTCGAGCCTGGAGAAAACGGTCGATCAGCACAAGCACCGAAAGCAATGCCGCTGCCATACCTTCTGCCCTCCCGAAAGGTTGATACCCCTCTCCCCAATCTCGGTTTCTTCTCCGTGTGGCAGCACCTTTGCCTCAAGTCAGAAACGTATGCGGTGTCCATACAGTAACGAGACACACCTCGAGATCGTGCTCCAGACTGCACGCCTTGATGATCTGACGAAATCTGCGAAAGCAAGCGTCAGCTCCCAACCAGGCCTTGAAAATCCGCGACGCACTTGGCCTCGTCGTCCTCCTGTCCAAAGAGGACATTTTGCCGCAACGTGGCATTCCGGATCCACGCCGTCTGCGGCACGTACGCGATCGTCCCGCCGAACTTGACCTACCATAGCCGGTCAACGCGGCCGAGCAAGGAAAGGCAGCGCAACGCACCGTCCCCGCAGTCTTCCGCATCTCGCCAATGAGCGCCTGCAGAATCGAGCTCTACGGCAAGCAGATCAGTATTACGATCTACTTCAATAAACCACTCGCGGCTCACCTTGCCGGTCCCGACGCGTCCGACGATCGCAACGAACGCGCCGCGCGGCACGCTGAACTTCAGGTCGTTGAGCTCAAAAGGCTTATCCTCCTCGCCCGGCGTCACGGTGCCCGACGGCGCGGTATCCTCGCCGCCCGCTGCGGTGGGCAGCACCTCCGCGCCCTTCTCGGCCTTCGCCTTTGCCTTCGCCTTCGCCTTCGCCTTCGCTGCTTTGCCGCGCGCGCGCTTGTCTTTTCCTCCGGGCCCTGCGCCAGCGCCCTTGCCCCCGCCCCCGGCGAACTTGGGCTCCTCGAGCTTCCCGGCGGTCTCCCACGCGAAGCTCGCGTCGACCTCGACCGCGTTCTTGAGGTCCGCGTCGATCGGGTACGGGTCCGGGAGCTCCTCCGCGAGGAGGAACTTGCTGATACGGCGCAGCGCGACAAGCGCGTCCGAGAGCGCGGAGAGCACGAAGGGGAGGAACAGCAGGGGCGCACGGATGATCTGCCACGGGTCTGCGTCAGCGGATAGGATGGAGGGCGCGGAGGACGGGACAGACGTTGAAGAACTGCAGGGAGCTGAAGATGATGGCGACGTTGAGCTCGTGGCCGCTCAGCGAGTACGTGATCTGGGGGAAAAGGTCAGGCAGGCGTGGGCCGGCTCGGGATAAAGGCGCGTACGAATGATAGGATTGACGCAAGGACGGGGATGAACGTGACGAGGCCGATGAGGCCCGCCCGGGCGATGCTGCGGGGTCGCCTAAGTCAGGATAGCGGCGCAGAAAGAGGGCGCGCACGCAGTCTTGCGGACGGTCGCGATCTCGCGCTCGCGGAGGGTGCCGATCTGGTGCGTGTAGAACGCCTCCCACGCGTAGTACTTGATGAGCCGGATGCCTTGCAGAACCTCGTTCGACAGCCGGACACGAGTGTCGGTGATCTTGACGCCCTTCTTGCGCTGGGCGAACATGACCTTGACCAGGAGCATCTGCAGGGGGAAGCCGAGGAGTAGGACGCCGAGGCCCACGAGCGCCGAGTAGCCGAGCTGTAAAGGCGAAGAGTTGTAATGTTATGTGAGATGGACAAGAGGACTTACATTGCCGAGCAGGAGGCCCACACCGACGGCGACCTGTTGACGCGTCAGCATTCGAAATTGGGGTGGGGACGCGTCGGCGGCGTGGTACCTGGATGGGGGCAGTCCAGATATTGTGCCCGAACTGGGAGAACCGATCGAGGCGCGCCGCGTCGGTCGAGATGATCGTCGTGGTTTGCCCGACGCTGTGCTCGATCCGGGCGCGCGCGGAGAGCCGCATGGACTTGCGGAACACGCTCCCAATGAGGCCCGTGCGCACCGAGAGCCCCACCGTCATCATGACTTGGAACTATGTCAGAGATCGCGGCGATACACGATACACAGAGGGGCCGCGTACTTTGCTGCGAATGGTTCGTCATAAGACTCGCGACCTCTGGAAGTGCGCGCGTCAGCGGCGGCGGCGGAAGGATGTGGAACCGGAGTCGTACCCTGCATCGCGAAGAGAGCGACACCGAGCCCAATGCCGTACCCAATCCCGCGTGGCTTTTGGATGAATCCTGCAGCTTTCTCGTCGTCCGTCAGGCGGGCGTAGAGGTACGCCTGAGTCAGCCAGGTCAGGATGACCTTGCTGAGGAGAGGTGTCGTTGTCTTGAGCGTGTCTGAGCGTCTTCAGCGTGGGATAGCACTGGCGGCGACAAGAAGAACGAACCGGCCAAGAGCTTCAAGATGCCACCGCGCCAGATACGAAAGAGGAACGTGCGATGGAGGGCTAGAAACAGCGACGAGTCAAACTCCGGCTTGGGTTTCCGCTGCCAGAAGCGTTTAGGTTTCATTGGGATTTCTTCAGTGCCCTGCTTCTCTTTCACAGATTCGACCGAGGCTGTTTCATTGAGTTTGCCCCGAAAGGCGCTGGGGCGTTGCTCCGGGGGACACCGGGGGAAGAAATGCGCCTCCACGACGTCCGTAGTTGGCCCAGTCAACCTCCAATCGGGGAGTTCCCATAGATCTGCCGCGCGTCACGCCAAATTCCTACGTGTAGCTGCTTGACCCACCTTCTTTTTCGAGCGGTCGCGAGAATCCGACCTCGAGTAGTGGGCTGAGCCAGTGAAGGATGAGCTGGGATAGGTACCTGGGACAGATCTATCAGTTGCAGTCCCGAGATTGTGGTTCCCAGCGTACATACGAGGCTGATTCCTTGGGGAGAACGTTGCCTGCACCAAAGCCTGGGGGCGCAGGGGGCGGGTGGAGAGGATTCGAAAAGCGCATAGCGGCCGAGCGAGTCTCTATGGTGCGCATCACCTAGCTGCCGCTACCAAAATTTAGTGGCCAAATTGGCCAGCCGAAAAATTTTGCACTGTACATAGCCACTTTGGGTCAGATTTTCTGTTTTTCTACCCGCTTGTGGCCAAATCTGGGGGGTAACTTTTTTCGAGGTCACTCAGTTTTGATTTAAATAAAAATCTGTCTAACAGATCTGTTCCTCTCTTCAAACGGAGCACTTTTGTTAGAGGGATAAGCCCTTGGAGTAAAATTGAAGTCACAAACTGTCACACAATCTCAAGCACGAGGTAGCGGCAGCTAGGTGATGCGCACCATAGAATCTAACCATCGTCTTTCTATAAGTAGAGCGGAGGGTTAGCCGCGCACCGCGTAAGCGAGGTATGCGTGTCAGGAGGCCGGCCGAACCAATCACAGTGTCCGCAATTGGTCACTGATATTATTCAGCACACTGCGTTCCGTCATCTATGAAAAACCTGCCGGCGGCCACGATTGCGCTGCCGTGCACGATGCCGTTCTAGGGTACGGCGGCGCCCCGTTACTGCACGGCGAACTCGAAATAGATGGTCCATATGCACAGGAGTTGCGTCGGCTGCCAGTCCTGTCAGTCATACAAAGATAGCCGGCCGCCAGCGCGAATGACTGTGAGTTCCGCAATTCAATCTCGAGCTGGCTGGCTGCCCTTGGAAGGCTGTGTGTATAGGCACTTACTTGCAGTCTTCAACTTCCGCCCATCTCTCACTATGTCCGGTAGCAACGCTCCACCCCATTTTCTAGGCCTTGGGCATCGAGCGAAACTAGGACTGGTGTCGTTTTCGTTTGTTCGTGGACTTTTGATGCTGCGCTGGGATGCTGGGATGAATTCTACTGCTTTGAGAGCTTGTCAGCTTGGCATTGAATATACAGAAAGGAACACACCTGCTGTGACGATGGACCGGGGACTGGAGTCTAGAGAACGATATGCGATGGGGTGACGGTGTCCTAACATAAAGGCGACCATTCACCCTTCATGTTGGGATGGCTCAACAGACTGAAGCACAACAGCATCAACAAGGAGTCCATGGGGAGCGGGGCGGCGCGCCAACACCGCAAGTCAAAGCTCAGTGGACATCTGAAACGATGAAGAACCGCGGAACGGCGGTGTTAACGAAGTACTCTCGTGAAGGGTGTTGGTTTGCCAGGGCCGTGGAAGATTTGCAACATCCTGAAGGTTTCAAAGCAGCTCGTGAAGGGTTTAAAGCAGCTCTCGTGAGTCCTGAAGGCTCGTGATCATCCTGTAGATTCGTGAAGTGAGATCGTGCAGGGTTTACGAGACCGTGAAGGGGTGATTAGCACCTTGAGGGAGATCAAAGTCGTGAATAATTTATGTATGCGTCCCCACGTACAATATCGTCCTGGAGGGTCCACGTTTATCGAGAACGGGCTGGCATTTCGTGAACTTCCAAGAAGGACTGGGTTTTTTTTCGTCGAAGAGATCTCGTGAGCGATGTGTTCAGTCGTGAACGTATCGTGAAGGATATCGACCGCCGGTCGAATCCTCTACAAATAAAATCGTCCAGAAACGAGGAACGAGCGAGTCTGTCAAGAGAGACTGAGTAACTTTCAAATCGTTCTCAGATCCGCGAGTCGGTCCGACGGTCCCGATCAGTGGCTGTGACGACCTACAAAGCCAACCAAATGATCGTGACAATTTTCTTTCTCGCTGACCCAACGCTGACCACCATCATATAGCCATCCTTGTTGCACACAACATACTTTGCGCGGTCTCTTCTCTTACTTTCGGATACAATACTTGCGCTTTCCTTCTCCTACACACGTCACGGGCTGCTTGCGGGCTGCTGCGAAACTCCAGATCCACATCAAGAAGCCCCCTCGTTATTCGCTCCGCACCTGGCCTTCTACCATTTGCAGAGCTGCTAATGCGAGGGGAGAGCGACAGGCATTTATTTCGGTCGCGCCTAGAGAGTGGGACGCGGCCTTACGAGGTGCCCTATACTCCATGCTGTCTTGTTCTACACGATACCTACTCCCACTACCTCCTCCTCCCCTCCATCTTTTCATGTCGTAGACGCCCGATAGGATCGTCAAAATATATGGAGGACCAAGGCCAATATTGACTTCAATCTATCATTACCGCAGGCCCAGGGTATGGGCTCGTCCGATGTCACTACGTGCGCTGTGGTTCCACACGCCGTTAGCAATTGCAGCGCGGGTCGACCAGACCTCGACATCTTCTCAGGTCCAGATCTGGGCATGCTACAGCCTAACCCCCGACCTTCACGCCCGCCCCCACCTCCGGGCTCCCCCCGCCCGCCCACCTCCGCGCACGAGGCGCGGGGCGGTGCGTGCGCTGCGGTGGATCCTCTCTCTGCTACGCTACTAGTACTACTACCTAGGCTTCTTTCTGGCGATTCTTGACTGGAGCAGCGAGACCTTCTTTGGGTCCAGGGAACTTCGAAAAATATCAAATCTGGGGTCCGCCCTCAGGCTGTTACAAGTACTCATCACCTCGTTCCTGGGACCTGGACATTCTCAATGCGTGGCGCGTTCGAGATCTTTACGCCCTCCAGTCGTATTGAACGAAGAATTCTCTCGGCATGAAGTGAACCAGTACTGAATTGCCTTTACCCAATATCTGCACTGCTCGCAAACTGCTCGGAACCGCACTTGTCAAAGGGAGAGCTGGTTGTGTCAAACGGAGGCCTAGACCGGGACCGCTGACAAGACAAGCATCGCGCCCGCCCTCTTCGCCTCGTCCATGTCTCGCACCGTGGTGCGCGCACGGGGAACGAAGGCCGTATGTCCAGCAGCTGACATCCCGCGCTGAAAAGCCCCAACATATAAAAACTACAGAGTGGCCGAGTGTTTCACCAAGCTAGCTCACTTGAGCCCGCGATGTTCAACCTCAAGCCTCTTGCCCTCGCTGCGCTCACCGCCCTCGCGGCCTCCGCATCGACCCTGCCGCGCCAGCTCAGCGGGTGCTCTCCATCCTTCCAGGGCCACCCCGTCAGCATCATCTACCCCGGCGCCTCCGGGATCGAGGCGCTCTACCCGGCCAGTGACACCCTCAACGCGAACATCGTCACCGCGCCGCTCGTCGGCCGCACGCCGCAGTTCCTCGTCGAGAACTCCGGGCACGTCCCCACGAGCTACCTCATCAAGTGCCCATCCCTAAATTCCATCTACTTACCCCCGATGCTGATTCAGGACTGTGCGTCGTAATTAGAGATGCGGCGGACCACGGCCTGGTGGCGTACGCGACAGCGGTCCCGCGCGCGGATGCCGCGGTCAAGCTCAACGCGATCGACAACTCCGGGGCCGACCCGTGCGTATCCGTACCTCCCCCCCACTCGCTGCGTGCACTATTGATCTCTGTCCTAGACGCCAATACTGGGTGCTCACCTGCGCGGCCTGCGCCTCCACCTCCACCGAGGTGCCCCCGGGCGGCGTCTTCGGCACCTCGTGCCAAATCGCGAACGTGGCGGTGGGCCGGTGCGTGCAGCGCGTGGGCGCGGTGGGCACGCCGCCTGTGCTGGCGCCGTGCAGCGCGACGGAGGGGGCGCAGATGTTTAATTTTTTGAGGGAGAATTTGTAGGAGGTTGGATAGGCAGCACAGAGGATGTGTGGAGGATTTGTGGAGGATGGAACAATGGGCAGGGTGCAGATTCGATTGATACTGGGGTCGGTGTTATGTACGGGTGGGGTGGGGTGGAATGAAGACACAGTGTGTAGGCTCGAGTGGCTTGAGGAGCGGCTTCGAATCGCGAGATCGCCGTGGTACGCTAGTACGACTCGGAGCCGGCTTTCGGCCAGGTATGTCGATGGGTCTCGGGGCGCTGCGGTTTCTGGAGGAAGGCGGTGTCGTCACGGAAGACACGGGGAGCGGCGTGTTAGGGCCGAGCTCAAGAGCTCACGATCAAGCTCAAGGAAGAAAGAGCGCTGGGAAGTTGAAACTGGCAGTTAGTTGGTGCTGTGCGCAGAGAAAAATGACACCTACTCGGCTATTCCACTTGGCCTAGCTCGGGACTAGATAACGCCGCCCTTAGCATATCCATTTTACTTGTAAGCCTGAACAACAGCGGCTTCGACAAGCTTTTTTCGATATTCAACTCAAGGTTGAACAAGGCGAGAAGAAGCGAACGTCGGGACTCGGACCGAGAAGCGATCAGCGATCGGTGGCTGTGATATGGGCGACAGGCTCGTTCCCACTCGAGACAAAGCGCCTCTGCCCCTGATCCTTTTTGAGAATGGCACCGCCCCCTGCCGACGGCTTGTGAGCGGAGCTTGAAGCTGGTTTCTTGCGATGACATCACCACTGAACCGCGGTTTGATGCTTACATAACTGCCAAACAAGCGTCCTCCTCCTTTCTTCCTCCTTCCACCGACCGCAATACACAATACCATACCCCGCGCGACCGAAAGCGAGCTTCCGTATGGCGTCCGCAACGAGTAGCCGCCGCCCTCCTGCCCTCCCCGCCGCCTTTGCTCGTCCTGCTGCAAGCGCGGGCAAGCCGTTTGAGCGCGCTGTTACGCATTGGCCCACCACCCAAGCCCACCTTGCCCGTCCGCCACGATCTAACCTGGCACGCTGTGCGCCTCGCGTCTTGCCTGCGCGTCGTCCGATACACTCCGCCGTCCCCGCGTCCGACACGCTCTGTCTGCCGCGCGCTTCCAGCAACCCGCCATCGCGCACTGTCCGTCGTGCGTTCCGATCGTGACGTGTCGGCGACGTCCACCCAAGTCCCATGCTCATCTGGATGGGATAGCACACAGAAGGCTAGTATGCCAGGGATCAAGGTAAAAGGGTCAAACCGGCGTAGAACCAGGTGCGTATTTGACCAAGACTTCCATGTGCACCTCCTGACCATTCACAGCCCAGAACTGCTGCCTCGGGTGCCAGCCATGCCTCTGACACCATCAGTTAAACGACACACAAGTGTACCTCGGCGCCGTCCCATGGCGCCGAGGCACACGCCACTGGTCTTACGAACAAGTTCACCTCGGTGCCGTCCTCTGGCGCCGAGGCACACACCACTGGTCGTGCCTCTGAGGCATAATTCCTTTTTTATGTACCACTCGAGTACAAGTGATAGCTCTTCTTTCATCCTACCACATTCTATAATCCCATAGTTTTGTAGTAGCTTTGTATCTTTAATACAGCCAATATCGAAGAATATCATGGACTTAGCGCTTTCTGCCTCATTCGGCACAGCACGGCAAGTTTTGCCTTGCCGAAACCTCGCCGAGCACCGCTTTCCCAAAAAGGATCAGGGGCGGAGGCGGTTCGTAACCAACTGCTCGTTCCCCGCAACCCCCAGACGAGATGGGGAGAGATGGGGCTTGTTCCGAGTCCAGCCGGGGCCGGGATTGAAAACACCGGAAACGGCCAACTTTGCAAACTTCCTATTGACTGGCAACGAATCGCGATCCACTAGTCTCCGGTCCCTGCTTGTATCGGTAGTAAGTCTTTGAGACACAGCTTGTGCCCTCTCCTCCCCAGTGAGTCGAGGTCTTAGCAGGTGTACGCACTGCGGAGTCCGGGCAGGATGCGGGGATCAGAGCGGGGCAGCAAATCGAACCATAATCCCCAGTGAAAACCCCGGTGCTGGGAGCTGCCCTGAGGTGCCGTGGTATGCCCACTTATAAAGCGGCGTAAGCGGGCAGCTGGGAGCATTAGATTGGCTGAGGGGCATATTGTGATTTGAGCTTTGATGCCCATGCTATGCCGGGATCTGCTCTCCTCTGCCATTCTTATGCTCTGCGCCGCCGCACCCTGCTCACTTATGCTTTTACGTATCTTGCTTCTTTTCATTAGATTTCATTGGATATTGTATTGAATTGACTAAAACTATACAAGATTGTCCGAACTGCTACCCAGCGTCACCTGCCGACTCGGAATCCCACCAACACGCCTAAGTCCTACCGCAATGTGGCAACACGTAGGATGTGTTACGGCCCCACCAACTTCAAGGTGCTCTTGCGGTTCGCGGCGCTACATAGGAGAACAAGCTATATGAATAAGGACGGGTAGCGTAGTAATTCACATACGTCTGGTCGAATATGTTGGCGCGCAATGGAGGTCTTTGCGAGCAGTTAGCCAAATGGAGTGGGAGGAGCGAGAGATCGCACTGGCTCACAGCCGCGTGGGCGATGTATGTGTGCATTACGCGGGCGAAGGCGGCGGGGAGCGGCAGCGGGGAGCTACGGCCGCGCGGGCGGCTACTTGCGATCCTGGTGACCGGACAGTCAATGAGTCCGGCAGCGCGGGAGAGGATGACGAGTGACATACAGAGGCGGGGGTCTCGCAGGGCGCGCGATCATCTGCAGCACGGGCGATACACGCGATCCTGGATGATGCGAAGGCGAACCGCTGCGCCAGCTACAGCCTCGCAGGCGTGTGCATTGCCTTGGCGCGGCACGCCCTGCTCGTCGCAAGGCTCTCCGTCCCGTCCTGCCCCCCGCGTCAGCCCACCCAGCGCAACGTCAGCTGAACACGCACCTCCATGTGTAGCATCGCGGTGTTCCAAACCGCCACGCACTCCGGTTCTCCGCGACCCTGGCACACGTCACAACCTACGATACCACCGCCTGCAAGAGAGCCCACGCACGTGTGGTCGCACGCATGCAGCAGCACATGCAGCAGCACGGGGCTTCGTTCCCGCCCCGTCGACGCGGCTTTTGCTCGCGATGACGCTCGCGAGCGAGGGCGGTGGTGGTGGCCGCTGCGGCACCTCTAGGCACGACGCGCGAGACGAGCCCAAGGCGCGTGGCGTCGGCGGCGAAGAGGGGCGCGGCGTTGTAGGCGAGCTCGGGAGGCGAACGACGCGTGAAGCGAGCCAAGAGACGCGCCAACCTTCGCCGACTTGGCTTGGACGCGTCGCTGCGGTGCTGTGGGTGACGAGGAGTGCTGGGTTCAACGCTAAGATGGGTGATGCGATGGAGGATGGGGAAGAGGGCGGGGAGGGCGGGGAGGGGGATGGTGGTGGGAAGCAAGGGAGTGTTTCAAACTCCGCCTGATCCCCCGTTTGAGATGGTCCGTGCGCCGGCCCGCGCGCGCGCGCGGGCCTCGGACATTGACCAAAATTAGAGTCAATGCAAAGTCGCAACTTGAGCTTGAACTTGAGCAGAGTTCAGCTTGAGCTTGCTGAGCTAGCTTGAGTTACCTTGGTTACAGCTAAATACATGTGATACTTTGATTTGATCCGCCCCTTAAGTTTTCGATCTCGGCGGGTTAGAGCAGACGGCGGCAGAATCCCGAAAAGCCGGGCAGATGCGGGCGGCTCTCGGCAGACCCCAGCACCGGGCTTTTCACTGGGCATAATCATTGATGGGTTCATTATGGGCGGCGCGCGGAGGACTCCGAGGGGCGGTGAGTGGCGCATGGAACGGACCCGAGAGAGCCCGGGAGCCATATGGCCTTGCCCGAGGTGCCCGTAGGGGTGCTCGGAGCGAGAAGACCACCGTTGAAGACCGCCGCTGGACCGGTTGAAAGTAGTGGATCACGATGAGATTGACGAGGACGAAGATCAGAACAGATTTTCTGCAAGAACACCAGTGACGCTAGATTTACTTCAAGTTCCCCAGACAGGTACAGCTCTGTTGTAGTTCTGTTCCTGTTATCATGATGCCTGTCTTGGGCACGCGAATGGTATTCTTGCCGGTTCCACGACGCAAAAATGGCTGATACGAGCTGATACGTTGTGGCCTCGACGAGCAAGTGGACGACGGGAGACGATCAGGAGCAAGTTGTCGCAAGCGAGGTCGCGCGTTTCGTGCCGTCGGTTAACAAACTACCAGGGCGGTACACGCACGCAGTGTCGGCGGCACAAAGTCGGCTTCTAGAACCTGCGTTTGCGACATATATTTATAAAGCCCTCGACAAATTGGATCTGCGTCGGAACAGCCGCTCGTCGCCGTGTTGTCCAGTAACCATGTACCACAAACCCTCGCCGCGCACCTCGACGTCCAGCACAAACACGAGTAACAGTAGTCAAGTCGGCTACACCGTGAGCCCTTCTCTTCCGCCCCCCATGTCCGCCCCCAGCTCACCGCTCTACGCGCAGCCCCGCGGCCCCAGCGACGTCCCCGCCACCGTGCGCGCGCTCCTCCTCGGCACGAAGGCGCTCCAGACCGCGCTCGCGCAGTGGGCCGCGGGCCAGGTCTCCGAGACGCACGTCAGCGACGTCTACGTGCAGATCGGCACGGACTTCAACAACACCATCCAGGCGTTCGCGTACCACCGCATCGACCTCCGGTGCGTGCCTGTGCCCTCCCCCGCCGTTCGATGTTGCTGACGGACGGCGCACAGGGAGATCCACTCCGTCCCGGGCGAGCTGCGCACGGTGCTCGAGCAGTGCCTCGCGGAGGACCCGTCGCCCGAGGTCCTCGCCCAGTTCATGCCCGAGGTCAAGGCCATCCTCGTCAAGCTCCTCCGCGGCCTCCAGGCCCGCCGCGAGGCCTGGCTCGTCACCCGCGCCGGCGGCGGCGCCCCGTACGACTACCGCTGACGCGGACCGGGACCGCCGCCCACGCCACACCGCGCGACACCGCACGAAGCACGGACGCCGCCCGCTCTGCGCCGCGACGCGCTGTACGCCCTGTACACGAAATCCCCGCTCTCCTCCACACACTGTACACCCCCCAGCACATTTCCGCCTTCCTTCGTCGGCAGCAGCATGTCCCCGTTTCCTTGGCGCACAGAACCCAATATGCAATAGTGTACATGCTCCGCAGAAGAGAACACGGCGCATACATTGACATCCTGCACATTCCTCGTCTTTTCTTTGCATACTGTCCATCTACATACTACTACTACCGGCACATTGTCGCCCTTCCTTCGTCGACCGTCCGCACACCCTCCTTGCACTACATGTACCCATGGACCATGCACCTACTCGTCGGCGAGGCTAGAACCTTCTCCGCCGTTCTCCGCAGATTATGCAATAGTGTACATTCTCCGCAGAACGCGCATATATTGACACCCTGCACGTTCTACGCGTACTTTCCACCGACAACGAAAATTAGGAACTAAGCATAAAAGCTCCGGTGAGAATTCGGATTCGAACGTAGATACATATTGGGCCCGAGTCGGTAGATCTGGGACGACGCTTTCAACGCAGGCAACTGAGCATTGACACAGCTCCGGCAACACTCGGGGAAAGCGCGTTGAGTGCACGCGGCGGCGGCGCGCCTCGTCTTGCCAAGTTGCCTCGGAGTCATCCCTGGCTAGTCACTAGTCACTCCGGAACCTCGCCAAGTCCTGTCGCGGATAATCGGAACCGTGACCAGTCTTCGAGCCAATGGGGGAGCGATAGATTTGTTTTCAAAGAAAGAACACTCTAGGCTGGACTCTGGTGTGGACCAAGCCTGACCAAGCTCTATCTCGTCCGGGGTTGGTGTGGGGGTTGGGGAACTGTTTTTTTTTGGCGGATCACAGCCACTGATCGCTTGGTCCGAGCCCACTTCCTCACGCTCAACTTTTTATTGGTGTCGAAGGAAGGATGTCGAAGCTGCTGTTGTTCCTCGATGCTCCAAGTATACATCTGGCAAGGATGGCGGCCGCGGATCCGGAGGCTGGTCTCGAGCTAGGCCAAGTGGAATGTCATTTTGTCCTCCGAACTGGCCGTTCCGAAACGATATATACCTGTACAAAAAATCCGACTGAGCCCCAGACGATGGAGCATATTCGGTGCGTACCAGGTTCACAGAGTAGACCTTAGTCGACACGAACAGCGGACGCTCTCATAGATCTCATCGTCCGGCCAAAGGGACTCGGAAGATCACCGTGACGGACAGTCAACCGTCATTGACGCGGGAAGAGGCGTCCTCAGATTCCTCCCAGCGCACTTCCTTCCTCTCCCTCGAGCCTGAGCTAGACCCTCATATGCCGCTCCCCATGTCCCCGACTCTTCGGTGACGACGCCTTCTTCCTCAGAAGCCGCAGCGCCCCCGAGTCGAAGACCCATTGCCCATTATGGACCTGGTCGTCGAAGGCCGGCTCCGACTTCCGAGCCGTAGTGCACCACGGGCTGCCACGGGGATCCTCTTCAAGCCGCTCGAGCCTGTCCCCGCGATGCACGAGGCAGCCGCCCGCAGCTGCAGCCCGAGATCGCGCGGCGCCCGAAGGGGTGGAGGACGGCACCAGGCTGGCACGGAGGCGGAGGCGGAGGCGTCGGGGCTGCCGACGGGGACGAGCGGTGGACATGGACTTGAGTATTGAATATTGAGTCTTGAGCATGATGAGGCTCCGCGCGCGTGGGTGGGGGTTTTGTGCTGCGCGACGACGACGGGGCAGCCATGCCTGGGCCTGTGGTTGGTGTTAGTTAGCCCGCTCGGGGCTTAGGGCAAAGGCGGAACGTGCAGATGCGCGGACGTTAAGCCGACACCGGGTCCTGCCTTTTTGGGAAGACTCGGCTATCGGACATCTGGTGATGCGCATCAACGTGCCGTGACTTCCGTGCGCCATTGTGCGCTCTTCAAGCTCTTTCAATGAAGTCCCTTCGCGTTCAAGGCGTGAAGCCGGATTCAAGGTGCCCAAAGATTTCCATGCAGAAATATAATTAAATTACTATATATTGAGTGAACTAGTGAGGGGCATAAGACTGATGCCTCTTTTGAGGCTTCTCCGATGATGGAGGCAAAAGACCAGCCGTGGTCGATCGCAGATGCTTCTGGTTGCGCGCCGGTGTGTGGAGAAGACGTGATCAGCGAGTGGCGGCATTGGGAAGGTCATCG